>CM019063.1:409052625-409652625 GCA_009667805.1 Leptobrachium leishanense
TAATAATTTGAAATCCTTGAGTCATTTTGAAATGATGCCCTTTATATTAAATTGCTTAATTACCTAATCCATGTTAAGTGTGACTTGTAAATGTAGCCGAGATTAAAGGTTCAACATTTATTTAGTAGAGAAACCAGCAGTGCAGGCAGATCACTGAGCTCTTTTATGACCAGGGGCGTAACTGAGGCTAATGTCAGACAAACGCATTCTGAGCACACTGTGTGTCCGTGCACAACTGACGTACTTTCTGACTAATGATACTGTAGACACCACACGGTCCATTTTTTTTGACTGATGTAGATGGGAAATAAAATGTATATTTATAATGAAAAAAATTGATACATGATATGAAAAAACATTTTGTCCGTCACAAATGCTGGACGTCAATAATGCAGTCTGTCTGACTACGTTCCATCACTCCCACACAAAGCTACGTGGACGTGGCACACTCTGTGTGTCCGTCCTAGCGGTTTGACGTTCTTGCCTAAATTGCATCCGGTGCCACGTGCGTTGTGCGTCCGCACTTCCGTGCGGATGTACTTCGTGTGTGGGTCTCTATTGATCAGAATTTTATGCTACGACGGACGTTAAAATGTGCGGCAACACGGACGTGATCACTGCGTTCGTCTGACACGGGCCCAAAAGGGGTGCAGAGGGTGCCACCGCACCTGGGCCCTTGAGTCCAGGGGGGCCCACACTCGCCTGCCTGGTCCTGGGGGCTTGCATATATATATATTTTATTTTTTTAATTTATTTCATACTTATTTGTGAGTTTTACTTTGGAGCGCTGTGATATACTCATACACACCACATATTACTGTGAGTTTTGTTGCTGTAAACCTCTGTGATTTACACTGATACACACTGCACATTACTATGAGTTTTATGGCTGTGGAGCTCTGTGATACGCTCATACACAACGCACATTGCTGTGAGTTTTATTGTTGTGGAGCTCAGTGATACAGCAATGAGCGGTGTGTGTGAGCGTATCTCAGAGCTCCACAGAAAAAACTCACAGCAATGTGCGGTGTGTATAAGCATGAGGTTTTTGTTTCTGTGGAGCTCTGTGATATGCTTATACACAGCACACATTACTGTGAGGTTTATTGCTGTGGAGCTCTGTGAGATACACATAGTGCACATTACATTAAAAATCGGATGGACTGAAAAGGTCATAGTGAACCTGGAAAAAATGGGACACTGTCTGGAGTCAACATTGTGAACCTCGAGGGGCAATGCATGTTGACGGAAGGGGGGACAAAATATGTTTTTGCCTATGGTGGGGGCGGGGGGCCATCAGGGTTCCTGCACCTGTGCCCTGAGGTTTCTAGTTACGCCTCTGTTTATGACTTTCCCACCAACCATTATAACTATTTAATGCAGCTCTGACATTGGAGCAAATATATTTTTCACATGTAAAAATCTAGTTACATAACTTTTAACATTTGTGGCGGACAGAATACATACTTTTGTATTTTTCAACTAGGATTCAATGTATCTTTCACAAAATCTTTCAACGTGCAAAAAAAATGCAAAGCTTTAATAAGTCTTTTGTTTGTCTGCCTGGTGTTAAATGTTTTGTTTTTCTTTTTGTGTGAGTAGTTGTATTCACGCTGTGATACTACCCAGAACATATAGTAACCTGAGCGCGTCGCAAGGAAAATTTTCATCAAAGTCCCATACAATTCTATATTTACAGCTTGCGCACAGTCTGCTCTGTTCAAAAATACCATTTTGTTTCACGTATAAAGGAGTTTTGGAGGGTTATTTTTTCAGTCTTCCTATAGAAAATAACCCACTTCCTGGCGCTATGTTTGCTGATTAAACCAAGAACATAGTCATGGTTTATTATGGAACTTTCTACCAAAGAAAGGCTTCTTTATAGGGCTTAATATATGTAATTTAACATCTGTAATAACTGTAACTGCTCTATACTACACCTGCTCTGTGTGGATTAATATGAGAATAGAGCAGTAGCAAGGTGATCACTAATCTAGTAATATTTAAAATTAGTTCCTACTTTAACCCCTTCACTACCACAAATGTGTATACATGATCAGTGGTAGCAGACACAGCAGCCCGAGATCATGTTAAAACGATCTGGAGCTGTGCTATAAGATTGCAAATTAAATTTGTTTGTTCCAAACTAATTTTGCTTGGTGCCCTCCCAAGTGTTAGCCCCATGGGCATATTGCCAGCACCGCAAGAGGACCAAGACTGTCGTTGCTGCTGCCACACTGTGACTCTGAGCAGCAGCTTTGTTCCACGGATTCCCAGTTTCCATTCCTGTTATTAGACAGGATCCACAGAGAGACAGGTACATCTGTCTGAGGCAACTCCTGACTTCCTTTGAAAGGAAGTCACGCCCCTCTTGCCATGCTTTAGCATTGAGAGAGAACACGAGAGCGGAGCTTCTGAGTATACACCTAACTTGGTGATTCCTCAGAGTCCATTTGTCCATCCTAAGTCCCCCAACCTCAATCAAGCCTGCACTGCTTACCAGGCCTGCTCCGATTACCAGACCTGCTCCACCACACCTGCTCCACTGTGCCAGTCCCATCCTCGTCTTGCTTCCCCTGTTCCGATCCTTGTTGCTGCCTCACCACTACTACTTCTGTGTTCCTTTTTAAGTCTCATATTTCCTTTCCTAGTACCTGTTCCTTCCTAGTTGATATTGTGTTCCGTTATCACTTGTTTGCTATGATGATTTGTTAAAATTCCCATACCCGGATACCCCTTTTTGTGTTACTGCATGCTGGGCACGCCCCATCCCCGTACACCTGATATGATGTATGGGAGCTGTGGCACATTGGAGGGGTGTGTTATTAATTGAATTTTATACATAATCTTTACAGTTAATTCAGATGATAAACTATAACTTCATTTAACTTGGTATGCAATGTCGGCACCTTCTCCTTACACTGTTAAAATGCACTTTCCTGGAGCACAAATTAGTGATCTAAGGCTAGGGTCAGACGAACGCATTTTTCACGTCGTCCGTGAAAAAGGGCGTTTGAACGAATGGACGTATTTTTTCACGGAATACGCGATAGCGGTCATACGATGCACATTTTCGTCCGTGATTTTGTACGGATCATCAATAAAACACTTTCTGCGTCTGGACGTTATGTAGGCCGGACATTAGCAGCGTCTGACGTCTCCTAATCACGCACACACGCCGCTAGCGGACGCAGCGCACTCTGTACATCAGTACTAGCGGTTTCACGTTCTCGAAAAAATGCGTTCGTTTGCCGCTTGCGAACTTTTGTGCGGCCGTACTTCGTATATTGGCCGTCATTGGCCCTCATTTGCTGCTACTACGGCCGTAATAAAGTGTGGCTGCACGCGCGTTCGTCTGACCCCAGCCTAAGGCTAGGGTCACACGAACGCATTTTTCACGTTGCCCGTGAAAAAGTGCGTTCGAACGAACGTACGTATTTTTTCCCGGAATACGCGATAGCGGTCATACGATGCGCCGTTTCGTCCGTGATTTTGTACGGATCATCAATAAAACACTTTTTGTGTCTGGACGTTATGTTAGCCGGACATTAGCAGCGTCTGACTTCTCCTAATCACACACACACGCCGCTATGCGGCCGCAGCGCACTCTGTACGTCAGTAGTAGCGATTTTACGTTCTCGAAAAAATGCGTTCGTTGGCCACTTGCGTTGCACGGACGAACTTTTGTGCGGCCGTTCGTCGTATGTTCCCCGGCATTGGACGTCATTTGCTGCTAGCACGGCCGTGATTTCGTGCGGCTAAACGCACGTGAAAAATGCGTTCGTCTGACCCTAGCCTAAGATCCAGCAAGATCTTTGTTGACTGACAGGTCTTTACTTTCCTGTCTTCACATGCACAGGTTCTACAATATTAAGATGCCTTTTCATACTCACCCCAACAAAGACACATAAAACACATGACATGAATGTTTAATCTTTGCATCGTTCCTGACACTTGCATAAGACATACTATCTGGAAATGATGACGTTACTGTTTATTTACTGCTTCTATTTTTGTTGGGGACTTTCTTTTGCTGCTTCCTTTTACACACATATCTCTCTTGGTAGGCATTATAAATATAGATATATTTATAGGATATGGCTGACCTATTTCCATGGTGCACATGTATCATTTGTCATCAGGCAAACCAACATTGCTTTTTTAATTACTGAAAGTGCTATCCCTGATAGCTTTTCAATGTAGTAACATCATTATTACATATCTTCCTGTGACATAATGAAATGTGAATGCATTATTTCTGTAAAATGCTCTTCTCTTGGAGCTTGGTTTTTGATTCTTCAGTACAGGCTATAACACTTTCTCTTTTATTAATCACAGATGTAATACAATAAGGGGGAAAAAAAGGGAGTATAACTTGTAATACCTATACTGAATATTATCCAATGTAAATCGAAGCAAGAGAAAGGGTTCCGGGCGCACCCTAGTGGTTATGTACTAAAACAGCATCTTACATATATATATAATATATATATATATGTAATAAAAGCAGTTTGCAAGAGAAAATTTAATATATACTGAATAATTCATGCAGAGGATGAAAGTACTGTAAGATTGGAATACTTATATTTAGTTGGTTTCTTCTCTTTACCTTGGTTCCGGCGATGTAATCCAGGTTCCAGGGTGGGAAGGACGAATAAGTGGGCTCAGGAAAAAATGTGTACCGATGAAAAAGGCCAGGCAGCAAGACATGTATAAAAATAAAAAATATAGACTTTTATTTAAATTAAAAAAGCCATATGGCAGGAATAAATAAAAAAACAAATTTTAGTATTTTTTTTGGTATAAAATAATACAAAAGCTTTAAAAGGATCACCAGAACACGTTTTCACCGTATAGGCTTCCTCAGTGAGTGTCCTTTTGAGCCAGAGCAATCCCTAAAGTCAATCTGATCAATCTTACAGTACTTTCATCCTCTGCGTGAATTATTCAGTATATATTACATTTTGTCTTGCAAACTGCTTTTATTATATATATACATATATATGTAAGATGCTGTTTTAGTACATAACCACTAGGGTACGCCTGGAACCCTATCTTATTGTGTCTTTTGAGGTGTGTGGACACTTTATATTCTAGCGGCAGCACCCATCCTAATACTTTATCCTGACATACAAGATAAAACACATACATAAGTGCTGTCTCCACATTTCCATTCCCTATACAATATAAATCGAAGCTCAAAAATTGGTGAATCCAACCCAAAATACAATAGAAAAATCAGCGGGGGTGGGATCTAAGATAAACAGATCAAACTGGATGAAGTAGAGGTAACATCACTGCTCTATAACCGTAGAGACACAGGTTTGAATCCCGCACCTTCAGTAAGTGTCCTTGAGCAAGACACCTAATGGTAAATGCTTGCCTACCCAGGACATACTGGAAAACGAGAGAAACCTAAATGTATTTTTCCTGGTAAAATACTTTATTTAAAAAACCAACAAAAAAAAAACACTTTCCATTAGTTTTATGTCAAGTAGCTAGCTTTGAAAATTGTTGAAGTGGGGGTAGGGGAAGTCAAGGGGTAAAAAGTCAAGAGGAGGATAAAGCAGCTCACTGAAATATTTCGGAGCTACCCAATAATGACTGCATGGAGACAGTCAGTTCATACATTTTGTATACAGACTGAGCACACATTTTCTAGATCTAAAATCAGAAGACTTCGAAGACCAGGGCAGGTCCAGCATTTGGCGCATGGTGCTGGGAGTCACACTCTGCACATCACTCCCATTATGTCTACATGCTGGTGGCTGCAGCAGCAAGGGCATTGTGACTCTTCTGCTGCGATCTTCTTCCACTCAGATTCTCCCGGATTCTGAAATCTGGAAGAAATCAAAATGCTCGGGGTCCCAAGCATTTCCCGTAAGTGGTGCTTAGTCTGTGTAAGGAAGTGATAATAACTCAAGGAGTGGGTTGTTGAAGCAAGCCTGACAAGCAAATTTTGAAGGTGGGTTTTCAGTGTAGAAGAAAACCCCAAATCCCCATTTATTGTGTAGGTTATAGGATTTTAAGTACTGGCATATAAAAAAATTGTGTAACAGACATAAGCTGTTAGCCATGGATCTCTACCATCAACTGTGCCTGATGTGATTGGCTGCCACATCGATTACATGGTATTGTGATGTGAACAGTAATCTCGTCCACTGATGAAAATACCCTTTTCTTATATAAAAAATTGCCAGCGTATTATCTTATAAAGCCTTATTTCTTTTCAACTTAACATAAAAATGGTTCATATACTGTTTCGGAGAGGATAGAACCAGATGAAATGTGTGAGAGCAGCAATGCTGCACTCTGCATCAAAAGCGGCATTGATATCCTAGCATTCGTGGGCCAAAGAGGTTTGGACATACCGAGTAGAACAGGACATATGAGATATGTTGTCTCCCTCCCTCAAGTAGATTGACATCAATGAAAAATCCTGTTGCAGAGTGACAGAAGATCAAAACTGGAAGTGTGCCTCCAATTCAAGGACTGTTAGCGATCAGTGGCTTGTACAGTATATGGTAGTGGATGAACAGGAAATCTATTCCCCCTGTAAAGTTTAACGCCTGTCTCTACAATTCTGGACAGACCTTGACTGTGTGAAAAGTTCCAGTATGTTTTACTGTTGTCCAATGAGAATGCTGCCTGTTGTGGGTCTATGACCTAAGATATAATGGAAGAATAAATGTATTGCAGCTGTTTCTCTTGTGCTGGATAGACTTACTGCTATTCTCATCCGTTTCCGAAGATAATCTCTGAATGCAAGAGACTACTGACAAATTGGAAAGTACTCCTTGGACTCAGTATTTAAATACCATACGCTTGATGTAACACTCGTTCCTAGAAGAATAGCACATTTGGAAATGGAAAGCATCCAATGCAGTTTCCCATCTTGGATACAAGTTATTTTTGCAATCGAGAGGTCTGTTTAAATGTTTGTAAGTTTGTGTGTGTGTTATACATACATACATACAGTACATGCATCTATTTTGGATATATGTGTATATACATATACAGATATACATAACATGAAGTGGTGTATTTCACTATTGGCTCACAAGTACATAATTGCATCTGCATGTTTGCATATGTATATACAATATACCTGTAACAGATCTCCGTAACCCGACAGGGTCACGTCTGTCAATGTCGCTTCCTTGTTGGACCCCCGTGTTCTCATCATGACTCTCGTGCCTTTCATCCTGGTCCTTAGCCGTAGTTTAAAGACGGGTACACATAGAGAGCCTTGCTAGCGTCCGTCCCCCCCAAAAAAATAAGCCGTGGCTGTATATCTGGGACACACACACATACATTTATACGGTCACACATGGGTCATTTACATACACAAAACTTCCACAAGAAACCGCTGGGGGACCGAAACAGATAATGGGACACATTTGCTTCTTGGAATGTGAAATCTAATTAGATTACGTACAGACAGTGAAATCAAACCGTATGTACATTTCTAACGTGGCAAGATAATGGTAATGGGATAATAAACAAGATACAGACCGCAGATTTACAAACTATTCAAATAGAAACAGATAACGCATTTCTGAGACAGGGTAGACTGTAAATCTAATCCTTTCAACAGAAAACAGATACTGGCAGGAACCAGGCCTGATGATCAGATCCATGAAAGGTGCTGCCCTCATGGTCAGCACTAACTACCAGCACTGATAGGGGTTAATAAGTTAAGCACCACAACAAACACACAACCACACCCCCTGTCTGTCCATAAAGGACCTCTCCCTCCTATGTGCTGTCCCTCAGTATTGGTCTATCCCCCTGATCTGTTCAGACGTTCATTCTGCATGCTCATTGATTCACTGTGTACCGGACCCCTCTGCTTTGCCCACCGACCACCGCTTTGTGCTAGTCCTCAGACCTCGGCCCTCCTATTGACCACTCTCCTGTCTAATCCTATTGTACTGCGCTCTGGTATCACCCAGTTTCTGCTCCCACCAAGGTACTGAGGTGTGGGTTTACCTGCATCCTGGGCTCAGACCCCCCTGAACTTTGGGTCCCACCATGGCCTGCGCCAGATGTGACCCTGACAGATACACAAGAAACATACAATAGACAAGTAGACAATAGCATTCTTGCATAATCACAGATTACACGAACATTCTGCACAGGAAAGGCCTCTGAACTAATATCGATAATGGAGCCTGCACCCTACAAATATGCTTCCATGCCCATGCACCCAAAGTCCAAAGAGACTTACGACACAATACCAAATTCAGAGCACTCCTCCACTTTTATATTGTTTTAAAGATAAAAAAAATTTAAGAATGGGTATTTAGTCATGAATTCTGATCAAACAATGCATTAGCCTGCCACAACGTCAATGTACCCCATCATGGCAGGCATGGCAACAGGATCAGAGGAGAGAGGGGCTGGAGCCTCCATGCAGGGACACCAGGGAGGTAAGTAATGGGTCCCTGAGAGTTTGATCCTTCCTCCAGGGTGTATAAGAAAGCTAGAGCTGCACAGTAATAAACCTCTCAGATATGAGTCTGTAACTGCTCCTCTAGATTGTAAACTCCTGGGTGCCCTCTGCTCGTCTAGATTGTAAACTCCTGGGTGCCCTCTGCTCCTCTAGATTGTAAACTCCTGGGTGCCCTCTGCTCCTCTAGATTGTAAGCTCCTGGGTGCCCTCTGCTCGTCTAGATTGTAAACTCCTGGGTGCCCTCTGCTCCTCTAGATTGTAAGCTCCTGGGTGCCCTCTGCTCCTCTAGATTGTAAACTCCTGGAGTGTCCTCTGCTCCTCTAGATTGTAAACTCCTGGGTGTCCTCTGCTCCTCTAGATTGTAAACTCATGTGTACCCTCTGCTCCTCTAGATTGTAAGCTCCTGGGTGCCCTCTGCTTCTCTAGATTGTAATTCATGTGTGCCCTCTGCTCCTCTAGATTGTAAACTACTGGGTGCCCTCTGCTCCTCTAGATTGTAAGCTCCTGGGTGCCCTCTGCTCCTCTAGATTGTAAGCTCCTGGTGCCCTCTGCTCCTCTAGATTGTAAACTCCTGGGTGCCCTCTGCTTCTCTAGATTAAGCTCATGTGTGCCCTCTGCTCTCTAGATTGTAAGATCCTGGTGCCCTCTGCTCCTCTAGATTGTAAGCTCCTGGGTGCCCTCTGCTCCTCTAGATTGTAAACTCCCGTGAGCCGGCCCTCTGTAAATTCTCGTGAGTCGGGCTCTCTGCTAAAACACCTTATTTTCTGTCAGTGCCCCTCCCGAGACTAGTCTCTGGATCCGCCCCTTTACCGAACTCCATGCAAGTCAATGGGACTCGAAAGTTTGAATTTTAGAGTGCCCTCCAAGAGGGCATATATGCAAGATATTTGCCATAAAAGGTGTATGGGGGTCCGGGTAGTGCCCTGGGGGACAGGAAACCAGGAAAAAAGTTTTAAAAAAAACTTTTTAAAGGAACAGTGAGTTTTCCATGAAATAAGGGTTAAGAATAAAAACGAAAAATTCCTTCAAATATCGTGCCTAGGAGGTCCCCATAACCTGCCCGTGAAGTGGCGGATTTCTAGGATGTATAGAAACATTTAAAAACAAAAAAATGACATTTCAAATGACTGTAAACGGTTTTCCTTTAATCTATTCATAAACTACTGCTTGGGGCGGCAGTCTGTTTGAAAAGAGACGTTTTAGGACACGTAGAACAAGTTTAGTGATTTTTTGGGCTAAATTATGGTGAAACTTATGCAGGCTTTGGATGAAAGTAACAATAGATGCTTTAAAATTGGGCCTTTAGTGTCGGCAACAGTGCCGTTGCAGTGGACAATGGAGTCCGTCCTCGGATGCCAGTTTCTGTTCTAATTCGGTGGAGAAATCAGATATATGCGCGCATAAAGAAATCACACAGACAAGGAATACGTCTATGTGGACTTCCAAGCCAATGACTTCTCTGCCCTTTATTGACAATTTACAAGGCTTTTTATGCTACTTCGCATGTAACGAAAACAGGCTGTTGCCCAACATTCTATTCGTCAGTAATATTGTGAAATTATAGACCTTGTTTAATAACAGTTAAAGAAAATAAACAACAGCGTCTCCGGTCGTCCCTTTAGCCGTCAAGGACGTTGGTTACAGGACGTTCCAAGATGTTCAAAACATTCTCCTCTTGATTCTTGGAAAAAGAGACTACATGTGCGTACAAAACAATCAGCTAAGATAGCGGGTTAAACAATAATATGCATTTGATTCATAAATCCTGATTAACCATTTAAAACTACTCAAATGAGCATTTTTTCTAGGCCTCTATCTAAGCCTTTGAATATTATAAAAGCGAATATATACATTTCTGTCCACAACACCGTCACACCGTAACCCCTCTGTGGTATTGTGGAAGAGTGCAGGGTTGGACCCTGCGGTCCAATATTAAAATGATATGAATCTGGTAATATAGGTGGCAGTGCACCCAAATTTTGTGCCTTTGGTGGCAGCAAGTGCCTTCACACCGTAACCCTTTTGTGGTATTGTGGAAGAGTGCAGGGTTGGACCCTGCGGTTCCTATATTAAAATGATATAAATCTGGTAATACTGTCAGTGACTGAGAAGACACGGATTACAATTCACAGAAATTTTATGGAAGTATGTGACACCCCCCTGATAGCTGATTGTCAGTGACTGAGAAGACACACTTTCCACCACCAATTCCCAGATATCTGCAACAAGTGAGCCCCCCAAATTGCTGCTGTCACTGACTGAGAAGACACACTTTCCACAATTCCCAGATATCTGCAACAAGTGAGACCCCCCATAGCTATCACTGGCAGTGAGAAGACACACTGACAGAACAATCTCCTCTCACTCCTGCAGAAAAACACGTGCTGGCTAGGCTGGGTTCGAGCCTTATATAGTGTGCTGCGGGACCTAGCTCTGGGAGCCCATGATTGGGCAAAATTTGCCCATAGTCTTGCACCTAAACTGTGGTCAGGTGCAGGCTGTAGCCAATTACTAGCTTCAGGCCAGTGGAAAAGTGCATTGTGGTCCATTGTGGTGCATTGTGGGCGAACATGCGGAAATGTTCGTAGATTGCGAACATGCGAACTGGCGATGTTCGAATCGAACTCCGAACACATCGAACCGAACAGCTCATCCCTATTCAGAGAGCAGGCAGTTCGCCAAAGGTTGGCGAATTACCTGCACATATGGTGCCTGTTCGTTACCTGTTCGAGGACAATGAAATCCCCATAGAGAAGCAATGCTTCGTCTATTCAGAGAACAAAAACCCTCAGTGCAAAGTTGCCAAATTTCCCTGCTGTTCGGTGGTTTCATTTGACAGGTTTATTCAGGCGAATCCCATAGCTTCAATGTTAAAAATATTCCCTTTTTAAGTCAATATCTAATAAACCGTTGATTATAATATTCTGCAGTAAAAAATCTCTTTATTTATAGATTATTTTTATGCTCTTTTAGGCATTTTACGGGATTGTTTTGTGAATTTTTTTTTCTTTTTGCTTTTTTTTTAAATAGTTTTTTCTTTTTTTCTGTAACAGCCTTTTTTATTATCATTCATTGGATCTTATATGTAAGTTTGAGACATTTTCATTCTGTAGTTTCTTTGCAAACTGCGTTTCACTTTTCAAACATTCAAGCGTACTGTTTTTTTTTTTCCACTCCATTTGTCTGCAGTGTCGGCTTTTTCCGGCGGCTGCTTGAGTTTCTCCAGCGTGTTCGGCCGGGTTAATATAGATGTTTTTGCAGGTTTCGGTGTGCGTTCGCCAGGTTTTGCAGTGAGTGTTCGGCGGTTTTGCAGCTGCTTTTCCCTGCGCTACGATGGCCCTGTGGTGCTTACTGAATACACCGAAGGGTCGCTGAAATGGGATCGCCAAATCGCACCAAATTGAAGAGAACGAAAAGTCACCGAACGAGCGGTGACTTTTCGATTCTCTTTGAATAACCCTGTCTGGAAGTGACAACCCAGGCACATGCTAATATATATTGAATTTTAAGCAGCAACAAACCCTCTTTTCAATACATACAGAATCTTAGAGTGCCAAAACATATCTGGAGAGGCCAGATCCATCCAGTACTTGTCCCCCAAAAAACATGGGCATTCCACCATTTCTAGATCAGGGCAACTTTATATGCGAATCATCACAGACAACGTTTCAACTCTGTTGAGTCTTTTTCAAGTTTTAGATTTGATAAAGGTTCGATGGAGTCAAAATGTTGTCTCAAAATGTTGTCTCTGGTTCTTCAATAGAGTCGCCCTGCTCTCGAAGTGGTGGAGTGCCCGTGCCTTTCCTGTGACAAGTACTTGCATATACTAATGCTGTGTGAAATGTTCCTTGCCGCCTGCTTACAGCTTCTGTTGTATATTGATTATGCTTATACTTCCTGTTTCCTGTTCTGACCTCTGACCTGGAGGCAGTTCTATGATCCAACATGATTCCTCACACAAGCAGCTTGCAGTGTCTTCATTTCTATACATGAAACATGGTGTCAGAAGTAACTAAAATCAGGACTGAGCCTCTTGTCTGGAGCGCAGCAGCTTTGGGAAACTACACAGGTTTGTGAACTGTGGACTAAGACTGTTCCTTGTGGATTTTTTTTTTCTCTTTTTTTCTATTTGAGAGCTCAGAGGCTTCCTGGCAATATGGCTACAATGAATTGCATACCTCCCCCAGAGGAGATGAGAATGAATGGAGATTGGAGCAGCAACTGGGAATCTTTCAGAGCTGAATTTGAAGATTATTCCCTGGCTACAGGCTTGAATGAGAAATCTGCAGCAGTGCAGGCAGCAACTCTGAGGAGAGTGATGGGCAGTGAATGCAGGCATGTGTATAAACACAATGTGAACCTCACAGCGGAGCAGCAAGAAAATGTTACAGCAATTCTACAAGCACTGGAAGCTTATTTCAAACCTGCTAAAAACATAATTTACGAAAGGTATGTGTTTGGGTGCTGCAAACAAGAAGAGGGAGAATCTTTTGATAACTTTGTTACACGCCTGAGAGAAAAGGCAGCAACTTGTGAATATGGAGCTCTCAAAGATGAATTAATAAGAGACAAAATTGTTTTGGGCATAGCTAGTGAGAGCGCACGCAGGCGCCTCCTTAGAGAACATGACTTAACTCTAAACATAGCCATTGAAACGTGCCGTACAGCAGAGCTCACTGACAGACGTCTGAAAGTCATGGAACAGGACAGACAGAGGACCGACAGCATAAACATTGCAATGCAGCGTTATAACATAAGCAAACCGCAGCAACGCCGCCTGATTAGCGCAAACGCTGCCAACCTTACAGCATGCAAATACTGTGGGACTGTGCATCAAAGAATTAAAGAGCAGTGTCCAGCTTATGGGAAGTCTTGTAGGTCTTGTGGAAGAACAAACCATTTTGCTAATGTTTGTCTGTCAAGTAGACGACAGCCATCGATTGGAAAATTACACACCGTGGAGAACGCATCTGCATATGAGGAAGAGACAGTCTCCGCTGAAGTTCTATACAGCAGTGAAGTGATCGGCGCTGTGCAATCCAGAGGAAAGAAATGGTTCGTCACTTTACGTTTAAATAATAGACCCCAATCCTGTCAGCTCGATTCAGGAGCAACGTGTGATGTAATGTGTTTAAAAGACAAAATGATGTTAGCGCCAGACGCACATCTACTGCCAAGTGACACCAAACTAAAGCTATACTCTGGTGAGCTTATGAAATCTCTAGGACTCTTCAGGACTGAATGTGTCTTACGTGGACAGAGACACAAGCTAGAGTTTGAAATTGTGGAGGCCCGCCAAAAGCCACTGTTATCAGGCTCAACCTGTGAGCGTCTAGGGCTGATACATTTCTCCGTCCCTGCAGAGCTCAACGTGATAGACAATCAATCCAAAGGGCCCTTGACAAAACATCGGCTGTTACAAGAATTTAGTGATGTGTTTACTGGGCCAGTAGAATCCGTACCAGGGGAAGTTCATTTTGACCTTGATTTGAGTGTCCCTCCAGTCCAATGTGCACCACGCAATGTGCCAGTGGCGTTAAAACAGGCAGTCAAGGCGCAGCTTGACCAATATGAGGCCGATGGACACCTGGCTCCAGTGACTGACTCAACTGACTGGATAAGTAACATGGTTATTGTAAAGAAGCCTGATAAACTAAGAATATGCATAGATCCCAAATTCTTGAATCTGGCACTGAGGCGATCTCACTACATCATGCCAACGCTCGAGGATGTTTTGTACAAGCTGCCTAAAGCGCGTCTGTTCACGCTTGTTGATGCCCGGGATGCATTTTTACAGTGTAAACTGGATACTGCAAGTAGTTACATGACAACCTTCTGGACTCCTTGGGGCAGGAAAAGATGGCTCAAATTGCCTTTTGGAGTATCAGTTGCACCAGAGGTGTATCAACGTAAACAACATGAACTATTGACTGGACTCAGTGGTGTCGAACCAATAGCTGATGACATCCTTGTGGTTGGCTGTGGGGACACAGATGAGGAAGCAGAGCAAGATCATGATGGCAAACTGCTGGAACTGATGGATCGTTGTAGGCAGGTAAAATTAAGACTTGGCATAAAAAAGCTGCAATTCAAGGTCAAAGAGGTCCGCTTCCATGGACACATCCTATCCTGGGAGGGTTTGAAGGCTGACCCAGACAAACTCAGAGCCATACTGGATATGCCACAGCCGGAAAATGTGAAATCCCTGCAGCGCTTCATTGGGTTTGTTACCTACCTGGAAAAATTCCTACCTCACCTCTCAGAGGTCTGCGAGCCATTGAGAAGGCTTCTGGACAAGGATGCTGTTTGGCATTGGCTTCCTAAGCATGATAATGCAGTGCAGGACATCAAACGTTTGGTCACAGATACACCTGTCCTGAAGTACTATGACGTTACTACTCCTGTAACTATTCAAAGTGATGCAAGCAAAACTGGACTTGGATGTTGCCTATTGCAAGCTGGCCAGCCTATCGCTTTTGCTTCAAGAGCACTGACTCTTACTGAACAAAACTACGCTCAAATAGAAAAGGAATGTCTGAGTATAGTGTTTGCCTGCCAGCGCTTTCACCACTACCTCTATGGTCGCGACGAGATCACGGCGGAAACTGACCATAAGCCTTTGATTTCTATTTTCAAGAAACCTCTTTTGTGTGCGCCCAAACGCCTACAGAGCATGTTGCTCACACTACAAAACTATTGCCTAAATGTTGTCTACAAGCCTGGCCCGGAAATGTATATTAGTGACACTCTTAGCAGAGCTACAGCAGCTGGAGGTGCACCCGACTATGCACAACACACAGTTTGCAATGTTCAACAGGACCTGGATGTCCTGTCACAGATTAATCATTCAGACTATTTGAACGTCACGGACCAACGATTGCTTCAGATAAAACAGCACACTGAAACCGATGAGAGTTTGCAAGCTCTTAAATATGTTGTTCTGGATGGTTGGCCTGATTCCAAGGAGGAGGTGCCATTAACTGCAAGAGAATATTGGACCTTCAGAGATGAAATCGGCATTCAGGATGGCATACTATACAAGGGGCCGAGGGTCATCATTCCTAAATCTTTAAGATCAGAGATGCTGACACGTATTCATGCCAGTCACATTGGTGGAGAAGCATGCTATAGGCAAGCACGAGATACCCTATACTGGCCCAACATGCAGAATGAGATTAAAGACTTTGTTAGCCATTGCTCGGCATGCAATGAATATGCACAGGCACAACAGAAAGAACCCATGATGTCGCATGTGCTGCCCACCCGGCCGTGGCAAATTGTAAGCATGGATTTATTGAATTATGCTGGGCAAGATTTTCTGCTAATTGTTGATCACTATTCTGACTTTTGGAGATTGAGCTACTTCCTGACCTGTCTGCTGATACTACAATCAGGCGTTGCAAAGTACAGTTTGCACGTTATGGCCAGCCGGATAGAGTTATCTCAGATAACGGACCTCAATTCGCATGTGAGCAATTCAGACGGTTCTCTGCAGATTGGGGATTTGAGCACGTTACCTCATCGCCTCGGCACCCGCAAGCGAATGGCAAAGCGGAATCGGCTGTCAAGATTGTGAAGAATATTTGTAAGAAGGCCAAGTATGATGGTACTGACCCGTGGAAAGCCGTTCTACATTGGAGGAACACCCCATCCGAAGGCATGGACAGTAGTCCTGCGCAACGCTTAATGTCAAGGAGACTGAAAACTTTATTGCCTGTGGCCAACAAATTACTTGAACCTTGTGTGGTTACAGGTGTCCTAGAGAAACTGCGAAGGAGGAAACAGATTGCCAAACTGTCTTATGATGTGTCTGCTAAGGACTTACCTGAACTAAGCATTGGAGAGCCAATCCGTATGAAGCCGCTTCCTGGTGACAGGACTGGTCGCTGGAGACTGGGTTCCTGTGTTCAGCGTGTAGCCCCTCGCTCATATCTTGTGGATGTAGACGGCAGTCTCTACCGCCGCAATCGGGTGGCCTTGCGAAGAGCGGAGCGACTCCCCATACAAGCCTATGTGCCTCCTACACATGCTTCTCCCGAGGTACTCAATGCTCCTGGACTGCATCCACAAAGCGGAGGGAATACTGCTGTCCTTTCAGAAGGATACATTGAGAATGACATAATACAGCCACATGTACCATCAAGTTTGTCTGTGCCGAACACCCCAGCCAGGAGGGAGGGCGGCTCTGTATCAATGCCTACTGGAGCCGCACGACCTTCCCCAGGCAAAATCTCTGTGGCCTTGCGTAGCGGTCGAGTTTCAAGACCGCCAGATAGACTCAATCTGTAGTGTACCTACCAGTCACTCAGCATGCTATGTTTGTGACTGTTCTGGATCTGTTTTAGGTTAATTGTTTACTACGTTTGTATTGAAAGTTAAAAAAGGGAGATGTTGTATATTGATTATGCTTATACTTCCGGTTTCCTGTTCTGACCTATGACCTGGAGGCAGTTCTATGATCCAACATGATTCCTCACACAAGCAGCTTGCAGTGTCTTCATTTCTATACATGAAACAGCTTCTTGTGTTTTTCTGGTTCTTGTTGAACAGCAATGAAATTGACTGTATTGCTGCATCTCTCTTAGTATTTATAAAAGATTGGTGATTTGACTTCAAAAGCCTTTCTTACTACTTGGAATACCAGCAGGATCAGAGGCCAAACGCTTAGATCTTCTTTTGCAAGTTACCACTAGTTTTTATTAATTTTATTTGAATTTGTCAGAGATGGTACCGGCTTGCAGGTTATGGGTCCAGTATGCAGTGTTACACATGTCCACACAGGGAAGGTTGGAGGAGAACCAACAGGCTGAAGAGCAATCCACAGGCTGTGCCTGAGAAGCAGGACACAACAAGGCTGACTTGGATAGTTGAAGGCGTAGTAGTAGGAAACTAACCACAACAGGATCTGGAGACATGAGGATATTTGGAAAGACGTGGATCCAAGGGAGAAGGCTAGGAGAGCAGGGGGATAAACAGGATACAGAGCAACAACACACAGGTCTTCACTCTGTGAGTTAGAAGGCGACAATTTTGAGGATCTGTCTGAAGAGAGGCATAGCCTTTTATGAGATCAGCCAGTGCTAATTGCTCAAACGTGTGTGCAGGGAAACCAGGGCTGGTGTACTGGGGTTAGATCCCGAGTGTTGGGCTATACCAATCCCTTGACTGGATTAGTGCAGAAAAGATGCTGCCACCAGCTGTTAGGGCAGGAGCAATATCACTGTTAGGCTTCCTGTGGCACCACAGACGAGAACCTTGACAGTAATATGGCCCTCTGGCACTGCAGTTGATTTGGTGGGCACTACACCTAAGCAAAACAATTAAAATAATGTACATTGTAAACAACGAACTAGGACCTACCATAAATGTATATTAATGGAGTGGACTGGTTCTATGTGATTTCTCAGGTTAACGCACGATTACAGTGACGTGCTTCGTAGCCTGAGTTTGAGGTAATTCTTTGGCTAATACTGAATCGTTTCAGCTGTACTTAATTTCCCTGTACGTCAAAAGACGTCAGGGACATAATTAATTCCATACTTGGAAAGACTTAAAGTATGTGGACCCTGAGATTTTATATATGTGTATATATATATATATAAATTCGATAGGCCGTGTTAGTCCAGATGCCAAAATCACGAGTATAGCAGTACGTAGTGATACCTTTTTTATTGGACTAACGTTACATTTAAAAGACAAGCTTTCGAGAGAATTCCTCTCTTCCTCAGGTCTGGAAGCTATACTGATCAAGGGGGTGACATAACAGAGTAGGGGGTGGTACAATACTTGTGGGTGGAAGTATGGATGGTTTTATGGGGATTGTCAAAAGCCATGCAAAGAGATTTTCACAGTGCACAGTTTTCGATACACACTAGGTGCCTTTGTGCTCACCTACAGCATCTTCCCTACGAATAGGCAGTGGTGTATTTAGGTTTTGTGCTGCCCTAGGCCTGACTAAACTCGTGCACCCCCCCCCCAATTTAAATTTGAGGCACCCATTCCTGTCAAGGGCACACCTCCTCCTGGTTAATCCCCACCCTTCCTCTTTAAGCTCCACCTTTTCCTCTTAGAGCTCCGCCTTTTCCTCTCTTTATATTAAAAGTGGATACCAAGTGCCTACTTGTATATTTTGTATACCATTTCAAATGTATCTATTGAGATAAATAAAATTATGAAATGTTTAAATTCAAGCATTTTTACAAAGAACAGCCACGCATGTCAAGTAAACTGGATCACAGCCGCTCTAATTGGTTGAACAATAAACCCCACAGAAATGTGCACTACATATGAGCGTATCACAGAGCTGCACAGCAATAAAACCCACAGAAATGGGCACTGTGTATGAGCATATCGCAGAACTGCACAGCAATAAAACTCACAGTGATGTGCAGTGTGTATGAGCGTATCCCAGAGCTCCAGGGCAATAAAACTCACAGTAATATGTAGTGTGTATCACAGAATCCACAGCAATAAAACTCCCAGCAATGCAATGTGTGGTGTGTGTCAGCGTATCAGAATCCACAGCAATAAAACTCCCAGCAATGCAATGTGCGGTGTGTATGAGTGCATCAGAATCCACTGCACTAAAACTCCCAGCAAACCGAGTGTATATGAGCACACAGCAAATATTTATTCTATATTTACCGGCCTCCGTCCGCGGTAGGGCTGTGTGCAGAGTCAGCAGGGACTGTGTACGGACTCAGCAGGAGGTCCCTCCAGGCCACGTGAGGATTGCGGCTGTGCCTGTGCGTGGAGCCATCTTGTCAGAAGTGGGGTGCCACTGTCAGAGGGTGCACCGTGGCTTTGATTCCCTTCCCGGTGGGTGTTCAGTCCAGAATAGAGTGAGAGTCCGTGTTAACGAAAGGGTGGGCAGCTGCGTGCGTGCATGTCACGTGGTTCAGCCAGTCAGGTGGTACTGAGACTCAGTACCACCTGACTGGCCGGATCGCGTGACCTGCACGCACGCAGCCTCACCAGGAGCCAGGCAGCTCAATGACAAATTTCTATCACTGCAGTGCTGGTTAAGGAAAGGTCCACTTTAAACAGCAGTAAGCAGACAGGGCTTCATATTCTGCTGATACCCCCCCTTACCTGCCATTTACTGTCATCTTCTCTCTCTGCACACAAATCTCATCCCCCTCCCCTCTCCTAGAGCTGCTGTGGGGTAGGGGAGTAGCTATGGAGGGAGGAGAGTGGGATTTTTATTCTATTCTATTTTATTCCGTATGCAAACGCCTTGCTCCGCTGCTCATTGTTTGAGAACACAGCTCAAAGCTGACACACAGTGACAGTGGCACCTCCTAGTACCCCTAATGACACCCCAATAATCACTGGTACTTGGGTCGGCCCGCCCTCCGCCACTCCCCTAAGTACACCACTGCTCTGTGATATGCTCACACACAAGTTTGGCGAACTGCCAGCAAGTACGGTGCTGTTTGAAGGCATTGCAAATCCCCATAGAGAAGTAATGGTTAATCTATTCAGAGAACACCAAACAGCAGAGAAATGGCAGTGAAATGCCCTGATGTTCGGTGGTTTCAATCAGCAGGTTTATTCAGGCGAACCCCATAGGTTTCAATGTTAAAAATATTCCTGTTTTTATGCAATATATAATAAACCATTTATTATTTTAATCTGCAGTAAAAAGTCTTTATTGATTTTTTTTTTTTTTAGTACCTTTTTAGTCATTTTTCAGATTTTTTGGGGCAAAATTTCCCCCCTTTTTTTTTAATAGCAGTTTTTCTTTTTTCTGTAACAGAACTTTTTATTATCAATCATAGGATCTTATATGTAAATTTCAGACATTTTCGTTCAGTAGTTCTTTTGAAAACAGCAGGCCACGGGTTTGCGGTGGCAGCATTCAGCGGCCGACTCCATGCACTTTGGTGACCCTGCGGTGAATGGTGAATTCACTGCAGGGTGGGGAAATTTTATTCCCCGACGTGGAGGGAACTACAGAACACCAAAATGTTGGCGTCATTTCGGTGCTCTGTGAGTAACCCATTTAGTGGTGAGGTTTTTTGCTGCCCCCTGGAAAGGGAAAGCCTAGGCCTTGCCTACCCAGGACATACTTGAAAATTAGTGAAATCTCAATGTATCCTTCCTGGTAAAATACTTTGCAAAAGTAAAAAAATATATATATATTTTTTTTTAGGGGTGGGGCCACCCGGTGTGGGCCGCCGCCCCCTGGAAAGTGCCGCCCTAGGCCTAGTCGGCCTAGGCCAAAATACACCAGTGCGAATAGGGAGGGACATACCTAGTGCAATGTATTATTATAATACTTTTATACAGCGCCAACATATTCCGCATTGCTGTGCAAAATACGTGAACAAAGGGATGATATATTAGAACAATAGACATACGATTGGGGGACCCAATTCCCAAGATATAGGATGTACAATATTTACAGTCACTGCATAGTTCTAAAAAGTGAGGATGTTTTACTACTACGACCTGTGTTTGAAATGTAAGAATTTATGGGTCGGTTCCTACTTTCCTCCACGTGGAAATGTCAACGTATGCCAATAAAGTGTCATCCCACCCCCTATAGTCTACTGATTTTTGCTCCAAATAAGCTTCTAAGATAATTGAAACAGATGACGGCTGAGCTCACAGATTATGAACAAATGATTCAGGTCTCCATGTAATGCATTCCATCTCCAAAAAGACATTTTACTAATAAATAGCATATCCACATGTGCAAAGAATGATGGTGATTATGTTCATAGAAATGTCACATCCATGTGTGTATCATTTACTGACTTTTAGAAAAAACGTGTGCATGACCAAGCATATGCAGCATATGCTTCGAAAATTCAATGAGTGCAGGAAATTTGTAATAAAAAATACAAATGTATAATTTTTCTCTCTGCAATGGACAGTCCAGGCTTGTATTGACCACATCATTAACTGTGGTATAAAGGTGATGAATAATGTAAAATGGATTAACAGAAACCTAAACTCGATAGTTTCATTTTCGAGGAATAACTTTATTCCTAGAAATAACTAGAATTTGAAATGTTTTATTTTTTGCAAATAAACTGGAAGAGGGTTACAAAAAATAAGAAGGGGGTATAGGAAGAGCGTAAAGGGAACATAACATGTCAGTCTGGAACACACTGACAACTTTGCGAGCGTTACACAGGCATCGGTTATAGTTAAAACCTAATTATCATAATGAGATGACCGAGAAGTTGACTGTCTCGCAAATAGGGTTGCCAGATCGGCCATGTTTTCCTGGCTGGACACTTATTACTATATCATGTGGCGGTGAGCACAGGGAAAGTGCTGCCCTACAATATGTGTATTCTATTAGATATAGGAAGGAAATCAAGGCCTGTAACCTGGGATTCCTTTTTGATCTCTTACCTGTAGCATATGGATTTTGCATGCTGCGGGGTTGCATTTTTCATTCATTGCCCTTCATCAAGAATAAATTATGTGTCAAGGGAAACATGGACGTTGTGGCAACCCTACCCCCATATCCGTTCAAACTTTTTTTAATCGCTGTAAACAGTTAGTTACAAGTATTTATAAAGCACCAACATATTCCTTAGCGCTGTACAATGGGAGAGACAGAATAACAAATATACAGTCAGGTCCAGAAATATTGGGACATCGACACAATTCTAACCTCTTTGGCTCTATACACCACCACAATGGAGTTGGAATGAAACAAACACAATGTGCTTTAACTGCAGACTGTCAGCTTTAATTTGAGGGTATGTTCATCCAACTCAGGTGAAGGGTGTAGGACTTACAGCAGATGTTTGCAGATGTGCCTAAGAGTAACTTTATACAAAATGCAGGATGACGTCCGGGTAAATTGAAATACCGGTAACTGCTATTTTATTGATCATAAAGATCAGTGTGCTATCTCCTTTGCGTAGTTACTCCACACTGGCACTTGACTTGGTCCTGTGTCCGGTACTTTAAATTCCTGCTTTGGGAGCAGCAGGCAGATCGTGCAAGAGGTGTGTGACTGGTTTTCTTGATTGAAGCGGTCACACTGACTTCTCAGTCATCGTTTACCAGGCAATTAAAGAAAGAGAGTCTACAGGCAGAGATAAGCAACCTTTGCCCTCTAGTTGTTTTGGGACTACATTTCCTTTGATGCCCAGCTACTCCTGAAATTGACTGCGCTTCATGGCTCCCCAGCTATTCTGTCGTTCAGTGGCATGTCAATGGGAGAAAGCACTATATTGCTGTGGCATGTTATTACTAGTGAATAAAATAAAAATGATCCATTTGACTGTCTTTCGGCCAGCACAATGTACGAATGAAATTGACATTCCTTTTTATATGAGCCAACGTTCACTTTAATAAGTTATCCCAAGCCTTGTGGTAGTGTTTGCATGAGGCATGGTGATCAATGGGTACCTCTCTAAAGCAGTGGTTCCCAACCGCAGTCCTCAAGTACCCCTAACAGGCCAGGCTTTCCAGTTATCTGAAGCTCAGCACAGGTGATATGATTTGCTGCTCAGTGTTGCAGGATTCAGTCTGTATTTCTCCAAGGTAGTCCTTAAAATCTGGCCTGTTAGGGGGGACTTGAGGACTGCAGTTGGGAACACTGGTCTAAAGGTATGTTAGGTCCTAAACCTTATGTACAATGAAATGCTAAATTGTTTTGAATTCCTGTTCTTATATTACCTATTTTCATATTTCTTTAACTAGAGATATCTCACCAGACCTTGATCATAAGGATTTGGCACTCCTTAAAATCAAGGTGGAGGATCACTCCAATGCTACCAGTAGACAACCATATATTTCATCAGTGGTTGAAAATCATAATTTATGTAGATTGATACAATATCTCCCCAGAGGGTTTCTTCTATTTATTCAATCATTTTGGATCCACCAGATGTAATTTATCCATCCTTCATGGACCAGAATGGAAACAAACCGGTGATTAAGTTGGCAAGAAGCGTATATGATGAAAAATGCTCAACATTATCTTTAAACGTTGGCAGACAACTCAAGGATCGAATACAAGTCAGTAGCACATTTGTAGGAAAGGAAAACATCAGTTCCAAATAATATATTACCAGCGGCTACTGTAGATTAGGGATGAGCCGAACACTCCCCGAGTTCGGTTTGAGCCTGAACCCGAACTTCCCATTTGTTCGGGACCGAACCCGAACCCCATGCAAGTCAATGGGGCTGAAAATTCGGTTTTTTAGAGTGCCCTCCAAGAGTGCATATATGCTACATATTTGCCATAAAAGGTGTATGGGGGTCTGGGTAGTGCCCTGGGGGACAGGAAACAAGGACAAAAGGTTAAAAAAAAAACATTTTTAAAGGGACAGTGAGTTTTCCATGAAATAAGGGTTAACAATAAAAACCAAAAATGCCTTCAAATATCGTGCCTAGGAGGTCCCCATAACCTGCCCGTGAAGTGGCGGATTTGTAGGATGTATAGAAACACTTAAAAACCAAAAAATTATGTTTCATATGACGGTAAATGCTTTTCCTTTAATCTATCCATAAACAACTGCTTGGGGCGGCAGCCTGTATGAAAAGACATTTTAGGACGCAAAGAAAAAGTTTAGTGATTTTTTTTTGGCTAAAGTATTGTGAAACTTATGCAGGCTTTGGATGAAAGTAACAATAGGTGCTTTAAAATTGGGCTTTTAGCTTCGGCAACAGTGCCATCACACCATAACCCCTCTGAGGATATGAATCTGATACAGGCGTCAGTGGCAGTGCACCCAGATATTGTGCCTTCAGTGCCAGGCCTGCAAGTACTATCATACAGTAACCCCTCTGTGGTATTGTGGAAGAATGCAGGGGTGGACCATGCAGTCCTATATTAAAAAGATATGAATCTGGGAATGGGCGTCAGTGCACCCAGATATTCTGCCTTTGGTGCAAGACTGCCAGGCCAGCAAGTATCATCATACAGTAACCCCTCTGTGGTATTGTGGAAGAGTGCAGGGGTGGACCATGTGGTCCTATATTGAAAAGTTTTTGATCTGTTAATGGACGTCAGTGCACCCAGATATTGTGCCTTTGGTGCAAGACTGCCAGGCCAGCAAGTATCATCATACAGTAACCCCTCTGTAGTATTGTGGAAGAATTCAGGGGTGGACCATGTGGTCCTATATTGAAAAGATATGATTCTGGTCAAGGCGTCAGTGCACCCAGATATTGTGCCTTTGGTGCCAGGCCAGCAAGTATCATCATACAGTAACATTATACATCATACAGTAATATTGTGCCTTTCATGGCAGCAAGTGCCTTCACACCGTAACCCTTTTGTGGTATTGTGGAAGAGTTCAGTGCTGGAGGTTTTGTGAATGCAGAAGAGGACATCCCCTATCTATTCCATTACTTCAGCATCAGGGGATTGATAGCTGCTGATCCAGGACTGATTCATTTTTATAAATGTCAGCCGGTCTACAGAGTCGGTGGACAGACGCACTCTTTTGTCTGTGACAAAACCTCCAGCGGCACTGAACGTCCTTTCGGAAAGCACGCTAGATGAAGGGCAACCTAGTAGCTGCATAGCATATTGGCTAAATTCTGGCCAGTGATCCAATCTCAACACCCAGTAAGCCAGTGGATCATCTGCTGGAAAGGTATCCAGGTCTGCCCTTGCCCCTAGGTAGTCCTGCACCATATGGTGAAGATGCTGGCAATGGGTGCCTACATTTGATGTCCTTGGGCGTTGTGGACTAAAAAAATTTAAAAAAGCATCAGTCAAGCGGCCCTGGCCTTCACCACTATTCCTCTGATCACCCGCAGCCTCAGAAGCACGTGTGTCAGCACTTGGTGATCTACCAGTGCCTGAAAAGGTGTTACACAAGTGTCGCTTTAGTGTGTCCTCAAGTTTTTTTCATCCTGTGCTCCCTCTGTGCGGGCAGGATGAGCTCTGCAACTTTCCCCTTGTATCGTGGATCAAGAAGGGTTGCCAACCAGTAATGATCCCTCTCCTTGATAACATGAATCCTGGGGTCCTTTCGCAGGCTTTGCATCATTAGGGAGCCCATGCAGCGTAGGTTGGAGGTGGCATTAGCTTCCGAGTCTTCCTGGTCAATGAGGATGACCGTATCGTGCACTTCCTCCTCCCAGCCACGCACAAGCCCTTCTGTTTCTGGGCACACAAAACCCTCCCTTGAGGAATCCCCACCTTCAATGCCCCCACTACTTAAATAGTCCTCCTCTCCTCCTCCTCCTCCTGTCTGATCTGAGTAGGACCCGCTGGAATGCTGTCTGCGGAAAGACTGGGGCCTTGAGAGCTAGGGAAGGCCTCCTCTTCCTCCCGCTGCTCTGCCTCTAGAGCCACATCTATAATTCCCCGCAGAGTGTGCTCCAGCAGGAACACTAAAGGAATTGTGTCACTGATGCATGCACTGTCCCTGCTCACCATCCTCGTTGCCTCCTCAAATGGTGACAGTACAGTGCATGCATCCTTGATCATCAGCCACTGTGGGGGGGGGGAACACAATTTGACCTGAACCTGTCCTTGTGCCATACTCACACAGGTACTCGTTGATAGCCCTCTGCTGCTTGTGCAGATGCTGTAGCATTGCTAATGTCGAGTTCCACCTGGTGGGCATGTCACAGATCAGACGGTTTGTGGGAAGGTGGAATTCTCTTTGAATTTCTGCCAGGCGAACGCTTGCTGGGAATGACCATCTGAAGTGGCTGCAGACTTTTCTGGCCTGGATGAGAAGCTCTGGCAGCCCTGGGCACTTGGTTAGGAAACGCTGTACCACCAGATTTAGGAGGGAGGAGGAGGAGGAGGAGGAGGAGGAGGAGGTGGGATTTTTTCTTTCGCTGCAGCAGCTGCGGCAACGTAATCTGACTGCGTAAATCTTCAGCTACTGGGATGATGTCACATTGTGAGGAAGGACCTGGTACATCCATTACTGTAGCATCATCCCTGTCGGTGGAGTTTGTAGGCAATGACATGGCAGGACATACAGTGTGGGTAGAGACAGATGAGGAGGAGGACCTACGCAAAGTTTTGCGCCAACGGGATGTGTAGCACTTGTTCATATGTCGCCTCAAGCAGGAGGTACCCAAGTGTCCGGTGTTTATCCCACGCTTCAGCCTCATCTGACATAGATTACAAATAGCAACTGTGGGGTCTGCTGCACATTTCTTAAAGAACTCCCAGACAGCAGAGTTCCTGCATGTGTTCTTTGAGACAACAGCGCTCTGCACCGGAGCAGCTCTGACATCTGATGCCTTGGACTGGCTAGTGCTACGGTTGGTCACAGAGGATGTTGTGCCTCGTGTTTGCTGTGCCTCCTTCTCCTCCTCCCCTCCTCCTCACTTGATTCCTCAGTTAGATCTGGCACCCAGGTGGAGTCAGTGACCTCATCATCATTGTCATCTTCACCCCCTATCTCCTCGTCACTGGAGCCAACTTGGCAGTATGCTGCAGCTGCTGGGGCAACATGAGTGCCAGTTATTTGTGTGTCATCACTGGCACCCCCTTCCTCTAGGTTGATTATACTCCCTTGCTCAACCTCAGAGATTGAATCAGAGCACTGTACTTGCTGCGCATCCTCAAGCAGCATGTCACTGTCATTGTAGTCAAACAATTCAGCTGACTCCTCCGTGTGTGATAGCGAGGCTACGGCAGGAGTAGCTGTGGACATGGAGGCTGCATTAGATGCTTTGGCAGCTGAGGTGGACTGTAAAGCACTAGAAGCCTGGCTGTCGGAGGATGAGGATGGCCTGGTTAGCCAATCCATCAAGTCCTCTGTATGTTGCTGCTGCTGCTTAAGATGGCCAGCACCAGTTAGAAAGGACAAGCGTGCCCCTGCAGAGGATGCACCACGTCCACCACGACCAGAGGCACAGCCTCCCGACACAGGGGCTGCTTGCCCTCTTATCTGTGTCTGGGAGCGTCTGCCTGTCCTTTTTGTTCTTTCAGACATGGTGAGTGATATATAGATTAATATATACAGAACTCTGATTCAACTCTGGTATAAAGATTTAAAGAACTCTGGTATAACTCAGTGAGACACACTGATAGCTGGCAGCCAGTGACGAGACACAGATCACCTCAATTCACAAATTTTTTGTAGAAATTAGTGAGCCCCAAAATACTGCGTGGTACTGGATGTGTGACGAGACACAGATCACCTCAATTCACAAATGTTTTGTAGAAATTTGTGACCCCCAAAATACTTGCTGGCAGTGACAAAACACAGATCACCTCAATTCCCAAATGTTTTTTAGAAATTTGTGACCCCCAAAATACTTGCTGGCAGTGACAAGACACAGATCACCCTAATTCCCAAATGTTTTGTAGAAATTTGTGACCCCCAAAATACTGCGTGGTACTGGCTGTGTGACAAGACACAGATCACCTCAATTCACAAATGTTTTAAAGAAAGTTGTAAACCCCAAAAAAACTTGCTGGCACAGTGACAAGACACACATCACCTAAATTCCCTGATATTTGGTAGAAATGAGACCCCCCAGACCCCCCCCCCCAGCAGCGTGGCAGACCGGCAGTAACAAGACACAACTATCTCCTTTGAAATCTCCTCTGAAATGCGTGCAGAATTGGCGCGTGGAAACGTTATATAGTGTGCTGCGGGACTTAGCTCTGTGAGCCCATGATTGGGCAAAATTTGCCCAATCAGGACTCTGAGCGGTGATTGGCATTGTGTTGAACCAGTCTTGCATCAGACCTGTGGTCAGGTGCAAGGCTGTAGCCAATTACGAGCTTCAGGCCAGTGGGAAAATGCATTGTGGTCCATTGTGGTCGAACATGCGGCGAACACCCGGAAATGTTCGTTGTTCGCGATCTACTCGAACAGGCTAAGTTCGGGTCGAACCCCGAACCGTCCGAACCCGAACCGCTCATCCCTACTGTAGATGGTGGAAGTGCCAAAAACAAATAAGCTGGCTGATTCCCGATGGGCTGGAATGTATGAATATCTCAAGCATCTTAAAATCTAGTTTAGAAACCATCAAAAAAATGTCAAGCCGCACATTCATCCTAACACCATCTGCTGCACTGTAAGTTTACAATCTGTCTACATATAGCATGTCTAGAGTACATTATGCATTTCATTCACCAGAGCGAGTCATTCCTAAAAATACTTTTCCCCTCTAAGATGAAGGAAAAGTTCTATAAGCAGAAAAAGGAATCGCCATCAAGAAAAACAGGTCACAAATATAAGGTTATTCGATAAATTCCATTGTTTCACAGAAGTTCACCGTTGTTGCAAGCAATGGTAAACATCACAGCGCTGCAACTACAGTGAACATAGGGCAATTCAGAAGCCAAATTCGACAATGGCAGGCAAAGTCGCTTCCAACAACAGTGTAACGTTTACTATCTGGTCGGTGTATGAGATGGGGACAAAGGTAGGAGCCCAGATTGCAGTGACACACAGACACACACACCGATACAGTTGCAGCTCGTGCTCCCTGCAACGGCAGTAACCCAATTTGGCAGCAGATAAACAAATATGTTAGTACAGTAAGAAATACACTGGGAATATGCCCAAACATTTCTTACTGTATAATTAATGATTTTTCAAAAAAACACTGGTTCCTGGCAATTTTTTTCTTTTTTAAATCCCTTCCTAGTGAAGGGGTTAAAGGAAACGTAACTCACAAACTTCCTACTTGCTTGGAGGTTTTGATGACAATGTTTTCTAGGCAGGGCCTGTATGGTGTAATATAATACCCACTTTACATAACTGGTCAAGCAATGCTACTGGGATTTACAAACACTTTATTATCAATTACTTTCTAGCTTTTTTTTGTTGAATGTAGTTCTCTTGCTTACTGTACAGTTGGTCTAGGGCTAGGCACTGCAAGACATGTCCATAAGGAAATGATTGTATGTTTGTAATCTAGAAAGTGTTTCTATAGGGAAAAGTTTTTATATACAAATAAAACAAAGAACATATTCTGAACAAAGAACGCACTCCAATTAAATATGACATTAGGTGTTTTTTTTAATCAACGGAGATTCAATTACAAAAGGGGTTATTCAATAAGTGACGAACTTGACACCAAATTGCACCGAACGGTGAATTTCACTGTATGGTGGAATTTCGTGGCCGTTCATCTATTCACTAAGCTGTCAATTCACAAAATACTGGTGGAATTGACAGCGAAACGCGGTGCAGATCGCCACAAATCTGTGATCTTTGGCGGCAGCACAAATGTGCCATAGAGAAATTTTGGTTAATCTATTCAGAGAACGCCGAACTGCACCGAAGTGTCAGTGAAACGCCTAGATTTTCAGTGATTCAGTTCGACAGGTTTTAAACAAGCGAATCCCATAGGATTCAATGTAAAAAAATAATCTTGTGTTTGTTTTTTTATTCAACCGTTTATTCTTTTAATTTTCAGAAAACCGTCTTTTTATTTGTTTTGTGAGGACATATTTTTGTAATTTTTAGGGGAAAATTTTGACTCGCAATTTTTATTAAAAAGGTGAGGTTTTCTCTTTTGTAACAGACATTTTTATTATTTTTTTTATAGGACCTTTTTTATCATTTAGACATTTATTTTTGTTTATCTAGAACTACTTATTCAGCAGCCAGAGTTATTGATAACAAAGTTTTCTGCTCCCAGTCTTCCCTGTTTTCAGTAATGGCAGATGTTTCTGCAGTTCTGTGCGTGTGGAAGAGGATTGATATTAGATGACAGAGTGACAATACAATAAGCTCAGCTTTAAGACACAAAAGATTCATTCAGTTCTCTAAATTTCCGCTAAGAGAGTAATGTTATTTTTTGTGAAGTTGCAGTTGATCGTACTAAAATATCCTTTTACAAATGCAGCTGTAATGTCATTTAAATGCAGCTGTAATGTCATTGAGAGATCAGACCTCTTTGTTATATAGAGTAGAAAATAGTGTGCAGAGCAAATTCAGATGAGTTTATGTCATTCTAATGCTCTTATTTTTCCTAGCTTTTTTAGTGTAGTTTGACTCATTCCAAGACTGATTACCATATGTCACTGGTGTGATCCCTCAGACTTTGGGAATTTCTTCTCACGTCATCTGGTAACCACAGAGAAATTTGTATATTTTGTTTTTTATGGCTCTCAGCAGATCTACCACAATTTTTTTTCTACATCATAGGAATTCTGAAACCTCACTGTACGGAGCAATAAAAAGCTTGTACTGTTAATGAAATATGATAACATTATACAAGGGGAATTCTATCTTTAATAGAGCCAAATAAAAATGTTTGTTCAATTGTACTGGAAATTTTAAGGAATATTTTACCCTGGGGTCATGATGTAAAGATGTCCACGTGCAGAGCTGCTTATAACTACAGCATTTGGTTATTGTTTTAATTTAAAAAAAAAAAAATCCGTTTGTGACCAGAATCCATGTTTTGGGACCTCGTGCACAACCGTTCTCAGACAGAATTCGCCCAATCCAATAAAAGGCTAAGAAATCATTTATGACTTGAGTAGGCTGAAGATGAAAACATTTTACCTCTTCTGCTACCTTTCACTTTATCCTCTATTTTCTCTGCAGTTGGTTTTTGTTCAGTAAGATCCCTCTCTAAAATTACAAAGGACTCATTTTATTGTTTACACGTGTATGTTTCCTTGATTTCAAAAACTATCATAAAAACGGGTTATTCAGAGAGCACTGAAATGTCACCGACATTTCGGTGCTCTCTCATTCCCCGCACTTCGGGAAATCAAATTCCCCAACCCTGTGGTGAATTCAGTATTCACCACAGGGTCCCTAAAATGCAGGGTACGGATCCAGAAATCCACCCAAAAATTGCCGACAACCCCGCCGATACGATCTGAAAATTCGGTTTGATTCAAAACGCAGCAGAAAACCCGCCGAGCGCACCACACGGTCCACCGCAAACCCACTGAAAACGTCCCAAAAAAGCCGAAGATCTGCCGAACACAGCACTGACCAGTCACCAGAAAAAGCCGACAAGCCAACAAATGGGGTAAAAAAACAAACCAAACAAAATTATTGAAAGTTTACAAATTTGAAACACTGTTTGCAAAAAAAGTACTGGCCAAATATGTCCGGAATTAACATATAAGGTTATAAGGTCCTATGAATAATAATAGTCATGTTAACAGTAAACAGTAAAACTTTACTGTTAACAGTTAACAGTAAAAAAAAAAAAAAAAAAAAAACACTATTTAAAAAAAAATTTAAACTATTTTGATGAAAAATCCTAAAAAAAATAAGAGACTTTTTGTTGCAAATTAAAAGAATAAACGGTTTAATAGATATTGAATAAAAATGGGAATATTTTTAACATTGAAACCTATGGAGTTTGCCTGAATAAACCTACTGAATGAAACCACCGAATATCAGGGCATTTCTCCAACTTTTCTCTGCTGTTCGGTGTTCTCTGAATAGATTAACCATTGCTTCACTATGGGGAATTTCACTGCCGTCGACCAGGCACTGTATTTTGCTGTCAATTCGCCAAAATTTGGCAAACTGTCTGCTTTGTGAATAGCCGAACGGCCACAAAATTGCACCGTATGGGGAAATTCACTGTTTGGCGCAATTTCAGGGCCAGATCGGCTCTCTGAATACCCCTGCATGTCTTGACTACAGCCGGTTTAACTTTCAAAGTTTTAAACGGGTCTGATACAGAAACTAAATGCTCTATGGACACTATTTTAATTTTGGTTAAACAGCTTGTTTTTCCGATGTTTTATCACAGAATGACGTATAAAACCAATCCAAAATCGGCTCGAAGTAGGACATTCAAGACGGTGATGAAGAAGAAGCAATGTGATAAGCGAGGAGCATGGATATATTATTTAATGGATGAAGTAACATCCAATTAGGCACAAGACAACACTGGTATTGCTCCTGTTCACGGTAGTTGATACCTAGCATTGTGTTGCTGATTATTCACACTCTGCTGTAAAGAGAGAATGGCAGTAATTAAAGTTTATAACATATAAATAACTAGATACACAATAACTAGTTTGTATGAGCCACACACACACCTGAAAACACTACATTCAGTAGATTTTGAGGTCCGCAAATTGTGTCAGTGTTAGGCCGTATTTATGTATACTGTGAAAGAACACTATGGTGTTCATTTCCTTTACACAATTTATGAACAAATTAATTCTGAATTGTGCGGCTGCTCTGTAATATAACTAAACGCAAAGGTGTAAGGTTTAAATTTAGAAAAATGGCAACATTCATTCAGAATCCAATTAGCACTCCATGAAATAGACAGACCTGGGGGGTGGTGTACGTCTGGATGGAAAAATAATCCAGACTAGGCTTTTTTATGTAGATTAAATATGAATATTTGCCAAACATCTCTTGATGTTTAAGAATATTTTCTCTCTGGAAATATACATTTTAATACATTATCTGTATAAAGCAGTAAACCTGAGATATATTTACAGCCTGGCTTCTCTTTACCCCCTTCATTATAGAGTATACTTTTCAAAAAGCTCCTGGTGATGTCCCTAATCTGGGTATGCTCACTGTGGTCCAAATCTGGAGCAATGCACAGGAATTTTAATTATTCACAGTGAAATTCCTTTGTGAATGGACTGAAGACGCCCCTTAAATTTCAACACCTTGGACATGACAGCCGACGCATTGCAATTATTTGAAAAACTTTGAGATTAATTTTTCTCGGCACGAAATGCAAGCTAAAATGTAAAGGTAGTAATGCTTTTTGGCCAGCACACTGCTGGATACATTTACCGAGTGGGGAATAGTCATTTTCCATGAAACCACTGGGTACTGAAAGTGGTTTTATGGAAAAAAAATCACTTAATACTGAAGTGGTTAAATGTTCAGTAAATCTCACAGGTTCAGTAAAATCTTGATAGAAATTGGTTTTACATGAATCCGTAGACTCATAAGTCAACGTAGCATCGGGAGGGAGGGGTATATATATCTTTTAAATTATGAGTTGTACTTGCAAACGAAATGTTATAAAAAACTTGTGAATATTTCTACTTTGTTTTGATGGATACATTTAACACCTCTCGAATGATATTAGAATTGTGTTGGCATATGTGGATGCCGGTACATTTGCAGTTCTGTATCCACTGAATACTGTTATAAAAATGTGACATTAATTTTAACATCTTGGTTCACAGCAGAAGGGGGAAAACTCTTAAAAATTATTATTGAGGGGGAAGAAGTAAGACCAGCTTACAAAGACATAAGGTGTCAAGAAACAAGCTAAAAGTGCAGAGTCATCAAGAAAATAATGTAACGTTTAATTAGAACCATGATGCAATTTGCTAGTTCATATATTTACCATTAAACAATACCATTTAATGGAGGTTATAATGTGGAGGTAGACTTTGTCTACCGTTTAATATATATTTTAATGCTAGCTTTGCTCATTGAACAAAATAGAATGGCTAGCTTACAATTAAAGACCACTTCGTGTAAAATAGAGAGCTGTGTCCATGCCTTGAAAGAATAAACTACAAGTACAAAACTCCCATGAAATGGATTTTTATCCCTGGTGCTCCAGTGCTTCCCCACCTTTCGCAGGTACAGGTGAAACTCGAAAAATTAGAATATCGTGCAAAAGTTCATTTATTTCAGTAATGCAACTTAAAAGGTGAAACTAATATATAAGATGGACTCATTGCATGCAAAGCAAGATAGTTCAAGCCATGATTTGTCATAATTGTGATGATTATGGCTTACAGCTCATGAAAACCCCAAATCCACAATCTCAGAAAGTTAGAATATTGTGAAAAGGTACAATATTCTAGGCTCAAAGTATCCCACTCTAATCAGCTAATTCAGCCATAACACCTGTAAAGGGTTCCTGAGCCTTTAAATGGTCTCTCAGTCTGGTTCAGTAGGAATCACAATCATGGGAAAGACTGCTGACCTGACAGTTGTGCAGAAAACCATCATTGACACCCTCCATAAGGAGGGAAAGCCTCAAAAGGTAATCGCAAAAGAAGTTGGATGTTCCCAAAGTGCTGTATCAAAGCACATTAATAGAAAGTTATGTGGAAGGGAAAAGTGTGGAAGAAAAAGGTGCACAAGCAGCAGGGATGACCGCAGCCTGGAGAGGATTGTCAGGAAAAGGCCATTCAAAAGTGTTGGACTTTCACAAGGAGTGGACAGAGGCTGGAGTCAGTGCATCAAGAGCCACCACACACAGACGGATCCTGGACATGGGCTTCAAATGTCGTATTCCTCTTGTCAAGCCGCTCCTGAACAACAAACAACATCAGAAGCGTCTTACCTGGCTAAACAAAAACAGACCTGGTCTGTTGCTCAGTGGTCCAAAGTCCCTCTTTTCTGATGAGAGCAACTTTTGCATCTCATTTGGAAACCAAGGACCCAGAGTATGGAGGAAGAATGGAGAGGCACACACTGCAAGATGCTTGAAGTCCAGTGTGAAGTTTCCACAGTCTGTGTTGATTTGGGGAGCCATGACATCTGCTGGGGTTGGTCCAATGGGCTTCATTAAATCCAGGGTCAACGCAGACGTCTACCAGGAGATTTTGGAGCACTTCATGCTTCCTTCCACAGACGAGCTTTATGGGGATGCTGACTTCATTTTCCAGCAGGACTTGGCAACTGCCCACACTGCCAAAAGCAGCAAAACCTGGTTCAATGACCATGGGATTCCTGTGCTTGATTGGCCAGCAAACCTGAAAAATTCGCCTGACCTGAACCCCATAGAGAATCTATGGGGCATTGCCAAGAAAAAGATGAGAGACAGGAGACCGAACAATGCAGAAGAGCTGAAGGACGCTATTGAAGCCTCCTGGTCTTCCATAACACCTCAGCAGTGCCACAGGCTGATAGCTTCCATGTCTTGTCGCATTGAGGCAGTAATTGCTGCAAAAGGGGCCCAAACCAAGTACTGAGTACATATGCATGCTTATACTTTTCAGAGATCCGATATTGTTCTATGTACAATCCTTGTTTTATTGATTGCATGTAATATTCTAATTTTCTGAGATTGTGGATTTGGGGTTTTCATGAGCTGTAACCATAATCATCACAATTATGACAAATCACGGCTTGAACTATCTCATATATTAGTTTCACCTTTTAAGTTGCATTACTGAAATAAATTAACTTTTGCACGATATTCAAATTTTTCGAGTTTCACCTGTATGTGTCTACCTAGGCCCATGAAGAAAGTCGGGATCCCATGGCTATAATGCACAGAGGCCCCCTTGGAAGGGCTTACGGTGGCCCTGGAAATGATTAACATGTTTGTGAAGTAAGCCATTAAAATATAACTTTTATTGGAATTCCTAAAATGTGTCTGAATGAACACAACTATCAACCAAAATAGTTAAGACACTCACACGTTGATGATAACCTCACTGGTTAAGTAATAGCTGTATTATTAGTCCAGCAAGACATATAGGAGTAGGTGTTGTGTAAGCAGTTAATCACTGCAGTGTATTCAGTATGTATTTACCCGCTGGCCTGGCGGGATATTACATATACATTATAGATTCACCTCTAATTCACTATTAGGGGAAATGGTATAGAGGTACATAATAATTTACAAGATTATCAAATCGATCGCAAACGGTGAGATCCTGCAGATCATGTGACCCGGCAACAGAAGTCTCCATGGAGTCCATAGGGGATGCTCGGGACGGCGCTTTAGCACTGCCCCGAGCATCCAGGAGCCTAGCAGCCACTACGGGGCAGGCTGCTGGACTCGGCGCCTGCCTCGTAATCCACTGCGAAAACAGGGAAACTAAGGGGAGATTAGCGAACACTCATTTTTTCTCTTATCATCCCTGTTTTAGCTCAGGGCAGCCAATAGTGCCCGATGTGTCTAATACCTTAAAATGGTGCTCTTCTTACATACAGTACATGGTTTGCCATGTCCCTTTAACCGAGCTGTCTGCGGGTTATTTTATACTACCTCACCCCAATCCTCATGAGTTTCCATCTGTTAACATCTTATTCATTCTGTATTATTAGATGTTTTTTTCTATTATATATTTGATATTAGCAGCAATACAACCTAAATAATATAAGCATCTACTTGTTAATGGATTCCAGGAGGATGTGCTTTTCCTTGCTGAACAAATGACATCTCTTGAGGTCTATTACGGTTTGCGTAGGCTGTCAATGAAGTGGAATATTGCTCTTTTACATTCCGTAGACTTTTTTGCATAATCGGTAGCAGCTATGTCAACACTACATCAACGGTGAAACAGGCCAGTGACTTTCATGCTTCTTGATTTTCCCAATTAAGCTAGCTATCTATTGTGTGTCCTACTAGACACATAATTATAGATAGTCAAACAAATTTATATTCTTTTGGGTGAATTGGCACAAAATTACTCTTGCCTTTAGAAATATTAATATTACTTAGAATCCAGACCTTTCACAGTCATTTTATTCTTAAGATTAGTCACCACAGTGTTTAACATTAAGTTTATAGGTTGTTTATATGCTAAAGAGATATTAAATAAAATGAAAGTCTATTTTTTGATCTTAAGAATATATTTTCATAAATGTTATTTTAACGTCTACAATAAAACGTCTACAAATAAATGTTATTTAACCACTACACTACAGTGATCATGTATGCGCGATCAGCAGTAGCAGACACAGCAGCCCAAGATCGTGTTAACACGATCCAGAGTTATGCTGTATCATTGCAAACACAATTAGTTTGTTGCAAATTAATTTAATTTGAATTTGGGCTCCAGAAGATGCCCCCAAAGTATAAACACTGAGCATGATGCCCAAGGTGCTAACACTTTTTAAAACCAGCTAGTGAATTTCTCTAATGGACTTTTCTCCAGCTGAACCTGCCTTGAGCTCTGAACTGTAGTAACTCCATTTGGCCACCAGATGCCAACATCTACCTACCAAGAAATACGTTGGGAATATTCTCAAATATTTCTTGCTGTATAATTAAAAATGATTTTCACTAAAAACACTTTTTTGACAGTTTTTTTTAAACCTACCAAACTAGGCAGTGAAGGGGGTTAAAGAAACACTTTGCTATATTGCATGCTAATACATATATAGATGTGTATAAGGAAGTAGAAGATAAATACCATCCTTCTAAATGATAGTAAACAAGATAGGGGCTCTTGAAATTCATCTCCAGAATCCTACTTGTCTACTATCTGTAGAATCTAGAGTGACCATTTATCAACCCAGATCACCACACTTTTACTATTTGTTTTCCTTATCGTTCCTGTAAAGCTGGAGTTCTAGGAGGTTCTGTTCATATCCAAACTTTCCAATGAGACTGTATCATGAATATGGCTTAGAATACTCTACCGGTATGTTACAAATAATGAGCCACATTACATTCTTGACACTAACGTTAACACTCACTTGCGTGAGCATTAACGTTAGCTGTGGTGTCTACCACAGCTGGTGATGTGACCGGCAGGGGGAAACTCAATGGTGTCCTATGGACTTCATCGAATGGATGCTCACGGCTGTGCTCAGCGCTGCCGCGAGCATCCTGTCCCGTAGCATGCGGTAACAATGCAGGCAGCATTTTTTGCGCCTGCATTGTAATCTAGCGTAAAAAGGTGGGCGCAAGGGGGAAAACTGCGGGCACAGTTTTTCCTCCCTTGCGTCTACGTTTTAACACAAGGACCGTAATGTGGCCCAGTGACTTTTTTGAAGAACTTGAAAGAAGTTGATGTTTTGAATCAGCCTTAACCTTACCCTTCTTCTTTCTGAAGGCAAGTTAATAGAATATCCTTTAACAATATTATCCTATCTGAAAATGTCACGCTCAAGATGAAAGTGGTGCATCAATTCAACAAAAATTGCTCAAAGTACTGTCTTCTAAACACCACAAAACAGAGTACAACAAAGTCATTCTGTGATTGACTTGCTGGTAACATTTGTCAGTGTCCTGGTAGTGATCTCAAGCTGGCTTACTGATTTAGATGTTAGCTGTTCAAAGTGTTGAGTCCCTTTTGACAGGGTTAAAACACATACTCACTCTCTATGTTCGTCAGGTTTAAATGACACAACATATTTTGAAACAAAGAATTCTATTTTTTTTTTCCTTTTGAACATCAACCTCTACTCGACAGTTTCACCTTCCTGGTCATGTTCCATGAGAGGTTGGACATCGCATTGGTCATAAAGATTATTTCAATATCTCATCCATTGATAAATTATCATTGACCACACTTAACTCAGACATGTCATTTGGCAGATCTGAGATAGAGAAGGGTAGGGGCGTGGTCAGGTTGCTGTTTGTGTCATCGATGTCCATGCCACAGAAAGCGTCCACGTATGGACTTTAAAAGCCTTGATTTTAGCTGCTTAAGCATGGCAATTGCAATTAAACAAGCTCTCGGGATGCATTTTCTCTCAGTTCTCCCGAAAACCAGGTGACAGTGTAGGACTGTCTGGTGAGGGAGGCTAAGGGAAAAACGTGTGTCAAATAGTCAAACCGTGTGACCTAGTAGGTCTGTTAACTCATTGCAGTGCCAGAAAACTCCATGTTCGCACTCTGCGGGCTTCGCTGAAAGGGTGCTATTTGCTTGATTGGTCCTCAACCATGACGTCAATGCACAGATTCAATAGCCAGCAAACCATTAGGTGGGAGGAGCAGGGCCAGATTAACATAGGGGCTGATGGAGCAGCAGCTCCAGGCCCATGCCCCAGAATAGGCCCAGAGAAAAGGGTAACTATGTCTGCATTGATGGACATTTGTACCCCTGTATCTCTGACTCCATAGCAGCTACAGGGTCATATGAGGTATCACTGGAAAGGCCAGAGCATGCCCTTTCCAATGATATCAAACAGGTTTTATGTAACTGTAGCGCTGGTTTTAAATTCCCTGTCGTTGTAGTACTTGTTTTTGGCCACCGGAGGGAGACAAGTGCGATGTAAGACACTGAACATTGGGACTACATTTTCCAGCATGCTTTGCGGGCGGGAACAGGAAGAGGGTGGGAGAGAGACACTGATATCCGCAGCCTCATGGAAAGAGCTGGCAGAGCGCGCCGAGGAGTGAGAGGAGCAAGATGCAGTGTAGCAGAAAGTGATCTCGACCAGGCCAGAGCGCAGGTGCGGCCTAGCGGAGCTAGAGATCGGGTTTTTCCTTCCTATTTAACGAAGACCCAGTAACCCACGCTGAGACAGAGTAAGCTGAAGGACCCCGAGTGAGGAGAACCGCAGACGATTTAACAGGGAGTGCAGGCGGTGAGCTGGACATCTTGTGGCCGATACAGAGGAGCAAGACAGCGGATCCGGTGACACAGAGAACCCCAGTCAAAATCGAGCGGAGAGATGTCCTGGGTCGAGCGGAGCACCGAGTATCTGGCGGATGGGTGAGAGGCCTTCCAGGCCACGGTGAAATACTAAAGCACACTACAGTTGTTCCAAAACCTTCAGGGCCCCAACGTGACTAGTCGAAGATACCTCCTAAATAATTCACTGGCCAGTTGAATATTGTACCCGGGTACCAATACACGCATGCACATACATTCCTTGGGACATAACCTGTACGAGACTCACACTCTAACCACTAAGGGGTTAAAAATACTTTTTTTCCTTTTCCGCTGCGCATTTCTCGCATTACGAAGTGCTGTATTTTTCCTTTTCCGCTGCGCGTTTCTCGCATTACGAAGTACTGTAAAAATATATACATATACCGTGTTACTCATTATATGCCCGTTTATTCAGTAAACGATATAATTTTATAAAATCCACGACGGTGCTGGAGTATATTTATTCCTTAGTGCGGGGAGACTGACCCGAGGTTCAAATTCAGCGGCTCCTCCGGGAGTGAGTGCTACATAACAATAAAAATAAATAAATATTTCTTTATTTTTTCTTTTTCTTTCTAACACAGCAATATATGTCACTTATAACGTGAACAATGATGCTGCACTAACCAACCATATCATTTCTCATGTCACCAACAAGTGTGGAGGTGATGGCACAATCCGTTATTACTAGGGATGCACTATCATTTGCATGAGTACTTTGTACTCCTGCATATGCCCCGATACAGCCCCCGATACCCGTAAGCCAGCGCTGGGCCAGCTTGCCAGTATCCGAGGGGCTGAGGAAGCTGGCCGGGTGCATTAAAAGCATTTGTCCAGCGTTCCCCCTGCCTGGAAGTGTTAACGAGCGGCCTCTGGGCTGCGGAAGCTATGACACTGCCTCCTGCCGGGATCTTGTGGTAGTCTCGAGATCTCACGGGAGAGCATCCCAGCCTGCAGGGCACTGACTTTGGACCCCTGTGCCACTAATCTTTACACCTCACAAGGTCAAGTGAGGTGTCATTAGACAGGTCTGAGTCTGGCCTTTGCATTGATGATAGTTTTGGATGATAAAATGTGAAAAAATAATTTTACACGCTGTAAATTATTAAAATCTGAATGGAAATTTACTCTCACAGTATTTATTTATTAAATTATTATTTATTAAAGGATTTTACCAGGAAGGATACATTGAGATTTCTCTCGTTTTCAAGTATGTCCTGGTATCTGCCTGGTTAGATATCTGTTCTATTAAATAACCTAAAATATGTTTTCATTTCACTAAATTCCAAAAAAAGCCCATCAAAATATTCAGCTCCAGGCCCATAGAGATCTTATGGGGAGGAGTGAGCAGAGGTTGTCCTGAAGTATGACTCTTCCACTCAAATCTGTCTTTCACTCAGGCAGCATATACACGTGTGTAAATATAATATATTCACAGTTGTGTGTGTTTGTGTTTATATATGTATAATAGTGACAGAAGACATGGCATAGTCCAAACTGAATGTCTGGAGATAGAGGTGATCGCTAGTCAGTGCTCAGAAAGAGCCAGGCTTTTTTTGCTGTTGTTTATTTGTCAGACCTTTAAAAGAAAAGAAAAGCCGTGTTCCTGAAGACTGTGTGTACTCTGGGTCCCATCTCACACATTATATTTATTTATTTATAAAGTATTTCGGTAAGCGTCTTGTGGTGCAGACAGATGCCTCAAACTATGGCCTTGGGGCAGTGCTTAGCCAGGTTAATGCTAAGGGAGAAGAGCACCCCGTACTTTACCTGAGTCGAACGTTTTTACCCAAGGAAGTCGCATACACCGTGGTAGAGAAAGCGTGCCTAGCTGTAGTGTGGGCCTTGCAAAAGCTGCAACCGTATCTGTATGGCCGTGATTTTACCGTGGTAGTGGATCATAACCCTCTACTTTGGTTAGACAGAGTGGCCGGTAACAACAGCAAGATACTCAGATGGAGTCTTCTACTCCAGCAGTATAACTTCACGGTACAGCATAAAAAGGCAGTCTTCATGGCAATGCTGACAGACTTTCCCGCCAAGGGGAACTGTTTAACTAGGCCATCATAGGCTCAAACGTAGTGCTTGAGGCCTCCGTCATCCATCTTTAGGTGAGAGGTGTCACACACAGGCATCATTTTCTGCACAGTGTATCAGATTTTAAACGCAGGATTTGTGGGGGGGGGGTTTCTTCTGTCTTTGCAAAAGAGTTTGCAAGGCAAGACTTCTGTATTTACAACCCCTTATCTGATCTGCTCTCTTGGGCTGAATGGAAACTTGATCAGGGAACCCATGTGAACCAAATGGTTGGGAAAGAGGGTGAGGGGCAAGCTCTTAGTACAGGATGCTGACTCAAATCTCAGGGTATTTTGTCAAGGACTTGGAGTGGATGAACATCTATGAACCTTCTGGGACAATTAAAATCTGGAAATACCCATAGAAAAAGCGGCCTAATGCAAGTTAGGTTTTCTATGTAAGTCTCATTTTATTTCAAGAACTGTATTTGCACGTTTTCCTATATTTTGTATGTCTTGTTTTGGTGATATCGGCATTGTGTAAAGTTTGTATTTTTAGCTTTTTCCATTAAAACTTTGAAACCCAGTACTGTCTTTGATCTAGATGCTTCACGCTTCTAATAGCACGGTTTATTGTTGCTGTAGTATATAACATTTGGTAGATAGATTAGCTGTATATAGTTGGGCTCCTGGATTGGGGTGGTATACAGCTAGTGGGGTTTCGAAAGTTCCATATTACTTTCGCGGTGGCAGCGTATAGTCGGAAGGGTGTGTACGGTTTAAGGGGGTTAGGTTGGCATAACTTGGGGCCCTGAGTGGGTATAGTTAGTAAGTCCAGAGGCTTGGAGCTGTAACCCCTTGTACACTCTCCTTCTGCACGTCCCGATTGGGTTGGGTAGGACTTGATCTTGACAAATATATATTCATTTAAATTGTGGTGTAGGGCAAAAAGTGAAATTAAAAGCCCCCACACAGCAAATAATAAAGTTTATTACTGCAGAAGTCATCTAGACATCCCAGCTATTCAAGGAACTGCTTCACAGAGCTCACACTTAACCTGGTCATGATTGATATAATTTCTTTAATTGTGCGTGGGGATGCGCAAAAATGAGTATATGCCCTGGGTGTCAAATACCCTAAGTATGCCTCTGGGTCTTAATGTATTTGCTTAACGCCACCAAAGCACTTATCCATGTCCATTGGAGGGATGCTTCCCCTCCCTCCTATGGTGAATGGTTACCAGCAGTTAAACACCTTAGAAGGATAGAAGAACCTATCTACTCAGCTGAGGGCAAACTCGATTCCTAACACAAACAATGGTTTTACTGGCTGCACTGTGGCATTCCTAACAGAACATGCAGCCAACAAGACCCTAATGTACCAAAGACTGAGATCTCGCCCAATGCTGGCTGACATTCTACTGATTATCTCTGGGCTACTAATGGCAGGACCACAAGACATTCATCAAGACCTTCCATGCTCTCCTATGTGACATTGCATGAAATATTGGTGTTGACATAGTGAACTTTGTGTAGACAGAAGCTATTTTCATAGATTATAACTTTTGCTTAACCTTCTCACTTATGCTACTCCTGTTCCGTGACCTACTTCTCCATCGTACTTATATGTGACTTTGTATGGCCCTTTAGTTATATAATTATTGCTTGTACAACCTGTGTGTTTTTTTGCTGGAAAAAAATCGAATAAACATTACCTTAAAAAAGTGTGCACAGTTTGCCCTATAATGGGGCGTGTATCATGGCTACATTAGGCAGACTTACATTTTAGTGAATTTGGTGATTTTCTTGCTGCTATGTTGAAACGATATATTGCAACTGTCACATTTTTCAAAATGCCACCTTTAGTGAATCCAGCCCTAAAAGACACCATAATAAAAAAGGAGGTGTCCATGTAGATGGGACAGGGCAAGTGCTTATAGGATTTACTTGTATCCAGGAATTCATGCTATCAATTACAGTAACATAGAAAGCACAGACCCTCAATGATATGGTTGTGGTAAATGACAATTAGATTAGCTGAACATTTTATTCAATTAGACAATGTTTTATGTCATGCACACAAAACAAATCTTTTTATTTAGCATCTTGAAAAATGATGGCAGCATATGAACCCAAACAATCCATTTGTTTACTGTTCCTTTCCTCTCCCTCAAGACCATCCTCCAAGCTAAATTCTAATTGCTTCAATATTTGTTTACCTGGAAAGTATTGTACATTCTGTTTGATGTGTTTTGCTTCTGTTGCCCGTGACGTCAGCATATTTCCGATGGAGCTAGACGGACAGTATTTTACAGTCCATTCTCTGCTGGGGCCTGGAATGTTGTTTTTGCCACTGCATTGCTGGCTGTAACCCACATCTGGCTTGTGATTAAGACACATGCCTTCAGATGAGCTATGGATTTTCTGACTCCACTAAAATGGCTTATGTAACATCTGTCAGTCATTTTTTTTTTCTCCCTGACACATGGAAGAGAGATATTAGAAAGATAAATGAAAACTTCAATGTGGATTAACCCCTTCACTGTTGATGTATTTTAGACTTTTTTTTTTCGCATCACATTTAAACGCTATTTAAAGGAAAAAAAATATATAACAGAACCTAGACAATACTATATTGTTGATCTTGAGATACCTTGTTGCAGAGTAGAAAGTCTGAAAGGAGCAGGGGCAGATCGGATAAGTCGTGCACAATCCGCCCAGCTAGTGGATGTAGCACCAGGTGTAGGCAGGTTTGCCTTACAAGGATATAATCCAGTGGCAGGGTGGAGTAACAGTCCAGGGGTCGCTAGGCAGGCAATGAGCAATACCTGAATCAGGTAATCTGAAGTACCAAGGGCAGGCAGCAGGCAAAACAAGGTTAGAATCCAAAGTGGGGTCAATATCCAAGTAAACAGGTGAGTTACAGGAACAATACTTAATAACTCTGTGTATAATCAATAAATGAGCACTGACTCCCCATCCCGGCATTCTTTAAATAGGGAAGCTGCCATATAAGGTCCAGGAACTGTCATCTGGTGTTGCCTCCTTAACCTGTTGCGTTATAGGAAAGGTGGTCAAATTAATGCTTGCACAGATCAATTCTTCGGCTGGTTTCTGTCGGTTGATGGTCTTATCGAAACAGATATATGCCTGAAGTCAACCGCGCAAAACGTTGCGGGGTTCAAGACATCGGTCCGGGATATGACACTTTGCCTGTCCGAAGATTAGTACAGCATCTTGTGAGTGGAGGATGTACATTTTAGCCAGCCTTGTCCAGACATTGTCTTGTATCCTGACTCTACAGACATCTACAACATGGAAGCTATAGAAAAAATGGAGATGTAAAGCTTGTTATATTCAACTATTTTGGCCTAAAATGTGTAATTTCGTCCCATTTCACTGCTTAGTAAACATATCATATAGTAATTTTCCCACCTCTCGGTTGTTGCAGGCAGTGCTGGATTTGTGGCTTTGGAAGGGCATAGCAGGCCAAACAGGTCATTTTACAGTCAATCTTGTCAATATTTGGTATTTGTTTTCATCCATAATATTGGATTTTATGTTACCATTGAAACGGGCATTGGGAGCTTGCGGGGGACCACTGATTTATGTGTAATTGCACCATTAAACTAGAAACGTTTTTTTTTTTATAGCTGCACACAGAAAGCCTATACATTACTCCTGAAGAAGTTTAGATATTGAATGAAATGGATTGGGGTACTTTGTATGTCACTCACAGCATCACTTTTACCCTATTCTTATTTTGTTATTTTATATGTGCAATCAGTACTTAATTTAATCAGCTGTTGCCGTACCTTACATATCTGATGGATCCAGGCCCCGTGGTGTGGTGCCGCCTGTGTGAGTTGGGGAAAGGGGAAGGAGTTGCTGCATTCTTGCGCTTGTTTTTGCGTTTGTTCAAGGCGCATTATACACCTGAAGTTGCGAGGGCGCACCTGAACTCCAAAAAATAGGTGTAAATTGTGCTGCACTTTTCTGTTTATTACTTTTAGTAGCACTGTACTCTGCAGTTGTTGTATATTTCAGTTAAAACCTTATGAGACCTGAGCGGGACTCACCACAAGTTGTTCCACTAATACCATTGACTGCCTGTTCTCGGTGCTCTCATAATGTGTTTTGTTCACTGTTCCTATAAGGCTAATCCAAACGTAGACCTCTTGCTCGAGGGGTATAGCGGGGTATAGCTATACCGTCCTGACGAGGCCTTGCATGACTGAAACAACGCTCAGAGAAACGACTGTATCTCTTGTGCAGAGAGGACATCTTTGGCATTTCAGGTCCTGCCACCCTTTCTGGGTGATAGCAGTCTGATTTGCGTATGATAATGGTACCATTGAGCTAAAACCTTGTGAGACCTGAGCGGGACTCTCCATAGGGCAGACTACCAGTGCTGCTGCCCATTCTCGGTACTCTCATAATTTGTTTTTTTGTAAATTCATAAAGCTGACAAAGTTCCCAAACACAAGTCCCTCAACCAGTGGTTAAGAAGATTCACTAAGGCTAGTTCTATCAAATATTCGTGGTAGTCCAAGCTGATATAGTAATTGAGGCCTGAATTTAAAGGGGCGCTCTGCTCACTCGTACCACTTTAGCTTTTTTAGGTGGTCAGCGTGAGACAAGCATGTACCCTGTTTCCATCCGCCCCCTCCAGATCAACTCTGAAAGTTACGTGAAGTGGAGGAGTTTCCTCCCTCAATACAGATGTCACTTGGCAGTTGTGATTTCGGATATTCTACCTGTTGGGGACCAATTCTGGGACAGATGACAAATTTAGTCAGCATCATGCACCATTCATACCTATCTTCAATTTCTCATAAAATACACAATCAGGTTTTTTAATCTAAGCTTAGTCCATGGTTTATGCTGTAATAAGATGTTACAGATTCCTATACAATTTTAACAGTGCCTCAAACCATGTATCTTGATAGATTTATCTTTACAAATAGTGGGATATTTTTATTCTTCAAGTTCACGGTCAATGAACGCATAAAATATTTAACATCGTGGTGTGTAATAAGAGGGAAAATGCACCTTTTTTTATTTTTAAAAGTGTTTTAATCAATAATTATTCTCTATTCATCAATATTATGGGGACATTTTATGCAAAACTAACAAGATAAGGCTTTAATTAACTCCATTACACAGTGTTTTATTGTGTTCAGTAACTCCACCTTTAGAGTATACAAAGTGTAAGGAGGGTTGATCATTCTGGGCTGTATTTATTAGCTGTTGAATTCAGTAGAAATTCATAATTATTTGCTACACTGACATCTGACAAAAATGCCATCACTTGTAAATAATTTTTATCAAAGGATTTAGATGGAACACCTCAAATATGCAGTTTTGCCAATAAAGCACCAGCTGGGTGGAGTAGAGGTAACATCTCTGCTTTAAACCATGGAGACACAAGTTCAACACCTCTCCAGTAAGTGTCCTTGGGCAAGACACCTAACGGTACATACTCACCACCCAGGACATACTTGAAAACGAGAGAAATCTCAATGTATCCTTCCTGTTAAAATGCGTTCTCAAAAAAAGCACCCATGGTACTCAAAGCTAACTGTGTGTTTAAAGTATCTGTCAAAATGTAATGTTCTTCATTTTCATGATGCAGCTTCAAGTGGGACACAGCCAATCACTGACTGAATCAGCCAACTACCCTTAATTGGTCAATCTGCCTCTTATTCAGAGCCTGACATTAAAGGTGTGGATAGCTCCTATACAAGGAATTAAAACACGTGCTACCATAGAGTACTGGGCTCAAAGTTATATGCTCTACAAAGTATCATTTTCCTTTAACTGTCACTAACAAATGTGTCATGCTATCATTTTATCCCGATGTTTATTAGCCTTTATTGCCAGCTACTACATCCTAGTCTAAAGTACTTAATGATACCATTTAAAGCACTGAATCATTATATAAAATGATGTTCTGTATTATGAGGACTTATGTGTTCTGTCAAGTTACACGGGCAGAGCTGTTTTCACTGCCAAATTGACACATTTATGGATGTCACTAAAAGCATGCCTTATGCATTGCAAAATAGTTTGATGCCGATTTACTAATGAAGAATTTTAAATGGCAAGAGTGCTGGAATTTAGTTATGTGCAGAGTGCAGCATCATGATAATTATTTTGAAAGGGTGCCATTCAAACCCCTGCTCTCTCAGCAATTTGCAAACTGACAGCTTCTACGCTGCTTCTTCCATTAAAGCGGGCTGGTTGCTTGCTCAAGTGATCAGCCAATCTGCTGCCCCTCAATGCTCTTTCAATCCTGCATTGAGAGGTATCAGCTGGCCTGGAATGCAAAAAACTGTACTGCAGAAGGCTTGCATCGCAAGCTGATTGACAGCCTTCCGGATGAAGGAAAGCAGTCTGATCTTGCAATAAAAAAGTACGCAATTGATGTTTTACTTGCTAATTTTCCTATTTCATTGCCTTCCAATTCAACACATTTTTGGAATTGAAAGGGTTAAAGTCAGCATGTTGCTGTCAATCTATTTCGGTGGATTAGGGAAGGTGGTGAAATGTTGTTGGCCATGAAAATGTTTTTTAAAAAAACGTCTTTCCCAGTGTTTACCTTCTAAAATGTGTATTTGGCAAGTAAAATGATTACAAAGCAAGACTTTAAAATAGGTCATTCCTGCTCATCTTTGATGAAACAATATAGTGCAGACCCTCACAAACTTCTCCCTTCTCACTAACCGTATACAGGGTTATCCAGAGATCCGAATTGCTGGAGAAAGGTAAGCGAACGCTGAAAATCAGCGTTCGGTTACCTTTCCTGGCCATTCGGCTATCCAGAGAGCAGGCAATTCGCCAAATCCTGGCGAATTGCCTGCACATACGGTGCCTGTTCGGTGCCTGTGCGAGGGCAGTGAAATCCCCATAGAGAAGCAATGCTTTGGCTATTCAGAGAGCACAAACCAGCAGTGAAAGGTTCCTGAAATGCCCTGCCGTTCGGCGGTTTCATTTGACAGGCTTATTCAGGAGAATCCCATAGGCTTCAATGTTAAAAATATTCCTGTTTTAATTCAATATCTAATAAACAGTTCATTATGAAATTCTGCAGTAAAGAGTCTCTTTATCCATAGATTTTTTTAGGATATTTTAAGCATTTTTCTGGATTTTGTTTTTTTTTAAAAAAAGAATTTTAAGTTTACTTATTTTTTCTGTAACAGCCCTTTCTATTATATCATTCCCTGAACCTCATATGTAAATTTCAAACATTTTCTCTCAGTAGTTTCTTTGCAAACAGCATTTCACTTTTCAAACTTTTAAGCAAACTGTTTTCCTAATTTATTCACTGCCTTCTTCTGCGGTGTCGGCTTTTTCCGGCGGCTTCGCTGCGTGTGATCGGCTCCTGCTCGGGTTTTTCCGGCATTTTCGGTGGGTTAATCCGGATGTTTTTGCGGGGTTTTCGGCGTGCATTCGCCGGGTTTTGCAGTTAGTTTTCGTTGGGTTTGCGGCGGCTTTTCCCTGCAATTCGGGGACCCTGTGGTGCTTGCTGAATACACCGCAGGGTCGCCGAAATGGGATTGCCAAATCGAACCGAATTGAAGAGAATGAAAAGTCACCGAATGTGCGGTGACTTTTCGATTCTCGTTGAATTACCCTGATAGTGTAGGAATTGGCTGGGTCTCTCAGGCAACACTTTTATCTCTGTCACCGCGACTTTGAAATCCATGTGATCTGCTGCAGCAAATTGTGTGATGAGACTAGATTTGCCTACAGCACAACACATCTGACACCAGGGACTGATTATGTCCAAATCAGTAGTTGGTAGACAGCCTAGTAAACAACTATTTGCTGTATAAATATTAGTTCAATGCCAGTAGGTAGGCATTTGGCTTGGTATATTGAAGTTGTCTTCGGGAAAACTAGTTTATGGTTTTATCTGTATCATGTGCGGTAATAATAATGTCTTATATTTATTGCTAATTATTGCAACTTCATATTGATCTTGCTCATCAGCTGAAGAGCGTTGTTGCCATTTACTAATTCAGATATGGTTTTCGAGCTTTGGATTTTCCATTTTGCTGCTTTATTTCTATGTAAGACTGTCCACATATTCTGTAACTTATACGCTCATGGGAATTTGATTGAAATAGAAATAAAATGTGCAGTGTACCAGTGCATAGCCCAAGGAAAAATCTTGTTTTAAGGAGAACATTTGCAAGTTATGAAATGTAAATATCCAGGGGAAGCTGTTTTTAATATTCTCATCTCTTGAAACCTGAAGAGAATTTCTGGAGTAGTTGGGTGCGTGAAGAACTTTAGTAATAACCCATAGCTTGCCGTTTTAATCTACCACAAAAAATATTGGGAAAAAGTAGAAAACATAAGAGAACTGCTTGGTTTTGGGTTGTATTTCAACCCCGGTGTAAACGTAACTAGAGCTGTTGTTAAGGTAACCCTTTCTCGTCACAGGGCATACTATGCCTTCCCTGCGGTGGGTGGGCCTTGAAACTGTGGGGTGCATAGTAAGCCCGCTGACTTCAATGAGCCTCCTCTGTGCTCCGCTACCAGTCGGTACGTGCCCCGTGCCATTGGTGGCCGAGTGACGGCCTGAACGCAAGTCATCCCCCTGTAGCCAATGATGCACGATGTTTGTCAGCTGCCTAGGCGGGCCAGAGAAGGGGCCTGTCACAGCAGCTGGCAAGCGGGGCATACTAGTACACTCCACCTGCTTTAAAGCTGACTGCAAAGAGTTAACACGGCCATTATCATCTATGCAATTCTTAAAGGGACACTCTACTCAAAAAATCACCCCCCGTTTTTTTATCCTAACCTATCCCTATTCCCTTAATAAAACTTTAGATTTTGGGTTTTTTTTTGTAACTGTAATACTTACCCTAAAATCCTCTTGTTTCCAGCGGCGTCTTTTTTTTTTTTGTACTCACCTCCCTCCTCTTCCACTCCCGTCCTTCTTGCTGCGTCTTGGCTTCTGGTTTACGTGAGAAGCGCGCATGCGCGCCTCTCACATAAGCCAGCCAATCGGCAGGCTTCCTCCCGGCTCCCTCTGAGGATTAGTGTTGCGCGCAAGAGGATGCGCGCAACACTAACCCTCAGAGGGAGCCGCCAGCTTCTGCGGTGAGTAGGAGACGTCATCGCACTGAAAGCGCGATGACGTCTCCTACTCGGCAAAAGTCGGCAGAAGCGGGAAATATGATTCCCGCTCTGCTGACTGACAGCTGGGAGGGCGGAGTAAAGTCCTCTGCCTCTCTCAGCTGTTTTCAGCTTTTTGAGCTGAACCGCTGAGCGGAGGGAGGGGGGACAGGGGGCAGCATACTCTGGGCATCATGACCACCTAAAATAGCTTAGGTGGTCATGTTGCCTAGAGTGTCCCTTTAAGTTTACAACAGCTCTGGTTAAGTTTACGAAAGGATTGGAATAGAGCTGTTTGTCAGGTACTGGGATATCACTGGTAACTATGTTATAGCATGTCTCTAATTAAAACCTGTAACATTCCCCTGTTAATGCTGTGATTCAGGACCTAACCACTTACCTAATGATGCAGTACCAGGTCATTTCCAGATCGTTCTATTTCATTTAATTTGTCAAAATAGACCATGGCCTAAGGCCTCATGTTCACTGGGGCTGTGCATTCATGGACATACTGACATTCCACACAAATACACGCATGCAGTCACAAACTCCCTTCTAATAAAAGAATTGTGTGATTCTACTTTATTATTTATACGAAATGTTATTATTTGCATAACAAGTGGGCCTCAGATCTGGGCGGTGCCTAAGGTCTCACTAACTCTAGAGCTATCTTACCTCTAGTGCAGTGGTTCACAACCGCGGTCCTCAAGTACCTTTAACAGGCCAGGTTTTCCAGATAGCTGAAGCACACCACAGGTGATATGATTTGCTGCTCAGTGATTCCAGGATTCAGTCTGCATTTCCCCAAGTTGGGGGCACTATTACACTCTTCGTGCACAATTTTGCGCGTGCGCAAAAACGCATTAACGCAAGGGGCAAAACCCTTTGCACTGACTGTCGTATTACGACGTTCGTGCACAAAATGCGCGTTAACGTCTAACGCGAGTGACCCTGCGCAAACCCTTTGCGAGCACAATTTACTTTGTGCGTCCTATACTTAACATTGTGAGCGCAAATGCGTTTGTGCGCTGGTGCGCATGATATTACAATCTTAGCGCAAAATTTTACGGAAAACGTTTGCGCGCATAATTTTAACGTCTTTTTAAAGCTGGTGTTAATGGCAAATCTGAACGTCCTGGCCGAGCCCAAATACAACAGCCCGAAAAAAAAAATACAGCAAGGTATAGTTACACATTCTACACATACCCAAACAATAAAATGGAGAAGTTGTGCATGTTTTTTATTATTGCTGCAGCATGTATACTCAGATTGATTTTGACAGGCGCAAAAACTGAACGGGAGACAATTGTGGTTCTTCATTCTGATTGGCTGAGTCGTGTGAAAAAACAGTCCGCCCACCGATTTTTGCACGCAGCGTTAATACGTGCGTGTTTTTGCACGTTATTTTACGTGCGTATTTTTTTTGAAGAATGAAAAAAAAGGTTCGGATTTTAATACCAGCGTTAGTTTACGTGCGTTAACGTTTAACGCTGCGCGCAAAATAAATAGCGCTTCGCGTGTGCTTTTGCGCGAAGCAGTTAATAGAGCCCTTAATCTTTAAAACCTGGCCTGTTAGGGGTACTTGAGGACCAGGTTTCAGAACCACTGCCCTAGTGTAATATGCAGTTGTAAATACAAATGGCAGAGTTGACGACACATGGCCCAAAACCCATAGCCTTGCTATTACCCCTCATACTACAGATAATACATTTGGAAGTGGGACATTAACTTAACGACCTATCTCACCGAAACTTGATTCAAAAACTTTCCCTTTGCTTTTAACTCAAACATCAAAGAGATAAAGTGATATCTACAGTCAGGTCCAGAAATATTGGGACATTGACACAATTCTAACATCTTTGGCTCTATACACCACCACAATGGAGTTGGAATGAAACAAACACAATGTGCTTTAACTGCAGACTGTCAGCTTTAATTTGAGGGTATGTACATCCAACTCAGGTGAACGGTGTAGGATTTACAGCAGTTTGCAGATGTGCCTCCCACTTGTTAAGGGACCAAAGGTAATGGGACAATTGGCTTCTCAGCTGTTCCATGGCCAGGTGTGTGATATTCCCTCATTACCCCAATTACAATTTGCAGATAAAAGGCCCAGAGTTAATTTCAAGTGTGCTATTTGCATTTGGAATCTGTCGCTGTCAACTCTCAAGATGAGATCCAAAGAGCTGTCACTATCAGTGAAGCAAGCCATCATTAGGCTGAAGAAACAAAACAAACCCATCAGAGAGGTTGCAAGAACATTAGGCGTGGCCAAAACAATTGTTTGGAACATTCTCAAAAAGAAGGAATGCACCGGTGAGCTCAGCAACACCAAAAGACCTGGGAGACCACGGAAAACAACTGTGGTATATGACCGAAGAATTCTTTCCCTGGTGAAGAAAACACCCTTCACAACAGTTGGCCAGATCAAGAACACTCTCCAGGAGGTAGGTGTATGTGTGTCAAAAGTCAACAATCAAGAGAAGACTTCACCAGAGTGAATTCAGAGGGTTCACCACAAGATGTAAACCATTGGTGAGCCTCAAAAACAGGAAGGCCAGATTAGAGTTTGCCAAACAACACCTAACAAAGCCTTCACAGTTCTGGAACAAGATCCTATGGACAGATGGGACCAAGATCAACTTGTACCAGATTGATGGGAAGAGAAGAGTATGGAGAAGGAAAGGAACTGCTCATGATCCTAAGCATACCACCTCATCAGTGAAGCATGGTGGTGGTAGTGTCATGGCGTGGGCATGTATGGCTGCCAATGGAACTGGTTCTCTTGTATTTATTGATGATGTGACTGCTGACAAAAGCAGCAGGATGAATTCTGAAGTGTTTCGGGCAATATTATCTGCTCACATTCAGCCAAATGCTGCAGAACTCATTGGACGGCGCTTCACAGTGCAGATGGACAATGACTCAAAGCATACTGCAAAAGCAACCAAAGAGTTTTTGAAGAGACAGTAGTGGAATGTTATGCAATGGCCAAGTCAATCACCTGACCTGAATCCCATTGAGCATGCATTTCACTTGCTGAAGACAAAACTGAAGGGAAAATGCCCCAAGAACAAGCAGGAACTGAAGACAGTTGCAGTAGAGGCCTGGCAGAGCATCACCAGGGATGAAACCCAGGGACTGGTGATGTCTATGCGTTCCAGACTTCAGGCTGTGATTGACTGCAAAGGATTTGCAACCAAGTATTAAGAAGGGAAAGTTTGATTTATGATTATTATTCTGTCCCATTGCTTTTGGTCCCTTAACAAGTGGGAGGCACATCTGCAAACTGCTGTAAGTCCTACACCGTTTACCTGAGTTGGATGTACATACCCTTAAATTAAAGCTGACAGTCTGCAGTTAAAGCACATTGTGTTTGTTTCATTCCAACTCCATTGTGGTGGTGTACAGAGCCAAAGAGGTTAGAATTGTCGATGTCCCAATATTTCTGGACCTGACTGTATGTGCTGTCTTTAGCAGAGATACAGCAAAACACAAAGTCATGTGTTCCAGAGATTCTGCCATTCCGTTTCTGATAAACACAACCAAGCAGTAAAAAAAAATCCAAACAATGCAGTCCGCAACAAACAAGGACCTGAAATATGGCAGGAAATCTGCAATTTATTTTACAATGTTTTCACTATAACATTTTTCTCAGCGTCCCAAGGGGCTGATGACCCATATTTATTTATTCCCCATAACAAATTAGCATGACTAGTCAAAATTTATCTGCATGCAGGAGAGCGATAATTCATTTAAGAAAATACCACAGTGTCATAAGTCTGGGAATACCATTTGTGCCTTGTTCAGATTGTTTAGAATGCTTTAGAGTATTAATCATCTTTACTTCTATTATTTCATTGGTACTGATTATTATCAATAAATGTTCAATGGCTTAGTATGTTTTGTGAAAAATGATTAGATTTTGGTATGCTGAACAATTGTTTTCCATGAGTTTTATGCTATTAGTAAATATAATAATAGTTTGAGTGCTGTTGATGCTTTGTTTAATTAATGCACTGTTACCTCTAAAAAGCAGCGGGTGCAAATTAAAAGTTAATCAATCTTGCAATTCTATAACATATTAGAATGATCTTATTTCAACAGGCACTTGTTTAGCAGATGTGTTTATATAAAAAAAAATGCATTGTGAATGGTACTGAAAATCATTTTTTTGCTTTAAAGTTTCTTATTTCGATAATCGCAAATAAACCCAAGGTTGTGCAGACGCAAGGCCAAATACGTTTCTTAGAGAAAAATACCATTTATATGACGAAGTATGTTAATTTGTTGAGGATCGGTTCACATTCAGCCCAAACTGCATAGGGCACTATTACATTCTTCGCGCAAACGTTAACGCATACGCAAAAACGCATTAACGCGAGGGGAAAAACCCAATTCGTAGAACGTCGTATTACAATGTCTGCGCAAAAAATGCGTGTTAACGTCTAACGCGGGTGGACCTGCGCGAACCCTTTGCGAGCGTAATGTACTTTGCGCGTCCTATACTTCACATTGTGAGCACAAATGCGTTTGTGCGCTGGTACGCGCAAGGTATTACAATCTTAGCGCAAAATTTAACAGACAACGTTTGCGCGCATAATTTTAACGTCTTTGAAAAGCTGGTTTTAATGGCAAATCTGAACGTCCTGGCCGAAACCAAATACACCAGCCCAAAAAAAAAATACAGCAAAGTATAGTTACACATTCTACGCGTACCCAAACAATAAAATTGAGAAGTTGTGCGTGTTTTTATTATTGCTGCAGCATGTATACTCAGATTGATTTTGACAGGCGCAAAAACTGAACGGAAGACAATTGTGGTTCTTAATTCAGATTGGCTGAATCGTGTGAAAAAAACAGTCCACCCACCAATTTCTGCGTGCAGTGTTAATGCGCGCGCGTTTTTGCACATCTTTTTTACGCGCGGTATTTGTTGACGGATGAAAAAATGCGTTCGGATTGTAATACCAGCGTTAATTTCCGTGCGTTAACGCTTAACGCTGCGTGCAAAAAAAATAGCGCTGTGCGAGCGTTTTTGCGCAAAGAATGTAATCGTGTCCATACCTCAGCTACAGCAGAACTATGTCTGACATGGTTCTCATGTTAAACATTTCTCATTTTAACACATGACTACATGAAATGTTGTCATCATATTTAAAATGGGCTTGGCTAGCAATGTAAAATATTAAGAAAATGACAGTTGTCATAGAAAATCTACAAGCTGTGGATATTCTACGTGAGTTATTATGACGATGAAAAACATCAGTCTCTATTTTCTTAATACTGTCTTTTCCTCTTTGACAGGGATTGAAGACATTGTAGCAATAATGATACCCGAGCCAAAAGGGAAGGAGATAGCAAGCCTTATGGAAAAGAACCTTAATGTAACGATATATATCACAATCGGGACAAGGAACTTACAAAAATTTGTCAGTCGGACATCAGTGGTGTTTGTCTCCATATCCTTCATCGTCCTGATGATCATTTCACTCGCATGGCTTGTCTTCTACTACATCCAGAGGTTTAGATATGCAAATGCTCGAGACAGGAACCAGGTGAGTGTCATGTTCTTTTATTTGTACTTAATTTTCCAAAGACACCAATCTCAAACATTCTTTCTTATCACTAATGCAATTTATAAACCTTTCTTCATGCTTTCCAGGCATCCCATTCGCTATCCATTATGTGCCCGTCCACTGATTATAAAAATTCCTTACCCTCAATCCATTTCAAGCCAGCTTCCTTTGTGACTGGTTCCCCAATTGCCCTCATGTTCTCTTATGCATCCTACCACCCATCTCATACTATATCCATCTTATTCAACTCATTCCCATAAAACATTGTCATTTCTTTACTACCCATCTCATGGCCGTCCTATCCAGCCATCTATACCATGCACCTGGTCTTCAATTTTGTCCGGGAGCGACCTCGTCCTATGGCGGCGTTACATAGATGATATTATCATCGTATGGAAGGGAGAGGAGGATACTTTAAGGACTTTTATTTCTTCATTGAATCAGAATGATTTTAATTTAAAATTCACACACAAATTCAGTAAGTCGCAGATAGACTTTTTAGATCTTACAATTTATATAAAGGATGGAAGAATCGAAACCAAAACATTCTTTAAGAAAACGGACACCAACACGGTTATAAGTAGGGATAGTTCCCATGCAGCCAAGTGGCTGGATAACGTACCTAAAAGTCAATTAATTAGATTTAAGAGAAACTGCTCAGAACCAGAAACCATTCAAGCCCAAAGTATTGAAATCATAGAGAAATATCAGCAAAAGGATACAGGAACGAAAGATTAAATGGAGGTCTACTAGAAGTAGAACAAAAGGAAAGGAACGATCTTTTTTCTAAAACTAAAAAAGGTAAACAAGAGGATGGTAGATTTAAATATGCGTTTATTACTAAATATAATCCTCCTGCTCATAAAATGAGACAAATTCTGAAAAGCCACTGGCATATTTTGAAAGCGGACCCTATTTTAGCAAAAGATATTCCTGATTCCCCGGTTGTAATATTTAAGAAAGCACAGAACTTAAAAGATCGTCTGGCTCCGAGTTTACTTCCGAAAATTGTAATTAATGATGTAAATAAGTTTTTTTTACCAGTTGAGAAACCTAAGGGTTTCCATAGGTGTGGGAGGTGTAAAGCCTGCAAACATCAAGTAAAAACTGTTAACTTTAAAAGCAATATAACAGGAAAGGAGTTTTCTATAAAATAATTTATCCATTGTACAAGCAAGGGACTGATATATCTCTTGGAATGCCCCTGTGGAGCGCAATATGTGGGTAAAACCACAAGAGAGATTAAAATACGTATACTGGAACATTTAGGAAACATTAGGCACAATAAACTTGACCACAGCCTGCCGGTGCATTGTAAGAACTGCCATTTGTTCTCTGTTGAAAATTTTAAATGGATCGGTATAGATCTGGTTAGCAAAAATTGGAGAGGAGGAGATTACTCTAAACTTTTGGCTAAAAGAGAAATGGAATGGATATATCGGTTGGATACGTGGAGAAATGGTGGTTTGAACATTGATCTGGATATAAAAAATTGCTTGTGAGAGTACGATCCCTTCAAGTAGATTGTGCCAATACCCAATTCAAATTCCAGATCTAACCCCAAAAAGTTGAGAGATTTATTATCTCCATTGTCCATTTTATATATTTTTTAAAAAATGATTTGTGAATTTTTATTGTCTTTAAGAAGAAATTTTTACTGAATTTTTGTCGAATTCAACTGTTTTTGCACATTCCTCTTATAATTGCTTTTTATGTACCGGAGGGATTATCGTTTAGAAAAGGACTCCATATCAGAAGTAGGAGGTTTCCCCTTAGGAGCCGCTTGGATCCGCCAACACCTGGAATTCCATCTCCCGGTGTTCCAACCTCCTTTCCTAAAACCGCCGCAATGAAGTCAATCACGATACGCTACTTCCGGTGACGTGGGGACTGCGTTCCAGGGACGGACCGGATGTTCTGCGTTCCAGGGACGGACCGGATGTTTTGCGTTCCAGGGATGGACCGGATGTCCTGTGTTCCATCCGTGAGACGCACGCCAACTCAAGATCCGGAAGAGAGACCATTCGGCGATAGAAGGAGAGAATATAAAAAGAGGAAGAGAATGGGGACTATTAATGGATTTTTATTCTGTTGTAATTGTGTTTTTATTTATATTTTCCCTGATGAAGTGTTATGATATACACGAAATGCGTTGGAATCTATTATATATAACAAAATTTTTATCCAATAAAATACTGCTTTACTACTGCTTATCTTGGTAAGCTGTCCAGTTGATTCCTGTGGCGGCAAGAATCTTCAGGTCTGTCAGGGTTGCACGTAGCGGTGGCAGCGTTGGAACCAATATGCAAGATTTACATATAGCTGAGCGGTATGATAGCGTAGTATAATGTCCAGGCAGCAATCGAGGGGTTAAAGCAGTCAGCGTAATAATATATCCAGGCAGAAGTCGAGGGGTTAAAGCAGGCAGCGTAGTAATATATCCAGGCAGAAGTCGAGGGGTTAAAGCAGGCAGCGTAGTAATATATCCAGGCAGAAGTCAGAATCACGGTCTCAGGAAACAAGTATATAAACAAGCGCAACAGACTAGAATAAACTAGTACTGAACTGTCATCCAGGTGACTTTTTATGGAGAACCTCCCTGGCGTTCTCTGATGATGTGCGGACTGCTGTCGGCCGTTCTGAGCGTCCCTGCGTACAACGTTCTCTGATAGCCCGGGAAAACGTGCGCACGCGCGGTTCACTCTGCAGCTGGGCCACGAGGAAAGAGGATGGATGGACGCTACTAGCGTCGGAATGCCGTCAGCGCCCGGGACCGGAGCGCAACCCAGGACCAGCGGTAGGGATCCCTGACAGAGCCCCCCAACAAGGCGACCACTCTGGGGGCGCGTCGAGTGAGTCGTGTGGAAAGCACGAACAAGGTCAGGAGCGTGGACATCAGCAGCGGAAACCCAGGAGTCTTCCTCAGGGCCATATCCAGTCCAGTGAACCAGATACTCCAGGCGACGACGGTGGAAGCGGGAATCCAATATCTCCTGTACTTCATACTCATCGTTGTTCACAGCCACTACGGGACCTGGACGGGAAGAAGTGCAGTCAGGGAATAGATCCGGCTCCAAAGGATGGAGAAGAGATACGTGAAAAACCGGGTGGATCTTGTAATCATCAGGCAAGCGAAGCCGTACTGCCGAAGAAGAAACAACCTTGGTAATCGAGAAAGGACCCAAAAAGCGAGGGCCCAACTTTCTTGAAGGACAATTCAGTGTCACGTGCTTGGAGGACAGCCATACCAAATCACCCACTTTATATAAGGGTGCGGGATCCCGGTGGCGATCAGCATACCATTTGTAGGAACGTTGAGCTGATAGAAGAGCAGATCTGACTTGTTTGAAGCCGTCGTGTAGGCAGGCCATACGATGATCCAAGGAAGGAATATTACTAGAGGTGAACCAGGAAACCTCACCGGATGTCGGCTGTAGTTGACAAAAAATGGAGAAGAATTGATAGAACGATGGATTTGATTGTTGTATGCAAATTCTGCAATGGGTAAAAGATCTGCCCAGTCGTCTTGAAGATGTGAAGTGAAACACCGTAAATAATGTTCCAGGGTACCATTAGTTCGCTCGGTCTGACCGTTGGTTTGAGGATGATACGCCGTGGATAGGCTCTGCTGCATATGGAGATTCTTACAAAAGGCTTTCCAGAAAAGTGAAGTAAATTGAGACCCTCTATCGGATATAATGGTAGAGGGTAGTCCATGTAACCGGAATATTTCTCGGATAAACAAGGAATGCGGTTTGTGCTGCCGTAGGTATTCCTGCATGGGGTAAAAAATGAGCCATCTTCGAAAATCTGTCAATTACCACCATTATGGTGTTATATCCGGCGGAGGCGGGTAGCTCGACTATAAAGTCCATAGATATATCCTCCCAAGGAATCTGAGGAACAGGCAATGGTTGGAGCAAACCTTGTGGACGCTGATGGGAGACTTTGGCTCTGATGCATACTGGGCAATTCTTCACATACGACACAGTATCTTTCAGTAGACGAGGCCACCAGAAAAAACGGTTCATTAGATCCAGTGTCTTATGTATACCCCCATGACCCCCTAGGGGGGAGTCGTGACAATATTGAAGAACGGACAGTACTGCTGCGGACGGCACAAATACCTTCTGATGGTGAAACAGAGATCCATTCTGCGCGGTCAGCGCCATTGAAGGAGCCGTTTGATCGATAGGGGGTGTGTTCTGTTTTATGACATCCCAGAGTAATAATTTAATCGTGGCGAAACAGGTTCTGGGTAATATGAAATCGTCATTGATTACTTGAATGTCGTCTTTAGCCCTTGACAAGGCATCGGCTTTCCCGTTTTTGCTACCAAGTCTGTATGTGATGAGCATGTTGAACTGACTGAAGAAAAGAGCCCATCGTGCTTGTCTTGGTTTCAATCTGCGTGCTTGCTCTAGGTATTCCAAGTTCCGATGGTCAGTAAGGATGGAAACTGGGTGACGAGCTCCTTCAAGGAGATGACGCCATTCTTCCAGAGACAGTTTGATTGCCAGCAATTCTCTCTCTCCGACATCATAATTCTTTTCGGCTGCGGAAAGGGTTTTAGAGAAAAAGGATACAGGATGCATTACTTCAGTTTCTTTCTGTCTTTGAGATAAAACGGCTCCAACAGCGTAAGCCGAGGCTTCTACCTCTAGAGTATATGGATGAGAGGGATCTGGAATCGAGAGGATAGGTGCGGTAGTGATAGTCCTTTTTAATAGATCAAAAGCGTCTTGAGCTGCTATAGACCAAGAAAAACGGGTATGGATACGGGTTAGTTCAGTCAATGGTTTAGCTATCTTAGAGAAGTTTTTTACAAACTTTCTGTAAAAGTTGCAGAACCCCAAAAAACACTGGACCCCCTTTCTGTTGGCAGGAGCTGGCTACTTCGAGACTGCTTCTATCTTGGCTGGATCCATCTGGATGTCCCCAGGGGTAATGATGAAACCAAGAAAGTCAATACGTTGTGTATCGAATAAACATTTTTCCAGCTTTACATACAGTTTGTGTTTCAATAGACGTAGCAATACGGTTCTTACATGCTTCCTATGTGTTTCAGCGGTGTCGGAATAAATCAATATGTCATCCAAATATACTATTACGTAACAGTCCAATATGTCTTGGAAAATATCATTGAGGAATCTCTGAAATGTGGCAGGGGCATTGCAGAGATCATATGGCATTACTAAATACTCAAAATGTCCATACCTGGACCTGAAGGCCGTCTTCCATTCGTCTCCATGTCGTATTCTCACCAAATTGTACGCACCTCGTAGATCAAGTTTAGTAAACACTGACGAGGTTCTTAGTCGATCCATGAGTTCGGATATTAAAGGCAAAGGATATTTATTTTTAATCGTAATATTATTCAGGGCACGGTAGTCCACACAAGGGCGAAGACCCCTGTCTTTCTTTCCTACGAAGAAGATGGGTGCTCCTGCACAGTGGCGTCACTAGGGTTGGTGTCACCCGGTGCGGTAACTTATGGTGTCACCCCCCCCCCTGAGTTTTACGGATTTTTTTTTAACTACTCCTACTCCTAAATCAGTACTCCCAAATAACACTGAATGCTCATACACACGGCGCACATTACTGTGAGGTTTATTGCTGTGGAACTCTCTCATATGCTCACACAAATTTTTTCCAACTACCGGCAAGTACGGTGGATGTTCGAAGGCAGTGAAAGCACACATGGATATATATTGCCCCCAGCAGCACTGGATATATTGCCCCCAGCAGCTCACCCATGGATATATATTGCCCCCAGCTCACATATGGATATACAGTTGTGTTCAAAATTATTCAACCCCCAATGCTGTAAAGGGTTTTAGGGAATTTAGTGTACATTTGTAATTGTATTCAGAATGAAATCCTACAAGGACTTTTTAAAGAACCATATGCAACTAAAATGACATCAATTGGTTTTGTAAAACAGTAGTAAATGTTTCTTTTGTGAATTCTTCATAGACACAATTATTCAACCCCTTAAAGACTACCACTCTGAAGAACAGAGGTTCATTCAAGTGTTTTCAATCAGGTATTGAAAACACCTGTGGATGTCACGGAGCAGCAATAAAGCATAATAAGTACCAATTAGGCAGCTTTAAAATGACTGTGATACTCAGCTCCGTCTAGACATTTACTGGTGTGGTTACAAACATGGTGAAGTCAAGAGAATGGTCCAGGAAGACAAGAGAAGAGGTGATTACTCTTCACAGGCAGGGCAATGGCTATAAGAAGATTGCAAAGATGTTAAACATACCAAGAGAGACCATAGGAAGCATCATTCGCAAATTCAAGGCAAAGGGCACTGTTGAAACGCTACCTGGTCGTGGCAGAAAGAAGATGCTGACTTCGACTGCTGTGCGCTACCTCAAGCGTAGAGTGGAGAAAAGTCCCCGTGTGACTGCTGAGGAACTGAGAAAAGATTTGTCAGATGTGGGTACTGAAGTTTCAGCTCAGACAATACGGCGCACTGCAGTATGCCAAAAGTCATGTGGACAAACCACAGAAGTTTTGGGATAGTGTTCTGTGGACTAATGAAACAAAATTAGAACGGTTTGGGCCCATGGATCAACGCTATGTTTGGAGGAGGAAGAACAAGGCCTATGAAGAAAAGAACACCTTGCCTACTGTGAAGCATGGCGGGGGGTCAATCATGCTTTGGGGCTGTTTTGCTTCTGCAGGTACAGGGAAGTTTCAGCGTGTGCAAGGTACCATGAATTCTCTTCAGTACCAAGAGATATTGGATGACAATGTGATGCAGTCCTTCACAAACCTGAGGCTTGGGAGACGTTGGACCTTTCAACAGGACAATGATCCCAAGCATACCTCCAATGTACCGGCTGGGTGGAGTAGAGGTAATGTCACTGCTCTGCATGGAGAGAGCCTGTGGAGTCATGGGTTCAATCCCAGCGAGCAACCTCTCCAGTAAGTGTCCTTGGGCAAGACACCTAACGGTACATACTCGCCACCCAGGACATACTTGAAAACAAGAGAAATCTTAATGTATCCTTCCTGGTAAAATACTTAATCAAAAAAAAAAAGTCCACTAGAGCATGGTTGCAGATTAAAGGCTGGAACATTTTGGAGTGGCCATCGCAGTCACCAGACTTAAATCCGATTGAGAACCTCTGGTGGGACTTAAAGAAAGCAGTTGCAGTGCGCAAGCCTAAGAATGTGACTGAACTGGAGGCTTTTGCCCATGACGAATGGGCGAAGGTACCCGTAGATCGCTGCAAGACACTTGTGTCAAGCTATGCTTCACGTTTAAAAGCTGTTATAACTGTAAAAGGATGTTGTACTAAGTACTAAGATTGAATGTCACTTGGGGGTTGAATAAAACTGATAATGATGTGAGCACAGAAAAGACATTTGTGGTTATTTCATTATAAATGTTATGTTATATTTGTCTGACCTACACGTGCCTCTTTGATTTAATTGTAAGCAAGATGACTGAATGATCAAAATCAATGTCAAACTGGCCAAAACACTCAATTTCAGTGGGGGTTGAATAATTTTGAACACAACTGTATTGCCCCAGTTCACAATTATTTATTGCCCCCAGCAGCTCACCCATGGATATATATTGCCCCCAGCTCACATATGGATATATTGCCCCAGACCACCTCACACATGGATATATTGCCCCCAGACCAGCTCACACATGGATATATTGCCCCAGACCAGCTCACACATGGATATTGTCCCAGCTCTCATGGATATGCCCCCAGCACACATGGATACTGCCACCTCACATGGATATACCCCAGCAGCTCTCATGGATATGCCCCAGCAGCTCTCATGGATTTTGCCCCAGCTCCTCTCATGGATACTGCACCAGCTCCTCTCATGGATATACCCCAGCAGCTCTCATGGATATGCCCCAGCAGCTCTCATGGATTTTGCCCCAGCTCCTCTCATGGATACTGCCCCAGCTCCTCTCATGGATATACTGCCACAGCTCCTCTCATGGATATACTGCCCCAGCTCCTCTCATGGATATTGCCCCAGCTCCTCTCATGGATATTGCCCCAGCTCCTCTCATGGATATACTGCCCCAGCTCCTCTCATGGATATACTGCCCCAGCTCCTCTCATTGATATTGCCCCAGCACATGGATACTGCCCCAGCTCATGGATATACTGCCCCAGCTCATGGATACTGCCCCAGCTCATGGATACTGCCCCAGCACATGGATACTGCCCCAGCACATGGATACTGCCCCAGCTCATGGATATACTGCCCCAGCACATGGATACTGCCCCAGCTCATGGATACTGCCCCAGCACATGGATATACTGCCCCAGCACATGGATATACTGCCCCAGCACATAGATATTGCCCCAGCTCATGGATATACTGCCCCAGCTCATGGATATACTGCCCCAGCACATAGATATTGCCCCAGCTCATGGATATACTGCCCCAGCTCATGGATATACTGCCCCAGCACATAGATAATGCCCCAGCTCATGGATACTGCCCCAGCTCATGGATATGCCCCAGCTCATGGATATGCCCCAGCTCATGGATAATGCCCCAGCTCATGGATAATGCCCCAGCACAAGAAGCAGCCGCTGGCCCCGGAATCAATAATGGCGTTGAGCATGGTTATACGGCCTTCCCACTGTAAAGACAAGGGGACTATGAGATGGGTGGACATGGCAGTGCAGATGCTTTTAACGGATACAAAGGCGGGAAGGGCTAAAGGCTTACCCATACGGGTGTTAGGCTTCTCGCGGCATTCCCGGACTTGATGCCCTGCACGACCGCAGTACATACACAGGCCTAAGGAGCGTCTCCTTGATTTCTCGGCTTCAGTTAATGGTCCTCTAGCTGCCCCAACTTGCATAGGTTCTTCATCATTATAGGTAGGCATAGAGAACATGGAAGGTGGCGGAGGGACGGTTCTTCTTATAGGTGTTGGCGCGTTCAGCGCGCCTTTCTCTTATTCGACAGTCGATTTCAATACACAAGGACATAGTCTTGTCCAGTGACGGAGGTACTCCAGTTCTTGCTAGCTCGTCTTTCATTGCTTCAGACAATCCTTTCCGGAATTGAGCTATGAGTGCCGGTTCATTCCACTCTGATTCAAGGGCCAAGTGTTTGAAGTCTGTAATCTATTCTTCTACATCATTTCTTCCTTGTTTTAGGTTGTCGAGAGCCTGGGCCGCATTGTTCACCCGGTGGGGTCATCATACATTTCTTCCATAGCTTTATAGAATGTGCTCCAGCTGTTCAATAAGGGATTGTGGGTTCGTAGCAAATGATGAGCCCATCGTTGGGGCCTGCCTGTTAGTAGTGATATCACTGATCTGACTTGTGCGAAGTCGGTGTTATAGGTTCGTCTCTGTAGGGAAATCATTATTTGACATGACGTTATGAAACGGCGGAACTGTTTTCGGTCTCCATCGAATTTCTCTGGTGGTGACACGTAAGGTTCTGGACCCATTGTAGCAGCATCCAGAGGGAGCGCTGGGGGCTCAGCCACAGGCCGTGAGGTACTACTGCTTGCTAATCCTTGTTCCAGATGATCTTGGTGCACCTGCATCGCTGTTTAATTGTCTTCCAGAGCCTGCACGGATTGAGTCAATATATTAAGCTGTTGGGCAATGGCGGCCAGAGTCTCTGGTACACTTGCTGATTCCATAGTAGACTAGTTTATTATGTCAGGGTTGCATGTAGCGGTGGCAGCGTTGGAACCAATATGCAAGATGTACATATAGCTGAGCGGTATGATAGCGTAGTATAATGTCCAGGCAGCAATCGAGGGGTTAAAGCAGTCAGCGTAATAATATATCCAGGCAGAAGTTGAGGGGTTAAAGCAGGCAGCGTAGTAATATATCCAGGCATAAGTCGAGGGGTTAAAGCAGGCAGCGTAGTAATATATCCAGGCAGAAGTCGAAGGGTTAAAGCAGGCAGCGTAGTAATATATCCAGGCAGAAGTCGAGGGGTTAAAGCAGGCAGCGTAGTAATATATCCAGGCAGAAGTCAGAATCACGGTCTCAGGAAACAAGTATATAAGCAAGCGCAACAGACTAGAATAAACTAGTACTGAACTGTCATCCAGGTGACTTTTTATGGAGAACCTCTCGGGCGTTCTCTGATGACGTGCGGACTGCCGTTGGCTGTTCTGAGCATCCCTGCGTACAACGTTCTCTGATAGCCCGGGAAAACGTGCGCACGCGCAGTTCACTCTGCAGCCGGGCCATGAGGGAGGAGGATGGATGGACGCTACTAGCGTCGGAATGCCCGTCAGCGCCCGGGACCGGAGCGCAACCCAGGACCAGCGGTAGGGATCCCCGACAAGGTCCTTCGTTCCAGTTTCAGTACCAGCAGAGTGGGATAATCGTCTTGGATACGATAAGTCAGGCCTCAAAATTTCCACTCGCCTGCTCGCATTTGGCGAGTGGAAATTACATGAGGGCGAGTGGGAATGCAGAGGCATGGCTGTATAGGAGTTAGGTGGGGCAACTAGTGGCGAGTAACTCTTAAGGCCTGGCTAGTAGCTTGGGACTTGAAATTTTGAGGCCTGCGATAAGTGATAACGTTTTATTATCTTGTGAGTGCGGAGAAAAGAGGGGGGCACCCTAAAATTGTACTTTTCAGTTTCCACTATGAAAGTTTCTCTGTTTATTACCTCTTAGGTTCCCAATTTTAACCTATTCAGTTTACTATCAAGACGTTTAGGGAGAGACGCCAGGGATACCGAGAGGTTGTACCTAAAACGATTAATTTTTCCTCTAGTCGCACTATCAGTGTTTTGGTATTTACTATATATTCAAGGCCCTATCAGCTGCCCCTCACTAAAATGGGGACGCTAAGGGAAAAAAATTGCGTTTGCTAATCTCCCCTCAGCGTCCCCTGTTTCACCAGTGGATTAAGGGGCAGGCGCTGAGTCCAGCAGCCAGCCCCAGAGCGGCCGCTAGGGTCCAGGATGCTCGGGCAGCGCTAAAGCGCTCTCGCAAGCATCCCCTCCATGGAGTCCATAGATTTTTTCCCCCCAGTCTCACTCTTCTTCCAGCAGCCAGAAGCAGAAGATTGGGCTGCCGTTTGTGCCGCTGGATGAGAGGTGAATATTTGATTTTTGGGGGGGATTTACAGCCGGTGCTAACGGATTCCGCCACAGCGGATCAGGGGTGATACAGGAGGAACGTTATCACCTCAAGTAACAGCGCTAACGCTCATTTATGTGAGCGCTAGTGGTAGCATTGAGGAGGTGATAGAGCCCTCAGTGTGCTATTGTATGTGCTACATAGTCCCATGACAATAATGTGTCCATGTACTTTACACAAGGCTACTGCATTTTGTCATATTGACATAATACAGGCTGAGCATCTTTTTTCCAAAATGCTTGGGAACACAAGTGTTTTGGATTTATTTTCTGCTGTTGGAATATTGTCATGCAATAATGAGATATCTTGTGGTGGTACCCAAGTCTAAACAAGACCTTAAGCTAGGTTTTGTATACACCTTATAGACATAGCCTGAAAGTGACTTTACACAATATTTTTAATACATTTTTAATAACTAAGAGTTATTTTAATTAGTTTTGTTCCCTCGTCACATGAGGCCAGGTGTGAAATTTTTCATTTATCCACGGAACAGAATTCAGAATTTTTAACATAGGATACTTAACTTGTATATACATTTGTTTTAGATTCTAAAATGTTATGGCCGGTTTCAAAAATCGCATATTTTAAGGCCTATTTTAAAAAAAATAAAGCTGTTTTTTGTTTTTTTTACTACCCGCCATTCCCTCCTCACATATTTGTTTTGTTTATGGTCCCCCACACTGGGAAATTGTTGGTGTGTCAAAATATGTTTCCTATTTGTTGTTTTCCAGCATCTGGCTTCTGTTATATTATTGCCGTAAAAATATAGTCATTTGAATCCCCCCTCCACGTTACTGTTAGGAATGTTAATACATAATGTTAGAGTGGGTGCATTTTTTCATCAGCTGTTAGGAAATTATTAGTAGTTCGATTTATTACTATATATTATAAATCTATAATATGTATATATACTGTTTTTAAGCTTCTTCCTATATTACTTTTTGACAGATAAAGTCCCACTAGATTTTGCATAAAACATATTCATCTTTCAGACAGCTCATAACATTTTTTTACTAGTCTCTCGGTGCTCTTAAATCAGTCTGGGTAAGATGTCATCTGTAAACAATGTTGTATTGTGTTTTGTAGGTTTTTTTTCTTTAACAGATATTTCTACCTTCACCCTTTGAGCCTCTGTAAATTTAAAAAAAAATTTGCGCATGAGTCCATGTTGGATTTAGTGGTCCTGCTATTGATTTTATTGCATGTTTGCCAAGGATCTTTTTATATTGGCTTTGCATTTGTTTTTATAAAATATAATCTTCAATACAACGAATTAAATACTTCCAAGCCCTTCTATACTAAAATCAAACATTCTTGGTATTCATTCTGTCCCTGTCTCTGAATTCTGTTTTGCTAGCATCAGATTCTTTTTAAATCATCTTTTCTTTCCACTAACAGGTCTATTGGCCTTCTTTGCCTTATTTTGCACTTCATACTGCGCCACACATTCTCAATCGAAGGCAGGGCAGGGCTCCAGGCAGGCCATGCTAGCACCCGCATTGTCTGCTTACGCAACCACCTGCTTGTAGTCTGGGCAGAATGTGGTTTGGCGTTGTCCTGCTGGAAGATGCAGGGATATCCTTAGAAAAGGCGACATTTAGGAGACAGCATATGTTGCTCCAAAATGTGTACATATCTTTCTGCATTAATGTGCCCTCGCAGATGGTACCCATGCCATTGGCACTGACACCCCCCATACCATGACAGATGCTGGCTTTTGGACCCGATGCTGATAATAGCCTGGATGGTGCTTTTCTTCTTTGGACAGGAGAACTCGAAGACTCTTTGGCCCAAAAACTATTTGAAATGTTGCCTCATTGGCCCACAAAACACGATTTCACTGTGCTACTGTCCGTCTCAGATGAGACCGAACCCAGGGAAGCCGGCTACGTTTCTGGACAGTAAAGCCTTAACTTGCATCTGTGGATGCAGCTGCGAATGGTGTTGACTGGCAAAGATTCACCAAAGTATTCACAAGCCAATGTCAGGATATCCATTACAGACTTATGACGGTTTTAAAGACACTGACGTCTGAGGGATCGGAGATCGCGCGCATTCAGAAGTGGTTTTTGGTCTTGCCCTTTACACACTGAAATTTGACCGGATTCATTGAATCTTTTTATTAAATTGTGCACTGTAGAAGGTAAAATGCCAAAATTCCTACTGAAATGTTTTAAGAATGTTGTTCTCTTAGTGTTGGATTATTCGCTGACGCATTTGTTGACAGATTGGCCACTCTCGACCCATCCTTGCTCTTGATGGACTAGGCCTTGTTTGGAGGCTCTTTATATATTTATGATTACACGATTGTTTCACATCACCTTCTTATTTCAACCTGTCACAACGCTATTAGTCCTAAATTGCCCGTCCCAACTTTTATGAGGTGTGTTGCCATCAGATTTGAAATGAGTGTATATTTTCAAAAATACATTAAACTCACATCAAATAATGTGTTAGTAATGTGTTATCAATATAGTACAGGGTGCGTTGAATTTTCAATTGACTCTTTTTGTTTGATTTTAGCATTTTCCATAGTGTCCCAGCTTTTTCGGAATTGGGGTTGTAGTTTTTCTTTAGCGAGTTATTATTCTAGTGTTTTTGTGTTTATAAAGGGGAACAATAAAAGCTTTGTGTTATGTCTCCTATAGAATTAGATTTTCTGATTTATAATTTTGGAGGCAAGTGTCTATATTTTAGAATTATACAGATTAAACTTATTTTCTGCATGAGGTTCCTCTTTAAACAACAGGACATATTAATGTATAATGCAATAAGTCCAAAATAGATCAGCTCAGCCACAGAAAAGAGATTTTAGTGGTGTAAGTGTTAAACTTATGTGACAACTTTGTCTCAAGGATAAAGCCATAAGCAGCTATGTAAATACATGGATCTGAGCGGTTAGAGCTCAATGACCATGTCCAGGCAGATGGTTATACTGTTTCAGTACTGCAGACAGATGTTCATATCATTGTTAGCAAGTTCTTTATTCAGACACATGTTCAGGGTAAGAAGAACCTGAGCCTTGTCTTAAGACACTGTTTTTCCTACAGCTTTTGGGTTTTCATGCTGTCAGGCAGAATAGAAGAAAATGAATAATACTTCCTTGGCAATGTGGAATATTCACATAGGTTACACATTACCAATTTATTAATCACTGTGGTTTCTAGGGGTTGTTTATGTGATTCTTGCTGTCTGGAAAGGCTGTAAATCTGGCAGGGGAATTATACCAAATTGGGGAAAATGCTTAACTGGTGCTAGAGACAATAAAATAATTTACTGCTTTAGGTTTGTCTGTGTCTCTGCCAGTGTCTGTGTGTCTTTCAGTGTCTTTCAACAACCACATTCAATAAAAAATGTTCATATATGTTCAGAATCCCAATAACCTACAAAAATTAAATGCGGTTGTTTTTGTCTACTTAGAATGGCCATAAAAGTAATAAGAGCATCTGACCACGTCAAGGCAAGTCTCATCGGTGGGGTGAGATACACAGTGAGAAACAAAACATTGACGTTAAATTTTTGTCTGATTTTTTTTTCACAAATAAAGATGCCTGTTAGGGAAATCAAGACTCAGTTTCTTTTAAAAAGTACTATATTCTTTTTTTTCTTTCTCAGTCGGTACCAACTGAAGAAGCTGCTGCGATGCCCGCAAAATGCGGATGTGATCCGATATAGTTATATTTTATTGATGTATTTTATGTATACTAGGACCTGTTGAGATGGGATACATTGACGTTGTGACAGGCTTAAGCAAGATATGATCATATTTTGTGAACTAAACTCCCATCATTTATTACCTAGTTAGGCTGTAGAATTTTTTATTTAACCCTTTGGCTGCGAAAGATGTGTGGAGGACGTCATTGGAATTCCCCGCAGCATGCGGAGGACGTCCCCCCACATGTCATGGTTTCTCTCCAGCCTCGGAGGAGACCGCCGTAGGTCTGGAGGGAATCCCAGGCTGGCTTGACTTCCTGGAAGTCAGACCACACCTTGGGAACTCCCCCCGCCCACCCATGTCACCGCGCATGGCTGTGATGATGTAATAAAGGGCCCTCACTGAACTAGGCAGGGAAATCCATTTTTTATTTTTATAATGCAGCACTGTTGTTCACTTCTCAATTATAAAGTGAGCAGTGATACTGCACTAACTCACCTTCTCATTTCCCGCAATGCCAATGTGTGGAGGTGATGGCATAATGTTTTAATAGGTATTGTTCCATCAAAATCCTAAACCGGCGCACTGCTGCGAGGAGCACAGGGGGTCCTTTGGAACCCTGCGTCTCTGGTTTGTAAACCTCACAAAGTCATTTGAGGTGTCATTAGAAAGGTCAGCGTCTTTCCAACGATACCAAATATGATCATGTAATGTGTAAAATTAGGAAAAGAATATTAAATGCAAAATTTACTATTTTTTTGCTGTTCTCATTTCTAAGGCAGTGGCATTATCATTATGTGCTTTTACTTTTAAAACAAACAACGCTGCTGCCCTAACTCACCTTATTTCCCACGCTGCCTGGGACCAAATGTGGAGGTGATGACGAAAGCATTATTACACATTAGTCCATCTAAAACGCAAGCCACGTCACCGATGGGAGGACAGCTGGGGTCCTTTGGACCCCTGCATTTCCATTCTTTACATACATACATCATGTTAGGTGTCATTTGACAAGTTAGAGTCTGGCCTTTCTAATGATATCAAACATGACCATGTTAAATGTCAGGTAAAAAAAACAACCCACAAACCTACATAAAATAATGTTTTTACATCTTTTTTTAATTTATTTATTTTTGCAATAAAAATGCCATTGCCTATTTGTCACATATAAAATGAGCAATACCACTGCTGTTACCTTCTCATTTCCTACTCCGGGAGCAAGTTCAGTGTTTTATACAGAGTTCTATTATTCAGTAAGCATAATGCGCCGAAATACAAGTGAAAATTTCAATTTATTCAGTTTTAGTTAAAATTGCATATTTTCTCATAAAAATTTAGTAACCGCTTTACATTTCTAATTTTTTTTAACAAGAGTACTCCATAGAATATATAACCACAAAGATTTGGATGATAAAATGTGAAAAAAAAAATATTTTAGAAGCTGTAAATGATTGAAATCTGAATGGAAATCTGTATTTTTAATTTTTTTTTAGCATTGTGACAGGACATGAGGTATACATATAATAATGATATATTATGAGTCTGCTGAAAATAAGGATATATAATTTGTCTGGGTCCTACAAAAAATCATGGCTTTAAATTGCATTTAAACATGATGAGCGGGTGGAGTAGAGGTAACCTCACTGCTCTATAACTGTGGAGACACAGGTTCGAATCCTGGCAAGAGCACCTCTCCAGTAAGTGTCCTTGGGCAAGACACCTAACGGTACATACTCGCCACCCAGCACATACTTGAAAACGAGAGAAATCTCAATGTATCCTTCCTGGTAAAGTACTTTCTCAAAAAAAAAAAAGAAAATGGTCAAAATTACCTCAGCACAGAGGTGAATGGCTCAGCAGTGAAGGGGTTAAAATAAAAAATGGAATAACGATGAATGTCTTTAAATTTTGTATTTGTGATGGAGTGCTCTCCCCTCAGTGTAATATTTATTTATTTATAAAGGATTTTACCAGGAAGAATACATTGAGATTTCTCTCATTTTCAAGTATGTCCTGGGTTCAAGAGCATTGAAATGTTACAGTTACAGAAATACAAAGTAATACAATGCAAGATATTAAAAAAAAACACAAATATACATATTAGCAGAAAATAAATATGTAGGAAATAGTCACTATGTTACATGTTTACAGGTGCATTATGTATTGAGGTGTGTTAATAGGGAGAGCTTGAGTGACTTAAGACTGGGGGAAGATTTGATGGCGTCTGGGAGGTTATTCCATAACTGCGGTGCTCTGTAGGAAAATGAGGACCGAGCCACTGTCTTTTTGTATTGTGGTATTGCAAGGAGGGTGCTGGTCCTGGATCGGAGGTTATAGGATGAGGGAACTGCTGGGGGAAGCAGCCTATTCAGATAGGGTGGCAGCTTCCCAAAAAAGCTCTTAAACACCAGGTTCGAAAGGTGAAGGGTGCGTTTAGACTCCAGTGGCGGCCAGTTTAGCTCTTTTAACATGTCACAATGGTGGGTCATGTAGTTACATTGTAGCACAAAGAGACAGAATGAGTTATTCAATGTAGTAAGTTTATGAAGGTGTGTTTCCGGGGCCGCTGCATACACTACATCTCCGTAATCAATAGCCGGCATAAGCATTTGTTGTACAATTTGCTTTCTTACCGTGGGGCTCAGGCAGGAATTGTTTCTGTACAGGGCACCTAGTTTGGGTCTAAGTTTAGATGAGAGTTTTTCGATGTGGGGGCCAAAGGATAGATTTGGGTCTAACCACATACCAAGATATTTGAGAGCAGTGACCTACTACATTGTATAACTCATTCTGCCGCTTTGTGCTACAATGTAACTATATGACCCACCATTGTGACATGTTAAAAGAGCCAAACTGACCGCTGGAATCTAGACGCACTTTTCACCTTTCCAACCTGGTGTTTTGGAGCTTTTCTGGGAAGCTACCACCCTACCTGAATAGATTGCTTCCCCCAGCAGTTCCCTCATCCTATAACCTCCGATCCAGGACCTGCAATTTACTTGCAATACCACAAAACAAAAAGAAAGTGGCTCTATCCTCATTTTCCTACAGAGCACCACAATTATGGAATAACCTCCCAGACGCCATCAAATCTTCCCCCAGTTTAAAGTCACTTTAGTGCTCCCTATTAACATACCTCAAAAAAGAATGCACCTGTAAACATGTAACATAGTGACTATATTTATTTTCTGTTAATCCATAATCTGTATATTTGTGTTGTTTTTAATATCTTGAATTTTATTACTTTGTATTTCTGTAACAATTCAATGTTTTTGAACCCAGGACATACTTGAAAACTAGATAAATCTCTATCCTTCCTGGTAAAATCCTTTATAAATAAATAGATATATACAGTGTATATATATATATATATATATATATATATATATAAATTGCACCAAGGTAAAGCAGTCAATTACACAAACTACACCACCACAAAGCTCATAAAATATAAAGACATTCACGTTTTCAAAGATTTAACAAAGAGTTCATATTTTTTTACGAATTTTTCCTCAGCGTAACTTTGATAATAATTTATGTGAGTTTAGTTCACAAAATCTTGCTTAAGCCTGTCACGGTGTCACGGTGTCGCAGTGTCAATGTATCCCATCTCGACAGGTCTTGCTAATTTATTCTATATGAAAAGGGCTGACAACCCTCTGGCAAGCACCCCTCCCTGCCTGCCATAGGTGTTGCATTTGCAGGTTCTATTTAACCTTGAATCTCAGGGAGCCCAGAAAGGATTCTGTCCTCGGGTAGTGAGTTAATTCCATAAATGTGTTCATGAAGTGTTTTAGAGTAGGACCTGGTCGATGTTGGATACACTAATGCATGTGATCACTGACAAGAGAGAATGGATTGTGCCATTGTGTCTGTTTCAGAATACCTGAAAGAGTTAAGGTTTTCATGGAGCCTTGTTTTAGGAATGAAAGCAGATCCATACCTTCATCAGCTCCTATGTTAATCCAGGCCTGCTTCTTGCAAATGTCAAAGATAAATTTATTTCATTGAACATATAGTTTTATGTAAATTATCTTCTAGGAGTATGTGACCTTTGAAGTCTTATGTTTTTAATGACTGGCATTCTGAGCTTTTATGAGGTGCAGATAGAATGTGGTGTAATGGTGTACAATTGCAGAGAAGAGTTCTCGGGTTACTTTCTTTACTGCTATCCCTAAAAGAGATTGGCCATTGCAGAGCGGAGTGGATACAAGTAATGTTCATTAAAGCTTATATTTCTACCAATAATAGTGTAATCATGATCACAGAGAACCACAGGAGGTCCACAACTGTGTCCATAAATGCTTTAATGACAGATATATAGAATAAACATTTCTGAGCTGCCTGTTCCTCAATGTACAATGCTCTTTTTTCACGTGTTTGGGGGTTTTCTTACTTTTAGAGGAGTAGTATGTTGGAAGATAACCAGAATTTTGCTGGACCTGCTCTCATCTCTTATTTCAAACCATACAAAAATGAACCCTCTTAATTCTCCCCAAAACCTAAAGCTGTAGGCAGCTCTAGAACGTGAATGAGAATAAGATGGTTTAGAAATACATGGGCAACCATCCCGTTAAAAAAACTGTCAAAAAAGTTCTAAATAAATGTATGACCTTAATTTAATAACAGTATTGATTCTGCTGTCATAATTGTAGGTATGAAAGAGAATCTCTCTCTGAGAGCCTCACCTCAAATGCTGAGAGGTTGCATTGTTCATATTTTCTTTTTTTTATATTATTCATATATAGTAATTTCTAACAATTGTTTTAAGGTTCTGTGTTTTTTGTGTGTAAAATATATTATTTACCAGCATTATTAATTTTCTATTTTTACTTTTAAAGTAACACCTTGGTTACAATTACCAAGTTAGAGGCTCCTCTTATTTGGCACTGGAGTTCATACCCGATAACAAAAAAAAGCTAAAGCTGATATTTCTGTTATGTCGATCGAAAATATATCAGGTGCTGAATGGGTTGATAAATGATTGTTCGAGAAACAGAAAATAACACTACACTGACTTCAGGTGATTTAAGATAAAAAAAGACAAGCACAATATCACAAAATACAGTAAAACCTTGGATGGAGAGTAACTTGGTTTGAGAGCGTTTTGCAAGAAGAGCAACAATTTTTTAAATAAATTTTGACTTGATATACAAGCAATGTCAATGTCAAAGTAGGTATGCTTTGTCTGCCGAGTGTCGCGTCACAACTGAGGCCATTGTCACCTTTCCTCCCTGCGTCCGTCCCAGCATTCTGGCGGTTTGACGGGGAGGGCCACACTGTGTAACATGCGTAATAGTATCGCACATTACACCGGATATGCTGAAACCCTCACAACAGATAGTGATCCCATTAGTGATAAACGTCCTGCACAATAACCCTCCTCCTCTCTCTCTCTCCCACCAGCAACAATTCTTCTCAAAGGCAATGTGCAGGTTTATTTGTTTTATTTTTACTTTATGCTGTACAGTATTTTGTATTACTGTAATCATTTTCATATGAATAAATGATTGTGGAACCAATCGTCAGAGTTTCCATTATTTCTTATGGGGAAATTTGCTTTGATATAAGAGTGTTTTAGATTACAAGCAAGCTTCTGGAACCAATTATGCTCACAATCCAACGTATTACTGTATATGAAAAATATACACACAATATATTGCATTCCATTATCCTGTTGTGATATTGGCTGCAAATATTCTTTTCAGTTTTTTACCGGCCAGGTTTTTATCACAACTTACAACATCATGATCATTTTTCAGTTATGGTAAAATAAAAATAAAAAATAACCCGATAATTTGAAACAGTTACCAGCCTCTACTTGCCATTATTTTTTCACAAAAGCCACCAGTGGAATAACATTGAGCCCTTAGTCATTTAATTGGTCATGATGTGCTAGTATTTGATCATGTTCTCCTTCCTCAGTTTTCCCGACTGGCTGTGATAGCCATTTACAACAGAGGTTTACTGTCCTCCAAGCAGTTATGATATTTACACCCCATTTAGTGGTAGTGTATTGTATATGCATACTGTGCCATAGGAAGTAGCTTTCAGCAGGACGTACATTCAGCCTCCTGTAGGGAATAGGTCAATTATTCTCAGCAGCTATGTTGATCCGAAGCATAGCTCTTGCTTTGTACATTCCCTTATACCTATAAGTAACTAAGTACTTGCTCATAATGTTCTACATTCTGCTTAGATTATCCTGTATTCCTGCTTGTTGTATGTCATTATTATCATCATTTATAGAACGCCAACAGTTTCCACAGCGCTTTACAATAACCAAAGGGAGCAAGATACATATAAAAGGACATAGGATGGAAACAAGAGGTGTAGAGGGCCAGGCTCATATGAGCTTACAGTCTAGAGGACTTATATCAGACATATATATATGAATTGTGTTTATTGCAGTTACTTCATACTGTACATGTGCTTATTGTAGCTCCAGTCCATTCTATTTGTATTTGCAGTTTTTACAGAGCTATCACAGGGATAAAAGTATTTCAGAAGACAACACTACTATTTCTATCTGCTTTGGTAAACTACACATCTAGTTTAAGTTACTGGACCGAGGACAGTAAAAGAGTGCTCTCCTCCGCCCAGAAGAGTGTCAATCACCTTGTGCTGGTACTGCCTTCCTGTGTTTCTTACTGCTTGTACACCTAATACATTGTACTGAGGGTGGCTTCTTATTGGGCACAGCGCTGCATAATACTGTAATAAAAATAACAACTGGATCACGCTATACAAGTACACTATTAACTCAACACGGGGGGGGGGTTCTTATGGGACACTAAGCTGTACAAGACATAAGGCAATCAATATCACAAAAGTATAACTCTAAAGTTATACCACTTGTTATTAAAGTCCAAGGATTCATAGGCACAAGGAGAAGAGTGCAAGATAAATATATGAAAATAATATCCACATAATTTTTGTGACCCAGAATATCTATTATTGCATTCACATGGACAATCCAAACCGGTTTGATCACTTACTGGTACATTTATACCCAATATACCATACTTCTTCAAAATGATGGATGACAGTGTCCCGAAAGAGGACTTGAAGATTTGGATCCAGTTCTGTAATAGAGCGACATCTGGGATATATATTTGCCATATATTAATGAGGGTCCTGTTCAAACTTGACTTGTTTTTCCAAAGTGTTTTTGATGGGTTAGCATGCTGAGGACTATTAATAAAGCTGTTTTCATTATTCCTGGACACTGCTGGGAAAATGGAGCTTCCGAACAAAATGTTCCGAGGCTTGTCTTCAACACCTTGAAGTGTTGGTTTTGCGTTTGTTTTTCTTTGTATTCTTAACAAATACAGTTAGTTATGTGTCCGGAAGATGCCTGCTGTTATCTTGTGTTTTGTTCTTATTCGATGTGCTGATTTGGCGTCTTCTGGTTGTTTTAATTAAGTGAAATACATATGCTGTTAAGTACAAAGTGCCTGAAGTCAAGTATATTCATGTATATTCATGTCCCTTTAAAATAAAATAAAAAATAAGAAGCTGATAAGTAGATTATAAGTATGTTTATTTATTGATTTATGTCTCAGGAAATAAAGAAACATTCAGTATTTCATATCACACTGGACAAACTGCTGAAACCTGTATTTCTATATGCTACTTGTGCAATTAATATATATATATATTTATTTTTTTAAAAAAAAAAAAAATTTTTACAGAGGCGACTTGGAGATGCCGCAAAAAAAGCCATAAGCAAGTTACAAGTCAGGACAATTAAAAAAGGTGACAAGGTAAATTAAATCGTTTCCTTTATTATGGTTAAATACAGCATGGTACTCTATTTCAGAGATAGTTTAATGGACCAGGCTTTTAATACGTACTATCCATTAATTAATACTTTTATTGATATTTTATATATTTTTATGTTTTAACCAATAAATTTTTTAAAACTCTGCTCACTGGATATTTAATTTTTGACTGGTACAGTCACTTTTACAAACTATGGGAAAAAGTAAAGTTCACCTGCCACGCCCAACTTGGGTTGAGCTCATTTGACCGGCAATTACACCCTATTCATTTGGTAGCGTTTTTCGCTAAAACACAGTATATAGGACATTTCTCAGTAATTCCCTATCAAAAATACCCTCCAGACTTAAGTGACAGCTGCCAGTTTATTTTTTTTATTTTTTTTTGTAAATATAATTTTATTGAACTTTCAAAAGATGCAACAAAAGACAGGCGGTCGCGCAGGACCAAATAATAAAAGTCAGGTATCAACACCTAAAGGAAATTCACAACGACTCAGCATTTGGTAATAACAAAAGGAAAAAGATTCAAAAGTAACAAAGACGGGTCGCACATTTCCCTGGCCATCCTGAAAAGAGGGAGGGAGGGGGTAAAGAATCTATTCAGGGAAGGGCATTGAGGGGGTCTATCGGGGATGGGGCAGGGCATAGGCGGGCGAGGAAGGCAGAGGAAGTTGTGACTGTAACCCATTGGGACCATATCAACAGATACCGGGGCAGTTGATCCGTGGAGGACAGGTGAAAATGTCTGAGCTCCTCCATTCTCTTAAACCACATTTGGACGGGGTGTGGGGTAGTCTGTCTCCAATATAGGGGAATCAGACCCTTAGCAACATTAAGGATGCAGGGTAGTAGAGATTTCCTATAAGTCGACACCGACAGCCAGTTTATTTTCTGTGTTAGTTTGATTTCCAGGCTACTGCTTCTAGTATCAAGAGGAGTCAAATGTGGGACTTTATATAAAGGGGGACGATGCTAACGAAGTTCAGGAATCAAAGGGGGCTATTCACTAACTTCCGAATTTGCCACCGAATTGCACTGAACGGTGGCAGTGCCTCTAAAAGGGGACATAAGGCAATTATTAAATAATAAAGGGGAGAGGGTGCAGCCCCGACATGTCTTAAATTTTGTTTTAATTTTGTATGACAGATAATATTTTTTCCTAATTTCCATATGAATCCACAGATCAGCTCACTTAACAAAAGTATGTGAATGTGTTTGTTTTTTTAATTTTATTACAGGAAACGGAACCTGAGTTTGATAACTGTGCTGTCTGTATTGAAGGATACAAACCTAATGATGTTGTACGAATCCTGCCGTGCAGGTGGGTAAACCTAGTGACGATAGATCTGGGTATACAGATAGACTGACTGATTATAACCAACCAACAGGCTAGCGCAATGATTCTCACATGACCATGTAAAATGTATATATTGTGTTAAGAATAAGTGTCATCGTAACATTAATTAATTATTCCTTCCAAATTTTGTTTGTAGAACACTTTTTCTTATACAGTAGTTTTTTTTTATTTAAGGTAATCTGAAACCAAGGCAACTACTTATTCAATTACTTTACAATCTCTGACCTACACAACAAAATAACATCCAAATCACTGGTCTGCTGTAGAAAGTTAGGTTAGATGTTCAAATCAGGTTTTTTTGTGTGTATTTTAAGGACGTGTAACAAGACCAAATCCAGATAATTCAATTACTGCCGAAGGCCAATGTGTCCTTTCTATCAAAAATTACATGGGAAAACTGATTTTTCATACTTCATACTGTATAAGATAATCAAGTTTACAACATGCATAATATTGTCTTGAGGGAAACAAAAGCTGTGGTACCCTTGTTCTCATATCCTAAATCTATATGAACCTCTTCTAAAATTCTGCACTGATTGTGATGCTCAATTTTTTTGCATCATATAAATACCATGTTAAAATATATACAATACACATTCATAGGTAACAATAGCCCCAAAGCGCCTAATAGTGTAAATATGGTCAATACAGCAAGCACCGTAAGGATACCAGCTAACAAGAAGAAAAGAAAAGAACTGAACCTTCGTGGGTCCGGAATAATAGATTAAGTAGGAAAACAAATCTATACGGTGTGCTGTACATATAGAAAAATCACAAAATCACAGTGGACGTATCAACAACATTTTTGACATGTCTTATGCTGCTTAAAAAAGGATAGCATATGTCAGGCAGGGTATGGAGCCCCTAAACCTGCCAGCAAAATGCAAGAGAAAAACAGTACAATCAAATAGGCTAGGGCTCAACAGCATAAACGCATGCACGATTAGGAATAAGTGCAGCTAATAAGTAAAAAATTGCTTACAGGGTTGCACATGAGTGCTGGTGTAGGAAGCCAGTCACTCATGGGTTAAATTCAACGCTTTTCGTCGTTACTTTAGTGGACATAAGAATTGCTTCCTCAGGAAAGCGAACCCTTTTAAGGTAGAAAGAAAGAACTGTTTATTTCTACCTTAAAATGGTTCGCTTTTCTGATGAAACCATTCTTGAAAGTAGAGGTGCACAATAAAAGGTATTTACAATCCAGAAGCACCTCTGAGGGTCTTCTTGGTGCACACAGGTTTTGTTATTACATTTAGACAAAGGTATTTAATTGAATCCTAAATAAAGCAATTATGCGAATAGTGAGTCAAGCCAAGGAATGTGCACTATGATACTTGATTAGGCATGGCAACTTGGCTTGCAAGGTGACTTTCAGATAGGCAGGGGCAAACCTCTGGCTGGTTATTGATATAGGAGGAGATGTGATGCTTTCAGGTAGAAAGTTTTGGGATTGGGAGTCCTCCAGAAACCATTTGAGACTAGCTCAAGCAGCCTGAATCAGAGGAGCCAACACAGATTCATAAACAGTAACTCAATTAGGAAAGGCTATGGATTTGTTTGTTAGGTTGAAACTGCAAATCGTTGGCAAATTTAAAATGGTTGAGCAGTTTAGCATGTTTAGGGAACTCCATGTGCAGCCAAAACGTGGGTGAATTGTAAAGATTTTGAGTGATTAATTTGTCAACTTCCTGCTGGAGAAAGGCCTCAGCTTCGGTTATTATGAAGGACGAAACAGCAAATCAAAATGATACTCAAAAATGAGAGGCTGGATAGGTGCAGGATACTGTGGGGAGATATCTAATGGCAATGTGGTGCCGAAATTTTTTTTTTGGTGGAGATTTTAGCTACATTGTGCTGTAAAGTCGAGGAGCTTAATGGATATATTGTCAGGGTGGCACCCGGCATGCGCCATGGTGGAACTCCCAGGACCCGGCATGGCAGACCCTTCAAATGAGGATACTTGTACTGCAGCTGGGTAGCACATGAAGGAGGCTAGACCCAGTGAATGAACAACGCTGTGCAAGGTAGGAATCACAAAGGTAGGACAAGGCTGAATTACTGGAGGCAGGTTGCAGGGCTGGATGTAGGCAGGCAGGTTTCAGGGCTTGATGCTGGCAGACAGGTTGCAGGGCTTGATGCAGACAGGTTGCAGGGCTTGATGCTTAATGCAGGCAGACAGGTTGCAGGGCTTGATGCAGGCAGACAGGTTTGGAGGGTACAAGGCTGAAGGCTCTGGAGGGCAGATACCACACGGCTAAAGTTGCTGGACTGGAACATTGTGGGTAGCAGGACATTAACACTGTGTGCTAAAGCACAAAATATATTCCTGAATTCGATCACAAGAACACTGCAGGCTAGAACGCTGGAACCACTGTAGTTTATATCACTGGATACACTGCAGACTAGAACACTGGATACACTGCAGGCTGGAACACTGGCTACACTGCAAGCTAGATCACAGAAACACTGCAGACTACATCACAGGAACACTGCAGGCTTAGAATAGATAGAATCTAGAGGAGCATTACTGACTCCAAACTGGAACTCAATATGTCTAGATGGCGAACAGCCCTTAGATAGGGAGTGGGTCAGTGCTCAGTTGGTCAGGTGGTCAGAGGCAATGTAAGCTGCAGGGAAGTCCTGGACTGCATGTAGATGAGGGATGGACCAGACAAAGGTAAGATCCGGCCTGGATTAGCAAAAACAAGGGCTCCCCAGTGTTTCCCATGTTTCTCCAGGCTGGTGGCATGACATATATGACCTGCTCATTCAAAGTCTACTGCCATATTTTTCCAAGTTTGAATAGTAAGATTTAGTCCCGGCATTGTCACGTTGATTGATATTGATTGCATGATATGAGTGGTTTATGGGAAATGTTAGGGTTGAGGCTGTTTAGGCTTTGGAGGGTTATTAGGGTTAGAGTCATTCTAGCTGGATCCAATTTCCAAATTGGTTCAAACAGCACATAGCGCCAAATTCATGAAAAGGCGGGTGCAGTTCCGAGCAATTTTTTTTCTATTAATGCTCCCACTATTCCCTATCGTGTTTACTCTATTCTTTGTACCTTTGTCTTGGTAATAGCTCACTTTTTGATAACTCCCTTAAAGGTTAAATTCAAACTTTAAATTTTAATCCAAAATATAGATAATTCGTTTGGCAAAGGATACTGACAGACATCAGGATATCCTGTGTAAAAAGGAAAGCCAACCATCATTTCCTAGATTAAAGGCTGTTAACTGTTTCCCTGCACTGGCATTTATCTTTAGATTTCTGTTATTGGATACAGGTTCAGTTTTGGAATGTAAGTTTGCATGAACAAATGTTTAAAACAATATCAGTTAAAACCGTTTGGCCTAAAATATATTTTTATAACAATGTACATTTGCAAAATCTGTTATGTTCTAATGTTTCTTGTTCGAAAAAGAAAGCTTCTTGAATCTTGGCAGCATTTTTCAGTAGTGCCTTAGAAGCAGCAAAAAAAAAGTCAGTAGTGGATGTGTACAAAGTCATAATTCATTCTCGTACTTCCCTTCCGTGGCAGCCTCACATAGTTTGTAAATTAAAAACACACCCCTAATGGAAAACTCACTGTAACCACCTCCACAAGCATTCCCACTCTGGAAGAAAGCTACAAGTAATTTGCACCAACTGGAAAGATATGTAACGCAGATCCATTAAAAGCAGAAAACACAAACTCTTTGCATTTCGTGATCAGTTATATTATGTTACGGTTTTTGGTTTTATTTATTGTATTTTAAATTTACGTGTTATTTAGCATTTTTTGTAGTTTTTGTTTCTTTCCTTTTCATGGATGTGACATAAATGGTTACTTAACTACAGATCCAATTATTCTCGAGATAGGTTTCCATGAAAACGCTAATAAGTACAAATGCTCCTTAGGGAAATATTAGCAGAGGTGCAAAACTATTTATACGTAGATATCACAAACTACTATAACCAAAACATTTGATTTATTAAGTATTTATAAATGTCATAAATTCCTCTTTTGGTCAACACTGTGGCTGTTATCCTAGGCTGATGATAACCAGCTGTCATATCGACATCACTTACGAGCTAGCAGGTCACCTGGGGAGGTAATTTTATTATGTTAGCAGTCACTCACCAATCACTGTTTTAACCAATGTGGGATTTTTGTATTTTATTGGTCTCCATTCTAATCTAGTCTCTGCAGCCTTGTTTTCTATTCTCTTTATCTGTCAGTCAGGGTTTGAAAATTGTTGTAATTCCAAGATGGCTTCCTGCACACTGAAACCCTGTCAGATCTATATATTTATTTTTTTGTATTTAAAATTTGATTTTGTAAAGAAATAAAGGTCGCAGACTGACCGTCATAGTCGGCCTCGCAGAACCCTGTCAGATATTTAACAGATAATTCAAATTCACAATTTGCTTAGCAGTAAATCTCAAAAACATAAGAGTTTTTTTTCTAAAACTCACTATATTGTTTTTATATACAAGCTGGCATGGAACAAGGAAACCTAACTGGAGCCATCTTCCTTGATTTTGCCAAGGCCTTTGACACAGTAGACCATGGCATCTTGTTACAAAAACTTAAAAACCCAGGGATTGGTGATCGCACGCTAACCTGGTTTCAGTCGTGATGTATCCAACCGATCGCCATATGTGTCCATTTCTGGCAGCTCCTCCCTCCCCCTCCCTGTCACTTGCGGAGTACCCCAAGGCTCGATACTCGGCCCCCTGCTATTCACGATATTCATAAATGATCTACCTAACATCTGCAAAGCCTCAACTGTACACATGTACGCAGATGACACTGTAATCTATACCTGCAAACCAAATCTCCCGCAGCTGGAGGCCGTGCTGCAAGACCAATTCACAGAGATAGAAAACTGGATCAAACACAACAAACTTTTTTTAAATACTGACAAAACTGTTGCAATGCTCTTTGGAACAGCACCTAAACTACACAAATTGCAAAATCCCCATCTATGTGTCAGGACAAAATCAAATGACACGCTGACCACAGTCACTTCTTTCAAATATCTAGGTATGTGGTTAGACCCAAATCTATCCTTTGGCCCCCACATCGAAAAACTTGCATCTAAACTTTACCCCAAACTAGGTGCCCTGTACAGAAACAAATCCTGCCTGAGCCCTGTGGTAAGAAAGCAAATTGTACAACAAATGCTTATGCCGGCTATTGAATACGGAGATGTAGTGTATGCAGCTGCCCCGCAAACGCACCTTGAGAAACTTACATTGTAGAACTCATTCTGCCGCTTTGTGCTACAATGTAACTACATGACCCACCATAGAAACATAGAAACATAGAAAAATGTCGGCAGATAAGAACCTTTCGGCCCATCTAGTCTGCCCAATTACATGGATACTTTACCTGGATTTATCTTTTGTTTAGGATAGCCTTATGACCATTGTGACATGTTAAAAGAGCTAAACTGGCCGTCACTGGAATCTCGACGCACCCTTCACCTTTCCAACCTGGTGTTTAAGAGATTTTCTGGGAAGCTGCCACCCTATCTGAATAGGCTGCTTCCCCCGGCAGTTCCCTCATCCTATAACCTCAGATCCAGGACCATCACCTTACTTGCAATACCACAATACAAAAAGCAAGTGGCTCGATCCTCATTTTCCTACAGAGCACCGCAATTATGGAATAACCTCCCAGACGCCATCAAATCTTCCCCCAATCTAAAGTCACTTAAGAGCTCCATATTAACATACCTCAATAAGGAATGCACCTGTAAACATGTAACATAGTGACTATATTTCCTACATATTTATTTTCTGTTAATCTGTATATTAGTTTTGTGTTAATTTCTTGCATTTTACTACTTTGTATTTCTGTAACCATGTTCTTGAACCCAGGACATACTTGAAAACGAGAGAAATCTCAATGTATCCTTCCTGGTAAAATCCTTTATAAATAAATAAATAAAATAAATGTAGCGCTCACTCCCGGAGGAGCCGCTGAAATTGAACCTCGGGTCTGTCTCCCCGCACTAGGGAATAAATATACTCCAGCACCATCGTGGATTTTATAAATTATATAGTTTACTAGAATAAATGGCATATAATGAATAACACGGTATACGTATATATATTTACAGTACTTCGTAATGCGGGAAACGCGCAGCGGAAAAGAAATACAATTCCGTTAGCAGCAGTTGAAACCCCTCCCATAAAAATAACCTACTCACCTCTCATCCCGCAGCAAGAACGGCAGCCCTATCCACCGCTTCTGGCCGCCGGGCGCAGAGTGAAACTGGGGGAAAAAAGTCCCTAGACTCCCTCTGCGATCACTCCGCTGACCAGCAGGATCTCGCAAGAGGCGAGATCCTGTTGGTCATGTGACCCGGCTGCGGAAGCTTTAATGCTGTCCCGCGCATCCAGGACCTTAGCGGCCACTGCAAGGCAGGCTGCTGGACTCAGCGCCTGCCGCGTAATCTAATGGTAAAACTGTGACGCAAAGGGGAAATTAGAAAATGCTCATTTTTCCCCGTTTCCGTCCCGTTTTTAGTGAGGGCAACATGATAGCATCCAACATGTGGTAATTTCAAATATTCGCTAACCCGTTCTAAACTTTACAAATGGATTACATAAGGATATATATATCTACTATATATTACTATATATTTTTTAGTTTGTTATTAAGCTCTAAATAATAATATTTTTTAACCATTCTTTTAAACTTTAGGCATCTTTTTCACAAATCTTGCGTGGATCCCTGGCTTTTGGATCACCGGACCTGTCCGATGTGCAAAATGAATATTCTGAAAGCTCTGGGCATACCGGTAAGAGCATTATTTGGTTATTTATCAGTTTCTTTTTGCTCCTGTGAGTTATAAACCTGTCTGTTAGGGCTTCTTTTGTGAAGAATGTTAAAAAAAAAAAGACATAAATTTATCATTTACTGCAGTAGACACCACATAATACATTTCCACCTATTTTATCTATTTATGCTGTCTATATCCTCTGTATATTGGCAACACCGCCGAACCCCTACCGAAATCCTGGTTATGACACTGCTGCTGACGTATGTAGTGCCCAAGTGATCAATCACATGTTTACACCCTCTGGAAAAAAATAGCTCTTTTACAGAAGGGATTTTTTGTGTAGTGTCACAGCTGGGTAATGACTGGCCTGTGATTTCACCTCATTAATGCACTGTACAAGCCTAATGTGAAATGTTTGGATCACTAAGGTCAGACAGGAGCCAACTTCCAGAATGGACAAACTGTCCATACAATATTAAATGTGTGCATTAAATAGAGGCATCCAGATGCTGCAGTGCTCTGTGCCCGCTGTACGCTACACCCCTCCCATGCCAATCCATTATATTAGAACTGGGCACCATGCCAGTCTTGCAAATGAACTTCACAGGGACGAGTAAACTGAAAACTGTCAATACTGTAAGCTACCCTGCAGCGGCTTGCAGGACTGCACAAAGAACACAGCGTTTCATAGAGATTATCCCTAGTATTCAGTGGCGTAGCGTGGGTTGTCAGCGCCCAGGGCCAGCCAAGAATTGTGCGCCCCCCCCAACCTGTGGACACGTTATCGATATTGCCCCAGCTCTCACATGGATATTGCCCCAGCTCACACATGGATATTGCCCCAGCTCATGGGATTTGCCCCAGCTCTCACATGGATACTGCCCCAGCTCACACATGGATATTGCCCCAGCTCTCACATGGATATTGCCCCAGCTCACACATGGATATTGCCCCAGCTCTCACATGGATATTGCCCCAGCGCACACATGGATATTGCCCCAGCTCACACATGGATATTGCCCCAGCTCATGGGATTTGCCCCAGCTCTCACATGGATACTGCCCCAGCTCACATATGGATATTGCCCCAGCTCTCACATGGATATTGCCCCAGCTCACACATGGATATTGCCCCAGCTCTCACATGGATATTGCCCCAGCTCACACATGGATATTGCCCCAGCTCTCACATGGATATTGCCCCAGCTCACACATGGATATTGCCCCAGCTCTCACATGGATATTGCCCTAGCTCACACATGGATATTGCCCCAGCTCACACATGGATATTGCCCCAGCTCACACATGGATATTGCCCCAGCTCACACATGGATATTGCTCCAGCTCATGGGATTTGCCCCAGCTCTCAGATGGATACTGCCCCAGCTCACATATGGATATTGCCCCAGCTCTCACATGGATATTGCCCCAGCTCACACATGGATATTGCCCCAGCTCTCACATGGATATTGCCCCAGCTCACACATGGATATTGCCCCAGCTCTCACATGGATATTGCCCCAGCTCACACATGGATATTGCCCCAGCTCTCACATGGATATTGCCCTAGCTCACACATGGATATTGCCCCAGCTCACACATGGATATTGCCCCAGCTCACACATGGATATTGCCCCAGCTCACACATGGATATTGCTCCAGCTCATGGGATTTGCCCCAGCTCTCAGATGGATACTGCCCCAGCTCACACATGAATATTGCCCCAGCTCACACATGGATATTGCCCCAGCTCTCACATGGATACTGCCCCAGCTCACACATGGATATTGCCCCAGCTCTCACATGGATATTGCCCCACCTCTCACATGGATATTGCCCCAGCTCATGGGATTTGCCCCAGCTCTCACATGGATTTGCCCCAGCTCTCACATGGATTTGCCCCAGCTCTCACATGGATTTGCCCCAGCTCACACATGGATTTGCCCCAGCTCACACATGGATTTGCCCCAGCTCACACATGGATTTGCCCCAGCACATGGATTTGCCCCAGCTCACACATGGATTTGCCCCAGCTCACACATGGATTTGCCCCAGCACATGGATTTGCCCCAGCTCACACATGGATTTGCCCCAGCACATGGATTTGCCCCAGCTCACACATGGATATTGCCCCAGCTCACACATGGATTTGCCCCAGCTCACACATGGATTTGCCCCAGCTCACACATGGATTTGCCCCAGCTCTCACCATGGATTTGCCCCAGCTCACACATGGATTTGCCCCAGCTCACACATGGATTTGCCCCAGCTCACACATGGATTTGCCCCAGCTCTCTCATGGATTTGCCCCAGCTCATGTATTTGCCCCAGCTCATGGTATTTGCCCCAGCTCTCACATGTATTTGCCCCAGCTCATGGATTTGCCCCCAGCTCATGGATTTGCCCCAGCTCTCACATGTATTTGCCCCAGCTCATGGATATGCCCCCCAGCTTACACATGTATTTGCCCCAGCTCATGGATATGCCCCCCAGCTTACACATGGATTTGCCCCCAGCTCATGGATTTGCCCCCAGCTCATGGATTTGCCCCAGCTCTCACATGTATTTGCCCCAGCTCATGGATATGCCCCCCAGCTTACACATGTATTTGCCCCAGCTCATGGATTTGCCCCCCAGCTTACACATGGATTTGCCCCCAGCTCATGGATTTGCCCCCAGCTCATGGATTTGCCCCAGCTCTCACCTGGATATTGCTCCGGCAGGGGTTGAGGGGACCCAGATGCCGGGCAGCGGGAGTGCTTGCCCGCCGCCCGGTCCTGAACAGTCCGTCCTGTTCTTGAAGGGGATACGGCTGCGTGCATGCGCAGGTCACGCGTTCCGGCCAGTCAGGTGGTACAGAGACTCAGTACCACCTGATTAGCCGGACCACGTGACCGGCTGCGCCTGCACGCAGCCGCATCCCCTTCAAGAACAGGACGGACTGTTCAGGACCGGGCGGCGGGCAGGCACTCCGCTGCCCGGCCTCTGGGTCCCCTCAACCCGCGGGCCAGTTTTAGGGGCGCAAATGCACCCCTAACAAAACTGCGCCCGGGGCCACGGCCCCCCCAGCCCCCCCCCACGCTACGCCACTGCTAGTATTGGGGTTGTTCGTTAGATTCCTTTATTTTACCATTTAAAATCTTGATAGCACAGGTTGAAAGGGGTTTAATAAGTATTAGCAGGAACTAAGGTAACACATTTGCTGGTATCACTCTCTTTTTTTAAAAAAGAAAAAAAAACACCTGTAGGACCAATGACATATCAGACATGCACTGATTTAAATGGATTTGCTTAATCCATTTTCATGTGGGGATTAAATATGCACTTCAGTATAGTCTTTGTAAGTATTTGGTATGAACATTACAATTCTACTCAGGGCCCTAAGAACTGAAATGCCTATCACGTTGCACTCGCTAAAACCGGGATGCTAAGGGGAAAAAATAGCATTCGCTAATTTTCCCCTTTGTGTCCCGGTTTCACCATCAGATCGCAGGGCACGCGCTGAGACCTGTAGCGGCCACTAGGCTCGCGGATGCTCGGGCCAGCGCTAACACTGTAGGTCGGCGGAGTGATTGTGGAGGGAGACTGAGGACTTTTTTACTCCCGGTGGCCAGAAGCGACAGATCGGGCCGCCGTTCTTGCCACGGGATGAGAGGTGAGAGGTCAGTATTTGATTTTCTTTTTTTGGGGGGGGGGGTTCAGCTGCTGTTAACTGATTCTACAGCAGTGGAATCGGTTAGCTTCAGCTCTGCGCTGGTGTTAACTTTTTCGCTAGCGAAAGCTCTTAGTAGCTAGTGTTAGGACCTTGTGAGCCTAATGCTAGTTAATCACTGCTTACACTTTGCGCTCCACATGTAAGTATAAGGAGCGCAAAGTACAGTGAGCTTGTGGTATACACAGCTAATACCGATTTGTGAACGGGTTTTGTAACCCATTAGCAAATTGGGGGGGATTCAGGCGCAGCGTTAGCTTGAATGAGGTAATAGGAACCTGAGTGTTTCAAAAGAGCATGTTACAAATGAAACACAGGGCTAATTTATGCTGTGCATTGGCCTCTTTGTATTTCATTTTGGTACTGCTGCTCATCTGATGCAAGTCGTTTTTGGACATACTTGTTGTACCTTTGAATTACTTTTTTTTGTCCTCAAATCATGTTTTTTCAGTCTACGTTGTAATCTAGGCTCTAGATTATGGAAATGGAAACATTTCTGCACTGAATCTATGAATTCAAGCTCGTAAAGATGCATTTTGTTTGTTCTTTTTGGTTATATGTTTTTTGTACAATAAAAACCCAAGCACTATACTATGAATTTATGGAGAATTATTATGCAAACATAAACTGCCTACTAGAAATAAAAGATGATTTGGAGGATTTTCCAATTTCTGGTATTGGGGCCTAAAATGTTTCCTCTTGACGAACAACCTGTTCTAATACTGTACCACAAGAAGAGACCAGTTTAATGAAAAAAATTGTTCATGATTGTATGAAAACTACAAGCTTTTCAAATATTGTATGTATCAATGATGAAATATATTTTATTGATTACTATTTCACCTTATTTCCTTAAATGATAATTTTGAAATCTCGTAGATTTATGTTTTGTTTTATATGAGTAATGTAAGAATATGTTTGGAAACCTGCTCTCACTTTATTCCAACAGCCAAATGCAGACTGCTTGGATGACATTGCTCCAGACTTTGACGGTTCTGTAGGGCCACCAACCAATCAAATAACAGGAGCCAGTGACGTAACAGTGAACGAGAGTTCTGTAGGTGCAGAGCCTCCTGTACGGACTGTTGGGGTATTACAAGTTATCCAAGATGCAGAAGTATTCCCCCAGGCTGGGGACATTAGCCTCACTGCAAGCAGTAAGTTTTTCTCCTTTTAGTAACTTGATTGAATGTTGACTTCATTAGCACTTGTACAAGTACCTGTCTTTGTCATATTATGATCTGAACTTCACATTACATATTTCATAGCAAGAAAACCTCAGAATAAGAGGATCTAGGAACCAGAGCTGATCATTTACGTGTTATTCAAGTTCAGTAGTAGTTACTAATTTCTACCGAGAAAAAGTCTAAATCCCTGCTATAACTCCAACGATACAAGAAGATTATTTCCCAAGTAAATTATTCTAGAAATTATACAAAACGTATAAAAGCACCAAAACTTGGAGTGTAAATTATCCAGAAATCAGCCAAAAATTTGAAATCAACCTAACTTCCTGCAGGACTGCTGAAGATACATTTATAAACCCAATGAAGAATTTTGATGTGAATAGCATCATAGACAACCACAGGTATAATCCCTCACTGCTGCTACTTGTTCGCCGTAACCTCATATAATTATTTTTTGCTCGAAATAACTGTAGAGGATAAGCCAGACATGGACCCCTTGCTCAACGTGCCTTGAGAGGTATCAGCTATACTCCCCTGATGAGGCCTAACAAGGCCGAAATGATTATTGGGGGGGTTGTGGTTCCTCTCATGCAGAGCAGGTGGTCCTTGGCATTACCGTTCTGGTTGCCTTTTTTGGTGATAGCAGGCTGACTTGCATACAGTATAGCCTTCTCTGTAATGGAACCACCAAGCTGAAACATTATTAGACCTGAGCGGAAACCCACCACTAGTATGGCGGACTAGTAGTAATCTCATCTACTTTGTAAGTTATTTTCATAATTGTTCAACTATGTTTTCTGGAATAGGGTATCCTGTGTTAAGTTTCACAAAACAGAAAAAATTTGTAGGCTCTACACATCTAATCTAGTCCACTTTATGGGGTTTTTAGAAACATAATTTCCCCCTTCAGCTATGACCGCTCTCTTTTCCACATGTATCTCAGTATGTGTACAGTATTGTTCAATATAAAGGCACATATACATATGTACAGTTTATTTAATATTTTTTATAGTTTTATATATTGTTTTACTCTCTACTCTCGAAACAAAATGCAAATGAATTATTTTATAATTTTTATATATATATATTTTATTTTTAAAAATTTTAAACGAAAAAATAGTGACTTCATACTAAGAAAAGATTTATACATAATTTCCTTACACAATCTTTATGGACTGTGTGTTTTCAAATCAAGGGCCCTCTGGAAATGTTGACTTGTTTGTTCTTCATTCGTCCTCAATGATTCATAAACCTCAGCCTGGCTTTACATATATTAAAGTTGTTTTTTCTCTCAGTGTAGTAAATCTCTGTCTGCATCCAACTTTAAAAAAGTCAGCTGACAATTCATACACTAACCGATTTTTAATTCTTTTATGATTTTACATGTGTCTATTTAGCACATTTTGTGTTTGTTTTCCATGGTGTGCTGTGACCCTAACCTCTATTATAAATAAGATATGAGACTCTGAAAATACCATGCTCTTATCTTCAGAACAGAGAGTGGAGTATCAGAAGCTGCGTGGGAACTTGAGTGAATATCTAGATAGCATGGATTCTGTTGCGAACTCAACACACACTTTTACAATCCAGAAATGGTGAACAAAATGCCAAAGGCCAGATGTTATATAAACTGTACAATCTTGGGAAATTACACTATTAGCTGTATAAACTTACATAATGATCTTTTATACTCCGCAAATGACAAGTTGTATCAAATGTCTGTTTCCTGAGTGCATAAGCTTCATGGAAATGCACAAATGTTATTTACGAAATTAAATTTTAAAAAAATATTTGTTTCTTTCAGAATTTTTTTTTTATGTCCTTTGAAATTCAGTTATAATACACTTAGAACATCATTCACTGAGCTCTGAGTTAGCGCTGACAAGTGCAACTTAGGTTTCATTGTCTTTTAAGTGTTGGAAAATTGCATAATGAAGCATTATGGTTTAACCAAAGTTTCCTTATGCAATTAGCTTATGTAGAAATTATTACAGTCAACTTACAACTGTCAGTGGCAACCCACTGCTTACTGAATGAAGTCCCATGTATTATTCTGACCTTTGGCAGACAGTGCTTGATTATGGGCTTTTTGGGCTTGAAGCTGAGTAGTCTGGTGAGCCTCAACCCACTTACTCCTTCCCATTCACCTCTCATTGTGCCTCTGCCCTGCCCTTCCCTTCCACCTCCCATTGCTCCTTTTTCATGTCTCTAAACCACCATAAAGTGTGCCTATGTTCTACTTGTCTCGTTGTTGGTGCCCAAATAGATTTATTTTTATATCTGGGCCTAATTTGGGGCATGTACTTCCAAGCTGCAGCTCTGATAGCTCCTATGTTATCTCATTGGCCCAGGCCCTGGCCCACCTTGATCTTGTGGGGTGAACAGCATAGAGATACAGACATCCAAAGCATGTGTATTTGACGGAACAGTGTGTAATGACACACTGCGACATCGCCTCTACACTTGCTCTCAGCATGGGAAATGAAAATATTAAAAAGTAGACAACGATGATGTTTTAGAACAAAAAAAGAAAATAATTTTTGCCTTTAAAGATGGCATTGTCAGTTTGGATATCATTGGAAAGGCCAGACTCTAGCCTTTCCAACAATACCTCAGCCGTTCTTCTAGGCCCTAGGGATCAGGAGATTCAGAGATCTAAATAACCCCTGCATCTCCTGTAATGTGATGTACCCCGGCCAAGGGGAATCCCCGTTTGTGACGTTATCACGCGCATGCGCGATGAGTTCCATGGCCCGGGGGAGCAGTCATACAGCGAGGGTGATATGCAAGAAGTTAGCCTACTGTGGCTGAAGCACCTGTTCAAAACCAGATCGGCACCGAGCAGGGACGATCCTCTCTTCCTGACCAACTCACTGCAGCCCGCTGCAAAACGGACGGCCATGGTGCGGACCGTGCAAGGGCCAATCACAGATAATCACACACAAACTCTAACCCCTCCATTGACCAAGACCTTGAGCCCACCCCTTCGTACACACGAATCATAATTCCCCACTTCGTTCATAGCAAACTGGCATCAGGGAAGGGACTTGCAGATGCAGGGAGACTTCCCTGAAAATTAACAGTTTTTGGTGCCTTCCCATAGGTGGGTTCATATGGGCTCTGCTCTCACCTGCTGTTCTCGTGGCTGGGAGCATGGAAGAGCAAACGATCATCTCTGTTGTCAGCCTGTAGAGCCGAACAGTTTCACGCCCCTAAGGTTGGCCCTTCAGAGCTTTATGTTGCTATCAATATAATCAAATGTATGCGAAACAACTGGTTTTGTAAAAAAGTGAAACAATTTGCATGAACCTTATGTTGGTTTTGATAGTGAATGTTCCATTTTTAGGATTCTCATAGCTGATATTCATGCACAAAACATATTGCATGTAATTTGTGTATGATGATTTGACATTCAATACCTTCTTGCTGAGCCATTCAAATGATTTTTTCTTCCATGGAGTTCTTTCTTTGTTTCTTTTAGAAATGCAGGTAAAGCATAGCATGTAGGGTAAAAGCAACTACGATAATGCAAGAGAGTTACGCCAGAGATGTTTTTCTACTAGGTGGTGAATTGGCGGGGGCTTCCAGGGGAATTTTTAGTTCTACATAGTTAAGTTGAAGCAATACTGAATTTTTAAAGAATGTACAAAATTGCCAGTCCTCTTTTATGTCCACGACAGCTGTCAATCATCCAGATTTGTCTAATCGTTACTGTGATTGCATAAGAAGGTAGGATAAAAAACATAGAAAAAAATAGTATGTGGGTGCTCCTATTATAATTTCCTTTTCATAGATTCCAAAAGTGGAAAGTATAAGGCTAGGGTCAGACTAACACATTTTTCACGTTGTCCGTGAAAAAGTGCGTTCAAACAAACGTACGTTTTTTTCCCGGAATACGAGACAGCGGTCATACGATGCGCCTTTTCGTCCGTGATTTTGTACGGATCATCAATAAAACCCTTTCTGCGTCTGGACGTTATGTTAGCCGGACGTGTGCAGCGTCTGATGTCTCCCAATAACGCAAACACGCCGCTATGCGGCCGCAGCGCACTCTGTACGTCAGTAGTAGCGGTTTGACGTTCTCGAAAAAATGCGTTCGTTGGCCACTTGCGTTGCACGGACGAACATTCGTGCGGCCGTTCGTCGTATGTTCCCTGGCATTGGACGTCATTTGCTGCTAGCACGGCCGTGATTTCGTGCGGCTAAACGCACGTGAAAAATGCGTTCGTCTGACCCTAGCCTAAGACTAGGGTCAGACGAGCACGTTTTCTACGGACTGTGCGCCGTGCAGTACGGATGCACTTTTTGACGGAAGACGCAGTAATGGCCACACAGTCCATTTTTGTGACTGACGTTATTTTTTGACGGATGTAGGAGGGAAAATAAATTAAAATGAAAAAACATTTTGTCCGTCAAAAGTGCTGGACGTATAAATGCAGTCCATCTGACTGCGTTCCATCACTCACACACAAAGCTATGCGGACATTGTGGAATCAGTGCACTCCGCACGTCCGTTCTAGCGGTTTTACGTGCTTGCTAACTTGCGTCCGTTTGTCGCGTCCGTTGTGCATCCGCACTTCCGTGCGGACGTACGTCGTGTGTGGGTCTTTAGGCTAGGGTCAGACGAACGCATTTTTCGCGTCGACCGTGGAAAAGTGCGGTCGAACGAACGGACATATTTTTTCACGGAATACGCGGTAGCGGTCATACGATGCGCCTTTTCGTCCGTGATTTTGTACGGATCATCAATAAAACACTTTTTGTGTCTGGACGTTATGTTGGCCGGACATTAGCAGCGTCTGATGTCTCCCAATCACACACACACGCCGCTATGCGGCCGCAGCGCACTCTGTACGTCAGTAGTAGCGGTTTGACGTTCTCGAAAAAATGCGTTCGTTTGCCACTTGCGTTGCGCGGACGAACTTTCGTGCGGCCGTACTTCGTGTGTTCCCCGGCATTGGACGTCATTTGCTGCTAGCACGGCCGTGATTTTGTGCGGCTAAACGCACGTTAAAGCTGCGTTCGTCTGACCCTAGCCTTATCGGTCATGATTCTCTGCTACCACGGACGTACTAATGTGTGGCAACACGGACGTGATTACTGCGCTCGTCTGACCCCAGCCTAAAAGACATGGTTTAGTTACACCTCAGCGGATCTGGAAATCCTTTCCACACTTCAACCCAGATATATGTATCTGCCTAAAATGAAGGCAAGAAAGTGGAACGTGGCATATTCTAGGAGCTGTCCCTTTAAAATTTAACACAAATCTTCATTTAATAGTTTTTAAGTATTTTCTTATTTTGCTTTTGAACTTATACTTGGACTGTGCATCTACAGTATTTTAACATTCAAAATCTTTTTTAATCACTGTGCATGGCTGTTGTTTTACTTACTAAAATACTTGCTACATACCAGCATTCCCTTTGAGCAGCCTTATTCCTTTGCCCTCTCGTTCAACTCCCTGTATAACCTCAGATTCCAAAACCTTTCCCTATGAAAAATTGACTTGCTTTGCCAGACCTTTTGTTCACCTTCTCAGAATTCTAACTGAATATTTAGTACTAATACGTAACTAACATGTCAGATCTCATCCTCTGCACAAAATGAACTTCACTGTGTTCATTCACTAAACTAGAAATTGTCAGGAATTGAGGAGAGAAATGCTAGCTTTAGGCTATAATTGCAGAATTCGGGAATTTCATACATGCGATTTCCTGGTTTAATGAGTTATTGGTGTGTGGTTTCATGCTATGGTGGGGTAATGATAACTTTATGATATACAATATACAAGCAACGTTTAGTGGTATAGATAAGGATAAAAAAATCGCTTTGGGAATAGTTATAAAACCGCAATAATGTCTTATATATAAATTGTGGAAAGCAGCAAAAGCAACCTTTTAAAAAGCCAGAATTCAAATGCCAAGACAACCTCCTCTGTATGAGCGGAATCCCAATCCCCAACCATTGCTTCGGCCTGGTTACGGCTCGTCAGGAGGGTATAGCGGAATAGGCAACACCAACAAAACAGTATGTATAAATAAAAACAACCAGTTACCTTCTCCAAAACCCTGAAGATATTGAGCATTCTTACATGTTCAAACCATCATGTCCATCATGACATATGTAAATCCATCCAACTCCCTACGTGAACATGAAAAAGAAAAGGACAGTTCTGGTAAAGTAGGATGGTACTGGGCACATAATTTACGGTGGGCGCACATGATACATTTACTACTTAAAATCTGTCAGGGTTATTCAGAGAAAGGTGAAACTCAGGAGAATTGGCAGGAGAAGAGAACAATCTAGATCAAATAGCTGATTTGGAAAGCGAGATAATGGAAGAATTTTTCTGGTTTGACTATCTTGACCTCGAATTTTCACTTCTCCAGTCATTCTCCTGACTTTCACCTTTCTTTGAGTAGACCTGTGTAAGTAAACATCATATTTTAATTTTCGCGTTCGTTATCGTGAACCACATATAAAAACAAACCCCAAAAAAAAGTTTAGATAGGGACCTAATATGTTGAAACCAGGAGCAACTCACCAAGGGGGAACATACTTCTGCACACACCTATTAACTGGGTCATAACTGACTGAATTAATCTTTGAAAAAGATGTCAGTTTTATTGAAGTTTTTTTTGTGTCCGAGCACCTGTACCAACTGAGGCATTATTGCCCAATAAAATAACATTGTTTACATACCGAGCAAGGGAAAGTAATTTGAGCTGCTGGGCAAACGTTTTCACAGAGACTCCAGTGCACACCTGCTTTCACACAAACAATATACCTATTCATTCACACAACTTTATGCAATTCCTTCTTCTCTCACCTATACACACTGATGATGCAAGCACAATAACATGCATATAAAAATAAAGCCTGTATCAATATGTATGGAACCAGAACAGCGAGTGTATTAAACATGGAACGCACCTCCGGCTCCTCCTTACAATAAGATCCACGCTTACAGTAAAATTGTACTACAACCTTCATACATTGGCTTTAAAAGGCGCGACTTCCCTACATTAAGATCCACACTTATATTAAAACACACAAGTCTATCAATTACGATCTATAATGTTATATGAAAACGCACAAGTCCATACATGATGGTGACACTGTTACATGAAAGCATGTGAGTATGATCCACACTGCACATTACAATTAAAACACAAATATTATGACCCACATTGTTACAGTAAAAAGTGCAAGTCCATATATTACGATTCACACTTTTATTTGAAAACGTACATCTGTAAATTGATATCCATACTGTTACAGTAAAACACTCAAGTCCGTACATTATGATCCATGCTTTTCTGGTAAAATGCACAAGTCCATGCGCAAGAGCTGCGCTGTTATATTAAAGCACACATTGTCCATACAGTAAGAGCTGAACCAAAACATTAACAGGGTAATTCAAAGAGATTCGAAAAGTCACCGCACGTTCGGTGATTTTTCGTTCTCTTCAATTCGGTTCCTTTTGCCGATCCCATTTCGGTGACCCTGCGGTGTATTCAGCAAGCACCACAGGGTCCCCGAATTGCAGGGAAAAGCTGCCGCAAACCCTCAAAAACGAACCGCAAAACCCAGCGAATGCACGCCGAAAACCCTCAAAAACATCTGGATTAACCCACCGAAAACCACAGAAAAACCCGAGCAGGAGCCAATCGCAGCCGCCGGAAAAAGCCGAGACCAGAAGAGGCAGTGAATAAATTAGGAAAACAGTTTGTATGAATGTCTGAAAGTGAAATGCTGTTTGCAAAGAAACTACTGAGCGAAAATGTCTGGAATTTGCATATGAGGTCCAGGGAATGATAATAAAAAGCGCTGTTACAGAAAAAATAAGTAAACTTAAAAAAAAAAATCTGACTTTTTTTTAAAAGAAAAAAAAATCCAGAAAAATGCTTAAGATATCCTAAAAAATCTATAAATAAAGAGACTCTTTACTGCAGAATTTTATAATGAACGGTTTATTAGATATTTAATTAAAACGGAAATATTTTTAACATTGAAGCCTATGGGATTCTCCTGAATAAGGCTAGGGTCAGACTAACGCATTTTTCACCTTGTCCGTGAAAATGTGCGTTCGAAGAATGGACGTATTTTTTCACGGAATACGCAATAGCGGTCATACGATGCGCAGTTTCATCCGTGATTTTGTACGGATCATCAATAACACTTCTTGCATCTGGACGTTATGTTGGCCAGACATTAGCAGTGTCTGACATCTCCAATTCACGCACACACGCCTCTAGCGGCGCAGCGCACTCTGTACGTCAGTACTAGTGGTTTTACGTTCTCGAAAAAATGCGTTCATTTTCCACTTGCGTTGCGCAGCCGGACTTTTGTGCGACCGTACTTCGTATATTGGCCGTCATTGCCCGGCATCTGCTGCTAGTGCGGCCGTGATTAAGTGCGCCAGAACGCGCGTTCGCACTGCCTCAGTCTGACCCTAGCCTTAACCTGCCGAATTAAACCACTGAATGGCAGGGCATTAGGGGAACCTTTCACTGCTGGTTTGTGTTCTCTGAATAGCCAAAGCAGTGCTTTTTCATGGGGATTTCACTGCCCTCGAACAGGCACCGTATGTGCAGGCAATTCGCCAGGATTTGGCGAATTGCCTGCTCTCTGGATAGCCGAATGGACAAGAAAGGTTACTGAACGCTGATTTTCAGCATTAGGTTACCTTTCTCAAGCAATTCGGATCTCTTTGAATTACCCTGTAAATGCTGCTACAAGCACCGGAAGTGCCTTGTTTTAACACTTTTCAGCATTTGCTTTTTTTTCAGAAGTTCGCATACCAATAAATTCAAAGTGCATTTCTAAAGCCAATATTTCAATTGAAATATAGAAACATAGCCACAAGTGCCGATATTTAACCCCTTCACTGCCGAGCCATTTCACCTCTGGGTGCTGATCTAATTTTTACGGGTTTTGCTCATCATGTTTAAATGCGATTTGAAGTCACGTTTTATTGTACGACCCAGACAAATTATATGTCCTTTTTTACGCAGACATGGCAGATTCATAATATATCATTATTATATGTATACATCAGGTCTTGCCAGAATGCTTAAAAAAATGTTAAAAAATGTGAATTACCATTAAAATTTCAGTCATCTACAGCGCGTAAAATAATTCTTTCATGTTTTATTATCGAAGTCTTTATGGTTATATATTCTATGGGGTACGCTTGCTAAAAAATTTGAAATGGGAACCCAATACCGTATTTTTTCGTAGAAAATAGGCAATTTGAGCTACAAGTGAAAATCACTACATTTTTCATTAGTGCAGCATCATTGTTTACATTATAATTTAAATGTGAACAATAGTGCCGCATTAATCAATGAAATTTAGATTTAAAAAAAAATAATGAAACCCTTTATTTTACGCTAAACCTGGACATGCTCTGGCCTTTGTAATAATACCAAACATGACCATCTAGCTGCCCTCGATCAGAAGATAAGCTAGCGGTTAACTGCATCCATGCACGATAACATCAGTGGGCAGGGCTAGATCCTGGAGGCATGGCTGACATCCAAGATGTCAACCACCTCCGGGAGAGGTCCAGGGTCTGACACTGAATCGTGATCCAGCCCCTATGGGTTAAAGGGAGGCACTGCTGGAAAGGGCAGACTGTCTGGTCATTAGTGATGGGGAGAGAGTGGGGTCCAAAGGACCTCTCTCCCCTCCAGGCACTCTCCCTGTTCTGGCAGGGAGGGGGAGGTGCCTGAAACAGAAATCATTGCACCCGGCGCGATGACGTCAGGATGCTGGCCGGGTCCCGCAGGCAGGGCTGACATCTAAGATGTCCTTCGCAGCCAAGTAGTTAAACCCAATTTTTATTGCCAAATATTTATAGCCAAATTTTTACTGGTAATAAAAATACCAGTAAGCCCAAATTTGAGTTTCCCAAACAGACACATGGCCAGATTTCAAGAGAAAAAGGTCCCGATTTTGGCTATAGGGCCAAATTAAATTGAGGCCCTAGTGCAGTACGCTACAATATTTATATTGTTTAAATTGTAAAGTTCCTTTTCATTTAATGGGTGAGTTATCAATATATTTATTAAATTCACTAACTGTGCCATCCTTTGTACAGCTTCTGTGTATACAGATAAGTTCTTATGTATATTGCAAGTGTATGCGTACACGGCTGTAATTCATTCCCCATTTCTCCTTGTATCTTTCTAGTTTTTTTCTAGCAGCCCTGCTCATGGGTTTTCCGTTCCCATTCCCTTACCTTCTTGCATGTCTCTGCTATTGCCCCTTGCATGTCTGTGTTTCCTTTTGTCTTTTCCTCTTTCCTACTAGCATGTCTGGGTAGGTTTACTCTGCAGTACCCTGCCCATTCTCTTCACTGAGGTCTATGAAGAACCACTTGTGTAAATAAAGATATGGGAAAGGGATATATCGACACATTCCCACATCTGCATGTACACTCAACATAATGCTGATCACTACTGGAATTTAATGAGGAGACCAGACTGTGAGAACAGCCTGTCAACAAAATAATACCTGGCCTTGAAAATCTCAGACTAGGACTAATGAGCCCTAAATCCCGAGCTTCAGCATTCACCGAGATGTCTCTGCATCTAACAAATCTGCAGTAGAACACCCCTAAGATTATGCATCTGTCCTTTTCTGCATCGGAATTCTACTAAAATACTCCATCAAGTTATTATCTCCCTCCTTGGCTACTGTAACCCTCTCCTCATTGGCCATAAATGATTCGCCATTATCATCACTCTACTCCTCTACTTCATCTACCTCATATCGCATACCACTCACACCTCGCCGCTTTTTCAGTCTCTGAACTGGCTTCCTGTTTACTGTAGAATCTAATTCAATATAAAGGTGCTCACGTACATGGCTCTCCAAAACCGTTCCCCTGCCTACATAAGCGAGAAACAGTCCTAAAGATGAGCGTTTAGGTGTGGGTACGAGGAGGGTATTATAACAGATTGTTGGCAAAGTGAGGTGACCTTCATAGAACATACCTGACAATAAGTGAGGATCTCGCTTATCCTCACTCATTGTCAGGTATGTTCTATAAAGGTCACGTCACTTTGCCAACGATCTGTTATTATCCCCCCTCATACTCACACCTTAACTCTTGCCTTCAGGACTTTTTCTGAGCTTCCCCTATCTATGGGACTCACTCCCTCTTAACATTCAACTCTCCCCGTGCCTATAGTCTTTCAAGACGTCTCTAAAAACACATTACTGTAGAGAGGCCTACGAGCTCACACCATAATCCCTCCATTGTACCTTTCCTGATCTATCTCCCCCACAGTCCCCACGCATCCCATTACTTCCCATACTCCGCATTTTAACTCACCTTTTTGTGTCCCCCACTACACTTAGATTGTAAGCTTTTGATTGGGGTCCTCCCTTCCCATTGTTCTCAGTGTGTCTAACTTGTTTGTGAATTTGGTTTGTGTTGTCCTACCCACTGTACAGTGCTACAGAATTTGTTGGCTCTTTATAAATTATTGTAAATACTTGTAATTATATGCCCTAAATGTCTGAATGTTCTGTCCACCCTAATTAAATTATCTTAGCTGCCATTATTTTGGGAAATGTTGCTTTTAAAAGAAGTGATATATGTATCCCATGAATACCTGTGTAACACTAGCTGTATTTGTGCAGTATCTATTTCTTTACTTACTAGCGTTATTCATGGTCTGTCCGTCATATGATTCAAGGCTCATGGAGAGCTATATGCAAATTCTTAAGTGCTTTAATGGTATTCTATTGACCGAAGAACTTGTGGTTACGAGAGTGGGATTTTATAGTTGTTGTTGCAAGTAATACTTATCTGTATCGAGCAATCTAGAAATGTATTATCCAAATGATATTACAAACTAAATTTCCTTTGCTTTGCTTTAGTCAAAGATGAAATGTAAACTCCTGGCCCTGTCATACAAAGCCCACAACAGCTGTGCACCCTCCCAAATCTCTTTGTTCTCTATCATATCACCATTAAACATCCTCTCCTTGTCTTTTTAAAAAGTCATTCCATTAGCCCTCCCAATCCTAATTCATTCATAGCGATAACTAAATTACACAGTGCTTCCATCTACATTAAACGGTATTATTCTTTTCTACTCCCTTTTCTGAATTCTATTATACCTCTCCTCCATGTACTGCTTCTCTCTGAACTGTAAGCTTACAGATTGATACACAAAATCTATATCTGAGTGAAATAAAATACCAGCCATTGTTCCTTTTGCTAGCCATACAAAAATATAAATGATTGCTTTATGTGTCTGACAATCCAAATGTTTGATTACAACATGCAAATAAATTGTTTCTGATTTAGCACTTATTTTAATAAATCAAAACATGCTAATGTTAAAAGGATAGTTGAATACACTCATTACAATTATAAATGGTAAAATAAATTGGAATCTCTGAGATAGCAAAGTAGGCTCCTTGCATAGTTTCTGAGCCATGGAGCCCACAGGAGGGCGAGCTAATCCGGTGGTTGAACTAATCCAGGCCAGCTCTTAGTATTGTCCTGACCTTCCTGTATCCAGTCCAGGAGTTTCTTGCAGCCTTCAGCCCATAATCCACCTGTCTGCTAGAGCAGTGTTTCCCAAACCTGTCCTCGGGACCCCCTACCAGGTCAGATTTTGCAGATCACCTTGGGGAAATGCAGACTGAATCCTGCAATCACTGAGCAGCAAATCATATCACATGTGCTGTGCTTCAGATATCTGGCAAACCTGGCCTGGTTGGGGGTCCCGAGGACAGGTTTGAGAACCACTGTGCTAGAGCACTTGACCAACTCCCTATTTAAGGACATCTCTCCCATGATGCAGTGCTCTGTCATTGAATCTCCAGTCTGAAGGTTATTCTGTCTGGTCCATACTTCAGTGTGCTCTCTATCCTTGCCTTTGGTTCTTTGTTTATTTGGTCCCTTGTTTCTATTGCCTTGTATTTGTTTTATTAACCTTATCCTCCTGGTCTTGTCCTGGTTTATTATTTATTTCTCCATTTGTCCTTGCCTTGTATTTCCTTTTGCCTTACCCCTGCTGCCACTATGTGGATTATCTGTGCTTTGACCCTAGCTATTGTATTTGGACTCTGGTATGGCTCTATTAACTGCTGTTGCTCTGATTATTCCATATACAAATCTTCGCTAGTTCTCCTGACTATTCTCTGAGCCTTGACCCCTGTTGTGCTGTATAAGCCCCATGTTCTGAACTTGGCTATACCTATTGACTACGTTTGTGCTTTAACCCTTGCGTTACCGTATACTGAGCTTTCTATGTTCCTATCGTTGCTATTTTTGCCTCTGTCTTTGCAGAACCCTGCACTGCCTTGTGTTACTTTTCACTTCTCTTCCTAACATAGATCTACTCCAAGGACTCGCTTGTCAGAATCAGATTAGGTATTTCTTTTATTTGGTAGTTTTGTGCAGAAGTCTCTACCCAGCCTAGTGGTGTCTTCACTTCCTGCCGCTCTTATACTATTTGTCTGCATGCAGACGTTGGTATCTCCTGCTCTTTGGGCCTTTACCCCTGTATATGGGTCCCACCTCATGCCAGGTGCCATCTGACAGATGCAAAGTGGCTGTCTGTCCTTTTCTCAATGCATTTAGTTGCATACAAAGCTTTAAAAAAGTAATTTGTGAATTATGTATATGATAAACCCTTACTTGACAGAGGCTTATTGGTAAAGTCCAGTCTTCATGGACCAGAATGAGTTGCTTTTGGTTGGCTAGGCCACTTGGTTGGGGTTAAACTCCCTGCGGGAGCTGCAAACACCAGGGCACCTAATCCTACCTAGTCGTTAAAAAATGAAAAGTTGTTGCAAGCCAATAATCTCTTCTTATAAATACAACTTTCTCACTGATCTGCATTCAATAAAAATAATTGTTCCATGGGCTTCATTATAAGCTATAGCTTTGAAACAAGATCCACGCACACATTTGTTTCACAATATGCACACTAGCAGAGACAACTAACAGTATTTGTAGGGCTTTTTATTATGTTAGAAAGAGATGCAAATGAAGAATTGCAGAAAGTAAACCCAAGCAGACATTGTTTTTAGTTTACCTTTAATAAAATCCTCTCCATTGGCTAATAAGTATCAGGGTTTGAACATCACAGGAATATTTGAGAGTAACAATGATTTAAAGTGTTCCTCTGACATGAACATATTGCTTTCTGAGTAAATAACTAGATTCAAAAGCACAACTGATTTTCAAGTTTTATTGTTATTTATTAAGCGCCAACATATTCCGCAGCGCTGTACAAAGGTGCAGTGGGTAAAGTCCGGACAATTCTGCAATACATAAAGGAGGCAGGTCAGTACAGATACAGGAGTACATAAGGACCCTATTCCTGTGGGAATTTACAATCTGGATAGGCGAGGGGGTGAGAAACAGGAGGGGAGGACTACAGTGACGAGTTAATGCAGGGAGAGGCGAAGACCATTTTTGGGTCGGTCGGATGTTTTGTTACGGATTATTTCATTTATCAATGTAATGTGGCCCACTGTATTTTAATGAAACGGTAGTTAGTGAATGAAAGCAATTCCAGTCCATACGGTGCTTGGGAGGAACCACGAGCCCTAAGTGGCTCTTTGTGGGGGGAGGGGGCGCCACCAGAGTACTGTAAAATTTCCAGCTCAGGTTGCAGCGGTGCCTGCATGGCCAGTACTCCCACAGGGCAAACTGGGCATCAGACAGAGGGAGGAACTGGGGATTTGTTCATACTGATGAGCATCTGCTGCTCTCCTTGCCCTGTGGAAACTGCTCAGTGGTATAGGGCTCTCCAAACAAGGTGCCCTATACGGTATAGGGCACCTTGTTTGGAGAGAGTACAGTTTTTAGGTGGAGGTGCTGAAAAGCAAGCAGTTAATGCACTGCCCTGCACCTGGTTAGGTCAGGGCAGTGCCCAGGTTTACTCTCAGACCTTCTGCTTCTGCTTACATGTGGAGGCTCCATAACAGGACAGCAGTCTGCACCTTATCTGTAAGCCAGATCTTCCCAATAAACAATGTCCCTCTCTATAAAAAGGTGTACATTACATAGGCTGTGGAACATTAAACGTCAAACAAGCTGTAAGCATGTATTGATCTCCCGATGCCCCCTGCTCTGCTCCGATTTCTTAAACACAACTCCCCAATGCACATACAAATTACAAACCCCTTTACACTTACACTAGTTAAGTAAATTTGTGACTCTAATTAGTACCGGCTGGGTGGAGTAGAGGTAAGATCACTGTTCTACAATCGTGTTGTCCGTGGAGACACAGGCTCGAATTCCGGCAAGAGCACCTGTCCAGTAAGTGTCCTGGGGCAAGACACCTAATGGTACATACAGGGCAGCAATCAGAAATGATGGGGGCCCTTACTGAACCTCACGATTGGGCCCCCCGACACTCCCTCAACCTCGAACAGCTTTTCTCCCCCTTCAAGGAAGCATTATTGCTTAAAGGAAGCATTATTGAAGGCCACAGGCAATTGCATTCGGCTTGTTAGCAAAAACAAAAAAGGGAAGAAACCACTGTGGTACTCTGCAGAAGTGGCCAAAATAGTGAAGAACAAAAAGACAGCATTCAATAATTATAAAAAAACTCAAAGTGAAGAAGATAGGCAAACCTATAAGATTAGAACAAACGAAGGGAGATCCTAGTGGCGCAGTCCCTTGTGAGGGCAATCTATATGAAGTGGATGAGGTGGTCCTATTGGTCCAATGCAGACACGGTCAAAAAGACCACTAAGGTGCTATAGTAAATAAATGTGCAATATAAGCACTATACAAGGGGAGTTAATAGGTGTCCCGTATAAGCAATAATAGAAGAGTGCAAAAGTGCAAAAAGACAATAAGTGTCTTCATAAAATCACAAATAACATATAGAACATATAAAGTGCATGTAAAGTGCAATTGCAAAAAAAGAGAAAACTATATATAAGTTCATAGGTAAAGATAAAAAAGGGCTCCAAATGAGTCTCGTTATCCAGTTCGTGAAAATAAAATGAGAGAAAAAAGTTAATTCGGACCGTATAATACGGGAAAGGGTTGTCCGGTAGCGTCTCTGTTGAGGTAGTCCAGAGGTTTTGAATGAAGTCCTGGAATGTTGTTCTTTCTTAGGGCCTATATAGACTCCCAATTCCCAAATAGGGAAGGAAGGGGTAAGGAGAGAACAGAAAAGGAGAGATGGTGCAATATTGATTGGTATATGGTAAAGTGCCCGAAGACAAGGGAACACTTACAGAGTATAGAGCCTCTTGTACCGGCTCTAGTGTGAAGTGCCTTGGGCCTAATGTAGGGTGGCCTCTGCCCTTCTTTAGGGGTTCTAGAGTGGTCTTCACCTTTCTTCTAGTATTGACTGGATTCTCTCGAATAAAAAATGGAAGACATCCTCATAGCGCAATAAGTAGCTAGTGATGTTAGCACGGTCTGGGGTCTGGGCCCAGACCTTTTTCACAGTGTATAATCTTAAAACTCTGTCCACTACCCCCCTCTGCTGCTAGAAGAGGTACAGACTCTTTCCCGTTGCAAGGTGTGCAGGAGACGATCTGTTGCCAGAAAAGGTGAAAACTTTTCTCCCGCTGAAAGAGGTGCAGGTACCCACCGAAAAAGCAGTACCATATGCCCACAAGTTGAGCCTGTAACCTAAGGCTCCAACATCGGTGAGTTTGCCTTTGACTATTTTTACCTCTGCTAACATCACTAGCTACTTATTGCGCTATGAGGATGTCTTCCATTTTTTAATCGAGAGAATCCAGTCAATACTAGAAGAAAGGTGAAGACCACTCTAGAACCCCTAAAGAAGGGCAGAGGCCACCCTACATTAGGCCCAAGGCACTTCACACTAGAGCCGGTACAAGAGGCTCTATACTCTGTAAGTGTTCCCTTGTCTTCGGGCACTTTACCATATACCAATCAATATTGCACCATCTCTCCTTTTCTGTTCTCTCCTTACCCCTTCCTTCCCTATTTGGGAATTGGGAGTCTATATAGGCCCTAAGAAAGAACAACATTCCAGGACTTCATTCAAAACCTCTGGACTACCTCAACAGAGACGCTACCGGACAACCCTTTCCCGTATTATACGGTCCGATTAACTTTTTTCTCTCATTTTATTTTCACGAACTGGATAACGAGACTCATTTGGAGCCCTTTTTTATCTTTACCTATGAACTTACCTATGAACTTATATATATTTTTCTCTTTTTTTGCAATTGCACTTTACATGCACTTTATATGTTCTATATGTTATTTGTGATTTTATGAAGACACTTATTGTCTTTTTGCACTTTTGCACTCTTCTATTATTGCTTATACGGGACACCTATTAACTCCCCTTGTATAGTGCTTATATTGCACATTTATTTACTATAGCACCTTAGTGGTCTTTTTGACCGTGTCTGCACTGGACCAATAGGACCACCTCATCCACTTCATATAGATTGCCCTCACAAGGGACTGCGCCACTAGGATCTCCCTCCGTTTGTTCCATTGTTTTTTGCACATTTCTGTCGAGGTTTTGTGTTATAATCCTCGTTGGCTGCACAACATAATCACACACACAGCAACAGCGCCTCCACTGTACCCCCCTCTCTCCAAACCTATAAGATTAGGCAGAAAGAGGCAAAGCAATTTATAAGAGCTTCCAAAGCACACGCAGAAGAGAAAATAGCTCAGTCAGTAAAAAAGGGGGACAAAACATTTTTTAGATACATAAACGAGAAAAGAAAAGTAAAACAAGGATTAGTTAGATTAAAAACAAAGGAAGGAAGGTATGTAGAAGAGGATAAAAGTCTCGCTGACTGCCTCAATGAATATTTTTGTTCAGTCTTTGCAGAAGAAAAGGAAGGAAAGGGACCTCAGTTAGGAGGAAACACTAATGAGACATTTACATATCAGTTTACAGAGGAGGAGGTTCTACAGCAGCTGTCTAAAGTAAAGACAAATAAGTCAATGGGGCCTGATGGGATCCACCCTAAATTATTAAAAGAGCTCAGTGATGTAATAGCAAAACCGTTAACAGTTTTATTTAACCAATCCTTGCTAACGGGAGTCGTCCCAGAAGACTGGAGATTAGCAAATGTTGTGCCCATTTACAAGAAGGGTAGTAGGGAGGAATCGGGGAACTATAGGCCAGTTAGTCTTACGTCAGTAGTGGGGAAATTAATGGAAACCATGTTAAAGGAAAGGATTGTTGAACATCTAAAAACACATAGATTACAGGATCAGAAACAACATGGGTTTACCTGAGGGAGATCATGCCAAACTAATCTTATTGATTTTTTTGATTGGGTAACAAAAATAATAGACACAGGTGGTGCAGTAAACTTTGCTTATTTAGATTTCAGTAAGGCTTTTGATACTGTTCCGCATAGAAGGCTTATCAATAAATTGCAATCTTTGAGCTTGGATTCCAATATTGTTGAATGGATTAGGCAGTGGCTGACTGACAGGCAACAGAGGGTTGTGGTAAATGGAGTTTATTCGGCGCAAGGTCTTGTTACCAGTGGGGTACCTCAGGGGTCAGTACTTGGACCCATTCTCTTTAATATTTTTATTAGTGATATTGCAGAAGGTATTAATGGAAAAGTATGTCTTTTTGCTGATGACACAAAGATTTGCAACAGGGTTGACGTTCCTGGAGGGATCAGCCAAATGACAAATGATTTAGGTAAACTAAAAAAATGGTCGGAGCTGTGGCAATTGAGTTTTAATGTGGATAAGTGCAAGATAATGCACCTGGGACGTAAAAACCCAAGGGCTGAATATAGAATATTTGATACAGTCCTAACCTCAACATCTGAGGAAAGGGATTTAGGGGTTATTATTTCAGAGGATCTAAGGGTAAGTAGTCAATGTAATAGAGCAGCAGGAATTGCTAGCAGAATGCTTGGTTGTGTAGGGAGAGGTATTAGCAATAGGAAAAGGGAAGTGCTCATGCCACTGTACAGAGCACTGGTGAGACCTCACTTGGAGTACTGTGTGCAGTACTGGAGACCGTATCTCCAGAAGGATATAGACATCTTAGAGAGAGTTCAGAGAAGGGCTACTAAAATGGTGTACGGCTTGAAGGAGAAAAGTTACCAGGAAAGGCTTAATGATCTTAACATGTACAGCTTGGAAAAAAGACGAGACAGAGGAGATCTGATAGAAACATTTAAATACATAAAAGGGAATCCACAAGGTAGAGGAAGGGAGTATATTTAAACGGAAACAAAGTAGCAAAACAAGAGGACATAGTCTTAGATTAGAGGGGCAAAGGTTTAAAAGTAACATCAGGAAGCATTATTTTACGGAGAGGGTGGTGGATACATGGAACAGCCTTCCAGTTGAAGTGGTTGAGGCCAAAACAGTAATTGAATTTAAGCAGGCATGGGATAGGCATAAGGCTATCCTAAACAAAAGATAAATCCAGGTTAAGTATCCATGTAATTGGGCAGACTAGATGGGCCGAAAGGTTCTTATCTGCCGACATTTTTCTATGTTTCAAAAAACAAAAAGGACAGAACATAGCACCACAGCAATAAAACTCCCAGTAATGTGCAGTGTGTATGAGCGTATCACAGAATCCACAGCAATAAAACTCACAGTAATGTGCGGTGTGTATGAACGTATCACAGAATCCACAGCAATAAATCTCACAGTAATGGGCTGTATATGATGGCCTTTGGGTCTGGGTCTGGGCCTGGTCCCTGGGTCTGGTTTGGGCCTTGGGGTCTGGGCCCTGGGCCTTGGGGTCTGTGCTCTGGGCCTTGGGGTCTGGGCTGGGCCTGGGCCTTGGGGTATGGTCTGGGCTCTGGTCCCTGGGACTGGGCCTTGGGGTCTGGTCCCTGAGTCTGGCCTGGGGTCTGGGCCTTGGGGTCTGGTCTCTGGTCCCCGGGGCCTGGTCCCTGGGTCTGGGCCTTGGGGTCTGGGCTCTGGGTCTGTTCCCTGGGTCTGGGCTCTGGGTCTTCCGGTCTGGACCCTGGGTCTGGCTTGGGCCCTGGGTCTGGCCTGGGTCTGGGCCTTGGGGTCTGGACCTTGGGGTCTGGGCCCTGGGTCTGGGTCTTGGGGTCTGGGCCTTGGGGTCTGGGCCTTGGGGTCTGGGCCCTGAGTCTGGGGTCTGGGCCCTGGGTCTTGGGTTTAGGCTGGGCCCTGGCTCACCACTCCGCTGTCTTCCGTCAGCTCTTCTTTTCTTCTCCTTTTCTTCAGGGGCCTTGGGGTCTGGGCTCTTGGTCTGGTCCCTGGGTCTGGGCTCTGGGTCTTGGGGGGTCTGGGCCCTGGGTCTTGGGGGCTCTGGGCCCTGGGTCTGGCCTGGGTCTGGCCTGGGTCTGGCCTGAGCCCTGGGTCTGGGCCTTGGGTCTGGGTCTTGGGGTCTGGGCCCTGGGTCTTGGGTCTAGGCTGGGCCCTGGCTCACCACTCCGCTGTCTTCCTTCAGCTCTTCTTTTCTTCTCCTTTTCTTCAAACCTCTATCTTCTTTTCTTCTATCTTCTATTCTTCTGTCTTCTTTTCTTCTGTCTTCTGCTCTTCAGCCCGGGCCATCCGTCTCAGGCGCGCAGCTTCACTGAGTGGAGGGGGCAGAGCCAAAGCAACGTCGTGCTTGGGACGCCCCCACACGCTGCTTGGCCCCGCCCAGCCAGCCAGTGAAGCTGCCAGGAGCTGGAGGAGACACAGGGTCTCCTCCGGCTCCTGCAGCAGAGACAAAGTTCCGGATTTGGACTCATCGAGTCTGATACCGGAGCTGGAAAAGGGCGACGCTGCTGCCGACAGGGCCCCAGAGGCCTGGGACCCGGGCTCCGGCAGCCCGGGCCCCCACTGGGCCCCGGGCCCCATTCGGCAGCATGGGGTGTAATGCCCTGATGGCGGCCCTGGGTACATACTTGCCATCCAGGACATACTTGAAAACTAGAGAAATCTCAATGTAGCCTTCCTGGTAAAATCCTTTCTCAAAAAAAAAAAAAAAATACTCAAGCCCTCCACATTCATATCCTCATCCCACTCATACACTCTGAAAGCCCCATACATTCATACATCCCCTATACACTCACACAGCCCATTTCACACACATATATAGCCCGTCCCAATTCACACACAGCCCCATTCACACACATACAGTAGCCAAACACTAAAAGACCTCCATACATTCTCACTGCCCCACACAGACTTCCATACAGTTGTACAGCCTCTCACACATAAGTTCCTTTCAAACCAAAGATTAGAACGGGCACTCCAGGATCACATTAGACAGCTGTACTAGAGCCAAACAAAGCAATGTGTCAGCTCTGAGGCTTGGAACAGGCTCAGATAGAGCCAAAACATTGCTTTGTTTGGCTCCAATAAAGCTGTCTAATGAGGTCCCAGAGATCCTGTTCCAAAGCTTTGGGTTCCAGTGTTATGTGGTCGATACGGTTTCATGTTGGCACATGTGGCAAATATACACTTGTGCTCATAAGTTTACATACCCTGGCAAAAGTTGTTTTTTCTTGGCCATTATTCAGAGAATATGAATGATAACACAAAAACATTTCTTTCACTCATGGCTAGTGTTTGGCTGAAGCCATTTATTATCAATCAAGTGTGTTTACTCTTTTTAAATCATAAAAAGTTTCTGACAACAGAAACTACCCAAATGTCCCTGATCAAAAGTTTACATACCCCAGTTATTAATACCGTGTATTGCCCCCTTTATCATCCATGACAGCTTGAAGTCTTTTGTGGATGAGCTTCTTTATCTTCTCAGATGGTAAAGCTGCACATTCTTTGTGGCAAAAAGCCTCCAGTTCCTGTAAATTCTTGGCTGTCTTGCATGGACTGCACGTTTGAGATCTCCCCAGAGTGACTCAATGATATTGAGGCGAGGAGACTGAGATGGCCACTCCAGAACCTTCACTTTATTCTGCTGTAGCCAATGACAGGTCGACTTGGCCTTGTGTTTTGGATCATTGTGATGTTGGAACGTCCAAGTACGTCCCATACGCAGCTTCCGGGCTGATGAATGCAAAGTTTCCTTCAGTATTTTTTGATAACATACTGCATTTATCCTGCCATCAATTTGACCAAATTTCCTGTGCGTTTGTAGCTCACACATCCCTAAACATCAGCGATCCACCTCTGTGTTTCACAGTAGGAATTGTACCTTTCATCATAGGCCTTGCTGACTCCTCTCCAAATGTAGCGTTTATGGTTGTGACCAAAAAGTTAAATTTTGGTCTTATCACTCCAAATGACTTTGTGCCAGAAGGTTTGAGGCTAGTCTCTGTGCTGTTTGGCGTATTGTAAGCGGGATACTTTGTGGAATTTGCATAGTAATGGCTTTCTTCTGGTGACTCGACCATGCAGCCCAGCTTTCTTCAAGTGCCTCCTTATTGTGCATCTTGAAACAGCCACATGTCTCTTGTCCGTATCTCCATTCTTGTAAAGCACTGCGGAAGCTGTTGTCGCTCTATAATGCTTGTAACGAAACATAACCACTCTTACAGTTTTAAGCATAATTCCAAGTTACCTAAGCTTTATATATGGCCCGGATGGGCTACATTCAATGTGCAACATAAACGTTTCGGTACTTATCACATATATTTGTAACACATTGGATTCTATCAGACGTATTTGTCTGGCAAAAGTATTACTGTAGACAGCGATAAGCAGAAGGCTTTTCTCTAGTGATACTTGCATACTGATATTCTTCTTCTACCAAACTCCAATAGTGTTCTGTGCATTAATCCTTTGATTCTTTTTATCCACTGACTTGTGCATTGTGTTTTGTAGGTGAACATGACCCAGCAGTCAGCAGTGATTCAGATATTTCCCTCATAATGGCAGTAGAAGTGGGACTTTCAGATGTGGATCTTTCTACTGACCAGGACTGTGACGAAGTGAAATCCTGAGCGAGGACACTGTTACTGTTAGTAGGACTGCCCTAGAAGATGTGAGCAGATCAGCTCTGCTGCAGTTTGGATTATTCTGAACATATAAGCAACTTCACCTCCACCATAAAATGTCCAACACACTCCATTCTGGGATGACCATGGGGAAAAAAAGCAATAGTGCCAGATGCCTGCTATGTTCTGCACAGTTTCTTCCTGTTGGATTTTTCAGTTGTGTTCATAATGGGAACAGACGACCCCCTACGTTCAACACACGAGCAAAGTTTCAAATGTCGGGCTTCCCCTGTTGTGGATGGTAGAGCTGGAAATTTAAACGGAATCCTCAATCATGTTTCTAAAAAATAATGAGAAAAAAAATAGACCAACACTATGCTTTTGTGTTATTTACCTGGTTCTTATCATTGTGTTGCTCCACCATGAATGTAAGAACGTGGTACCAGGCTTTGATTTTGTCTTTTTTTTAGCTACCTTGCTGAATAAACAGGAAGATATCATGGTGACTACAAGTCAATGTCTGACTTTAGTCTGAAGAAAGCAATGATTACAAACACAGGCAGCCACCCCAGACGCACCTATGGAGGAAGACTCCCTTAACGTTTATGTCAGTTCTATGTGATTTAGCAATAAGGTGGTCCTATGTAAAGAACATTTGGGGCACAGTTAAATCACAGTAGGGTGAGGGAAAGGACTTTCACCTTTTGATCTAAGGAGGAACATGTTCTGAGAACACTCCATGGTCCATTCCAGGGATTTAGCCTGTTTGGTCACAGTTCTTGTATGGTATATTTTAAAGCTTTGAGTTTCATAAGGGAGAGCGGCTCGATGCACCGCTTGCTCCTTTTGTATCCAAAGTGTTAAACATCTAATCTACATTCGTTATGCAATTAACAAAGTGTATTCTGGCAGTATCTTAAAAAACGTTCATGCAGTATTTGTGTTTAAATATTACAATGTTAGAAAAATTTCTTAAAAATAAATATATTTTCTTAGAAATAAGACATTTCGGCCATGAAATCTGTCTCTATTAAAATAAACCGTGGCATATTGGGTGCTAAGACATCCTGTAGGCACCCAAGTTCGATGTGTTGTTTCCGTCGCAAATGATATGCCGCCTTGTTTTAATGCCTTGGTATTTTCACCTCCCCAAGGTGCAAACGTTAACTGTACAGATTAGACATTCTAAATTAGGGGTGATATGGGACGAAATGTAAAGTATGTTGAGACACAGATGTTAACAGCCAGAATATGTTTTTTCTTTAATCATGAATGGCTAAATATGTTTCGGAGACAATGCATTCTTCTGCAGGCCATCCTCTTATAGAGAATGAATATTACACAGATGGTATGTAAATGTGAAATTGAAATTAGATTATTCTGAATATTTTATCAATATATATTCACGTTCGACAATCTACCATCAGTCTAAAGAAAATGCAACAAATACACAAGATGAAGAAGGCGACAGGAAACCATCCATTTCCCAGTGAACAAATCTAAATTAGGTCTGACACTTAAATGGTTAGGAGGATATGCTTCTTGCCAAAAGAGGTTCACTAATTAATCTGTAGCACTCATGTCATAGTAGTGTATGCTTAATGCCAACAGTTTCATTTAGTCCTTTTTTTTCCTATTAAATTTGTCATTTTTTTTAACAAACGGTGCCATGAACTTTTATTTAATTTTACCTTTATATTCATACTCTCATACCATTAGTAAGCATGAGAGAGACAAGTCACTTATGAGGCAGGGAGGGTTTGGGTTCAAAGTAACCCAAACAAATTACATCCCTCCCTAATTACCCTCCTAAAACACTTCAAAACAAAATAGTTTAACTTTTATGATGGATGGAGGGTCAGAACATGATAATATTTGACAAATTGTCAGTTATCCAAGGATTAAACTTACATCAAAGAAACATCTCTCTCACTGCCACCAACTTCTTCGTTTGGCACCCTTATTTGCTAGGAGGTGAGGCAATTAAGTGTTTTTGTGCTTATATTACTGAAGGAGTTTCCGCAAAACCACTAAAGTCATCAGGATCTCCTCTCTCTAACCTCAAACATAAGATGCACACAGTGTCAATGTTCATAGACAACAAGTGGATAAAATGTTGGTTGTCAGCAAGTTGTTTTTATGTGCCATAAAGCAAGTTTTCTTTTAGCCAATTTAGTGTAATTATTTTATAGACAGCTCTTCATGAAAAATTTAAATTTCTAAATGAACACTTCATCATCTTCTCTACACTTGCTCCCAGCCTCCAGCCTGGGAAATGAGAAGGTGAGTTATTGCAGCGTCATTGTTCGCTTTATAAGTGAAAAACTGACAATGCCACTGCCCTAAAACAAAGAATATATAACTTTTTCCCCCCTTTATTCTTACATCTCAATTTTTCATGTTTGCTATCCTTGGGAAGGCCAAACTCTGGCCTTTCACTTAATACTTCACTTGACCTTGTGAGTTGTGCAAAATTGAAGATACAGGGATCATCCACTGCTAATTCCTATCCAGCTATGCTAGAGTTAAGGGGTTTAACTTATGTCATGTCATCTATAGCCCTTTGGAGACTCCCTGAGATTGGCCAGATGTTCTGTCCACCATTCCAGAGAGAAGATGCCAATCACTGATGGATTGGGAGAGAGGTGAACAGACTGTATGACATGTGCGGGACATCGACCACATATAGCAGGGAAACTCGATGATGGGCTATATTCCCTAGTTGTCGCTACGCCAACTGCAGGAACGTTACACATAATGTCACCTGTAGTTAGTTTATCGCCAAGAGGGGAGATTGAGATCCCATTCTTGCGATCCAGCTATTTCCCTCCACGAGGTTACTGTACATTAACTTCTATACTTAAGGGAGATGTAAACTGTAACCCCCGCATGGAAGGACAGGTTAGTCCAAAGTAGCCTGCATTTCCACACAGGAGATAGTATTTTGGGGTAAAAGTTTGACTCCTAAAAGCTGGTGTTAAATGATTCTGCGTTTGCAAAATCATTTAACAGTCTCTGAACCCCCCCCCCCCATCAAATCCTATACTCCCCTCTCATCCCACGGTGAAAAAGGCAGCACGATCCGACACTTCTTCTCACTGGGAGCAGTATGCGACAAGGAACAAATAGTCTCCCAGTCCTAGTCGCCCTCTACGATCACTCCACGACTCTGCGTGATCTCACTGCCAGGACGCAAAGTCTCCGTGGAGTCTTTCGGACCCCACACTCCGATACTCACAGCGGAGTAGAGAATAGGGCCCGATCTTTTCCACACGTCGTCCATTGAATAGGCTAATTATGATTCCTTAGTCACATCAGTGCATTTCGATTCTAAAACACTTCTCATTATGCGCCTTATTCCATAGTTAACGATAAAATGGAAATGGTAAGCAGGGAAATCTGCGCCTGCCGATTTTTCCACACCATCTCCATTTTACCATCTTATTCCGGAGTAGGTGCAATCTTAGCATCTTGCCCCGGGAACGCAATGCAAAGCTGCCAAACACCGGCAGCAGCACTCCACGTGTCCTGCCTGTGAGCTCTATACGACAGTAGGAACTATTTGTTTCCAGTCTCACTCTGCTCCCAGTGAGAAGAAGAGGCGGATTGCGCCACCCTTTTCACTGTGGGATGAGAGGTAAGTGATTTAATGTGGCGGTAAGAGAGTGTTAAATGGTTTTGCATTTATCACCAGCTTTAAGGAGTCAATATTTCAACCTGAAACACAGTCTCTCGTGCGGAAGCTGAGGCTACATTGGAATAGTCTGCGGCTGAAGGTTACATTTAACGTTGCTCATAAGTATAGGAGGCGTGAATGTACAGTAACCTCGCTCAGGGAAATGGCTGCATCCAAGCTGCAAGCTCAGCTTGCATCAAAAATGTAATCACATTTCCTGTCGATAGACATAACGTCTGTAGCTAGTTTAACATTTTCTTTAGGTAGCTTATCGACAACTAGGGAATATAGCCCTAAGAATTTATGAATTTGAAATAATAGTTGATATAAACAGGACTTTTTTGTGGAAATATAATTTTCTAGAGTAAACTGGAGTTTAGACGGCACGTCATCTAAAATGTTCTAGAAATCTGGATATGTCTCCCTCATGAAACAATGTTTTTTTTTTAAAAAAAAATAAACTTGTTACCAAATATTTGCTTGATTTTTTTTTTTTTTTGGATAATGTATTATTTTCTGTCCAAATGGTCACTGTCAATCTCCACCTTGAGGCTACTGATAGTAACGCTGCATCAAAAATGCTGTTGCTTTAAATTGTCACAGTATCTTATCTGCAAGTCGCCACGATTCTATATCAAGAATGCGGCAGCACTCACTGCTGTGCAGGGATGAGATTCAGTGGATTCTAAAGATTGAAAAATATCTCTATAGTACAGATGCAATGTTTTACCTTAATTTACATATACAGGTATTATGATGTCACATACAGATAATATTTTTACATTCTATTGGTATTTTTTGGAAGCTGCATTGCTAATAATCTCATTCTGATCACTACAACTCAACATAAACAGGATTTGACACAAAGACCGTTTCTGTCTGTATGCTAGTAACACACGCCACCTGTCAAGTTGTGTAAGATAAGGGACATCATCTTGAGTTGAGAACCTTTCATTCCATCAATATTTCTGTAAAAGGTGAATGCATACTTGAAAATTTAGCAAATTATATTGTTTTAAATTTTAACTTAGAACAACAATTTCTGTTCGAAACTTCTATTTTACCTTATATTTAACTTCACATTCCACGTTTCCAATACATGTTATGATTAAAAAAAGTTCCACAAAAAGTGATTGGTAGTGAAGGGGTTACTATTGCACTTAGGGTTACATATAGGGTTAGGGTTACACCCAGATTAGGGTTACTTTTAAGGTTAAGGTAACATTATGGGTAAAGGTTAGGATTAAATTTAGGGTTAAGGGTGTATTGATCATTAGGATTGTACATTTCATGCTAGTCCATTACACTGCATCCTCATCTATTCCCTAATCCTGGTCCGACTAGACTACTGCAACTCCCTTCTGTTTTACCCTCAACACACTGACCCCACTGAAATCCATACAGAGTGCCACCTGTGACTCGTCCTCCTCAGCCTTCGTTCCACTTCTGCCTCCCCGATTGAAGTTTAAAATACTGGTGCTTAGCTATAAAGCCCTCTCTGGCTCTGCTCACTCTTATTTCTCCTCAATTTATCTCCAAATAGTTCCCCAGCCACGCACTGCACTCAGCCTAAAATCTTCATCAAATCAAAATCAAAATAAGCTTTATTAGCAGGACCAAATACATTTTAGCATTGCCAAAGCATATGGGGTGGAGGGGGGGGGTAGTGGGACATATATGGGGGGAAATGGCCAAGTCCATGGACATTATCATGGGTAAGGGATAATGTGAAGGGAGATGGGGGCGAGTCCGTGTTGGGGATTTATAAATCCGGGATCTCTCATGTTCCTCTCAGTCTGTGACATTCTGTGACATATTGGGCATCTCTCTGTCCCTCTAACAGTTGTGTACTGAAGGGCGAAGGTATGAGCCCAGGGATGCAGTGACAGAGAAGCGGATAACTGGATGGAGTTTTGATATGGGGTTTATTGCAAAAGTATCACAGGACAGGGTACCAGAACGGTAAGGTGGGACCACAGCATTGAGGGTACCGGAGTGGAGGAGAGGAGCGAGACTGGGTAAGGTAGGGAGGAGAGGCAGGACAGGTGAACAAGACACAGAGATACACCAAGGAGAATACAGCAGGAAACTCACGAGAGGCACAAGACAGCAGACATGCAAGACAGGAAAAGGGATGATGGGGAGCAGGCGAGTGCATGGCTGGAGGATCCGGAGACTGTGGGCAAGGCTGAAGGATCTGGATGCTGAAGTCAGAGCTGAAACTGGGGAAACACTGCTAGAGGTCTGGCTTGAGGCTGGGAACATGACTTTCAGAGGAAGGGAGCAGCTTCAGAATGGATGCTATACACCAAAGGGGTTATTCAGAGAGCACCGAAATGTCACCAATAAAGGCATTTTTTTCAGAATATCCTTTGTTCTAGAAAAACGAAGCAATAAAATTCCTGGCAAATCAGTCTCTATCCTATAAGAATTGTTGTTAGAAATCCCTTTGTGTAATTAAGATACTCAGATACTGATAGGTCTTTAATATGTCTTAATTTCACTTATGTGTTCCTATTTATTTGAAATAATGTGGGAGGGGACAGTAGTATTTTGAGTGCCTTGGATAGCAACAAGCTTTAATACGCCCCTGGGTGAAAGAGTTAAAGAGTGAATCCCTTTACTGGAGGTTGGGTGGATTTTGTCACAGGATCTGACTCCGTCTAAACGGCAGCATCCCACTCCGGTAATTTCCATTGCCTCAGTTGTAATTTTGTTCTTTTTCTGTTTAGTTTAAAAAAAATAAAATTTTGAGCACCCTGGGAAATCATTACGAGGAGCAAAGGCTGCCTTAATCTGAAGGTTACTATCCATTTATCGTTCTCTGTTAACGCCACCTCACACAGAACGGAAATTAGAAAAGCAGAGATTCAGCATTTGTTTCAAATTGCTTTATTGTTTGTTTTGGAGCATGTTTATACATCCCAGGTCAGGCTATCATTACATTTCCATGTTCATGTAATGCAATAGCTTTCTTTCTTCTTCGAAAATGCTCTTTAAATAGCACAGTAAGTTTCGTGGACATAACCGTACACCGTGGCTTTGCCGCTTTTGGCTGTCACTTAAAGAGCAGTTTGACATTAAAAATCTGCTATGCACCAGGCTGCAGAAACCTCCATATGACATTACAGAGACAAACCCCACTTAGATCTACATTCATATTCATATTCAGACTGGAACACAGAGAACGTCAGCGATTTGTGGACTTGGGTCTTTTTTTTATATTTATTGAAAGGAATCACTTTAAGGTTTATATTGTGTGATCATGGAGTTATTAATATTAGAAAAAAAGCGATCAATTTAGAAAATGCAGAGCAAAATTACCTAACACGATTGAGGTTCATCCTTTCTTATGGAAAGCAGAGACAAATGCCATACCTAGAGGGACTAGATAGATCAAGTAAACGGACGCACTCAGGGACTTGTCTCAAAAAGGTAAAACACGATGCTTTATTGATCCATTCAAAAATGTTGTGTCCAAGTACCGACGTTTCTCACCTGTTCCAGTCTGTGAGTGCCTCTGTTTACTTTAATGATACATCCCCACTGGACTGTGCACCTCGCATTCTTTTTTGGGTGGCTTTTTGCAGGCGTACAGTTGATTTTTTTTAGATATATATGGTTAGAGATAGAGATAGATACACTCACACTGTTCAATAAGCGTTTGAATATTGCATTCATTTCCATGTAGCAGCAGATTTACAGACAGACAGATGTCGACAACCCTCAACATGAATGCAAACCAAAGAATGTTGGGAATGCTGTATGGTCTTGTTTTCTTAACATAGTATGAATGGGAAAGTTGGGTGTAAATTTCATGGGAAATGACTATATGAATGTATGATTTAATATTCCCAGAAAACTTACAACTAGTGTCTGCTATGAAAGGGCACAATAATTCATTGCTTTTCTATGTATGGGCAGGGCTCATGTATCATGCAATTGATGAGTAACGTCTGACAATCCAGTTATCCAAAATACTATATGAGCATTTTGTAATCCATAGCCTGCAATTGGTGAAGTGCCACTATGGCAAATCACGGAAATGTTCCCACTTTATTGTTCCTATAAACTTGGGTTAATTTCAGTTAGGCTATTACAGATTGTGCCCCAACAATGTAGTTATTGGGTTAAATAATGATATAAATAGCTGGATTGCTGATCCGCAAGAGACATCTGAGCACCATATGATGGATTGTAGATCCTCAAGAGACATCTGAGCCCCATAAGCAATTGATTTGTGCTGACCAGATATGTAAATGATCTAAATAGGCATAGAAATAATGATAGAGGTTTTTGTAGACGATGAAGTGCAGAAACTGAAGTTTTAATTCTTAGCCCCTGCTGGCCCACTTTTTTATTACAGGTAAAACCGTACCTTTACTCAAAGTATATCACCATCTCCTCTTCTATCTTCCAGCACTGGTACCCTACAACAGAATGTAGTGCATGATTTGAGCCCTGTCAGCCCTTGCTCATGCCTAAACTGGTTATGGGTGGACTTGTGTTGTTGTACAATCCTGAAACATTTAATTTATACTGACTTTTATTAAATGATAAAGAAATGTGTCCAATTGTAAACTAAAATATCATTCTAGGTTGTAAAACAAAGTGCTGAAATTTAATGGCAATGTACCAGCCATAACTATAGAATCTATCAGTGGTAGTTTTATGGGAAATTCACCTACCTTAGTCATATCCTTTCCCTAAACACATCTGTTTGACCAACAGCTGTTCCCACACCATGACATATATTTATATCATCCTGTCAGATGACAAACTTGCAACTAGCACGTGTGACATTTGCTGTCCATGTAGATTTGAGAAGGTATCTCTCTTTGCACAATTCACTTCATTGTGTTGTATATATGTATGCATTTTATTTTGGGCGTATGAATCTTGAACAGGTAGGTGGAAACCAACATAAGAGATATAGGTCAACCCAAAGAATTTCCTGTTACATTCATACAACAGTACCAAACAACATGTTGACATGCATCCCAAAATATCAAATGGAAAACAGACAGAATCGTATTATGGTGGTGGAGTCAAAGGTAGGTGGCAGTAACAATAACTTTATCAGGGTTATCCAAAGAGATCCGAATTGCTTGAGAAAGGTAACCGAACGCTGAAAATCAGGGTTCGGTTACCTTTCCTGGCCATTCGGCTATCCAGAAAGCAGGCAATTCGCCAAATCCTGTCGAATTGCCTGCACATACGGTGCCTGTTCGGTCCCTGTTCGAGGGCAGTGAAATCCCCATGAAAAAGCACTGCTTCGGCTATTCAGAGAACACAAACCAGCAGTGAAAGGTTCCCCTAATGCCCTGTCATTCGGTGGTTTAATTCGGCAAATTTATTCAGGAGAATCCCATAGACTTCAATGTTAAAAATATTCCCGTTTTAATTCAATATCTAATAAACCGTTCATTATAAAATTCTGCAGCAAGAAGTCTCTTTATTTATAGATTTTTTAGGATACTTTAAGCATTTTTCTGAATTTTTTAAAAAAAATTAAAAGTCCGATTTTTTTTTTTTTTTTTTTTTCAGTTTGCTTATTTTTTTTGTAACAGCCCTCTTTATTATCATTCCCTGGACCTCCTGTGAAAATTTCAGACATTTTCGCTCAGTAGTTTCTTTGCAAACAGCGTTTCTTTTTCCCAGATTCATACAAATGGTTTTTCTAATTTATTCACTGCCTCCTCTACGTCACAGCTGCGGCTCTGTGTGATTCGGCTCCTTTTCGGCTCCTGTTCGGCTCCTCTTCGAAGGTTAATCCAGATGTTTTTGCTTGTTTTCATAGTGCATTCGGTTAGTTTTCGTCAGGTGTTCGGCAGCTTTTCCCTGCAATTCGGGGACCCTGTGCTCTTTGCTGAATACACCGCAGGGTCACCGAAATGCAATCGGCAAAAGGAACCGAATTGAAGAGAACGAAAAGTCACCGAACGTGCGGTGACTTTTCGAATCTCTTTGGATAACCCTGTATGTTTCTTCTATTCAAATGAAGTTCAGAAAGCATTTTTTAAAAAAATGTTTTACCCGGAAGGATACATTGAGATTTCTCTCATTTTCAAGTATGTGTTTTAGGCTAGGGTCAAACGAACGCATTATTCGCAGCTACCGTCAAAAAGTGCGTCTGAACGCATTGACGTATTTTTTCATGGAATGCGCGAAACCGGTCATAAGATGCGCATTTTCGTCCGTCATTTTTTACAGATCGTCAATAAAACACTTTTTGCGTCTGGACGTTATGTAGGCTGGACATTAGGAGACGTCAGACGCTGCTAATCACGCACATACGCCGCTATGCCGCCGCAGCGCACTCTGTACGTCAGTACTAGCGGTTCTGCGTTCTCGGAAAAATGCGTTAATTTTCCACTTGCTTCTCGCGGCCGTACTTTGTATATTGGCCGTCATTGCCCGTCATTTGCTGCTACTGCGGCCGTGGTTAAGTGCGCCTAAGGCTAGGGTCAGATGAACGCATTTTTCACGTTGTCCGTGAAAAAGTGCGTTCGAACGAATGGACGTATTTTTTCACGGAATACGCGATAGCGGTCATACGATGCGCATTTTCGTCCGTGATTTTGTACGGATCATCAATAAAACACTTTTTGCATCTGGACGTTACGTTGGCAGCGTCTGACGTCTCCCAATCACGCAAACACGCCGCTATGCGGCCGCAGCGCACTCTGTACGTCAGTAGTAGCGGTTTGACGTTCTCGAAAAAATGCGTTCGTTTGCCACTTGCGTTGCGCGGACGAACTTTCGTGCGGCCGTTCGTCGTATGTTCCCCAGCATTGGACGTCATTTGCTGCTAGCACGGCCATGATTTCGTGCGGCTAAACGCACGTTAAAACTGATCTCGTCTGACCTTAGCCTAAACGCATGTTAAAAATGCGTTAGTCTGACCCCAGCCTAAGAGTAAAGGAAAATATGAATCTGGCGCTCTTCTTAATATTTATATGGTTTTTAGGGAGTGCTCAATATAGGTCAGTGCTGCAAACTAGAAGGTGTGTGTTTACAACCTCGAAAACACAATTGTAATAGAAATAAAAAATACTTCCAGGCGCACCTTACTAAATTTCCACTGCTTTAACACAAAAATGGCTAATATTTAAACATCAAATAGATTTAAAAAATAGCAATTAACTAAAACAGTGGTTATTGCATAATGATAGATATAGCTTAAAAAATACTTATAGTTCATTTTCCTTTTCTTCTCTCAGCGTGGGGTCCTGCGGTGTAACCGTCACAATATCCCAGGGAGAGAGGGAGGGGAGGGAGTTTCTTCACTTGATGTAGAAAAAATAAATAAACAGCAGAGCAGCAAGTAAATTAAAATAAATTTATTAGTGAATAAAACAGGTTGACCTTCAGCTAGTCAGATATTAAAATCAGATAATAATAAAGTGCTAAGTCAATAGGATAAACAAAAACGCGCTTTCGCCAACAGGCTTCATCAGTGGTTATCCTTTCTAAATGATCAGACTGTGCAAAAACGCAAAAAAAGTCCAAGTATGTGTTTGGACTTTTATTCGATTTTACTATGCTCATCTGGGACTGCTACTCCAAAACATGGAATGAATGTTTCTTATATGCATATATACAGGGTTATTCAAAGAGAATCGAAAAGTCACCGCACGTTCGGTGACTTTTCGTTCTCTTCAATTCGGGCCGATTCAGCGATCCCATTTCGGCGACCCTGCGGTGTATTCAGCAAACACCACAGGGTTGTCGAAGCGCAGGGAAAAGCTGCCACAAACCCGCCGAAAAGTCAACGCAGAAACCCAGCGAATGCACGCTGAAACCCACAAAAACATCTGGATTAATCCACCGAAAAACGCCAGAAAAACCCGAGCAGCCGCCGATCACACGCAGCGAAGCCTCCGGAAAAAGCCGACACCGCAGACGAGTGAAGTGAATAAAATTATAAAAACAGTTTGCTTGAATGTTTGAAAAGAGAAACGCTGTTTGCAAAAAAACTACTGAGCGAAAATGTCTGAAATTTACATATGATCCAATGAATGATAATAAAAAGGGCTGTTACAGAAAAAATAAGTAAACGTAAAAAAAAAAAAAAATCGGACTCTTTAGAAAAAAAATCCAGAAAAATGATTAAAGTATCCAAAAAAATCTATAAATAGACTCTTTACTGCAGAATTTTATAATGAATGGTTTATTAGATATTGAATTAAAACGGGAATATTTTTAACATTGAAGCCTATGGGATTCGCCTGAATAAACCTGTCGAACTAAACCACCGAATGGCAGGGCATTTTGGGAACCTTTCACTGCTGATTTGTGTTCTCTGAATAGCCGAAGCAGTGCTTCTCTATGGGGATTTCACTGCCCTCGAACAGGCACCGAATGTGCAGGCAATTTGCCAGGATTTGGCGAATTGCCTGCTCTCTGGATAGCCGAATGGCCAAGTAAGGTAACCGAACGCTGTTTTTCAACGTTCGGTTACCTTTCTCCAACCATTCGGATCTCTTTGAATAACCCTGATAGTGTTAGATTGAGTATGTTTATACAAGATAAGTAAAACCAAACTGCGTTAAAGTCCAAACGATTTAAAATGAACCTCTGCTTTTCCGAAAGGCAGGACACTGAGGGCAGAGAATATTAACACCGAAGAAGACAAGAACAAGATACCTATTTTGGGGAAGGATATCAAAGGGATATTCTTGTAGTTTTCAATCCATTTGAATATATTCTTTCCAAAACAGGGCATGACTTGCTGTCAGTAGACAAGGCAGGGGTTTAGAAGGTAACGGACACAGAATGAGTAATTATTCTTAAAGTAAAGCCCTTAGAAAAAGCTAGTCGATTCTATGCCACATAATATTACTGAAGAAAGTGCAGCCCATGCAATAGGAGTCTGTTCTTAGGATCCTGTGACGGGCCAACAAATGGAAGCAAATGTAGAGAGGAGACAGGTTGCATGTAATAACCACCCTCCTGATATAAGAATAGTACTGAACATGTAATAAATGCATATCTGCTTGCAGCACATGTGATTGATTTCAATATAAAGAAACAGAACTACCCTAGTTCTTCCTACACCAACACCCGAATATCCCCTTCCCCTTTACTGTGAACAAGCCAAGGAAGATAAGGTAAGTAGGCTCGAAGAAATAGGATTATTTCCTTTGCAAACGGAAAATAAGTGTTTCAGTTGCTAAACTGCTTCTTTCACCAGACAGAATTTATAAAGCAGGGAGTTCAAACTCTGGCCCCACTGATGTTTATTGCATACAAGTCTCAACATTCTTTGAATGCAGTAAATGGTTGGGGAAAGGGAGGTTTAGTTCAGAAACATCTGGGTGGCTGGAATTTGAGATCCCTTTTATAAAGGTTTGCTAGAAAAACAAAACAGTAAAATGTCTTTTAAGGGATTAAATATAGCGTGTTCCCTATTACATGCAATCATCCCGAAACCGGTCTTTCAACCCTAGGCATTTCCTTGAGTATAGTTCATATAGTGGAAAAATGTATATAAAATATTTCCTTGCTAACCAGATTGCACCTCATAATTTCTGGAATAAGAATAGTGTTAATACAGCTATAGAGCTCCTTTTGCTAAACACAAATAGCAGCTGAGTGGTGCAAACAGTATAATTATTGCAGCATATGAATCCACACATTGCTGGGAAGCACCTCTCTGCAGTATAATTAATGCAGCATATGAATCCACACACTGCTTGGGAAGCGCCTCTCTGCAGTATAATTAATGCAGCATATGAATCCGCACACTGCTGGGAAGCGCCTCTCTGCGGTATAATTAATGCAGCATATGAATCCACACACTGCTGGGAAGCGCCTCTCTGCAGTATAATTAATGCAGCATATGAATCTGCCCACTGAGGGGAAGCACCTCTCTGCAGTATAATTAATGCAGCATATGAATCCACACACTGCTGGGAAGCGCCTCTCTGCAGTATAATTAATGCAGCATATGAATCTGCACACTGAGGGGAAGCGCCTCTCTGCAGTATAATTAATGCAGCATATGAATCCACACACTGCTGGGAAGCGCCTCTCTGCAGTATAATTAATGCAGCATATGAATCTGCCCACTGAGGGGAAGCACCTCTCTGCAGTATAATTATTGCAGCACATAAATCTGCCCACTGAGGGGAAGCACCTCTCTGCAGTATAATTAATGTAGCATATGAATCCACACACTGAGGGGAAGCACCTCTCTGCAGTATAATTATTGCAGCATATGAATCCGCAGACTGCGGGGCAGCACCTCTTTGCAGTATAATTAATGCAGTTTATGAATCCACACACTGCGGGGCAGCACCTCTCTGCAGTATAATTAATGCAGCATATGAATCCACACACTGCGGGGCAGCACCTCTCTGCAGTATAATTATTGCAGCACATGAATCCGCACACTGAGGGGAAGCACCTCTCTGCAGTATAATTATTGCAGCACATGAATCCACACACTGCGGGGCAGCACCTCTCTGCAGTATAATTAATGCAGCAAATGAATCCAGTCCACACACTGCTGGGAAGCGCCTCTCTGCAGTATAATTATTGCAGCACATGAATCCGCACACTGAGGGGAAGCACCTCTCTGCAGTATAATTATTGCAGCACATGAATCCGCACACTGCAGGGCAACACCTCTTTGCAGTATAATTACTGCAGCATATGAATCCACACACTGCTGGGAAGCACCTCTATACGGTATAATTAATGCAGCATATGAATCCGCACACTGCGGGGCATTACCAGCAAATGACACAGAGAAGGGCCTGTTGGACAGATAGGAGTCATTCCAAAAGAGTGCAGTGTCACAGAGACCAAGAGAGCTGAGAGTCTGTAGAAGGAGTAGGTGGTCAACAGTGTCAAAAGCACCCAAGAGGTCAAGCAGGATGAGAATAAAACAGTGGCCATGGTTTTTAGCAGTTAAGAGGTCGTTGGCAACTTTGGTGAGGGCAGTTTCGGTTAGGCTTGTGCACCGATTTTTTTTTCGGTTCGATTTGTTTGGATGTTTAAACTTTTCGATTCGGCTCGTTTCGACCGATTTCTGTTTCGATTCGGTTCGGTTCAACTCGATTTTCGTGTACATTTTTTTTCGGAATATCGAACATTTTTCGTATTTTCGTGTCACTTTGCTCGTTTTTTGTATCGACTTTTCGTGATTTCGGAAATTTTCGTTTTTTCGGAACGTCTGTTCTCCTCGTTTCAAAGCTGTCTAAGTCTATTCGTTTTGATGTAAACTACTATGTTTACTTTTTTATACTTTATATATTTTTTTATAATACATTTTTGGTTTGTTTTTCGGATCCGATAATTCATTCTGTCGATACGATAATTCTGGCGATTCTATCGTGTTTTTTTTTAATGAAATAAAAGATCCTTTTTTTCTTATGAATATACATTTCACAACTTTATTTAATCACATTAAAAAAATGGTATGAAAAAGGAACAAAAAAAAAAGAACAAAACAATTTAAAAAACGCTAAACTGACCCGAATGGTCTGACTTTAAAAATAAAAACCAGAACAAAAGGTTTTAAAACGGAAAAATAGTTGATCAAAATGATCTGAAATGAAAAAAAAAAAAAAATGATTTAAAACAGACAAAAAAAAAATTAACCCTTTCGCTGCTGAGGCATTTCACGGCTTCCCTTCACGCCTGTGTGCGGCACTGCGGTCTGCTGCTGAGCTAATTTTTAACAGTTTCGCTCCTCTTGTTTAAACGCGTTTTTTTTAAGCCTTATTTTATAATATGACCCAGACATGTTATATATCGTTCTTTCCGGCAGACTCGGCAGATGATTCATAATATATCATTATCATATGTATGCGTCATGTCCTCTCTGTATATTATAACAAAAAATGAAATAAAATTAGAATTTTCAATGTTTGTTTTACAAGGTGTAAAGTGTTTTTTTTCACATTTTAACATGCGAGTGTTTGCGGTTATATTTTATGAGTTGCGTTTGTTAAAAAAAATTGAAATGGGGACTGGTTATATTTTTTTGGGTGAAAATTACACTATTTTTAACAAACGCACCCCATACAAAAATCCTTAGTGCAGCGTCATTGTTCACATTATAATTGAAATGGGAACAATATTGCTGCATTAACAAAACAAAACAAAAAAACCTGTTTATTTTTTTTTATATTTTAATTTTTTATAATTTTTAACATTGTCATGTTTGGTATTGTTGGAAAGGCCATGCTCTGGTCGATCCAAAGATACCAAACATTAACCAACCGATAGCTGCCGCGGATCGGAAGATAGGGGGTTCCAATGAACCCCTATCTCCACCATTGGTCGCAGTTAGGGGTTAACTCCAGAACTGACGTCATTGTGACGAGGTCTTGGGACTGTCGGCAGCTGCCGTTCCCCCATGCTGTTGTCTTCCTACAAAGACGTGACCATGTTGGCGGGCAGCGTCTTAGCGGGCAGCGGTGGGAGAGAGAGAGCTCATAGCTGGGAGGAGGTGTTGCGTGAAGCTGCAAACAGGGACAAATAAACTAGACCTGAGCCGCACTGAGGATCTTTGGGTTGTGTCGGAGAAGACTTCACTCAGTGCTGCCATCAATATTTTTTGATAAATTCTTGGTTATACAATGAATGTGACTGTGGACAAAAATCCGTGTTGTTGTGACATCGCCTAAGCTTAACAAAACCAGGCCACGTCGGTAATCAAATCTCAAGGCAGTACAACAAGGTTGTGTTAGTGTGTGACATTTTTTGGCCAGGCAGGTAGTGTAGAATGTGCACAGTCACATTCATGGCCACAAATATGTTGACAAATTTATGACAAAGGGTCCATAGAAATGTCAATAAATTTATGTACATATCATTTTAACAGTGTGGAAACCAAGCAATACATATTAACTTATTAAGTAAGGAAAAGCAACGCACACAAATTTATTTACAACATGGGGAACATGCCAAGGATGGCAAACTGCCCAACAGGGCACAAACAACACAAACAAACATAGGGGAGGAGGCTGGTCTCACTGCCGCTCCAGGATGTCAGCGGCATTGCTTATATGCTCCTGCAATTCCTGGAGCAATTCCTGGATGGAATCGATGGTGGTTACAGCCAGGCGTAGCTCGCCGATCGCCATCCGATTTATTATCCTAATGCTGGATGATGTGTCCGGTCTGGCTTCTCCTTCTATATATCCAATAAATGAAAGAAGGAAAATACAGTAAGTAAAGCAGGTTTCTATTTTTGACTGAAAGTCTTGAAAAAATATAACAGTAGTATATACCAGTGCTGGCGGCCTCCTGAGGCTCTGACTCCTCCTCCGACTCCTCCACCACCACCGTCAGCATCTCTTCCGGTGCTATATCTAAGAAATTAAAGAAATAAAAAATACAGTAAACAACAAAACTGATTTATTTTTGAACAAAAGTCGATGCAAAATACAACAGTAAAAAAAAAACCTGGACTCGCGGCCTCCTGCTGCGGCTCCGGCTCCCTCTCTCCATCGCCCTGCTCCTCCTCTTCCTCCTCCTGCTCCTCCTCCTGCTCCTCCTCTTCCTCTTGTGCTATACATAAAAAAATTTAATTAAAATGCAGTAAACAAAAAATGTTTCTGTTTTTGACCAAAAGTCGATGCAAAATAAAACAGTATATACCAGCGCTGGTGGTCGCTCGTGGCTCCTCCTCCTCTACTGGGGCACTGGTGCCCGCCGGGGCAGATGCTGCCTTCTTCCCGTCTTCTGCCAAATCCAAAAAATAACACGTAAATAATGCAGACTGGAAAAAATGGTATATCTATACAATATATTGCCGAAAGTATTGCGACACCCCTCCACTACCCCACTACCAGCTTGACCCCCCACTACTCCCATCTCATAGTTCTAAAGTCACAAAATATTTATTTATTTCCTCTGCACATATATTACCATTCAATTATATATTTTTTTCAGAAGTAAACATTACGTTTATTCAATAAAAACTATTATTTGTGTTGTGTGCGTACAAAACGCATTGTGCTGATGCTGACTGCTTTTAGTTATTTTATAGAAGGCCTCAGCCTCAGTTTCACTTTCAGTTTCTGCTAATAAAACTGGATATTGCAGAAACAACAGAAATCGGCCATTTTGTTTTGAAATTTGCATCTAAAGCGTTCAATAATGACACTGCTGCAGCAAACTGAATTGCTGCGCTGCAACAATTCAGCAGCTGCTGAGGACGTATTGAACGCGGCTCTGTTTGGATGCACTTTCAGAAGAACTACATGTCCCATCCTACCACTTAGCAGAGACGCAGAGATTTTTGTTCATGCGCAGATGGGAGCCAATATTGGGCAAGCTGCGGGTCTTCTCGTATGCATCACTCAATCACAACAACCTCCCCCCCATCACACTACAGACTACACACAGTGCCAAAAGAAATCCAGCATTGTAACTTCATCTACATACATCAAATGTCACAATTTTCACGAATACGTAAAATCACAAAAAAGAAAAGCTATGGCAAAAATGCATGTATGACGAGTCGTGAAAACGCAAAGCTATACACAATCACATTGCATGAAAAAAGGACTAGATAAATCAACATATTTCTGTGCACATTAGCACATGCAAGCACATTATCATTATTATACAGGATTCATATAGCGCCAACAGTTTGCGCAGCGTTTAACAATATAACATGTCACGTTTGGCTATGACGCGACGGATGTGCCTCAGCTGCTCCTGCTCGCGTGCCTTGAGGTCGGACCAGCGTTTTCGGAGCTGGTCCTTCGTCCGGTCCTTCCCGAACAGCTCCAGGATGGTGGTGCGAACCTTATCGAGGATACGGTCCTTTCTTGCATTATTCTTCCTGCCGTAAGGGCCCTTACGGCAGTCGTAGTCTTTGCGATCAAAGATGCGGACCAGCTCCAACATCTCGTCCGTCAAATGCCATGTTGATGGCCCGCTTCTTCCTGGGTGGTGTCTCATGGGTGCAAGAAGATGAGGAGGTGTCCGAATGGCACTCGTCTCTTGCAGCCATGATAAATAATAAAAACAATATTTTTAGGCCTGTCCAAAAAGTTGTCAAAAAACTGGCTCAATAAAGTTACGACATCCACGCGTGCGCATGCGCGACCCGCGGACGAATCGGATCCGACCTGATTACGAAGGAATTATCGTATCGACAGAATTATCGGATCATTGGAAACAAAAACAAGTGATACGTAGTTACAAATACAAAATTTACAGAATCAGCGATATAACTGATAATAGTTAAATATACGATGTCCAGAATTACCGAAATGGAACCGAAATCACGAATGGAACCGAAATCATGAATAGAGCGAAAATAAATTTCGATTTGACACATTTCAAGTCCATTCGAAAATTCCGAAAATATTTTGTTTCGGCTCAGAAAACTTTTCGGATTTTCGGAAAAACAAGGTCAATAGAGTGACCGTCATGCTGGGTAGGGAGGAGGGATGATTGAGCAAGTCCAAGGGAGGATGTGAGTGAAAGAAGTTTGGAGGTAGCCGGGACAGAAGGATCATCGTTCAGAATGTTGAAGTCCCCAAGAATTAGGCATAGAAGGTTAGAAGACAGGAAGTGAGAAATCCAGGTAGCAAAGTGGTCAAGGAACTGGGAGGTTGGTCCCGGTGTGCGGTAGATGACTGCTACCCTGAGAGCCAGGAGAGAAAATAGGCGGATGCAGTGTGCTTCAAAAGGAGGAGAAGGAGAGAGATGAGGTGGAGGAAGGAGCTGGTAGGTACAGGTGGGAGAGAGCAGAATTCTGACCCCGCCACCATGTTTTTCACCCGGTCTGGTGGTATGGCTGAAGTGTAGACCACCATGTGAGAGAGCATCAACGGAGGAAGTTACAAAGGGAGTTAGCCAGGGTTCAGTGAGAGCTAGGAGGTTGAAGGAGTTGGAAAGGTAGAGGTCGTGGATAGCTGTGAGTTTATTGCACACAGAGCAAGCGTTCAAGAAAGCGTAGCAGAAAGAGGACAAGCGCTGAGGCCTTGTGGGAATAAGGTTGCTGAGAATGTGGGGAGTTGTGTTATGTCCATTGGAGATAGGAGAGGGAAGTAGTGGATTTGTTATGGGGTCAGGGTTAGGGGAGATGTCACCTGCATAAAGTAACAGCAAGAGAGTGAGAAAGAGAAGGTGGGAATGGGATTTGTGTGGGTGGGGGTGATTGGAAGCCAGAGAATTAGAGGGAGACCAGTTTCTGAGGAAACAAAGGAGCTCATGTGAGGCCATCATGTGGGAAGAGAGCCTGCTCAAGACACTAATATTTATTTGATTCCTCGAGCTGTGCTGCACTAGTCAGATGCAAGTTGAAGTTTAGTGAACAGAGCCCACACACACTTTCCATTTCATATTTCACATACATAGTTAAAGGTCAAGTTGTGCAAGTTAGCGTGTCTCGTACGTAATGACTTCCTCTATGTATAAGAATATTCTTGCAGTGAAACATAAAACTCCAGGGACTGAAGCCATCCGGGCTTTTTCCCATTAAAAGGATAAAGACAATTACCCGTAAATTGTTTCCCCCCCATTTATGGATACAATTTTAGCCTTTGTTAATATTATTTGTTATTTTGTGACAGCAACGGCAAGTGTAAATCCTTCTTTTATAGAAGTGTTTGTAAATATCTCTGGTTCACTTACAACGTCCAGAAACTTACTACATTGTATAACTCATTCTGTCGCTTTGTGCTACAATGTAACTACATGACCCACCATTGTGACATGTTAAAAGAACTAAACTGGCCATCGCTGGAATCTAGACGCACTCTTAACCTTTCCAACCTGGTGTTTAAGAGCTTTTCTGGGAAGCTACCACCCTACCTGAATAGGCTGCTTCCCCCAGCAGTTCCCTCATCCTATAACCTCCGATCCAAGACCAGCACCTTACTTGCAGTACCACAATACAAAAAGAAACTGTCTCGATCCTCATTTTCCTTCAGAGCACCGCAATTATGGAATAACCTCCCAGACGCCATCAAATCTTCCCCCAGTCTAAAGTCACTTAAGAGCTCCATATTAACATCCCTCAATGCGGAATGCACCTGTAAACGTAAAATATATATTTTTACTCATCTATGTTACTTTTGCTCTGGCCTTTCCGACAACACCAAACAAGACCTTTTAACTTCCACCGATCGGGAGATAGGGGGATTCGTTGGACACCCCTAGATCCACCATAGGGTTTCCGTAGGGAAACCCTGAGGCAGCTAGGGGTTAATTCCCTTACTGATGTCATCTTGCCAATCTGCGACAACGTCAGTCAGCGAGGGGAGGCCCTGGAGATATCCAAGATGTCAGCCACCTCCTGAGAGCAGTCCGCAAATCGATGCCGGATTGCGGACCGACAAGGGGTTAAAGAGGGTCAATGCTAAAAAGGCCCACTGTTCTGGTGGGGGGGGGGGCGCGCTCCTGAATCAAGGTGCCCGGCGCGATGATGCCAGTGCACCGGAGTGGTATAAAAAAATAGAAACTTCCAGGAAGTCAGAATTCCGTGGGACCCCGAAGAGAATGTATCTCTGTGAATAGGTTTGTTATTCCTAATGTAAAATGTGTATTTTTCACTTCTTTTTTTCTTTTTTAGAAAAAAATTATATTTCTATTAATTTATGTTACTTTTGCTCTAACCTTTCCGACAACACCAAACAAGACCTTCTAACTGCCACCGATCGGGAGATAGGGGGATTCGTTGGACACCCCTAGATCCACCATAGGGTTTCCGTAGGGACACCCTGTGGCAGCTAGGGGTTAACTCCCTTACTGATGTCATCTCACCAATCTGCGACGACGTCAGTCCGCGAGGGGAGGCCTTGGAGATATCCAAGATGTCAGCCACCTCCTGAGAGCAGACCGCGAATCGACGCCGGATTGCGGACTGACAAGGGGTTAAAAAGGGGCAATGCTAAAAAGGCCCACTGTTCTGGTAAGGGGGCACGCTCCTGAATCAAGGTGCCCGGCGCGATGACATCAGTGCACCGGAGGGGTATAAAAAAATGGAAACCTGACTTCCAGGAAGTCAGAATTCCGTGGCACCCCGAAGAGATTGTATCTCTGTGTATAGGTTTGTTATTCCTAATGGAAAATGTGTATTTTTCACTTCTCTTGTATAGCGCTTCAGAATTAGCTTCTGCTATATAAAGTTTAATAATACTAATCGGAGCATAAATTTGTAATTATTTAATGTTCTGCTTGTGCACACTCAAATGGAAGGGGATGTGTGTACACCAGTGGTGTATTTACAATATTGTAGTTATCATTTCTATATAGTATCCTTTTTAAACAATTCAGCAGGAAACTGAAGTTGAAAATTGCAAATATTAGTAATTATATACAGTACATATATGTAAATATATTTGATAATTCCCTTTGACATCACTAAATTTTAAATTTAACTAAAAATATCTAATAGTCTGTATTAATGTGATTAAAGCTTCCTTTTAATTCCTCTAAAAAAACATTGTAATTGTCCACTGCATGTGGAAATTAGGGAAGCTCCGTGCTCCCCCAAGTGGCGACCAGGGGTGACCATAGTCTGTAAGTAAAAAATAGTTCCATGGATAAACTACTTCCACAGAAACATTTGTTTCTGTTCCAAGAGTTTACTTTCATTACACAAGATTACAGGATACCCAGTGTGCACCAATGCTGCATGCCAGAATAACTGCTAATATAGGAGAGGTTTCGGAGCCCTCCATAAACTGGTTTTACTTACTGCTGGTTATGTATATTGCCATATTGCTTATGTTATCACTGGAAAAAATAGCCTCTGTTCTCTAAGAACATAAGACACATAAACTAAAATGCAGTAATTTAATATTTATGGTGCAACATAAAATCTTCTTGTTTTCTTCCTATTTTTTAAATTATTATTATTATTCTGCCAGGTTTGGAAATTATCCTCTGCTTCCCGTGTAGCCAAGCCTCCTGATATTTCACGCATTTGCAAGTTTGTCTACTTAATTGGTTATCCTACTTATTTTTTTTTTAAAAAACTTTCCTAAAACGTTTACTACTAAGATATATTTAGGTCAAAATATCCAAGCCAGCTGCATAGCTGAGGCAATGCTTCCTATACAGTTTTTGGCCTAGAATTTGCAATGCCCTTGACGATTCTTCACGGTTTCTGGTTTAGTTAATAATCTAGTATAGTTTCCCAAGTGAATATATTTGTTCCAAGGTTTCCTCAGCAAGAGCAAAATTTACAGTTCTTATACAGTTTAAGTGCTTATTCTAGGTTAATGCATGTTCCCAATAAGCATCCATCCATGAAGCCAGGAAACAGCTGAGCAGGAGAGAAAATGAATGATCTACAGTAGGGATCTCAATCTCTGGCCCCCAAGGTGATTATTATTACCTACAATTCCTAGAATTCTTGAATGCAGTAAATGGCCAGAGAATCATGGGAGATGTAGTTTAGAAACGTCTGAGAGCCAAAGATTTTGACCCCTGATCTACAGTGTCATATTATTGGGTAAAGTGTCTACAGAGCACCCCTGAGATATGGTTCTGTTACTGGTTGTAGGTCCTGATAGGGGTTTCACCATTGATGCAGGCAATCATGGAAAGATTGTTTGGCTCAGTGATAGTCTTAGGCATATCTGGTAGTAGATTGATGGCAAGTTTTGCCCTTGGAAGCAAATGCAAATCAATAGCCCTTTTTTGATTGAACCTTAATCCATATCCCATCATTTTAATAAGTTTATTTAAAAATATTTAAAAGTAATGATGTGAAGATAAAACACAATAATACTATAATATTATTGTTAGCAAGATTATTTAAATGATACTAATGAGGGATCCTGCGATGAGTGATGGACCCAGCTCCCGCCGGTCTTCAGTCCCTTCCCTCCCCTTTTTTCTTTCCCCCCCCCCCCTTATTCTCCATCCCTCTCCATTATTTTCCTTTCTTTTTTTCTTCATTATTTCCATTTGGTGCTGTCTCGTCTTTTTCTCTGTCTCACCTCCTCGTGGTTGACAGATGTACGTCCTTCTCCTGTCTATCGGAGGACTCACAGCTATTATACTAGTGGTCGCTTCTTAAATGCCAACCGAAGCCAAGACACTTGCTGCTTGTATTATTTTCCTACCTTTTTTTCTGGTACCTTTATTTTACTTCTGTATTACTGTCTGTATAACTTTAATAAACTTTGAATTTAAAAAACAATTATGCTAATGTCAGTGGCAGCCCCTCATCTGCAGCGATGAGTTTATAGACAGCCTAGCACAGGACCAGCTGACAGGCCAGGTTTGCCAGATATCTAAAGCACAGCACAGGTGATATGATTTGCTGCTCAGTGATTGCAGGATTCAGTCTGCATTTCCCCAAGGTGATCAGCAAAATCTGGCCTGGTTGAGGGTCTCGAGGACAGGTTTGGGAAACACTGGCTTAGCACACCTCACAATGCAATTAATCAGCAGTAGAATGTTGTTCGGAGGTTGTGGTCCTCTGCCCCTGTATGCTAGTAGCCTCGGGTGAGATTGCCTACTTTGCCAGCACGCCCCTGCCAAAGTCAGCAATCAGGATCGATCCTTATTTGCCCCCCACCACTTCGACATTTTATTAATTCATAAAGAAAGTGTTTTTTGATGCACCCAAACGCCTGCTGAGGAATTAGTATAATTTACTTATTTTGTTTCATTAAAAAATGCACAAATGGAGGAAAACTTTCAAATTCGTGTCCTCCAAGTTATATCCTCCCAGTAACCAAGACCTGGATGCTACATGGGAGAATTTCATTAGTATGCAGTCAGTGTACTGTAATCTATATGCATCTTCCAGTACCTCTAATAATAATGGAAATGTCATGCTCTTCATTTTTTCCAGTATGTCATTCTCCTTATTTATTTTTTTCTTCTTGTCTTTTTAAACCAAGATATGTCAACTTCAAGCCTGATAGGTTACTTGAACCGTATATGCGCATGGGACCCTTTCTGTGCACTACCTCCCCTTTCCTACATTAATGAGTCTTGGGATGCGTTTGTCAAGAAGAACGTCAATGGAAAAGTAATTATAGGTTGGTCATTGATAACCCTGTGTAAAGATCTTAATTTTGGACTATTTATCATGACAATATTTCCTTCTATTTGGAAATGTGGCCTTAATTATGACTGATTATAGTTTCACACAACTTCTTTTGGCAGGATCCCATTTGTTTTGAGCTTTTGGTAATGAATAGTTATGTGAGGAAACCAGAGACGGACTTCCTGGCACTCAGCCATGTTTGCTGGTTGCCATGCAAGCTATACACAAACAACACAGCTGCCACCAATCCCCAAGGAGCAAGTGTTCTGCAGTATCTATGACGAGCTCTCCCAAGACACCATGACTTATCAATATTATTATTGCATAAATAAATGGAGGACATGGTTAATGAAGCACGCCATAACTAATTCCATTTATTAAGTCCTTTTTATCGTCTTAACAGCATGTGCGTAAAATAACTTCGCTTGGGTCATTATATCACAATCCTAAGGTTAATGTACTCACTTTATCTCCAAATAATTATAGGAGTGTGACCATACATTCCCAAAAATTGCATTGAGAGAACGTTAGAGAATCGGCAGGTTTGGCCAGCATTCATCTGATATTACCGTGTTGCTGGTATTATCATTATAAGTTATGTAGCTTCAACACACAGAAACGAGAACATGGTGGCCTCTACCATCATCAGGCAACAGATTGGCTGATAAGGGAAGAGGATGTAAATTATTGGCATTGGCTGCTAATTCCAGATGCTGCATCACAGTTTGCCCTGGGATGCAGATTTTGTTTTTTAATCAACGCTGGCCAGGATTCTTGTCCCATCACACTGAATAAGACCACTTATAGATTATTTCACTCCTGCCTTATAAGAGTCCTGGACGCTACTTACTTTGTAGAATTAATATTTCTTAAAATAGTTTTATACCTGATTTAGTGATAGGAGTTATAGTCCTAAGCAGTTTTTATTTCATCCTTTAGTCTCAGATTAATAGGCCCAAGTATCCCCCTTCACCTTAACTTTATATCTCTCTAAATCAACTCCTTGGCATGTTGAATATCAGATCATATCAAAGAGTTCAGAAGTATACATTAGATACGTTTGTAAACTATAATGCCAAAACTATATATATATACATACATATATATTTTGAGAAAGGATTTTACCAGGAAGGATACAATGAGATTTCTCTCGTTTTCAAGTATGTCCTGGGTGGCGAGTGTGTACCGTTAGGTGTCTTGCCCATGGACACTTACTGGAGAGGTGTTCTTGCTGGGATCGAACCTGTGTCTCCACAGTCTCTCTCCACGGTTATAGAGCAGTGATGTTACCTCTACTCCACCCATGATACATGGTGAGGCGTGAGAGAGGGAGGCCATCAAGAAGATTATTACAATAGTCAAGTCGGGAGATTACAAGGCCGTGGAGGAGTTGCTTTGTGGTGTCAGCGGTAAGAAATGGCCGACTTCTGGAAATATTACACAGTTGGTAGCAGCAGGAGGAGGAAAGAGACTGAATGTGGGGGCTGAAGCAAAGAACAGAGTCAAGTGTAACTCCGAGACAGTGAACCTGGTTTGATGGGGAGATAGTGATACCATCAATCATGATGGAGAAGTCAGGAGGTGGGGAGGCATTAGAGGGAGGAATTAGTAGGAGCTCTGTTTTGGACATGTTAATCTTTAGGTGGTGAGATGCCATCCAGGAGGAGATGCCAGATAAACAGTCACTGACTTTGGAAAGGACAGGAGGAGAGAGATCAGGGGTAGAGCGGTAGATCCGAGTATCATCAGCATAGAGATGTTAATTAAAGCCAAAGCTGTTATTGAGTTTCCCCGGGGAGAAGGTATAGATAGAGAAGAGCAAAGGACCTAGGACAGAGTCTTGGGGTACACCAACTGATAAAGGCATTGAAGAGGAGGAGTTACCAGCAAATGACACAGAGAAAGACCTGTTAGACAGAAAGGAGTCAATCCAAGAGAGTGCAGTGTCACAGAGACCAAGAAAGCTGAGAATCTGTAGAAGGAAGGGATGGTTGACAGTGTCAAAAGCAGCCGAGATGTCAAGCAGGATGAGAATAGAATAGTAGCCGTGGTTTTTAGAAGTTAGGAGGTCTTTGGCAGTTTCTGTTGAGTGTTTTGGACTGAAGCCTGATTGCCAACATTGAATTTCTTCAGAATAAGCTTGTGTAACATCACAGAATATATTATTTTGACCCTCAAAGAAAAAAGAGTGAATGAAAAAACATAGTGTAACAAATTATAAAGAAATATCAAATATCGAAACATAACAAAGAAGATGTTCGCTATCAAAAATAGTACCTATGGGTTGTTGTAGCCCACCCATCACCCTCAACAATTGTTCTCCTATCTAAGGACCCTAAAACAAGACATATGTCATTCATATGGGCTTTAACTGAAACCTGGCTCTCTCCATCCGATACTGCAACACCTGCACCCCTAACACATGGCTGTCTCCAACTGACACACCTCCCTAGACCGAGTGACCAAAAAGGCGGTGGCGTGGGATTGTTGCTCTCTCCCCACTGCTCCTTTCAGCTTGTTACTCCGTGCCCGTCTCTTACTTTCCCTACTTTTGACATATATTACTATCCTAACTTGTTTAAAACTCTAGCTGCTCATATTGCTGTTATCTACTGACCCCCTGGCCAACCTCTTCTCTTCCTTGTCCATTTCTCGTCTTGGCTCCCACACTTTATGTCCACTGACATTCCATCCTTCATTCTTGCTTACTTTAACATACCTGTTGACTATCCACTTAGTTCAGCTGTCTCACATTTTCTCTCCAAGGGTTTACAAGGGTTGTGGTGTAAGTACTGATTTACCCTACGGGTTCAAGCATCCACTGCAACTGGTCATGCCTAGCTCCTAGCTGATGAGGGTCCAATAAACCCAAAACAGCGCTGTCCTAGGAGTGGCTTTGACCAGTTGCATAAACCTTATTTCTGCTAAAAACAAGCCATCTAGTATGGCGTGGCATTGATTTAAGGGTTCTGTGTAAAAACAGACCCAGGATGTATAAAAGTTAAACAGATGTAATTTGCATGACATCTACCCAGAGTTCCTTGCTGCATATGGGGAATGTGGCACAGGAGCTCTGGGATGCAGTTCATTGAATTGCTGTAATGTGCAAATAGCTTCTGCAATAATCAACTTATAAATAATACAGTATATAGGCTGCAGTCCTTCCTACTGAATAGGTTTCAGCAGTATGGATAGCAGCTCCGTGGGGTGCCCGAGTTAACGGTTAAATAAATATATAATAAAAAAAGGTTGTTTTTTTTTTTTACATTGAAACCTGTTTAACCCTTTCGCTGCTGAGGCTTTTCCTGCCTCTGTGCTGAGCTCATTTTTACTGGTTTCGCTCATCATGTTTAAACGTGTTTTGAAGGCTTATTTTAGTATATGACCCAGACATATTATATATCGTTCTTTCCGTCAGACTCAGCAGATTCATAATATGTCATTATTATATGTATACGTCATGACCGGTCTGTATATTATAACAAAAAATGCAATAAAATATGAATTTTCAATCATTTACAACATGTAAAGTGTTTTTTTTTCCCATTTTAACATGCAAGCAATTGCGGTTATATTTTGTATGGGGTGTGCTTGTTATAAAAATTAGAGATGGGGTCTCGTTACATTTTTTTTGGGGAAAACTACGCGATTTTTAACAAACGCACCGCATACAAAAATCGTTAGTGCAGCATCATTGTTCACGTTATAATCGAAATGGGAACAATATTGCTGCATTAACAAACCCAAAAAAAGAAAAAAAAAAAATTATAATTTTTTTTAAAGTATTTTTTTTTTTTTCACAGTCGTGTTTGGTATCGTTGGAACGGCAACTTTAACCCCTAGCTGCCACGAATCGGGAGATAGGGGGTTCCAATGAACTACCTATCTCCACCATTGGTGGTACTAGGGGTTAACTCCAGGACTAGCGTCATCGTGCTATGCACTATTACGCCAGTCCTCAGGGGGAGTTCCCGGAGGCTTGGCCGATGTCGGCCAGCTCCGGGAAAGGATCACGAACCGGCGCTTTTCAGCGCCAATTCGTGATCCGGCCCCCATGGGGTTAATGCCAGGTACCATTTGGAAGGGCAGGCTGTGCCCTTCCAAACGGTGCCTGGGTTAACGCCCTGCACGCCGCCGATCGGGAGGGAGAGAGGTCCGAAGGACCTCCCCCCCTCCCTTTCAGGCACCTCCTCCGCACATGCAGGGGGGGGTGCCTGAATTAGGTGTCATCGCGCCCCCGCGATGACACTTAATTACTCCGGCGGCGGTTCCGGGTGCTGGGCTGACATCAAGGATGTCGGGGAACCCGGCCGAACGCTGGCCTCAAAGAGAGGACGCGCTCAGCGCGTCCACCGCATGGAACGCTACCTGCGGTTGGACGCGATGAGCGCGTCCGTAGCAGTGAAGTGGTTAAAGCTGTCGAACGAACCACCAAAAAACAGGACATTACGATGCTGTTCAGTGTTCTCTGAATAGACTAACCATTACTTCTCCTAGTGCAATTTCACTGCAGCCGAATGCCACCGAAGGGCACCATGGCACTGTCCAAGGCCTGTGGTGCTGAATACAACAGATTCTGCAACATGGCCAATGGAGAGGGACGTGGTGCCGAGTTTAAATGAAACTGTATAACAAATTGTTCAGTAAAAACAAAATCAATTCGTTATATACCGTTTTGTTTTCGTTTCGGTCCATAGCAATTCGCAATTCGTTTTTATTCCATTTCGGCACTTCCGAAATACGAATCGGGAAAATTTAATCTCAATTTTGAATCGAAAAAAATGCACATCTCTAGTTAACAGAGGGCAAAATGGAAATGTTGCACATATATAGTTAGCCTGATATAGTTAAAAAAAATTATAATTTAAATTTGCTAATTTTTATTTTTTCTTGTATTCATTTAACAATTAAAGAAATATTGTGGTAATGAAAGATGCTGAACTCAAGCTGGTGTCCCTTATCTTGCACAACGTCACACGGGGTCTGCATTATCAGCATACAGGTAGAAATTACCTTTGTGTCAAGTACTGTATCTGTAATAAAGATAAATAATAAAAATGGGGAGATCTCCTGCTTATGAGGATTTGTAGTGATCATAATGAGACTATTAGCAATGCAGCTCACAGAAAATACCAGCACAAAATAAAAATATTATCTGTATGTGGCATAATGCCTGTATATGTAAATTACTGTAAAACATCATATCTGACTCTAGAGAGAGATTTTCAATCATTACAATCCACTGAATCTTATCCCTGCACAGCAGTGAGTGACGCCAGATCTCTTCCTGTGTTCTGAACTCTTGCTGCCTGTTGTACTGCAACAATAATATGTGTGAAATTTTGTTACAGTGAGGTTTGGGGCTGCTATATATATATATCTTTTTTTTAAATCTCTCTGCAGGGTGCTTTAAAAGAGTTAAGACACTGGATTTACTTTCTCCACAGGGAGCACGCTAATCTGTCTTTAAAAAGGTGTGACGAATGGATTTTGATATGCTAATGAGTGCCTTCCAATATTACAATGCAGAATCGAGATAACTCGACCTTGGGTGGGAATGGGTTAAGAATAAAAGGCAACGTATTGCACTAAATAGTTATGCATTTGCTCACGTACACAGACTTCACTGGGACACACTGCTACTGGCGCGTGTTGTTTTCTAACGTACAGTATTGTTTGTGCAGTGGCAGAAGCATTTAAACGCAGAGTTAGAACGCACTGGCAAACATGAATCAGTTTTGGAAAAACTCCTAGAACCAGTTTTGGATAAACTCCTAGAAAACTGAAAAATTATCGCCGTGGGATTGGATGAATTCATTTCTATTACTCCCTCACACCAAATGTGTTGTTCCAGCCTGTACTGTATGGACATCCCCAACATAATTACTCACTCTCTGAAACATCCAACAAAAAATGTTTTACATGTTGTGTTCAGCTGTGTCAAGTAAAAATAAGATAAAACGTCAAAGCCAGGTTTACATTTGCTTAAAAATAAGCTTTGTGTTTGTGAAGGAGTGTTGCATTAAGGAGAAGATTGGATTAAGCTCTTCACTGCATTATCATTAATGGCCAGAAGGTTAGGAGTACAATCACAGATGTGATTCCTAGACAGAGAAGATTACTATGGAGGATTGCAAGCTCTGTGAAGCTGTCCTCCCCAAAATCGACAAAAGTGAAAAATCCATTGTGTTTCATTAGTGCTATATTTGTGTTGTTTTGTGCCGTAAAAATTAATGCTTGTGCTGCTTTTTATTTGTGAAATAACAGCAATTGTTTTATTGTTTTGTTTGAATAGTTTATTGAAATGATGACATCACGCAGCCCCCTACAACAGATATGGGAATTGAAACCAGACTCGTTGATTTCTGTGACATTTGCGCTGGCTTGTGCTGTTTAAATCACCATTCCATCTTTTTTATTTTTTACAGGTAATAATGATTTAATAAATGTCACCCAGTCCGGGACCTCTGCCTGCCCACTGACACCACCCGGTGACAGTGCCCCGATCATAGAAACATTTAAATACGTAAAGGGAATCCACAAGGTAGAGGAAGGGAGTATATTTAAAAGGAAACAAAGTAGCAAAACAAGAGGACATAGTCTTAGATTAGAGGGGCAAAGGTTTAAAAGTAACATCAGGAAGCATTATTTTACTGAGAGGGTGGTGGATACATGGAACAGTCTTCCAGTAGAAGTGGTAGAGGCCAAAACAGTAATTGAATTTAAGCAGGCATGGGATAGGCATAAGGCTATCCTAAACAAAAGATAAATCCAGGTAAAGTATCCATGTAATTGGGCAGACTGGATGGGCCAAAAGGTTCTTATCTGCAGACATTTTTCTATGTTTCTATGTTCCTATCTCTTCCTTCCCTAATGATGTGATAATCACATGACTAGGGAATCAACACAGATTTTGAAATTGTACACTTTTTATAGTTTCTCACAGAGACTCTCGAATATATATATAGTACAGGAGGGGTGGGGTCGCGCCTATTCTCCGATGGGGCGGCTGCAACCACCAAATGCATCCAATCCAGTAACATGTATAAAACATAACAAGGAGAAAAATGTCATCTGCGCTTATTCCCATTATACCGTGTGAAACAAAACACAAGTAGAGGCTTTGGTTTCTATTAATGGCCACTAAGAGAGTAAGCTCACCCACCAACGTTACGGCACCTCTAGTGAGGGTGAGTCCTATCCAAAAATGAAGCCACAGGCTGCTGTGTAGCCAACCATAACTGCTCATGCTGCTGGGGGGGACATTAATAAAAGCCCACCAGTCTACCTCATGACTGAAAAGCAGCATGAGCAGGTATGGTTTGCTACACAGCAGCCTGTGGCTTCATTTTTCGATAGGACTCACCCTCAATAGAGGTGCCGTGACATTGGCGGGTGAGCTTACTCTTTTAATGGCCATTAACAGAAACCAAAGCCTCTAATTTTGTTTTTTTCACACAGTATAATGGGAATAAGCGCAGATAACATTTTTCTCCTTGTTATGTTTTATACATGTTGCTGGGCTGGATGCATTTGGTGGTTGCAGCCACCCCATTGGGGAATAGGTGCGACCCCACCCCTCCTGTACTATGTATGTTTTATTGTACCTCCAGCCAGGTCATCATTGCAGCTGTTCCACTCTGTGTCTTTGGTTTTTGATCCCAAGGTGGATTTGTTTCTGGTGGGGCATTAATAAAAGCCCACCAGCCTACCTCATGACTCAAAAGCAGTATGAGCAGGTATGTTTTGCCATACAGCAGCCTGTGGCTTAATTTTTGGATAGGACTCACCCTCACTAGAGGTGCCGTGATGTTGGCGGGTGAGCTTACTATTTTAATGGCCGTTAATAGAAACCAAAGCCTCTAATTGTATTTTGTTTCATATGAATAATGGGAATAAGTGCAGATGACATTTTTCTCCTACTCTCAAATATATATCTTTTATGTTGGTTGCACAAGGAGGAGGATAAAGAGAAAAAAAAATACCTATAACTTTTTCATTTGCAAGGCATAAAATACTGCAATGACACTGTGTATATTTATATACATAGATATACTTGGTGTGGCACTCCATTTTTTAAAATTTTAAATACGCCCAAAAATAGCCCACGATCCCCTGAAAACAGCGCCGATTAGCCGCCGGAAAAATCCGACAAGCTGACGAATGGGGTAAAAAAAAAACGTTGAAAGTTTCAAGATTGAAATGATGTTTGCAACAATACTTCTGGATGAAAATGGCTATAATTAACATCCTATGAATAATATTATAAAGGTCTGTTACAGAAAAAATGCTACTTTAATAAAAAAAAAAATCGGAAAATTATTTTTGTAGGCGGCGCCGCATATCAAGGCGTGCTCAGTGTGTCCAGGACTTTCCATCTCCCTCACTCAGGTCGCAGCACGATGCGGTGCTGAGCGACGGGAGTTGGAAAAATCCAACTTTTCCCTTAGCTGAGCAGCGCGATAAGAGTAGGGGCAGGATCTGTAGCACACGGCGCATGCGCCGGGTCCTGTAGGTCCCTCCCAACAGCAGTGCTCCGCACTCTTCCCTCTGTCTTCACCCCAGTCGGCCCAAGAGCACGGGGAGAGGAGAGCTGCCCTGCAGCAGGACCCGGGCCAGGTGCCACCGGGACTCCCCTCCATAATGTGAATAAGTTACCTGCCCATCATTCCCCAATAAATTCACCAAAAATACTGAAAAAAACACTGCCTGAGTCCACTGCGCAGCCCACATGCCACCCCCTCTACCTGGCTGCCATATATCTATATATATATATATATATATGACAGAAGTTTGGCTGTAAAATATATATATATATATATATATATATATATTAGTATTTATGAGAGAAATCTGGCTGTATAATATATATGTTACGGTTAAAGTCCGAAGTGCAGTTAATCCTAAAATTACCCGGGTAATCCTGACATTACCCAAAACTGCTGGGTAAAGCTGCAAAGAATTAAAATTTCGGACCTTAACCCCAGATGCCCAACACCTCTAGCACTGAACCATAAACTGGTGTGATACCAGCAATGAGGAACATTAAATGTTGTTTCCTGGGTACAAGTAGCTGTGGGACAGCGGTGGGTCAAAATGTGGATTATCTCCATTTATTGATAAATATTTCCGACTTTGGAAATCCACCTTCCATTAAACTTGATGTGGTGGGTGTGTTGAGATATGGGTGAGTATAACTGAAATTTCTTATGGAGTGGGCAGTGTATGCTTTCAAAAGGCTAACAGGAAAGATTAGCAATTTAGGTAGAAATGGGTTGGAGAATATTGGTGTGCTGTCAGTTGGCTATAAATTGTGGCATGCAGCCTTCAAGGTTAAGGTGTAGTTGTTGGAATCAGGTGGGATTCTGATGTTGGTTATCATGTTGATAGGTTTGGAGAAAATGGTGAAGAAGAGATAAAGTGGCACGCACAGGTAAGGGAAAGAACCCACTGCTCAAAAATTGAGCTGTTTTAAAGGCAAAACATACATAAAACATCACAAACTCACAGTTACACAAATGATTTCTGTTTATTGTCATAAATAAATAAAAAAAAGTGAAGTCACACGGAAAAAAACAACAGAAAATATTCATACATATACATTAAATAAAAAAGTCTAGCACCCAGAAAAAATTAACAGGGCCCTTAAGGAAAAATGCCCGGTGCTGAAACAAAACGCAAGGCCTTAATAAATAAACTACATTTTTTAATAAATATCCAAAATTTCGAGGTGGTCTTTATCAAGGCATTCTGTCATATGCATTTTTATTAAACATTTAGTTTAGATTATTTATAAGTCCTCAAGTTTTGCTTGTGTATAAAACACATAAACCCATAATTAATTTTTAGAGTATAAAATATATTATTATTATTATTATTGCACGCAATTTCGGTGCTTTGTGAATAGACCCTTTTATGTTTTTTAAATACAGCAGTTTGGGATAACTATCAAATTGAATGTTTATGTTACCTATGCATCTGAGTTATTAGTTAACTTTCATATTTTATGTACAGTAAATTAGCAACATTTGTATCACTCCGATTTTTAGAATAAGAAGTGTGTGCATCTTAAACAAGATTTCTGTAAACATAGTTTGCTGTTTTGATACACAAGTCTTTTTCTGACCACATCACTATATATAGATCAGCAATCTAGAGGTAGAGAGAAACTTTAAATAACTTTACAGTTCTGTTGATCTTACAAATCCTCTTACACTTATAGATTAACATCTCAGTGACCCCGTGCACTGTGAGTAAACAGCAACCGAATGGATACATGTGAGAGTTATTTTATTAAATAAGCCAGTATCCCAAGAATAGCCTCCCTGACATTAATACCAAATGTTGTCCTGCCACCATGTGGAAGGGTGCAAGCAGTACTATTTATTAAAAATACCAAACAAGGAGCAATTTACAGAGGTTAAATTAAGAGAAATGAGCTGGGATTACACATAGCTGAATATATAATAAACTTACCTATCTAGTAGGTTTGGGAGTGGATTCAGGACGATATTTGTGTGGTGTGTCTGTAGGTGGGATACAGGGGGGTTATTTACCAGGAAGGCTTAATGATCTTAACATGTACAGCTTGGAAAAAAGACGAGACAGAGGAGATATGATAGAAACATTTAAATACGTAAAGGGAATCCACAAGGTAGAGGAAGGGAGTATATTTAAAAGGAAACAAAGTAGCAAAACAAGAGGACATAGTCTTAGATTAGAGGGGCAAAGGTTAAAAAGTAACATCAGGAAGCATTATTTTACTGAGAGGGTGGTGGATACATGGAACAGTCTTCCAGTAGAAGTGGTAGAGGCCAAAACAGTAATTGAATTTAAGCAAGCATGGGATAGGCATATGGCTATCCTAAACAAAAGATAAATCCAGGTAAAGTATCCATGTAATTGGGCAGACTAGATGGGCCGAAAGGTTCTTATCTGCCGACATTTTTCTATGTTTCTATGTTTCTATTTGTGTGGAATGTCTGTGTGTGCATACATGGTTTGTAAGTATTTGTGAGAGTAATCAGAATGTGCATCTTGATTTTAGTTTCACCTTTTGGGCTCAGTGTCCCATACTATCAGGGTTATTCAAAGAGAGCCGATCTGGCCCCGAAATGTAACTGGACACTGAAATTCAGCGTACGATTACCTTTCCTGGCCATTCGGCTATTCTGAGAGCAGGCAGTTCGCCAAATGTTGGCGAATTACCTGCACATATGGTGCCTGTTCGAGGGCAGTGAAATCCCCATAGAGAAGCAATGCTTTGGCTATTTAGAGAACACCGAACAGCAGTGAAAAGTTGCCCTAAGTGCCCTGTCGTTCGGTGGTTTCATTCGTCAGGTTTATTCAGGAGAATCCCATAGGGTTCAATGTTAAAAATATTCCCGTTTTAATTCTATATCTAATAAACGGTTTAGCATTTTATTCTGCAGTAAAAGTCTCTTTATTTTTAGATGTTTTAGGATCTTTAAGGCATTTTTTGGTATTTTTATTTTTATAAAAATTTCAGGTTTTTTTTAAATCATTTTTTCTTTTTTCTGTAACAGACCTTTTTATTATCATTCATTGGACCTTATATGGAAATTCCAGACATTTTCGTTCAGTAGTTTTTGTGCAAACAGCGTTTCAAATTTCGAACTTTCAAGTGAACTGTCTTTTTGGGTTTTTTTTCTCCCTGTTTGTTTGCTAGTCAACTTTTTCTGGCGGCTGCTCTGTGCTGTGATCACCGGCTGGTCGGATTAATCCGGCGTGTTCGGCTTGGTTTTTGCGGCAGTTTCTGCGGGTTTTCGGTGAGTGTTTGGTGAGTGTTCTGCAGGTTTGCGGCAAGTATTCCCTGCACTACAGGGGCCCTGCGGTGCTTGCTGAATACACTGCAGGATCGGTGAACTAGGAGATACCGAATTGCCCCGACTTTTCGGATCTCTTTGAATAACCCTTTTAGTGCTCGATCACCTGGTGTGAGCTAACCCTAGTGTCAGCATGTTTTCGCGTTAGCACCAGGTAAATTCAGTCTAGCGCCTGACCAATAGATCATTTGCCTCTCGCTACAAATGGAGAAAACCACTCAATGCGCAGTAATATGCGATTCGTAGCAAGAGCTTACTGTACTTACCGCGTCCTATACTTAACATGAGGAGCGCTACAGATCTCTTGTGCTATTGTAACCAACAGATCGTTTAGTCCCGGCGCAAATTTCTAAATGTACGCTAATCGAAAAAAATTACCTACTGCTCAACCCAGGTGTTAACTGACAGAAAGGAGCAAAAAAAACAAAAGGTCCTTGCACCAAATTAACATGCAATTGAAAGGAATGCAGCACAGGTGTTCTCTTGGCCCCATACACCATAGTAATGGATCTGGTCAGCAATACTGTTGCAGTAGTTTAGATTATTAATCCTATATTGGCTAATTCTAGACATTTTATGCTGGGGGTTATTCATAGTATGTAAGCAATTGATTATTAGGGTGACCGCGGCGTGGACCATGTTCAAAGGGACACATGGATAAGTCTTGCCCTGAAACATGTATTATTCATATGCTGCAGCAGGGATATTATTGTCGCTCACCTGGCCTTCCTTGTGGATCTATTAAATGCAGTGTAATGATTCTACATGCTGTTGGGTGGCATTTATCATGTAATGCCCATCAGTCTTAATTGATATATGTGTGTATATAAACGTGGATAATACGGCCATCTTGGAGGATTTTAATAATGCAGGGTGTGAGGGCTCTTCGCTGGATGTGTTCATACTAATACAATGTTGTGAGGGCAGGGGATAGGTATGACCCAGCACCTTGCACTGGAAAAAACAGTTCTATCCTTTACACAACCGCAGTAGTGTTGAGTCTCAACCCGGGTCTTAGCTTTTAGCGTGCGCTAATGAATCTTGTACACTGACAACCGTGAACAAGGGCTGCCATAACGGTGGTGCCAGCCCAGGATATGTTCAGGGACCCAATAGATCAAGGGGGCCTAGGTCCTTACCAATTCCACTGGCAGCTTGCCTAAGCACCACAGGTCTAAGGGCCTCTCCATGCCACCCAGGATAGACCAACCAGGAAATAAAGAAATTTCCTGCTTGACTGTGCCATGTTTATCCCATAAGCGCACTCTGACTAACAGGGCCGGCCCAAGACATTGTGCTGGCTGGAGCGAAGGATGAAATGCTGCCCCCCCAAGAAAAAAAAAACATGCAGCGTGTATGAGCGTATCAGAGTGCACCACAGCAATAAAACTCAAACACTCATACACACCGCACATTACTTTGAATTTTATTGCTGTGGAGATCTGTGATACAGTAATGTGAGGTGTGTATATCTGAGCTCCACAGCAATAAAACCCACAGTAATGTGCACTGTGTATGAGTGTGAGTTTTATTGCTGTAGCGCTCTGATACACTCATACACACCGCACATTACTTTAAATTTTATTGCTGTGGAGCTCAGTGGTACAGTAATGTACGGTGTCTATGAGCGTATAACTGAGCTCCACAGCAATAAAACTGACAGTAATATGTGGTGTGTATGAATGTATCACAGAGCTCCACAGCAATAAAACTCACAGCAATGTGCGGTGTGTATGAGAGTATCACAGAGCTCCACAGCAATAAAACTCACAGTAACCCACTGGCACACACAAAGTCACAGTCACACACAAAGTCACACACACACACACAAACACACACACAAAGTCACACACACACACACACACAAAGTCAAGCACATAAACTTACTCACACTGCCCTGGTCGCCAGGCCACTGGAGGGCTTGATGGACGCCGCTGTGGGTGGTCAAGGTCGAGCTCCAGGCCTGACAGGGCGCCGGCCGGGTGGAGGGCCCGGCTTTGGGCCTGGCTTCAGCCCTGGATGGAGGGCCCCGCTTCAGCCCTGGATGGAGGGCCCAGCTTCAGATGTGGGGCCTGGCTGCAGGGCCTGGGCAGCTTGGGTCCTGGCTGCAGGACCCAGGTGGTTTGAGACCTGGCTGCAGGGCTGCTTGGGGCCTGGTTGCAGGGCCCGGGTGGCTTGGGGCCTGGCGACAGGGCCCGGGCGGCATGGGGCCTGGCGACAGGGCCCGGGCGGCATGGGGCCTGGCTACAGGGCCCGGGCAGCTTGGGGCCTGGCTTCAGGGCCCGGGCGGCTTGGGGCCGGGCAGCTTGGGGCCTGGCGGCAGGGCCCGGGCGGCTTGGGGCCTGGCGGCAGGGCCCGGGTGGCTTGGAGCCTGGCGACTTGGAGCCTAGTGGCTTGGGGCCTGTCTTTGGGCCCAGGCGGCTTGGGGCTGTGCGGCTTGGGGCCTGGCTGCAGGGCCTGGGTGGCTAGGGGCATGGCTTCAGGGCCCGGGCTGCTTGGGGCCTGGCTGCAGGGTCCGGGCGCTTAGGGGCATGGCTTCCGGGCCCGGGCAGCATCGGGCCTGGATGGAGGGCCCTGTTGAGGCCTGGCTTCCAGCCTGGTGCAGCAGGTGCCTGGCAGTGGATGGGCTGGCGTGCTGGAGGATCCGTCCGCTGTCCGCCCACCCACACGACATGCGGCGGTGTCTTGATTCGATGCTGCCGCGGCACAACAAAAGATAGTGCAGCGGCCGCTATTTAAACAAATTTGTTTTTGTTCTGAACCAAATTGCACAAATCTAATTGGTATGGTACGCAGGAAGAGGTGCAGACTGATCGCTCCCCTACCAGCAGGTCCAGAATATGATTTTTATGAGCCTGGAGCTGAAGATTTTGGTAGGCCTGCTTTTAGAATTGCATCAAATAAGAAATTGTTTCATTCTAAATGACCATGCAGATACGTATATAAAGCTGGGTATAATTATATATATATATATATATATATATATATATATATATATATAAAATACACAAGAAGGGCAGCACTCAACCTTAACTACGCTTTCAGTGCGGGTGCATCTCAAGACAGCCTAATACAACAAACCAGAAAGAGAGCACACCAAACAACAACAGTACAGAAGAAACCACAACAGCAGCTAAAATCATTTAAAAACAGGAGACTTAACCAGGTTTAACCCTTTAAATGCCTACAAGCAATTCTTATCCCCTTCAAATGCACTATAGATCTTAACCCTTTAATGTTGAGCTGAGCTTCCACCATTTTCAACACAGCTCAACATTAAAGGGTTAAGATCTATAGTGCATTTGAAGGGGATAAGAATTGCTTGTAGGCATTTAAAGGGTTAAACCTGGTTAAGTCTCCTGTTTTTAAATGATTTTAGCTGCTGTTGTGGTTTCTTCTGTACTGTTTGAACATGTTGTTTGGTGTGCTCTCTTTCTGGTTTGTTATATATATATATATGTAAATAAAAATATCCAGAGGAGGAAGAGCACTCAGTCTTAATGAGCCTGTAATGCTCAGGCGCAATAAGGTAGATGCAGCAACAGAGAAATGGGAGCACACTGGGTCTTAATGCAAAATAAAAATAATTTATTGAGGAATCATAAAAAGGATCGACGTTTCGGCTCCTCAGAGCCTTTTTCAAGGTATAAAAAATTGTGTTCCCTTTTATTACCCTAAAATAATTGGGCACAGGCTGCTGACAGCTTCTGTACAATTTTTCTTTCAATTTTTCTTTTTTTAAAGGCTATTTTACAATTTCTCCCTCGCCACTGCTCTTCCTAACTGTAAAGTGGTCAGGATAAATAGAGTGTTCTTATGATATTGGGTCAGTATAATTAATTGATGGTTAATCACAAACTGGACATTGCCGTTACTATCCACTGGGAGGCAGCAGCTCTTTAACATTGCAAAAAGTGCTACAACTTAAAACAAAAGCAGGTGTTGCTAGTAGTCCTGTTGAGATCAAACTAATCATAAAAATCTAGTGAGTTTTATAGTTTTTGTAATACAGCTTCTGAATCCATTTGAAGCGGTGTAACACCCCTATCTCACGGGTGTTGGCATTCCACATCAAATTATTGCCACTGGTTAAAACTACCATTAAAAAGCTTTGCCATGATGAAGTTGTACATATTCCCCAGAATCTGATAATATTTATTTTTTATTCATTAATACATCCTACGCATTTTGTAAATATTGTTTTAATGAAAAGGATTAGTTCCTTGAAATAAGCCGTACGCCAGAGGTTTCAGTCATGTACACATGGTTCCACCTGAGAATTTCACTTCTGACATTGAGTCTCAGATAAGGCTGTACATTTTCAGATCCAGTCTAAATACTTATCTTTGGGGGGGGGACCTGCTTATTATTATTTTATTTCATTTCCTGATCTTTTGCAGAAGCTCTTAGTTTTGTTATCCAAAATATCATATTCGTATTTCAGATTGACTTTACTAATGTCAATATTATGCCTGACCTGAAAAAGAGCTACTGATAATATTGTAAAGTTGTTGCAATTCCAAGCCCACCTTTCACCTCTAAACTTCCTCTTAACGTTATGGGTCCTATTCCACAGCTGCGGCTAAAACAGAGAAAGTAAGTAAGAAAGTCTCCGATTTATTCCGGCGTAGGTTCTTCATTAGCACCTGGCTCCCTAAGAAAGCACAGGACAGGCTGATACCAGCAGTGCCGCCGCAAGTATCATTTTCTGGAGTCCTTAGGGCTCCATGGAACCCAACATATCATGACTGTCAACGATGCGCGGGATCTATTTTGTGAGATAGTGCAGCACCTCTGAGAAATCATGGAGTAAGACTAGGACCTGTTTATTTACAGTCTCACTCTGCTCCCTGTGACAGAAAATGGAGGATTGTGTCACTCCACTGTGGGATGACTTTTAGGGGGCGGTAGCCAGTGGATTAAGTGATTTAGCATTTGAAAAATCACTTAACACCAGCTTTGAAGAGGCGGTATTTCTCAGTGAAATACTGTCTCACATATGAAAGCCTGAGCTACCTTATAATAGCTTGCACTTCCATTCGTAGGTGCAAATTAGCGCCTCCTATACTAAGTATAGGAGACTTTAATTCACAGTAAGGCTACCTGTATAACGTCTCCTTTAGTTATCAACATGTGTGTAATGGGGCCCAATGTCTTATTATAGTATCTACAGTTCTAAAATGGCTCATGGAATGAAGATTATAATCTGTAAATGGAAAAAATTTCTTTAATTGTGTGTCTGGTCTGTACCCACCTTACTGGTTTCCTCAATGATAACTCCTTTCGCGACCTTTATCAGACTTCCACTCCCAGCACTCTAATGAGACTGATCTGGTCAAAGCGACTAATGACCTAGTTGCTGCTAAATGAAAAGATCACTACTCCCTATTTATTCTTCTTGACTTTTCTGCTTCTTTAGACACAGTGGACCACCTGCTTCTGCTCCACATGCTGCACAAAATAGCCTCAGTAGCACTGCTCTCTCCCGGCTCTCTTCCTATCTTTCCTCCTCTCTATAGTGTTTCTTTGCTGGCATCTCTTCATACCCCCAGTAACTTTCTCTGTTGGAGTACCTCAAGACTCTGTTCTGGGCCCCTTCTTCTTCATCTATACCACCTCCCTTGGTGATTTAATCTCTTCCTATGTTTTTCAATATCATCTCTACACTGATAAAACCCAGATCAAAATCTCCTCTCCGTTTCTTAAAGCTCAACCTTTCCAAAACAGAACTTCTTCTCTTCCCTCCACCCTAGATCTAACACATGCCGAATTTCGTTCAGTTCAATTGTGCCACCATTGCTTCTCTGGGCTCTGCTTATTGTTCATATCTGCGGTCAAGGAGCCGAGCAGGCATGAGAAAATCTTGGATGAGGATGTAAATAAGCCAGAGAGGAATAAACTGCATACATGCAGTATGAAACAAATAGACCTGTGTGTGTGTACAATACAGAGCAACAAATATAGCACCCCTGCAGAAAGGTAGAGTCATGTATACACAATCCTGTCCAGTTAACTAGCTTCAAAACAAACATTCATTCCAACTCTCAAAGGTGTGTTTGAACATACTTTGACTATAAAAACATACGTATGGTTACTGTAGCATGGATGTTTAAAGGCACACTACCAAAATATGAAATGTTGTTATTTTATTTATTTTAAGTTGCTGATCTCTTACATGTGTTTTGTTTTTCTCGTGTCTTACTCTTTTTATTTTTTTTTAAAATCCACATTTTTATTTTTCAAAATCAGGATACAAAATTAGAAAAGGATAGGGGAACATCAAAAGATATATAAATGGGGATAGCATACATCTAAGGCTGGGGTCAGACCAGCGCATTTTTAACGTGCGTTCTGGCGCACTTAATCACGGCCGCACTAGCAGCAAATGACGGGCAATGACAGCCAATATACGAAGTACGGTCGCACGAAAGTCCGGCCGCGCAACGCAAGTGGAAAATGAACGCATTTTTTCGAGAACGCAGAACCGCTAGTACGGACGTACAGAGTGCGCTGCGCCCGCTAGCGGTGTGTGTGTGTGATTTGGAGACGTCAGACCCTGCTCATGTCCGGCCAACATAACGTCCAGACGCAAAAAGTTTCCTGGTTTGGATTCGTAAAACATCACGCACGAAAATGCGCATCGTATGACCGTTTTCGCATATTCCGTGAAAAAATACATCAATGCGTTCGGACGCACTTTTTTACGTTCGCGTGTAAAAATGCTTTCGTTTGACCCTAGCCTAAATAACAGCATGTCAAATAAGGCAAGTATAATTACTTCTAAGTTCCATGACCATTACAATAACAATGCAGATAAGGTATCAAGTTAAATGATGAATGAGGAACATAGGATTACTTGTGTGAAACAACCTAAGATATAAATATATTTTGATTACAGGGATGATATTCCTCCGTCTGAAACAGCATCGATGTGACTATTAAATACTTTCAAATGGGTACTACAAGGAAGGTTGCGTTCAGGGCCGGATTTACCATTAGGCACAGTAGGCACAGTAGGCATGTGCCTATAGGCGCCTGCCACAAGGGGGTGCCTTGCTCTGTGTGTAAAAAAAAAAATATTATTTTTTTACAATTTGCAATAATTTAGACCACTGTATCTCTGGAGCCCTATGGGCTAGAGGGACATATGGGGTATCATTGGAAAGGTCAGCTTATAGCCTTTCCAGTGACACCAAACATAAATCTAACCTGATTATGTAAATATAAAATATTAAAATAATATTTTTCTCATTATTTTTCTAACACGGCACTATTATTCAGTTTACAATTATAAAGTGCTGCACTAACTCACCTCATTTACCATACTGCCAGCAAGTGTGTATCTGGTGAAGTAACGCATTGTTTAATTCACAACCTAGACCGTGGCGCTGCAGTGAGGAGGGACAGGAGGACTTTGGAACCTGCATACCTGAATTGTAGACATGTGCACAGCACAAAATTTCGTTTTGAACTAATGCATTAGTACTAAAATGCAATTTATTTAGTTGCTAAAGAAATTCGTTTTCAGTTCTTTAGTATGAAAACTAATTTCATTCATCCGAAAACCAGTGGATACAATTACTATTGTAGTGGCTCCTCAGAGGGCTGAGATCGCTGCTTGTTACAGTATCTCTCACTCTCAGCACAATGTGGGCCATATTATATAGCTGGTGCTAACATAACCAGAGCTGTTGTAAACTTCCCAGAGCTATTATAGCCTATGGAGGTTTTCAGTTACAACAGCTCTGGTTAAGTTAGCACCAACATTGCAATACTGCCCCGTGTCAGGCAAAGCTGTTACAGTAACTGACTGCTGCTCATCACAGCGCTCAGAGTTTCAGTAAAACTAGTAAATAATATTTTTATATATAAGACGTTAGAACAATATTATTTTCTTGTTTTACTGAAACTCTGAGCGCTGTGATGAGCAGCAGTCAGTTACTGTAACAGCTGAGCCTGATACATTGTACTGAGAGATAATGTAACAAGCAGCCGATCTCCGCGCTCACAGCCACTGGATTTAAAGGGCTAAAAAAAAAAAGCTCCTCTCTGTATAATGTTTAGAACATCCTCCTGCATTAATTAATACCCCTCTCTGTATAATGTATACAACATCCACCTGCATTAATTAATACCCCTCTCTGTATAATATATAGAACATCCTCCTGAATTAATGTCCCTCTCTGTATAGAACATCTTCCTGCATTGGCATGTGGAGGGTGCAGAACTTCGGATGTTGCGATGTTGCGCTCTTCATTGCTGGTCTCCTTCACTCATCAATATAATATCACAAAGAGGACTGAAACTAAAATGTAGTGCATTTTATTTTAGTTTCTTTCGTTTTTTGTACTGAGCAGTTTCGTTTCTCTTGAGTCATACTAAAACTAAATTATCCCAAAATTCGGACTAAATCGCTTTAGTACTAAAACGAATGCACATGTCTACTGAATTGTACACTGCACAAGGTTAAGTGAGGTGTCATTGGAAAGGTCAGAGTCTAGTCTTTACTATGATACCAAACAAGACCATATAAGGTGTAAAAATAAAAAATGAAAAAACTAAATGCTAAATATTTTTTTCTGTTCTACAACAGAGGTAATATATGCTTTTACATATAAAACAAACAATGCTGCTGCATTTACTGCCCTCCTCCTTTAACCATTCTACCCCATTGACTCCCTCACTCCCTGCTATGTCTTCCTTTTCTACAGTCTCGGAGGAGGATGTAACAGAACTTCTTATGTCCTCCTACCCGACCACCTGTCCACTTGATCCTATCCCCTCACACCTTATTTCGGCCTGTCCTACCATTTACTGTCCCTGCTTTGACTCATATTTTTAACATCTACTTCTCCTCTGGAATCTTCTCCTCTGTATTCAAACATGCTTCGATCACCCCATTCTAAAAAAAACATCTCTTGATCCTACCTCTCCTTTGAACTACTGTCCCATCTCTCTGCTCCACTTTGCCTCCAAAATCTTAGAACGTCTGGTCTATAAACAGCTCACCAGTTTTCTTGCTGCTAACTCTCTACTTGATCCACACCAGTCTAGCTTTTACTCCCAACAATCTACTGAGACTGCTTGACCAAGGTGACTAATGATTTAGCTGCAACTGAAACTGAATGTCACTTCTCCCTCCTTATTCTTCTTGACCTTTCCGCTGCATTCAACACTGGTAATCACCCTCACGCTGCATCAACTTGGCCTCAGTGACATCACTCTCTCCTGGTCCTCTTACTGTGTCTCTTTTCGCTCCTTCAGTATCGCCTACGCTGGTGTCTATTTACCACCAGTTCCTCTTTCAGTTGGGGTACCTCAAGGCTCTGTTCTGGGTCCCCTACTCTTCTCGATCTATACTGCCTCTTTGGACAATCTCATCTCTTCCTATGGATTCCAATATCAGCTCTATGCTGATGACATCCAAATCTCCCTTTACTCTCCTGATCTCTCTCCTCCTGTGCTGGACCGTGTTACAGCCTGCCTATCGGCTATCTTTGACTGGATGACTTTCCGTTTCCTAAAGCTCAACCTCTCTGAAACTGAACTCTCATCTTTCCTCCCTCTAAAACCTCCATTCCTGTGTCAATTTCTCTTCAGGTGAATGCTGTCACCATTACTTCCACCTCTCAGGCTCGTTGCCTCAGGGTCCTCTTGGACTCCAATTTATCCTTTACTCCACACATTCAGTCTCTAACCAAATCTTGCTACTTCCACCTAAAAAACATTGCACGCATCCGTCCCTTTCTTAATCCAGACTCTACTAAAATGCTCATCCAAGCTCTTATTATCACCCGCCTTGACTACTGTAACCTCCTTCTCTCTGGCCTTATGAGGTCCCAGATTCTCCCTCTGCAGTCTGTAAAGAACGTCTGTGCCAGACTCATACACCTCACCTCCTGCACCTCTCACACCTTACCTCTCTGTCAATCTCTACACTGGCTCCCTGTTTCCTTTAGAATCCAATTCATTATACTGGTGCTCACATACAAAGCTCTCCATAACCGTGCCCCTGCCTACATCTCCTACCTTATTAGCAGGTACATCCCATCCCCACCACTTCGCTCAGCCAATGATCTGATGTTATCAGTTCCTCATACCCGCACCCGTCAACTTTAACCTTCAGGACTTCACTCGAGCTGCACCCTTTCTATGGAACTGTCTCCCTGCAACATCAGACTCGCCCGTCTCTCCAGTACTTCAAGAAGTCTCTGAAAACGCATTACTATAGAGAAGCCTATCAGCTCACTCCATGATCCCCACTGTCATTTCCTGCTCCATCTTCCCATTCAGTCCTCATGCAACCCGCTACTTCAAATACCCTATTCATCCTCACCTAATGTGTCACCCCTCTCCTCTTAGATTGTAAGCTCTTGAGCAGGATCCTCCCTCCTTCTGTTCTGTGTGTGTAACATATATGTATATTTGTTATTCTGTTTCTCCCATTGTACAGCCCTAAGGAATTTGTTGGCGCATTATAAATACTTGTAACTGTAACTAATTCAACTAAGGCAACAGATTCTGCCCCTTCTTTTGATTTGAGCACGGAGAAAAAAACAGTTTCAGTTTTTTAAAATGTATTTTTTTTAGGGTTTTTTGCCTCAAAACAAAAATTTAAATAGTAATTTTGGCATGTTTCTTTTTTTTTGTTTGGGGGGGTAGGTGCGCTCCACATTTCTGTGGCTACAGGCTCCTGAGGTGCAAATCCGGCCCTGGTTGCGTGTCCCAAACCAAAGTCTGTGAAGGAGCTGAACAGTTGAGTCAATGCACTTGAAGGGTATTGATAATAAAGCTTGCAGCGTGATAATGAAACAAAGAGACAAGTGAGGAAGAGAGTAGAGAGAGAGGAGGGAGAAGAAGAAGATAATGATGACAGGGAAGGTGGGGTGAGAGAGAGGGAGAAAAAGGGGAGAAAAAAAAGGGTGGGGGAGCGGTGGGGAAGGGTGACAGAAGTCATATATGACCAGGGAATCTCCATGGCTAAGGCCGAAATCGCGCCGCAGTGCCTCTGTCGCCCTACCTTATTCAAACCTCCTCCAGGGGAATCCGTGGCCTCCCCAGCCTCAACCAAGGTGCTCCTAAACGCCGCCGAAGAACAGTATTCGTTCCAATTGAACCAAACCGTCAGAGAATGTTGAGCGGCCTTTGCAGGGGAGAGAGACAATTCTTCATTTGTCCTCAAAATTTCTAACCTATCCACCAAAAGTTTCAGGGAGGGTCTAGAAGTAGATCTCCAATAAAGAGGAATAAGAGATCTGGCCTCTAAAAAAGGATGCGTAGAAGTACAGATTTCTTCATTGACCTCACAGAAAATGGAAGATGAAGGAGTAAAAATGTTTGCGGTTTAAAATCCAGAAGGATGTCTGTGGTGTGGTGGATCAGATCACGAACCTGTTTCCAAAACTTCTCCAGGGATGGACATTCTTACCACCACACATGAAGATAGGTGCCAATCACAGCAGTACAACGCCAACAAGTCGGAGAGTGAGCTGCTGCATACATGGCTAAGAGCGTGTGGGGTCCTATATCAAAAGACCAGAAACTTATAGGAAAATTCCTGGAGCTTGGTAATCGGGGAGCCATAATGAGTCAAAGTCAGGGATTGAGTCCGTTTCATCTGAGATAGGCGACTCTAGTAGTTGTTCTCACTGGCCCATAAATGCGGGCGGATCAGTTTCCACTGTCTGTAAAATGCCACAAAAAGTTGACACGCTGTGTGCAATTGGAAGGGCTCTACGACAAATGGTCTCGAACGTGGTAAGTGTTCTAGTTAATGCGGAGTTTCCAGGTAACATTTTGAGAAAGGATTTGATGTGATGAAAATTAAAGCACTCTGCAAAAGACAGAACCGGTAGAACGGGTGATGTAGGAATTACAAAATTGCCGTTACAGAGAACGTGATAAGATCGTAAGTCAGCAGAGTCCGTAAATCTGAGCAAGAGGGTAAGATCAGTACCGGAAACTCAGGGTTGTGTACCAACGGTAAGAGTGGGGAAGGATAAGATGTCAGAGCGTATTTCGATCGAATCTTGTGCCACAGCCTTTGCAATGGACTGGGCCACCGAATGCAACAGCCAGGGAAGAGTCCACAGCGGACGGCCCATCTGAGCCTCCTCCAGGTCATTTAGTAGTTTATTAAGTTCTTGACGTGCGTGTAGAAGGCGTTGATAAACCAAAGCATCATTAGAAGAGATATGCTCCAGTTCTAGGTCCCTTATTGTTGTTAACGTTTTCTGTTCCTCCTCACAAAGCTTTTTCCGTGCAGTGGCCTTGCTGATAAAAAAGCCCCTGATGACAGCTTTATGAGCTTCCCAAATTACAGGGATTGGTGTGTATTGCGAGGAATTTACAGTGAAGAAATTTTCCAACGCTGATTGCAATTCTGCGAGAATTATAGGATCTTCCAGAAGGGAAACGTTCAAGCGCCATTGACGTTCCCGTGGGGCACAGAGCAGAGAGTGTATAGACAAAGATTATTGGAGCATGATCCGACCATGTAGTAGCTGCCATCTGGACCGAATGGGTCAAGGCCAGATCTTGATAGTGCATAAAAGAATAATCTATCCGCGTATGGACCGGAGAGTAAAATGAAAAATCTCGCTCCGTAGGATGTATGGCCCGCCAGACATCTACGAGCCTATGATCATGTAAAGTACGATGGATATGTCGTAATACATGCGGTGGGATAGTAGATGTCCCTGATGAGGCGTCCAGTCATGGGTCTAATGCCACATTAAAATCGCAAGATAATGATTCCCTGCTGGAAGGACTCTAGCAATCGAAGTATGCGCGCTAAACAAGTGTGCTGATGCCTATTAGGCAGATAAAGAGAAGCAAATGTGTAAGTAGTCTCCACGACAGTCCCGTGGACGAAAAAATAGCGACCCTCAGTGTCAGTTTCCACTGCATCCACAACAAAGGGAACATCTTTGGATATTAAAATTGCTACGCCCCTCGATTTACTGAGAGAGAAGATGCTGAAAAAACCAACAGGATAATTCGAGTCACCCAAATGAGGCGTCGAGTTGGCCCAGAAGTGGGTCTCCTGGAGGAAGGCAACAGAGGCACGTGAGGACCGCAAATCCCGTAGCAATCATGAGCACTTCTCAGGGAGGTTAAGACCACGGAAATTATAGCAAATCATTTGGAGGTCGCAGGGGGCAAACGGAGGCACCATGGTTGGCATACGTGAGCAGGATATGGAAAACAGGGAAGTGGGGGTGGGAAGAGAGAGAGAGGGAGAGGTGAAAAAAAAAGGGGGGCTGGTAAATAAGTAGTACGGATTACCAGAAAAAGAGAGGGAGTTAAGAGGGGGGGGAACAAAACACTGAACTAGAGGAGAGACAAAGAAAATTCAGAGTATAGAAAAGGAGAAGAGATAGGGAGCAAAGGACAGCACGAGAGAGAGATCAAGAAAAGAGGTAAGAAGTGCACCAACTGTGACGTCAACCTCAAACCACCAGGAACAGTAACCTGGTGGGAGGACCCACAGATGGGAGGAGAATGCACTACACCTCGTGGGGTAGAATATACCTAGGCAGTAAGATAAGTAACAACGATGGAAAACAATGGTACTCCACCACAGTACCGACGAACAGCAGAAAAATCTGTTCTGTGGAAGATGCAATAGTAGTGGATAATAGTGGATGTAAAAAAAAAACAAAATCACAAGGGGAACAGGGGGGGAGACCTCACATCGAATGAGAGGGAGCCACAGTGGGACACAACAAACCACAAATTGAAATCGGCGACAATGAAGATCAGGTTAACAAGCTGTACAGTAATAGCGAATATAAATTAAGTAAATTAAGCAATATATCGTATGGTATTAGAAAAAACAAGTGGTCCCCAATCCTCTCTCCATTCCCACCCACCCCCCCTTCAACCTCTGCCACTAAAATCCCCACTAAAATCAACCCGTAATAGCGATATTATTAACTGCAAGAAATTCTCCAGCTACATCCCCCATAATGCTTGGCAAAGCGATATTGCTTCACACTCACACAAACCCATAAAAAAAAATTCCTTTATAGGTTGAGCGTTCGTCAAGCACGACGGGGGTAATAAGAAGAGTACAACTCCGGAGCATAGATGTAATCAGGGCTTTTCAGGATCCACTGTGATCTAGAGCCCGCCACATTCTTATAAGAGGCCAGGAAGCCAAGAATCAGAAGCCTCCAGGTATGAAACACTGACACCCTGAAAAGGCATCTCCGTGTAGCTTCGTCTAGTGTGCCGGAGATGAAGCAAGTGGAGAGGCATTAGGAAGCGAATCTTCAATAGGGCTTCTACGTTGCGACACGCAAAGGTCTTCAGCTAGGGGTGCCGAAATAAGCTGAGTCTCGGGTAACAGTTCCCAGTCCAGAACTTCTGCTGCTGGCAGGCCCAATCGGGTCAAAAAGGGGGCCACATCTTTGGGGGTGTGAATAGTGTAACCAAAGTTATTTTTGCGAACATGTAGGGCAAAAGGTAAACCCCAACGATAAGGGAGATCAGCCTCCTGCAGCAATCTAGTAACAGGACGAAGTGCCTGGTGGGCCGCCAAGGTGTGGGGGGCGTTAAATCCTGAAACAGTTCGAACGTAATGTCTGCAACTGTCCAATGCCTGCGAGGGCGAGCCCTCGACATAATAGGTTCTTTCAATTGATAATCCGGAAGTTGGCAGATGATGTCCCTTGGGGGAGCCAACTGAGATGCGGTTTGGGGCCGAAGGGCCCTATGGGCATGATCTATAGCAGATGCCGGTAATGGGGGGCAACCCAACATGTGGGAAAAGGCATGCCTTCACCTCCGTGACTCCCTCCCCCACGCCCCGTACCCTTACGTTGTGTCTCCATGATCTATTCTCTAGATCATCCAGCCGACGATGCAGGTCAGAGAAGTGCTGCTCGACAACATGATCCGGAGCGGCCATAGATGTACAGCGTCTAGCAGTCTCCTCTTCCAGTCACGCAACACGTGAGTTAATAGCCGAGAGATCCGCGCGAACATCCGCAATCTCCCTGCCAAAAGCTACCTGCATTTGGTCCATCATCTCGTGGAAGTCAGCCCGAGTAGGGAGCTCAGCACGTGTGGGTAAATTCGCTATCAGAGCTTCCAGCCGCTGGATAGTAGATGCCTTGCTGGTCGGCACGGTCTGGGTCAGCGAGGACGCCGCCATCTTGGAGGCTCCGTCCAGTACAGGGCGCGGTTGTGAGGAGTTGAAAAGCGTTGCGATAGATCCCGCCAAGGCTCTTCCAGCGGGGACAGGGTTATTCTTGGATGATTTGCGGGGTTGGGTGCAAACCATATCCACAGGCATGTGCGGTGGAGCGAAGTTATCGGCAGTGTTGTAGGGAGCTCAAAGACTAAGCTGCCATCTTAGGTCCCGGCCAGACCACACCCCCCGTGTTTTACTCTTTAAGTGTCATTGGGAGCATCCTTTTTGCGACTGTTTGTGCTGTAAACTCCCCCCCCCTGTTATTTTTTGCATCACCTGCGTTTCACTGTGTGGCTTTAGCCATAGAATCAAATCTATGAGTCAGACAGTCAACTCACATCATTGTATTATGTGGGATGTATTCAAAGGACATCACGGGGGGAGTTTAGAAGTCTTTTAAGCTCCTTGTTTTATCTCATTCAACTGCCATCTCTTTTCTTGAGTAGCCCTGACAACACACAATAGCCTTATCTAAACATTCACTCCTCCATTCCATTGACTGTTAAATACCATCTAAGCTAAACCACAGCAGTAAAGAAAAACCTTTGCACAGATTTTGGTAAATGTTGCATCATGGGAAAAACTCACAAAATGGTATCAGAAGATAAAAAACGAAATGTATTTTCCTCTTTACATGCAATTAATTCAAACATAAAAACAGCAGCATGTGTTTGTAAAGTGGTTTTGTTTGTAATGCACATATAATCCAATTACAGCTTACAATATGTTAGTGGTAGTGTTCCTTTAAGATATAGCTTTAGAACATCATGAGACATTGAAAGAAAAGTGCAGACATCTTTCCATGCCACATCCCCTCAAATGCTCCTATCTCCAACGGCCACACATGGACCAATATACGCAGACTGCCCCAAACAAATTAATAAAGCTGGTCCAAAACTCCTAATGTTGTTTATACCCTTATAAAACACTTCAGCAACTGTACTATTTATTATTATCAGTGTTATTTATAGCATGCTATATAGTTAACATTTGTTACCTAGCTCAGGGCTGTGTTGTAGGGACACAACTGAGTTATTGTATCAAATCCTGATAAACAACCCAATGCTTTGAGTTACCGGAGTTCACTGAAGAGCAAATTCCCTATTATTGTAAATGTCCTGAAGCAGGTCATTCATCACTGCCTTAAAACCATGAAAACAGTGCTGTTCAGTCAAACTGCCTGCTGACCCAAATAAGAGTCATATTTTATCACGGTACTTGTTTTGTTTCTAAATGAAGACATTGAAAGTAACTTGAAATGTTTCTTAATTCCAGATCACAAAACTGCTTCACAACATAGACTCCAGTCCTCTCCATATGGGGGTGAGAGAAGGTTGAAGAATGCTGAGAGGGTCTGAATTTGGGATGTTGTGATCAAAATTATTCAACCCCCACTGAAATTGAGTGTTTTGGCCAGTTTGACATTGATTTTGATCATTCAGTCATCTTGCTTACAATTAAATCAAAGAGGCACGTGTGGCTCAGACAAATATAACATAACATTTATAATGAAATAACCACAAATGTCTTTTCTGTGCTCACATCATTATCAGTTTTATTCAATCCCCAAGTGACATTCAATCTTAGTACTTAGTACAACATCCTTTTACAGTTATAACAGCTTTTAAACGTGAAGCATAGCTTGACACAAGTGTCTTGTAGCGATCTACGGGTATCTTCGCCCATTCGTCATGGGCAAAAGCCTCCAGTTCAGTCACATTCTTAGGCTTGCGCACTGCAACTGCTTTCTTTAAGTCCCACCAGAGGTTCTCAATCGGATTTAAGTCTGGTAAAAAGGTGTCATCTGCGCTCGTTTCTATGTGTTCCATGTACAACATAACTGAGGTTTTTGTTTGGTTCAATGGCCATTGCAACGTAAGCTCACTCGCCACTTCACGGCACCTCTTTACAGAGTGAGTACCTAACAATTGTAACCAAAAGGCCGCTCTACTGAGCAGCTCCAAGCCCCTCCTGCTGCTTTTCAGCCAAGGAGAGGAAGAGATGGTGGGTTTTATTTATACACGCACCAAACACTTCCCATTTGGGATTAAAAACAAAAACATGGAAAGAGGAACAGCTGCAGAACGACGGACTGGTGTTACAAGCATGATAAACATAAATACAGAAAAAATGGCGTCGCGCCCATACTCACCGGAGCGGCAGCAACTGCCAGGAGTAACAGCCCAGTTAATGTATAAAACATAACAAGGAAAAAAGGTGTGTATGGGCGCGACGCCATTTTTTCTGTATTTATGTTTATCATGCTTGTAACACCAGTCCGTCGTTCTGCAGCTGTTCCTCTTTCCATGTTTTTGTTTTTAATCCCAAGTGGGAAGTGTTTGGTGCGTGTATAAATAAAACCCACCATCTCTGCCTCTCCTTGGCTGAAAAGCAGCAGGAGGGGCTTGGAGCTGCTCAGTAGAGCGGCCTTTTGGTTACAATTGTTAGGTACTCACTCTGTAAAGAGGTGCCGTGAAGTGGCGCGTGAGCTTACGTTGCAATGGCCATTGAAACAAACAAAAACCTCAGTTTTGTTGTACATGGAACACATAGAAACGAGCGCAGATGACACCTTTGTTCCTTGTTATGTTTTATACATTAACTGGGCTGTTACTCCTGGCAGTTGCTGCCGCTCCGGTGAGTATGGGCGCAACGCCATTTTTTCTGTATTTGGATTTAAGTCTGGTGACTGCGATGGCCACTGCAAAATGTTCCAGCCTTTAATCTGCAACCATGCTCTAGTGGACTTGGAGGTATGTTTGGGATCATTGTCCTGTTGAAAGGTCCAACGTCTCCGAAGCCTCAGGTTTGTGACGGACTGCATCACATTGTCATCCAATATCTCCTGGTACTGAAGAGAATTCATGGTACCTTGCACACGCTGAAGCTTCCCTGTACCTGCAGAAGCAAAACAGCCCCAAAGCATGTGTAACGGGGAGCCCCCTATAGGGTAAGGGGGAACCCCCCAATCTGCAGAGATGAAGCCTTAAGGACAGGTATACAGCTTCCAGGGATAAAACCAAGATGTTAACAGAACTTAGAAATATCCCTAAGCCCTGACTGAGATCCTTGAAAGATGGTCTCGAAATTCTAACTAAGCTAGGTTTGCAAGATGAATAGAACATAAACCAGACAGACAATAAATGCAGATATACAGATTCCAGGGAACAAAAGCAAGATATTAACAGAAACTAGAAAGATCCCTAAGCCCTGACTGAGATCCTTGAAAGGTGGTCTCGATATACTAACTAGACTAGGTTTGCAAGACGAACAGAACATAAACCAGACAGACACTAAATGCAAGCATACAGATTCCAAAGCACGGTACAGTACAGGGGACAGACAGAAGAGAGGTCCAAATACAAGAGCCAAAGGTCATACACAGAATATCATACTAGAGGGGTCAGGCAAGAGAGGGATCCTAAATACATAAGCCAGAGGTCATACACAGCAAATCAAAGTACACCAGCATACAGGGACTAGGTATGAAAGACTATCCTGATCCAAGGATCAAGGGGAGTCCTGGTCGTACTTATAGGGCAGAACAGGTCACATGACCGCAGGCCAATAAGCCCAACAGATGGCCTGCAGGCTGAAAACAAAAAATAAACAGGAATCCCTGCTACCACAGCAGGGGGCAAGGCCGAGACGTGACATAACCCCCTCCCTTACGGGTGACCTCCTGGGCACCCAAGAAAGAAAACATGGACGGCATGAAAACGGACAAGCCAGTCACCAGTACCCATGGAATCCCACTCAGACTCAGAGTAGTCAGCATGTGCCTGAGCAAGCAAAGCTCTTTCATAAACCTCCAGGTCCTCTCTGCAGATCACTGCACCATTAGAGGCCCGTACACAACCCTCGGCGACCGGGCTAGGGTCTCGTACCCGAGGATCCGACGACATGAGTACCTTAGACTTTGAACGGAGTGAATCATCAGTCCCAGGTTGTTTATGGTTAGTCCTCTTGCGTCTCCTGGACCGTGATCTAGGAGTTCCGTCCACACCATGGTACATAGAGGTATTAGAGGTACTGCCAGATCCAGTGACGGTAGTCGTGCCCCGAGATTGTATATTACAACCCACAGTGGAACCACTAGACACAGTGGACTTACTGTCTACCTCAGAGGCAATGACCTTGCCATTAAACGTGGCCCCGACCGATACAGTACAGGGTGTGTGCATGACTGGTACACTCTCGGGATATGGGACTTCACCAGGACATGGTACAGGTGGCGCCACAACAGTCTTACACCTCTCCCCAGGAGGAGTATATTGTTGATCATCTGAATCAGAGTCTTCCAACAGCCCTTTCAGAATGTCAGGGTGTCTCTGGAGCACTACCCAGTGCCTCTCACGCATCCAAAAGCCGGAAGGCGTCCGTATAATGTCCGTGGGAACACAATGTGATTTAGGGATCTCAACACTCTTTAAACCACCAGCTTGCTGAATTTCCCTGATTACTGTGCGGAGTAAGGTACCTCGGAGTTAGAGGGTGTAGTATCAATGGAACCAGAAACAAAGTGTGGCAGTTTCAGAACCAGATTGGCTAGGGTTGATCACCTTTTCTTGTCTTCTCTTAGACTTTGTGACCACCTCACAAGGCTTGACAATGGTGGGGACAACACTGGACTCACTGTGGGGCAAGGGCACAGTGGTCTCATGTGCCAATCCAGGCACATCGGCCTTATAACAAAACGTGGTCACAGTTGTCTCGTCTAACCTGGGTACAGCTGTCATTGCTGACGTACAGCTTGTCCCGGACACCACTGGCAAGGTACCAGCCTCAGGCATCACGAATGACATATTGTCAGTACCCGACATGGCTGGCTTCGTGCCAGGGGAAGCAGACATGGCTGGCTTCGTGCCAGGGGAAGCAGACATGGCTGGCTTTTCATTGCCAGTGGGAACAGACATGGCTGGCTTCGTGCCAGGGGAAGCAGACATGGCTGGCTTTTCATTGCCAGTGGGAACAGACATGGCTGGCTTCGTGCCAGGGGAAGCAGACATGGCTGGCTTTTCATTGCCAGTGGGAACAGACATGGCTGGCTTCGTGCCAGGGGAAGCAGACATGGCTGGCTTCGTGCCAGGGGAAGCAGACATGGCTGGCTTTTCATTTCCAGTGGAACAGACATGGCTGGCTTCGTGCCAGGGGAAGCAGACATGGCTGGCTTTTCATTGCCAGTGGGAACAGACATGGCTGGCTTCGTGCCAGGGGAAGCAGACATGGCTGGCTTTTCATTGCCAGTGGGAACAGACATGGCTGGCTTCGTGCCAGGGGAAGCAGACATGGCTGGCTTCGTGCCAGGGGAAGCAGACATGGCTGGCTTTTCATTGCCAGTGGGAACAGACATGGCTGGCTTTCGTGCCAGGGGAAGCAGACATGGCTGGCTTTTCATTGCCAGTGGGAACAGACATGGCTGGCTTCGTGCCAGGGGAAGCAGACATGGCTGGCTTTGTGCCAGTGGATACAGACATGACTGGCTTCGTGCCAGTGGATACAGACATGGCTGGCTTCGTGCCAGTAGATACAGACATGGCTGGCATTTCATTGCCAGTGGGAACAGACATGGCTGGCTTTTCCTTACCAGTGAGAACAGGCATGGCTGGCTTTTCATTACCAGTGAGAACAGGCATGGCTGGCTTTTCATTACCAGTGAGAACAGGCATGGCTGGCTTTTCATTACCAGTGAGAACAGGCATGGCTGGCTTTTCATTACCAGTGAGAACAGGCATGGCTGGCTTTTCATTACCAGTGAGAACAGGCATGGCTGGCTTTTCATTACCAGTGAGAACAGGCATGGCTGGCTTTTCATTACCAGTGAGAACAGGCATGGCTGGCTTTTCATTACCAGTGAGAACAGGCATGGCTGGCTTTTCATTACCAGTGAGAACAGGCATGGCTGGCTTTTCATTACCAGTGAGAACAGGCATGGCTGGCTTTTCATTACCAGTGAGAACAGGCATGGCTGGCTTTTCATTACCAGTGAGAACAGGCATGGCTGGCTTTTCATTACCAGTGAGAACAGGCATGGCTGGCTTTTCATTACCAGTGAGAACAGGCATGGCTGGCTTTTCATTACCAGTGAGAACAGGCATGGCTGGCTTTTCATTACCAGTGAGAACAGGCATGGCTGGCTTTTCATTACCAGTGAGAACAGGCATGGCTGGCTTTTCATTACCAGTGAGAACAGGCATGGCTGGCTTTTCATTACCAGTGAGAACAGGCATGGCTGGCTTTTCATTACCAGTGAGAACAGGCATGGCCGGCTTTTCATTACCAGTGAGAACAGGCATGGCTGGCAGCGTGCCAGTGGATACAGACATGGCTGGCTTCGTGCCAGTAGAAACAGACATGGCTGGCCTTTCATTGCCAGTGAGAACAGGCATGACTGGCTTTTCATTACCAGTGAGAACAGGCATGACTGGCAGCGTGTCAGTGGATACAGACATGGCTGGCATCGTGCCAGTGGATACAGACATGGCTGGCATCGTGCCAGTAGATACAGACATGGCTGGCATCGTGCCAATAGATACAGACATGGCTGGCAGCGTGCCAGTGGATACTGACATGGCTGGCAGCGTGCCAGTGGATACTGACATGGCTGGCAGCGTGCCAGTATATACAGACATGGCTGGCAGCGTGCCAGTATATACAGACATGGCTGGCAGCGCGCCAGTGGATACTGACATGGCTGGCAGCGTGCCAGTGGATACTGACATGGCTGGCAGCGTGCCAGTGGATACTGACATGGCTGGCAGCGTGCCAGTGGATACTGACATGGCTGGCAGCGTGCCAGCGGATACAGACATGGCTGGCAGCGTGCCAGTATACAGACATGGCTGGCAGCGCGCCAGTGGATACAGACATGGCTGGCAGCGTGCCAGCGGATACAGACATGGCTGGCAGCGTGCCAGCATATACTGACATGGCTGGCAGCGTGCCAGCGGATACAGACATGGCTGGCAGCGTGCCAGTGGATACAGACATGGCTGGCAGCGTGCCAGTATATACAGACATGGCTGGCAACGCGCCAGTGGATACAGACATGGCTGGCATAGCATTCCCAACCGGAGACACTGCAACCTCACTGGGAGACGAGGGCATAGTGATCCCATGATTCAACAGATTTGAGGTGGCTATTCTGCCAGTCTGGATGCCTATGGAGGACACACACCAGTACCTCCATAGCGATACCTGGATACATGGTTCCCCTGCCATTGCTTAACAGGTTTTAATACACAATGTTCAATAGTGTGATTTGGATCTGCACAATAAAAACAGAGACCATACAACCTGCGTCTTTCCTTCTCCGGTATGGGTTTGCAAGTAGTGCAGGGTGGTGCTGCATCGTTAGCTGCAGCAGGTGATAGGCTCAGAGCCTCTATTAACCTCTGCAGCTCTTTCAGCATAGCAAGCACCAAGTTCAATACAGCTTCATACATATGAGACATACCTGCCAGCTTCTATTTTGGGATCAGGATAATGTAACGGGGAGCCCCCTATAGGGTAAGGGGGAACCCCCCAATCTGCAGAGATGAAGCCTTAAGGACAGGTATACAGCTTCCAGGGATAAAACCAAGATGTTAACAGAACTTAGAAATATCCCTAAGCCCTGACTGAGATCCTTGAAAGATGGTCTCGAAATTCTAACTAAGCTAGGTTTGCAAGATGAATAGAACATAAACCAGACAGACAATAAATGCAGATATACAGATTCCAGGGAACAAAAGCAAGATATTAACAGAAACTAGAAAGATCCTAAGCCCTGACTGAGATCCTTGAAAGGTGGTCTCGATATACTAACTAGACTAGGTTTGCAAGACGAACAGAACATAAACCAGACAGACACTAAATGCAAGCATACAGATTCCAAAGCACGGTACAGTACAGGGACAGACAGAAGAGAGGTCCAAATACAAGAGCCAAAGGTCATACACAGAATATCATACTAGAGGGTCAGGCAAGAAAGGGATCCTAAATACATAAGCCAGAGGTCATACACAGCAAATCAAAGTACACCAGCATACAGGGACTAGGTATGAAAGACTATCCTGATCCAAGGATCAAGGGGAGTCCTGGTCGTACTTATAGGGCAGAACAGGTCACATGACCGCAGGCCAATAAGCCCAACAGATGGCCTGCAGGCTGAAAACAAAAATAAACAGGAATCCCTGCTACCACCAGCAGGGGGCAAGGCCGAGACGTGACAGCATGATTGACCCCCCGCCATGCTTCACAGTAGGCAAGGTGTTCTTTTCTTCATAGGCCTTGTTCTTCCTCCTCCAAACATAGCGTTGATCCATGGGCCCAAACAGTTCGAATTTTGTTTCATCAGTCCACAGAACACTATCCCAAAACTTCTGTGGTTTGTCCACATGACTTTTGGCATACTGCAGTCGACTCTTCTTATTCTTTGGAGACAGCAAGGGGAGTTCTGGCATGGAGTGCCTGGGAGTTCTGGCATGGAGGCCTTCATTACGCCGTGTGCGCCGTATTGTCTGAGCTGAAACTTCAGTACCCATATCTGACAAATCTTTTCTCAGTTCCTCAGCAGTCACACAGGGACTTTTCTCCACTCTACGCTTCAGGTAGCGCACAGCAGTCGAAGTCAGCATCTTCTTTCTGCCACGACCAGGTAGCGTTTCAACAGTGCCCTTTGCCTTGAATTTGCGAATGATGCTTCCTATGGTCTCTCTTGGTATGTTTAACTTTTTTGCAATCTTCTTATAGCCATTGCCCTTCCTGTGAAGAGTAATCACCTCTTCTCTTGTCTTCCTGGACCATTCTCTTGACTTCACCATGTTTGTAACCACACCACATCACAGTATCACAGTCATTTTAAAGCTGCCTAATTGGTGCTTATTATGCTTTATTGCTCCTCCGTGACATCCACAGGTGTTTTCAATACCTGATTGAAAACACTTGAATGAACCTCTGTTCTTCAGAGTGGTAGTCTTTAAGGGGTTGAATAATTGTGTCAATGAAGAATTCACAAAAGAAACATTTACTACTGTATTACAAAACCAATTGATGTCATTTTAGTTGCATATGGTTCTTTAAAAAGTCCTTGTAGGATTTCATTCTGAATACAATTACAAATGTACACTAAATTCCCTAAAACCCTTTACAGCATTGGGGGTTGAATAATTTTGAACACAACTGTAAATGGATGGACTGATGGTGGGTGTTGGAATGTAAATGGACTGCCCTGAGGTTATAAGGTGACTGATGTGGAGTGTAATTTAACACAAGGAGGTGTAAAGGGATTGGTATGGGGAAATTTAAGGTGTCAGATATGGAGAGCCAGGGGTTTAATGGGCCTAATGTAGGGCAAGACAAATCTGTGGGGTGGATTTTGAATGGAAGGACATGTAGGAGTGGATGGAAGGAAACTGTGGACCAATGGGATGTGTGTATGATTTTAAAGCCACAATAGCAGAGCTATAAAATAACCCCATGTTGTTTACCACTTACCAGCCAGGAAGATCCAGTGTTTGCGATATTTTTAAGTATACATGATCAAGTCTACTGGTGCTGCATCATAATTATGGAGTCCAAAGGGTCAGGTCTTCTGGTGGTACAAGAGAAACTAGTATTTTACAATTTTAGGGCAATATTCTGATCTAGTCAGTAAAAGGAAGCTGTTGAGGGGGAATGTCAGAACAAGCCCACAATATTTAGCATGGCAGCTCCCGCTTACCACCTTTATTACATCCAAGACACTATAGTCGCTTGAGACGAAATAATAGGGAGCCACTAAAAGATATTGATTCCATAAAGCCTAGTCCAGCAGGATCCTGTGTGAGGCCTGTGTGAACTTGTGTTTTTGCATTGTCACAGAGAAGCCAAGGAAGGACACTGGGAACTATTTATTCCTAGTGTTGTGCTGTTAACATTGAGAGTAGGTGGTTGATTGTGTCTTCCACTGCACAGAGGAATATGAGGTAATATTGTTTACTCTTAGAGCTAGTTATTTCTCAGTGTTTAGATATTCTGCGAAAGCAAAATTATTTGACATCAAGCTTTAAGAGAGGGTATTCATTTCTGAATACTAGATCGAGACATGAAGAACGAGCTACATTGGCATAGACCAGTGGTTCCCAACCGCGGTCCTCAAGTACCCCTAACAGGCCAGGTTTTAAGGAAGGATCACCTTGAGGAAATACAGACTGAATCCTGCAATCACTGAGCAGCAAATCATATCACCTGTGCTGTGCTTCACATATCTGGAAAACTTGACCTGTTGGGCGTACTTGAGGACCGCGGTTGGGAAACACTGGCATAGATCATCCTACTCCTATTAGGTGCAAGTGAAAGGTTCCTATACAATGTATAGGAGCCATTTATTTTCAGTAAACAGCCATAATGCCCAAGTCATTCTGCTAATGACTTGATCTGTTAGCGTAACATGTCGATTGGAATAGGCCCTTTGTTTTCCCACCCAAAATGGGAGAATTTTGAAAATGTATTTCCCTCATTGAAGAAATAGGTTTAGAGTCTAAATCCACACAGAAATGGGCTCTGGTTGCACCAATACATAAATGTTCTTGCACGTCAATCGATTGAATATAATATGGCCCAATAAAGAAAAAGTAATAATTAAACAAAAAAATAAAAACGAATCTAAGAGTTACCAAGAAGCTTTGCACATTCTTCTTCTTCAAAAAACAAATTCTGCAGATCACAGTCTCCATCTGTTACTACAATGATAAACAAGTCTTCTGACCACAAAAGGCAGCAGGTTACTTGAAAAAGTACAAACCACACAGAATGAATTGAAACAATAACAGTGAAAGGAAGTTAGCCTTCACTGATAAAAAATGAATGCTCGTTTCCATGAAGCAGATAGCAAACACTGTCTATAGTTCTAGTTTGACGGTTTTATTTCATAAATGCTTGTTTCACAAGTTTTGCCACAACATAAATATATAAAAAAATAATAATGTGAACCTGAACTGGGCAAGTATTAGACTTTTATCTTATCTGTGAAGTGGCATAGCAGAAACACTTTAATGTAAAATACAATAACGCAAAAAACAACAGAATGTCAGTAAACTTCTGATCACACAGAATATAAAAGAGGCAGCGGGATTGACAATATTCTGTAAGATGTTTTTAGAATTTTTAATAGGCAGTGCTGCTTATGGCAGCCTATGATGGGTTCACCCCATCCATGATCCGTCATTCTGCTGTATCAGCTGAAGGTGCATCACATAGATTTGGACACTCTGGTATTGAGTTCTCTGAACCCAAATCTAGGGCTTTTGGGTCCATGGAGGAAGCACAGCTTCCTGCGTGGAGGTACATAAGGAGAGAGGAGAGGTGCAGTCTTCCTATGGCACTAGATGAGGTACTGTGGCTAATCACTTTGGAGGAAGGAGGTGTGGAGCCTCTTAATCAAGGAAAGGGAGGGGATGGGTCCCCTCCGTGGGAATGGGAGGAATGGGGTCACTCACAGTGGGGAAATGGGAGGAATGGGGCCTCTCACATTCTGAGGAGGGAGGTAAATTGGGCCAATCTGTCTAGTGGAAGCAAAAGAGGAAATGGGGAGTTTCTAGGGGAACGGGTCAATCTAGGGTGCAAATAGGGGGCACACACTTGAGAAAAGAGAGAGAATAGGGTCCTGGCGAGAGAATTCTGGTGCTCTGTCCTGGATCCTGGCGACTCATGTCTGTCTGTGCACATGCCTATCTATCCGAAGGGTTTGATGGGGTGGTTGTTGAGTATCATAGACCAGCAGTTTGCTAGATTTCTCTGAGAATTTTAATGGCAGTTCTGCTCAGAAGATTCAGCGAGGCTATGCTCATGTCTTGTGTTATCTAACTAGGGTCAGCTACGCTGGAGTTTACTGGACATAGACAACTCTCTCATTAAAACACCTTAACCCATTGCCATGTCCAGAGGCAAGCGGGCTTAAGTGCTGCTGGGCGACATAGCACTCCCTGAACTTTCTGGCCTTCCTCCAGCCCACCTCCCTTTCCAAGGGTCCGGTCACTGGCTGAGGTCTGCCTGGCAACTCAGGCAGTCGCCCTGCAGTCAAAGATGGTGATCTGAGGCGTGATAGTGGTGACCGCCTGTCACCGCGATCGCTGTTTCAATGTCTCAGGCAATGAAGTGTAACATTACTTGAGACATTGTCTCTGCCACGTTGTTCTCACTTTGATCTGAATCTTTTGAATCTTCAAAAAGTTAAAAAAATAAAAGATTTATGTGAACCCTTTAAGTGCTGATCACAGCATTAACCCTGTGATCAGCCTGATATGGGTTATATATACCTTAGTACAATTTCTATATTTTTTTAGGGTGGAAATTTTTATATTTTGGCCCTTTTTGTCAGATGCAGAAGATTTTTTTTTTATCCCTTTCACTGTTGTCAGATCACTCTACGGTACAGTATCTGTGAAAAAGGGGAAAGCCCTATATTTTACCCTGTAACTTTACAAAGCCCCATAAAACTTTTACTTGGGGGGTACCTTTGTACTCGTGAGACATTGCTGAACACAAATATTTGTATTTCATTGCAGTATAAACTAGCAGTATTATGGCATTCACAGTTAAAATGCAATGCAGAACTTTAAAAATAACAAAATTTCCTATTTTGTCAATTGTTTTAGATTTATTTATTTTTTCTATGTTTCTATCAGGAAGCATTATTTTACTGAGAGGGTGGTGGATACATGGAACAGCCTTCCAGTAGAAGTGGTAGAGGCCAAAACAGTAATTGAATTTAAGCAAGCATGGGATAGGCATAAGGCTATCCTAAACAAAAGATAAATCCAGGTAAAGTATCCATGTAATTGGGCAGACTAGATGGGCCGAAAGGTTCATATCTGGCAAACTTTTCTATGTTTCTATGTTTCTATGATATTATTTATGTTTAATATATCAATTTTTGATATGAAATTAAAGCTCTATTTCTCCTGAACAAAATGACATATAATAAGTGTGGGTGCACTTGATACCTATTGTATTTCTGACTGTAAATAACCTATTTTTGGAGAATAGATGGCACCATCTACTGCCAAATTGAGTTAGAGGTTTGAGCGGCTGGTCTATTTTCTTCTATTTCCCCTGCATCGGCTGCTGAAAGACAGATATTTCAGAGCTTTGAGCAGCTGATTTTACAGTTTTAGCTCTTTGGTCATTATGCCCACAGGGATAAATCTTTGGGGGCACCTTCTGCAGCACAAAAGCAAACGAAATTCATTTGCAGCAAAATAATTTAATTTGCTTTTGGGCTGTAGATCAGCATACTGAGATATCTCGATATTGGGGCACCAGATGGTGCCTTTGAGGCCCGAGATATCGCTATCGGTAGTGAAGGGGTTAAGGGGTTAAAAAGAGTATTCTTGTAAAGTGTAGTAATCAATTGTATCCAAAATCTGTCTTAGTTACGACCAGCATCCATCATAATTCTCTTTACTATCTACAAGAAAGACATGCCAAATAATGACATTTTATTTACCTTTTTTATCAGAGCAGCTTCTGATTGTATCCTGCGCTTTCTCTCATAAAGTTAAATGTTTTTTGTGGCAGATTAGATCTGTATATCTAGCTCGATATGTACATATGTATCTACCTGTGTCTACCTATCTGTATATCTATGCGTATATATATAACTCTATGGCTATCTATGGATACCAGTGGCCATTTTGCGCAGCGGTAGGAATAAATGCCTGAGTTCCCAAGAAAGTAATTAAGATCTTTATCACTGAGCCTTGGTGAAAGGATATCCCCAGGTTTTCGCAGAATACCAGGGAAATGAGTCTGCTTTGATCTGCAGGCTAAGGAGGGAAAATGACCCCCTAGGTGGTCTAATGGCATTTCCTTGGTCTCCTGCAAGCATTTCAGACCTTGGGCAGATGGAAAAGGCACATCGCAGATGCCGCGGCACCAATTTGTAAGTGATCATGCATTTCAAAGAAGTGGACATATCCTTTGATCACTAGAGACAATCTTTGGGAATCAAGTTAATGACGAAGGGAACTGAGCGTGCCCAGGAGAGGGTATTCTGGAAAATGTAGTGCGCAGGCTCTTCCAGATAGGAGGCTGTCCTGGGAGGAACAAGGCAGCCTATATATACCTGAGCCAAGTATGGGCTCAGGGCTGATCAAAGGGGGTTCACGCTTTGTGATGGTCTGTCCATGTTTCAATCTCCAGCCCCCAGGAGTCACCGATGCTAGCTTGCTGACATGTGAGTAGGGTCTGTGTTTTGGTCTTTTTATTTTCTGCCTGTTGTGTGTAATGTGTAATCCTTGATTTATCATATCCATCTTTTTGTAACAAATGCACTGTGGTTTTTATCATAATAAATATCCCTTATTAAGTTCTGCTTCTGACTGATATTTGCTCCACACTAACTGAAGGGACTGGATTATTGTTTTTTTGTTTTAAGCTCGAGTATCTACTAAATTGTGAGTTGCGGTGGATGGGGACGGTTGGGTAAGCGCGCAGGGATTGTTGTCTGCGTAGTAATTATTTGGGTCTAGGATAGACAGATAGTGGATTGCTTAACCCTGCGTCTTTCGCTGCAGGGCACTTAGTGTTCGTGAGAACTGGTGGCAGCATAACGAATAGAGTAAGAAAGTGGATGTAAGGATTGTGAGAAATGTAGTTGCTACCCCAGGTCGAGAGAAGACGGGTACGGCATTGCAATCCTGGGACCACTTCATCATGCTCTGTGTGTCTGTTGTGGGCAGAGGCGTTGCCGGGAACAGTTGGGTCAGCGCGCGCGGGGGAATGTTGTCCGCATAGTCATTATCTGGGTCTCGGATAGACAGATAGTGAGTTGCTTAACTATGCGCCTTTCGCTGCGGCGCACGTAGTTGTCGTGACATTTTTCATTTACAAAATTGAAGAAGAACCGCCTAGATATATATGGAGATATATTAACATAGTTCAGTAATATATTTAATGCTAGATTACAATCCTATAGCTAAAATGGAGATGCTAAGAGGGAAAACCTGTGCCTGTAGGTCTCCCCATAACATCCCCATTTTAGCGTTAGATTCGGGGGCAGGCACTACCAGGCACCTTGTCCGGGAATGAAGCACTACTTTCAGTGATACTCACGCTAGCGCTTCACATGCCGCCGCGAGTATCACCTCCTGGAGTCCATAAGACTCCACGGAGGGTTGTGCTTCTGGGCCACGAGCCCTGCACGACCTCGCGCCGCAGAGCTTTTGCAGAGGGAGACAGTGGACTTTTTGACCCTACTCTCACCCTGCTCGCGGCCAGGAGAAGCGGCAGATCCGGCCACCGTTCTCGCCGAGGGATGAGAGGTGAGTGTCTCATATAGAGGGTGCTAAATGACTTTACAAAAGCAGAATCAGTAGGCACCAGGTTTTAAGAGTAGCTAAATTCTAGGTTTACGCATCGGTGCGGTAATTAGCGCTAGGACTTTGTGCACCCCATGTTAAGTAAAGGAAGCGCAAAGTACAGTAAGCTCACGGATGCTAGTCTATAAAATAGTTAAGTTTCCCAAAGTATTTGTTTCCACATGAGCAGTAATGTAGCCCAGAAGATAGTCTAAAATGTCTCTGGAACAAAATTGACTAAACAAGTTACGTAAACTTTTAAAAAGTGAAAAATGAAGTAGGAAAGTTGTATGCTAAATTTAAATCAAAAGTTAAGTGAGTCATAGATAAATATGCTTGATAAACAACTAAACAACACCCACCACTAACCATCAGGGAAAGTTAATATAATGTAAATAGCTCCCCCACCCACGATATGGTCAATATGCCCTTTTTTTGTATAGCTGATGGAGAAACCAATTTAGGTTATTGTATTCTGAAGCTCGTGTGGCTGTTCGCCACAAACACAACACGATGCATAACAAGCCCTTGCTACTAAACCTCAAGGAAAGAAACATTGTGTATAATTCATACAATAAACAAAAATACCAATACAAAGAAATATTCCAGTGGTTTTTAAGTTAGTGTTTAACCTTAAATATCTGTTGAAGCACTATCATTCTTTCCTGTTTAATGAAAGGTGGAAGTCTCTACAATTCGAAGCACGAAAATATGCAACTGACTTCGTGCAAAAGGAAAGACACTTTCATAAAATCAAAAAGTAATATACAAATTACAAAAATTGTATCATTAGCCTAAAATCAACTTTATTAATCCCATAATACACAGGCCCAAAGAATGGTTTAATATCATTATAAATCTCCATCTCCATTTTTTAATTTAATAAATCAAATTTTCATGCACTTTGCCATCTCATTTAAGGAATAAACAGTCCTGGCATATTTGTAGTTAACATACTAGGTCAGAGGCATTTCTAGCACCCACAAATACCCTAAACTCTAAAAAGTAAATGATGCCCCCACCCATACCCCTCAGCATCAATCCAAGGCCAGTGCAAATAAATCAGGCACCCTCAGCAAATCATGGTTTTACGTGTTACAATCACACATAAACTTTTACACATTTACACACAGGCAGTCACCAACAGACATATACACAGAGGCACTGACGGAGACCCACAGACAGATGCTGACAAAGAAACACCGATACTGAGAAAGACATATGCTATGACAGTAATCAATAATCGGCAAAGATATAATTATAAAGACAATGAAAGCGATACTGATGGACCGAAAAGGATACTGACAGACACCAGCAGAGACATTGCAAAATACGTTTAGAAACACACAAACACTGACAGACACTGAGGCACACAAAAAACACAGACACACTGACACAGAAATGTTGGCAAACACAATGCGACAGACATACATACACAGACTCTGTCTTCACATCATTCTTTAAGAGAGCCGCTTAATAAGTTTCGTGAGGAGGCCACTTTGCACACACAAGGTCCAGGCACGTGGATGGAGAGTTTGGCATGTGGGGGGAACGATACGTTTATTTTAAGCACTGTATAAAAATTTGATATTTTAAATGATTTCAACAGTAGGAATGAGCTGTTCGGTTCGATCAGTGATTCGAACTTTGGCCGTTCGCAAGTTCGCGAGCTTCGAACTTTTTGGCGTGTTCGGTTCGAGTTCGCAAAAAGATTTTTTTTTAAAAGTGTAAAAAATGCTTTAAAAATACTAAAAAATCTAGAAATTAAGAGACTCTTTGCTGCAGAATATTATAAGCAACGGTTTATTAGATATTGAATTAAAAACTAATGTGTACGTGCAAAGATTCTCACCTCTAAATGACCTGTGTTCTCAAACGGTAAGCAACAGGTGTTTTTAGTCTGGTCTAAAGAATTTGATACATTGTATGTATGTAGACTATACTGAGGGTGTGATGTCTGCTTCTGAGAAGTGTTAATTTCTCTACTAAATCTTCCTCTAATATGCTGCATTTCACTGCTGTGTGCTCAGCTCATTTTTACCGCTTTCGCTCATCATGTTTAAACGCGATTTGAAGCCACATTTTATTAAATGACCCAGACATATTAGATATCGTTCTTTCCGGCAAACTCGGCAGATTCATAATATATAATTTTTATATGTATACGTCATGTCCTGGCTGTATATTATGACAAAAAATGCAATAAAAATTTAATTTTTAATCATTTGCAGTGTGTAAAATGTTTTTTTTCCACATTTTAGCACATGAGCATTTGCGGTTATGTTTTCTATGGGGTGCGCTTGTACAAAAATTAGAAATGGGGACTTGTTACATTTTGTGTGGGGAATTACGTGATTTATAGCAATCGCACACCATAGAAAAAAATCATTAGTGCAGCATCACTGTTCACATTATAATTGAAATGTGAACAATATTGCTGCATTAATAAAAATAACACACAAAAAAATTAGTTTTTTTTTTACTTTATACCTGGTCATGTTGTGTATCATTTGAAAGGCCATGTTCAGGCCTTTCGATTGACACCCTCCATGACCCCCTAGCTGCCTGGAGATATTGGAGTTAAAATGAACCCCCTATCTCCACCAGGGGATTCCGGGCAGCTAGGGGTTCCCTGGTTATCTGACGTCATCACGCTATGCGTGAGGACATCAGGCAGTGAGGGGGGACCCAGGGGTGGAGCCGCCATCCAAGATGACAGCCCCCACCAGAGCTAGGCCTCACTTCGGCGCCGCAAGGCATCTCTATACACAACCTCACAGCATCTCTATACACAAACAATATCTCTATACACAACCCCATCAGCATCTCTATACACAGCATCTCTATACACAGCCACACAGCATCTCTATACACAACCCCATCAGCATCTCTATACACAACCTCACAGCATCTCTATACGCAACCTCACAGCATCTCTATACGCAACCTCACAGCATCTCTATACGCAACCTCACAGCATCTCTGTGAACCCTCAAATGAACCCCCTATCTCCACCAGGGGATTCCGGGCAGCTAGGGGTTCCCCGGCTATCTGACGTCATCACGCTATGCGTGAGGACGTCAGGCAGTGAGGGGGGACCCAGGGGTGGAGCCGCCATCCAAGATGGCGGCCCCCACAGGAGCTAGCCTGCACTTCGGCGCCGCAAGGTGCCAAAGTGTGACCCGCTGCCTAAGGGGTTAAAGCCAGACACTGCTTAAAAGGGGAGACTCTCTCCTTTTAAGCGGTGCCTGGCTTTTTTTTGAGGGACCTCCCGATCGCGAGGGAGAGGGATCCGAACGGATACCACCTCCCTTCCGTGCGATCTCCCGGCATTGCCGGGGGGTCGCCTGGAAATGACTTCATCGCGCATGGCGCGATGATGTCACTTACGTTGGGAGGAGCTTGACTTCAGCGTCTGAGGACGCTGAAGTCAGAACGCCGCGGGACCCCGGACAGAGAGGTGAGTATCTCCGCCAGGGGTCCCACAAAGCTGATGACGTGTGGGACACGTCCTCCTCAGCAAACAGCTGAAGTAACTGAGCCCACACGTCGTCAGCAGTGAAGGGGTTAAAAACGCCTTTTTTTTAAAACTTTTTGTCCTTGTTTCCTGTCCCCCAGGGCACTACCCGGACCCGGACATTGTTTTTAAATGTTTCTATACATCCTAGAAATCCGCCACTTCACAGGTAGGTTATGGAGACCTCCTAGGCACGATATTTGAAGGAATTTTTCATTTTCATTTTTAACCCTTATTTCATGGAAAACTCACTGTCCCTTTAAAAACGTTTTTTTTTTACTTTTTGTCCTTGTTTCCTGTCCCCCAGGGCACTACCCGGACCCCCATACACCTTTTATGGCAAATATATAGCATATATGCCCTCTTGGAGGGCACTCTAAAAATCGAATTTTGAGTCCCATTGACTCGTATTGAGTTCGAATTCGAACTTCTGAAAAGTTCGAGTTCGAATGCGAACCGAACTCGGGGGTGTTCGGCTCATCCCTATTCAACAGTAGGCCCAAAGGGCAAAAGGTTCTGCATAAATCTTTATAAGACTTACACTAATCACAGTGATGGGGAGTTGCCTAGTTTGCATATTGTGCCGCTTTTTAGACTTCCAGATTTTTCTTTGATCAATGTAAATAATTTCCATCGCATAAAAAACAGAGTAGACAATCTATACAATTTCAGATTTTTAATTTCCACTAAGGTCTCAAAAATGTGATATATATAAGTGTGGTGCTGGTTTTATTATAATACAGTATGACCATTGCTCAAAGAGAGGCAAACTGCTAACTGACAACAGACAGTGCAAAGGTCACCAGACAATGTTGACACTGGCATATGATTGGTTAGAACATACATATGCAAATATTACATCTCCCTCTTTATAAATAATCAAAAAATAATAATAAAAAATAATAAAATAAATATATGCAACGTGTGAAAATCTCAGAACAAGGTGTTAAAATGTAACTAAATAAACACGCAATTAAAACTAGGTAGGATGAGTCCATCATTGCAGCAAGAAGCTGTGTACACCCCTTCATGGTCACAGATCCAGGATGTCTCTTGGCTTTATCTGCCGTCCATTCCTGTTTCTGTAGGGAGAAGGTGTGGATGAGGAGGAGTGGCGAGCAAGGGGGGTTAGATGGTTCGTCGCCTGCATTAGGTACACTCGTAATGTCCTCAGGTGGTGCGCAGTGCGATGTTGGCGTATCTGGACTGCATTTTCATTGCTACTGTGTGATTCTCTTGTGTCTAGGAGGTGACGCCTGTTGCAACGATATTCTAGCCCATCACATGGTAGGATCTATTGGTATTAACTGCTTTGGTGATGATTGCTGGGCACCGCCACTGGCGTCGCTAGGTGGGGGTGGGGAGTGCGGCCCGCACCGGGTGACACCACCCCCTACGGTGACACCCTAAGAATTTTTTTTATTTATTTTTTTACACAAAACTATTTTTCCAGGAAGGATACATTGAGAATTCTCTTATTTTCAAGTATGTCCTGGGTAGACAAGGCCAAGGCTGGCACTTTCCAGGGGGCAGCAAAAAAAACACCACTAAAGGAGATATTCACAGAGCACCGAAATGACGCAGACATTTCAGTGTTCTGTTGTTCCTTGCACTTCTGGGAATCAATTTACCCTGGTGAATTCACCGCAGCGTCCCTCAAGTGCAGGGAATCAGCCACCGAATGCCACCACGAACCCATCCCCCGCTGTTTTCAAAAAAACTACTGAATGAAAATGTCTGGAATTAACATATAAGTTCCTATGAATGATAATAAAAAGGGCTGTTACAGAAAAAAACGCTATTAGAATGAAAAAAAATTAGATTTTTTTTTAAAAAATGCCTGATAGATACTAAGAAAAAAAAATCAACAAATAAAGAGACTAGGGATGTGCACCAATTTTTTTTTCGTTTTGGCTCGTTTTGTTCGTAATTCGACAATTTTCATTTCGGATCATTCCGGCCGATTTCCGTTCCGGTTCGCTTCGTTTCGGCTCGTTTTTCGTATCAACCTTTTTTTTTCGTGAAATCAGAAATTTTCGTGTTTTCGGATCGGCTCGTTTATCGTATCGACTTTTTTTCGTGATTTCGGACATTTTCGTGTATTCGGTGTGGGAAATGTTTTGCCCCATAGACTTCAATGTTAAAAATATTCCCGTTTTAATTCAATATCTAACAATCCGTTTATTATTATATTCTGTAGTAAAGAGTCTCTTTATTTCTAGATTTTTTAGAATCTTTTAAGCATTTTTTGAAAATTACCGGAGTGGAACCGAAATTATGAATTGAACGAAAATGATTTCCGATTCCAAAATTTTTTCGTTTCGGATCAGAAATAGTTTCATTTCAGACGTTTTAGGATCCGATCTGATTCGGAAAATCGTCCGAATCCGAATCACTGAATCGGCCGATTCGTGAAAAAAACAAATCGGTCTGAAACGAAACGCACATCCCTAAAAGAGACTTTTTACTACAGATTAATGCAATAAACGTTTTATTAGATATTGGGTAAAGACGGGAATATTTTTGACATTGAAGCCTATGCAGAGAAGGGTGAAAATATTGAATGACTGTAGAATTGAAAATTCTAGGGCAAAATAGTCAAACCAGAAAAATTCTCCCATTTATCTCCCTTACCAAATTGGCTATTTGGTCTAGATTGTTCATTCTCCTGGCAATTCTCAAGGTTTTCACCTCTCTCTGAATAGCCCTGATGGTGTTCGCCTGAATAAACCTGTCTAATGAAACAACTGAACATCAGGCCATTTCTCTGCTGTTCGATGTCTCTGAACAGAATTACCATTACTTATTATTTCTCTATGGGGACTTTCACTGCCGTCGAACAGGCACCGTACTTGCTGGCAGTTCACCAAAATTTGTGTGTGCGTATATGAGAGAGCTCCACAGCAATAAACCTCACAGTAATGTGCGCCGTGTATTATAAGCATTCAGTATTATATGGGAGTACTGCTTTATGAGTAGGAGTAGTTTAAAAAATAAAAAATAAATGTAAAACTCGGGGGGGGGGGTGACACCATGAGTTACCGCACCAGGTGACACCAACCCTAGTGACGCCACTGACCGTGTTCTTGTACGTAAACTGCTTACTCTTCACTGAGTTGTGAAAATGGTCTAGCTGACCTGTTGTAGTAGGTTATGACTTCCTTGTGATTGACACTTTTAGGCAGAAGCTGCTGTTTTGTAGATGGGGCATGGATCTTAGGCTGGCGACTCATAAGCAGCTGTGCTGGCAACTTCAAATTATCAATATGTCTTTTGTGCTATTAGAGGATACTGAGGTATGGATCTTTTATGTCCCCTCTAGCCTTTTCCATTAGTGATTTAGCTGTCTGTACGGTTCTTTCACCTAGTCCATTGCTTTGCGATAGTATGGACTTGAAGTGATGTGAGAAAAAGCCCAAGCGTTGGAAAATGCCTTAAATTCACTGGAGATATACTGCGTGCCATTGTCAGAGATGACACCATGCCTTGCAAAGGCAGCCTTTAACTTGTGTATTACAGCAGCAGATGTTGTGCTGTGAAGTCTGTCCAGTTCAAAGTATCTGCTGTAATAGTCGACAGATATGAGATAATCCATATTGTGCCAGGTGAATAAATCAGTAGCCACTACTTGACTCTGTGACTGATCCTGGGCTCTCTAGATTTGGAAGGACGGTATGTGAGGCATATGGAACATTTACTGACTATTTCTTCAATTTCCTTTCCCATTCCAGGCCAAAATAATAGATCACGTGCTCTCTGCTTGCACTTTTCAATGCCCAGGTGGCTGTCGTTTATGCGTGAGAGCATTTCTGGATGAAGGTTCGAGGAAACAACAATTTTCTCACCTTTAAATATTATGCCACGAAAGAATGAGAATTCCAGATTTCCAAGATGCTTCGGGGGCATTTCTTTCTCTCATCAGGCCAGCCATTTTGTGTAGTGTCCTTTAGTATAGGAACTGTGGGTCCCTTTTCCAGTCTGAGCTTTGATTTCTTTTAGCTTTGGGTCGCAGCCAGGAAGATTGCTATTTACAGTATGCAAATGTATTTCCATACTTTCACCAAGGCTCAGGTCTTGGTCAGATACTGACTTTCTGGACAGCTTGTCTGCAACTGGAATGTCTTTGCCTGGACGGTGAATGATGGTGAAGTTATATCTCTGAAGCTGTAGAATTATTCCTTTTAGCCTGGGAGGACTGGATGCCTTTGTTTTGCACATGATGGACTGTAAGGGTTTATGGTCACTTTTGACGAGGATATAGCAGCCACAGATGTATTGATGGAAACGTTTGCACCCAAATAGTATGGCCAAAAGCTCTATTTCGATTTGCGCACAGTTAATTTCACTTTCTGTGAGAGATTTTGATAGATCGCTCGTCTTTCAGCAGTACCGCTCCGAGTCCATACTTGGAAGCATCAACCTGTAGCTTTAGTTCGTTGTGAGGATCAAAGTATGCTAAAACTGGTCCTGGTTCGCATGTGAGCAGCTCTTTTATTTTGTTGAAAGCTTCATCTTGCTGTGCGGCCCACACAAATTCACATGATTGCTTTAGAAGTTACCTCAATGGGGCGGAGATGTCAGAAAGGTTGAGTGTGAATTTTGAGTAGTTGATCGTGCCTAGCACTCTCTCAAGTTCACCTTTGTCTTTCAGTGGCTCCATATTTCTCATGGCATTACTTTTTGCAGGATCAGGATTTACTCCATCAGTTGTGAGAAGATGCCAACAATAACTGACTTTTCTGTCACATGAGAAGAGTAGGCAATGGATAATGAGGTCGCTTGATCGCCTTGTTCAGATCTCTTGGGTCTAGACATATCTGTAATTTTCCTGAACGGCTTTTCAGCAATAACCATGGAGTTAACCCAATCAGTGGGCTCTGTAACTTTGATGATTTTACCCCACCTCTCCATGTTCTTGAGTTCTTCTTTAAGGCGACTGCGCAATGTGAGAGGGAATCATCTTGGTGGGCGATCTATTGGGGTTGCCTATGGGTTTAAGTGTGTGGTACATTCACCAGGGAATAAGCCAATTCCTTTAAAGAAGTCTGCAAATTCCTCCATGAATGATACATCACTCTGACTGCTTGTGACGGATAGTAGCAGTTTGATGAGAACAAAAACTATGCTGCTTTTTTAGGCCTATGGCAGGAGGTGCTCTCATGTCAACAATGTAAAACATGTAAAAACATATCAACAATGTAGGAGGTAATTCCATTTTTCATTCTCACTCTTACTTTTCAGGGGTCTGCCGAACATAAGATCTGCTTGTTGTCTGAACTTCCGCCTTGCATCAGGCAAGTTACTTGCTTCCCAATTCATTGTGGGCATTGGGATTCCAGCGGCATCCATGTTAAGAGAAGAGATCCATTTATTCTGACACCGTGTAATGTTTAGGTTTTGTGCTGGTGAGGCGATTGTACCAATAATGCTCAAATGCACAATTGAAGATAAGTGTGGTACTGGTTTTATTATAATACAGCAAGCTGCTGAACGACCGTTGCTCACAGAGAGGCAAACTACCAACTGACAACCGACAGTGCAACGGTCACCAGACAATTTGAACACCAGCATATGATTGGTTATCAAATAATTAACCCTTTCGCTGCTGAGGCTTTTCCCGCCTCTGTGCTGAGCTCATTTTTACTGGTTTCGCTCATCAGGTTTATTCGTGTTTTTAAGGCTTATTTTAGTATATGACCCAGACATATTATATATCATTCTTTCCGTCAGACTCGGCAGATTCATAATATGTCATTATTATATGTATACGTCATGACCTGTCTGTATATAACAAAAAATGCAATAAAATATGAATTTTCAATAATTTACAACGTGTAAAGTGTTTTTTTTTCACATTTTAACATGCGAGCAATTGCGGTTATATTTTGTATGGGGTGCGCTTGTTAAAAAAATTAGAGATGGGGTCTCGTTACATTTTTTTTTGGGGAAAATTACGCGATTTTTAACAAACGCACCGCATACAAAAATCTTTAGTGCAGCATCATTGTTCACATTATAATTGAAATGGGAACAATATTGCTGCATTAACAAAACAAAAAAAAAGATATAATTTTTTTGTTAAATATATATATATATTTTTTATTTTTATTTTTTTTTAAAACTTTTTTCACAGTCGTGTTTGGTATCGTTGGAACGGCCATGCTCTGGCCGATTAAACAGTACCAAATTTTAACCCCTAGCTGCCACGGATTGGGAGATGGGGTTCATTGGAACCCCCTATCTCCACCATTGGTGGCAGCTAGGGGTTAACTCCAGGACTGGCGTCATCGTGCTATGCACGATGACGCCAGTCCTCAGGGGGAGTTCCCGGAGGCTTGGCCGACATCCAAGATGTCGGCCAGCTCCGGGAAAGGATCACGAACCGGCGCTTTTCGTCGCCGATTCGTGATCAGGCCCCCATGGGGTTAATGCTAGGTACCATTTGGAAGGGCAGGCTGTGCCCTTCCAAACGGTGCCTGGGTTAACCCCCTGCACGCTGCCGATCGGTAGGGAGAGAGGTCCGAAGGACCTCCCCCCCCTCCCTTTCAGGCGCCTCCTCCGCACATGCGGGGGCGCCTGAATTAGGTGTCATCGCGCCCCCGCGATGACACCTAATTACTCCGGCGGCGGTTCCGGGTGCTGGGCTGACATCGAGGATGTCAGCCCGCACCGGGGGGGGGCCAGCGGTCGGCCGGAACCCGGCCGAACGCTGGCCCCAAAGAGAGGACGCGCTCAGCATGTCCACCGCATGGAACGCTACATGCGGTTGGACACGCTGAGAGCGTCCATAGCATTGAAGTGGTTAATTATTATACATCACTGTTTGTATCATCTCTGCCATGCATTTCAAAGGACTGGGAACCCTGAGCTTGTCAGTCCGGCATGCAGGGCCGGTGCTCCCACTAGGCAAGCTAGGCAACCGCCTAGAGTGCACTGCCACCTAGGGGCGCAGCCGGATCCAACCCAGGCTCCATTATTGTACCCGTTCCTCATTGTGCGGCTCATGTTGCCGGCAGTGACGGCTCGCAAAGCCGACCCCCGCTAGTGGCGCAGAATGTGGGCATCTTATGGTGACGCGCAGGTGCCACCAGATGACGTGCGGGTGCCACCAGAGGTAAAAGAAAGAAAGAGGCACAGAAGAAAGAAAGAAAGAGGCACAGAGGACAGAAAGAAAGGAAGAGGCAGATGAAAGAAAGAGGCAGCGGAAAGAAAGAAAGAAAAAAGCAGCAGATGAAAGAAAAAAAGAGGTAGAAGAAAGAAAGGCACAGGTAAGAAAAGGTGAAAGAAAGAGGCACAGAAGAAAGAAAGAGGCACAGAGGGCAGAGAGAAAGAGGCAAAGGAAAGAAAGAGGCACAGAAGGCAGAGGGAATAAAGAATGAGGCAGAGGAAAGAAAGAGGCAAAGTAAAGAAAGAGGCAGATTAAAGAAAAGGTGAGAGAAAGAGGCACAGAAGAAAGAGGCACAGAGTGCAGAGGAAAGAAAAGAGGCAGAGGAAAGAAAGGAAGAGGCAGAGGAAAGAAAGGAAGAGGCAGAGGAAAGAAAGAGTCACAGACCTATCCCAGGCCCAACCAGCGGAGGGGTAAGATGGGCACCGAATGACCGTATGGGTCCCCGTGCACAGTGAGTGTCCTCCCCCGTTATGTGAATATGTGTCTCCATTCATAGATTGTTCCGCCCCCTCGCACGCAGAGTGTGATTGTCCCCTCCGCATTTCAACAGTTAAAAATGTTATTGTGGAGGGGGCACAAGCAGCTGGTCTTGCCTAGGGCACAAAATAGTCTAGCACCGGCCCTGCCGGCATGGAAGTCTTGACCGGGAAATGTGCGCTAGAAACCTGCAAATTCCTTGTCATTTCTGCAAAGCTAATGAGATAACACCTAAGGCCCAATAAAGTTCATGGTAGGCAGATTACTCTTTTCATGTACTGCAAATGATTTCTACTGCAGAATAATTAGAAAAAAAGCTTTAAACGCTGTGTGAATTTCTTTTACACCAATCTAACCGAAAACTTCACTTGATGCTCGTTTTTAATCTTCTTTAGAAAGTGATTAACACAGGGAATTCAATTTGAACTACATGACTACACGGGTGCCAGGCCATTGTTCTTAAATTCCTCCTTGCACAGACAAAAAAAACCCTACCATGCTCTATCATATTGATCATTGTCATTACCCACTGTAATATTGCAAATTCATATTAAACAAATAGTCTTTTTAATATGTATATTGCTTCTGCTTACATAGAATTTCCCTTCGTGCATTTGTATGTTTGTGCTTTCAAACCACTGTAAAAAAACACACATTCTTTGAGTAAAAACTGAAAACAAGGGTACTTTCCTGTTTGACATTTTGAAAGTGATATTAACCCTCACTATTTTGAAAATAATGATTACAGTTACATTTCATCCATCATCTTGGTTTTCCTCTCTCCATTGACAGCTTCCGTTTCTATTGAAGCAGGACTGTCAGAGTTCTGTCAAGGGACTAGACGCTCTCCCAAGTATCCAGCCAATCCAATACATCATAATACACTTGCAGTGAGAAACACTGGCTGGTCAGAAAAGCACAGAGCAATGCATTCCTAACCTAAACCTTGGAAGACTAATCAGTTAAAACTGTTTGACAGTTTTGCAACTGTGGAGTAATCCTTGCTTTTTATAAGGGCGAATCATCCTTAAGGGACACTCACAGGTGATGAGATGGGGCAGCCAGCTATACATGACCATTTAAAATACAATAAATGGTCATGGTGTCTATAATGTCCCTTTAAATACAAGGCATCTGTGAACAGAAAGTAAAGATTTGTGGATGCACTGCATTTATTTATTCAATTAAATCCTATTCCTTGATCCCTTGTCTCCAGTTGTGCATAAAGGGGTCTGTAATTAATTACCTTAATTAGGTAACAAAGGCATGATTCATATTGATGATTTAGGCAAGGGATCAGCAGCCTTGAGCCTGTATAATGGAATGGCAAGCAGATCGTGCATCTGTCATTCCACTAAGTCAGTGGTCAGCAATCTAGACCCTCCAAATATTTTGAACCTACATTTCTCATGAGACTCAGCCAGTCTATTGAGTGGCTGAGCACCATGGGAGTTGTGGTTCCAAAGCATCTGGAGGGCCAAGGTTGCAAACGCCTGACATAGTGGAATTTATTTATTTATAAAGTATTTTACCAGGAAGGATACATTGAGATTTCTCTCGTTTTCAAGTATGTCCTGGGTTCAAGAACAATAAATTGTTACAGTTATTACAGAAATACAAAGTAATAAAATGCAAGATATTAAAAAACAACACAAATATACAGATTAACAGAAAATAAAATATGTAGGAAATATATTCACTATGTTACATGTTTACAGGTGCATTCTGTATTGAGGTATGTTAATAGGGAGCTCTTAAGTGACTTTAGACTGGGGGAAGATTTGATGGCGTCTGGGAGGTTATTCCATAATTGTGGTGCTGTGTAAGAAAATGAGAATCGAGCCACTTGACAGATGCTGATCTGCTTGCCATTCCATCATGCAAGGTCACAGATTATCATAATGAGGCCTTGTATGATAGAATGACACTTTCACACAAATACACCTATAAATTTACAATCACATACAATACACACAAAAATCAGCAACGCAAACTAACACAGCTGAATGTCACTCTGCTTAAAATCAAACACTGCTCTAATCTATATACACAGACCAACACTCCATGTGAAAACGCCTCAGCGTTCATGTGAAAACAGATATTCCACACAAATACACTGCTGTATTTCCATTTGCTTGCCTACCTAGGGAACTGTATTAGTCTTCTTAAAGTTTAATTAATCGGGATAACATGGCAGATTCTGCCATTAAATCAAGACATGAAAGAGAGAACATCGCATTTAGTATTCACACCTTGTGGTTTTCGTGTCTTAAATTAAATTATTTTTTTAACTATTTTGTAGTCTAGCGGTCTATATAACATATTGTCACCTCCAGGTAAGTGAAATAATCATGGGATGTCTTGACATGAAAGTATGATAAATGACAATTGTTGCAATTTAAAGGGTTTTGCCACAGGTGTCATTTTCTGCTCTGCATTCATGTCTCTGTTATGTTCACAAACACAATTTTTAAATTCCCTTGAGCTGTGACCAATTATAGGATGAGTCACTTTGCGCACGTTAGGAGATATATAAAATGTCTACAGCTACAATTAATATACTTCTTCATGTCATATATTTTCTTAGTTACCCTGGTGCCATACCCCATCATTCCGGTCTTTGACTTATTCCCTAATGTGTACAAATGTGTAAACATTAACCATTCTGGATCCTCTCTCCATCCACTTCCAGTTTAACCCTTAAATTTAGGTTAAAAACTTACCCAAATCCAGTCTGGTCTTCTGACCTCCACCAGATGTGACATGCTGCCAGATGTAGCGTAGCATGTCACGTGATCACTGGAGGGTGGACACCTGAGCAAGCATTCAGACAATCCATGTATTCATCAATCCATCATGATAAAGGTCTTCAGCCCATCAAATTTCATTTAGAATGATATGGCAACTATGGAGTGACCTTTAATGAATTTTCATTCTTACACCTATTGAATATTGATTGCTTCACAATCTCTTTTTATTTATTCTCTATCTGGAGGTTTGGAACTTTGCCAATCTTTCTATGGGTTGGTAGAAGGTGTCTTTGGGGATCTTTGAGTAGTTATAATTGCTAACACACTATTTTTATAGATACAAAAACTTGTGATATGTTCTGATACAAACATTATGCAAAAAACATAGGGTGATATCCCACATTGACCAATTAGTGCGCAAATACAATTGGCCACTCACATAAGCACCATGGAAAGAAATCCCATCATCCTCTTGTAATTCACAGTGGCTGAAGATGTTCTGGTCTGATTGTAGAGGACCTCAGGACCATAAAATAAATGTCATATGACAAATAATAGTGCAGATCGTCAAATGTGTACAATAAAGAGGTGTTTATTAAATTAAATCTCAGAATTGTTAAAACAGCACAGTGTAAACTGGAATCCAAAATGGGCAAAAACATCCAATGGTCAACGCGTTTTGTCCCAACTGGGACTACCTCTGGAGAAAAAAATTCTCGTAACCTACCCTTACTAAGGGATGTTTATTATATAGTCCGCTTCCTTTAATAAATTGGCCATATTGATCATCCAAATATCCTCCACGTGCGGCGGCCGCCATGTTTGACTCAAACACACATGTGCCAACCTCCTCCGTCCACTCGCGGTGACACATTAACCAACGTACCGGCGCACGAAGATGAAGTCACCGCCCCTTAGGCAACTCTCATGGGATCCACAACAGAATAATCCAGAACTTCGCACTGATCCACTAGATTCTTGGCGCGAGGACAGTCCACATGTGACATGTCTAAACGTATCCGGTGCCATCTTACAGAGGGGCAAACACCTGGCAATCTCCATAGGAGCCGACCTACACCTCATCTCACAATGTAATCAAACATAATAAAAACACAACCTGGTTAGAATAACATAAACAGACCATCTGATCAATTGCAGGCATATCTTGCATGTCTTGCATATCTTGCAGACACACTAATAATAAAAATACACAGAATCAAACATAAAAGATAAATAAGCAATTACTCATAAGAGAACACCCAGGAGGACAAATGGAGACATAAAAGCCTTTATAAATTTCTTTAAAATATTTAAAAAAATAAAAAATTGCAACTCCATGTAAATATATGGGAAAAAAATCCTTTTACATAAATATAAAATGATTTTGCATAAAACATAATGGGCAGTATTACAAAGTTGGTGCTAACATACAGGGTTATTCAAAGAGATCAGAATTGTGGCCGAAAGGTAACACTGAACACTGAAATTCCGTGTACGGTTACCTTTCCTGGCCTTTCGGCTATTCAGAGAGCAGGCAGTTCTCCAAATGTTGGCGAATTGCCTGCACATATGGTGCCTGTTCATTGCCTGTTCGAGGGCAGTGAATCCCCATAGAGAAGCAATGCTTTGTCTATTCAGAGAACAAAAACCAGCAGTGAAAAGTTGTCGAATTGCCCTGCTGTTCGGTGGTTTCATTCGACAGGTTTATTCAGGCGAATGCCATAGGCTTCAATGTTAAAAATATTCCCATTTTATCTAATATCTAATAAAACCCTTGATTATAATATTCTGCAGTAAAAAGTCTCTATATTTATAGATTTTTTGGATCTTTTAGCATTTTTTGGGATTTTTTTTGCAAAAACATTTATTTATTTATTTTTTTAAATAGTTTTTTCTTTTTTCTGTAACAGCCCTTTTTATTATCATTCATAGGATCTTATATGTAAATTCTGAGAACAAAAACCAGCAGTGAAAATTTGCCAAAATGCCCTGCTGTTCGGTGGTTTCATTCGTCAGGTTTATTCAGGCGAATCCCATAGGCTTCAATGTTAAAAATATTCCCGTTTTAATCCAATATCTAATAAACCGTTGATTATAATATTCTGCAGTAAAAAGTATCTTTATTAATAGATTTTTTAGGATCTTTTAGGCATTTTTTTTTAGCGAACTTTTTATTTTTTTAATCGTTTTTTCTTTTTTCTCTAACAGCCCTTTTTAGAACACATAACATAGAAAATGTCGGCAGATAAGAACCTTTTGGCCCATCTAGTCTGCCCAATTAAATGGATACTTTACCTGGATTTATCTTTTGTTTAGGATAGCCTTATGCCTATCCCATGCTTGCTTAAATACAATCACTGTTTTGGCCTCTACCACTTCAACTTGAAGACTGTTCCATGTATCCACCACCCTCTCAGTAAAATAATGCTTCCTGATGTTACTTTTAAGGCTGGGGTCAGACGAGCGTGATTTCTACGGACTGTACGTCCGTGCAGTACGGACATCGTCAGTACGGATGACGCAGTAGTGGTCACACAGTCCGTTTTTTCACTGAAGTTATTTTTTGACGGATGTAGGAGGGGAAAATAAATTACAATGAAAAAACATTCTGTCCGTCAAAAATGCTGGACGTATAAATGCAGTCCGTCTGACCTCGCTCCATCACTCACACACAAAGCTATGCAGACGTTGTGGACGTGGCGCACTCCGCACGTCCGTTCTAGCAGTATTACGTTCTTGCCTAACCTGCGTCCGTTTGCCGCGGCCGTTGTGCGTCCGCAGTTCAGTGCGGACGTACTTCATGTGTCAGGCTCCAATGGACTTACTTTCATGCTATCACGGACGTACTTTTAGGCGCAATCACGGACGTGAACACTACGCTCGTCTGACACCAGCCTAAACCTTTGCCCCTCTAATCTAAGACTACCAGGGTTATTCAGAGAGCGTGAAAAGCAGGAGAATGACGGGAGAATGAAAAATTCTAGGTCAAATAAGCCGATTTGGAAAGTGAGATGAAAGGGAGAATTTTTCTGGTTTGGCTATTTTGACCTAGAATTTTTCATTCTCCAATCATTCTCCTACTTTTCACGCTCTCTGAATAACCCTGTATGTCCTCTTGTTTTGCTACTTTGTTTCCTTTTAAATATACTCCCTTCCTCTACCCTGTGGATTCCCTTTACGTATTTAAATGTTTCTATCATATCTCCTCTGTCTCGTCTTTTTTCCAAGCTGTACATGTTAAGATCATTAAGCCTTTCCTGGTAACTTTTCTCCTTCAAGCCGTACACCATTTTAGTAGCCCTTCTCTGAACTCTCTCTAAGATGTCTATATCCTTCTGGAGATACGGTCTCCAGTACTGCACACAGTACTCCAAGTGAGGTCTCACCAGTGCTCTGTACAGTGGCATGAGCACTTCCCTTTTCCTATTGCTAATACCTCTCCCTACACAACCAAGCATTCTGCTAGCATTTCCTGCTGCTCTATTACATTGACTACTTACCTTTGGATCCTCTGAAATAATAACCCCTAAATCCCTTTCCTCAGATGTTGAGGTTAGGACTGTCGGGTATATTACACAGAAAAGGCGAATTTAAAATGGATGCCTGTAGCCATTTTGTTTTAAAGACAGTTTTTCTTTCAAAGTATTCTCTAGGTTTAGAAATGAACAAGATTTTTTTTACAAAGTTCATTCCTGGTTAAGAAGTCCCAGACATGAAGGAACCTAGAATGAATGTGAGATAATGTTAAGACGTGTCATAAGTAAATTATTATTGGTCTATTCTAAGTTTTAAAACAAAAGAGATTTTGTTTTTTGGGTATAGGAATAAGAGTTAAATGTTTTGTAATATAGAATTATATTCACAAAATATATGTTTATAATCAAGGTATATTTTATTACAATTACAGTATGAAATATATACTCCAATAAATATTGTAGAAAGTATAATTGATAAATAAAAGAAATCACTGAAGAATATTCTGTAACCAGAAAAGAATTTAGCTGATAAGGCTCTTAGCAACCAAAAGGGAAGAAAGCTATAAATCTCAAGAGACAGTCTAGAGTCTAGTTAGAAGACAAGGTTCTTTGTTAAGCCAGTCTGACCTTGTGACCCTAGATAAAGACCGAGAAAAAGAAATTGGGGAATTAATTGGAATTAAATTAGAAGTGCAACACTGCCCTCTACAGGATAGTAAAAATAATGATTTATATTATCATTAATATTAACTGTGTGGCTATAATAAGCGGGAAAAAGTTTTTGGTAAGTCAGTCGGAGATTGCCAGCCATCGGGACGCATCACCATGCACTCAGACATTCATTATACATGACACTCTGAGAAGTCGGAGATCAGACGGAGACTCACATCAGACTCACATCGCCATGCACTCAGATCCCAAGACATGAGGCAATTAATATTCTCACCAAATCTCCAACTCGCATGCATTGATTATCTAATATCGATAATTTTCACATATTCCAAAACAAAGCATCACATAGAAAATTCCAAGGCAGACTCATCAACATCCAAATTGGACAGGTAATGTATGAAATAAGGAATTAATGTAAAAATATATTTGTAGAGATTTTGCAACGCAGACTGAGACTTCTCGGATACGGTTAAAATCCAAATTCTAAGTATTTTCTATTCTGCAGATAGAAATATGAAGAAGTGGATATAAGGATTTATTCCTAAAGACATGTTGCAAGATTGATACCAATATATATTGAATTGGGAAATTACTGTGATTAAAATTAATGAGCAAGGAATTATATAACTACAAAATAAAAAGCAAAAGATTAGAAGTTTAATTCTCGATTAGGGGAGGATTCACTAAATAAGTTTTATTACTTATCATCAAATTAGCTTATCTTTTGTTGATCCATGTAGCATAGAGATATATATATATCTATAAGAGCTGGCTGGTTAAACATTGTTTGCTGGGAATTGCATGTTGTATTAAGCAGAAATGTTTATTAACCATTTGTGTATTAGTTACTAACTGATAAGGTAAATGATATAATCATATATGCAGTTACTAACCGGAGATACATATATTGTGAAGCTAGTTTTTATATGCTGATGGAGTGTGGTTTATAAATTGTTGTTTATGATATGAGATTTGAAATTCTTTTGTATACGTAATAAATATATATATATTTTTATCCGATTATTGATTATTGTATTTTTTAAAGCAAAACACAGACAATTAAAAGAATTCAGGATAATTTCTAAGAGATATAAACGATTGAGATTTGTGTCTCGTATAAGTTTCTTATGAAATAATAATCCCTGATATATTGGAGACAACTGCCGAGGTAGGTCCAGTAAGTCCAATATAGACATATTGGAGGCTTGCTGATAAATCCAATATATACAACACGTTTGTATATATTGGATTTATCAGCCAAGCCTCCAATATGTCTATATTGGACTTACTGGACCTACCTCGGCAGTTGTCTCCAATATATCAGGGATTATTATTTCATAAGAAACTTATACGAGACACAAATCTCAATCGTTTATATCTCTTAGAAATTATCCTGAATTCTTTTAATTGTCTGTGTTTTGCTTTAAAAAATACAATAATCAATAATCGGATAAAAATATATATATATTTATTACGTATACAAAAGAATTTCAAATCTCATATCATAAACAACAATTTATAAACCACACTCCATCAGCATATAAAAACTAGCTTCACAATATATGTATCTACGGTTAGTAACTGCATATATGATTAATATCATTTACCTTATCAGTTAGTAACTAATACACAAATGGTTAATAAACATTTCTGCTTAATACAACATGCAATTCCCAGCAAACAATGTTTAACCAGCCAGCTCTTATAGATATATATATATCTCTATGCTACATGGATCAACAAAAGATAAGCTAATTTGATGATAAGTAATAAAACTTATTTAGTGAATCCTCCCCTAATCGAGAATTAAACTTCTAATCTTTTGCTTTTTATTTTGTAGTTATATAATTCCTTGCTCATTAATTTTAATCACAGTAATTTCCCAATTCAATATATATTGGTATCAATCTTGCAACATGTCTTTAGGAATAAATCCTTATATCCACTTCTTCATATTTCTATCTGCAGAATAGAAAATACTTAGAATTTGGATTTTAACCGTATCCGAGAAGTCTCAGTCTGCGTTGCAAAATCTCTACAAATATATTTTTACATTAATTCCTTATTTCATACATTACCTGTCCAATTTGGATGTTGATGAGTCTGCCTTGGAATTTTCTATGTGATGCTTTGTTTTGGAATATGTGAAAATTATCGATATTAGATAATCAATGCATGCGAGTTGGAGATTTGGTGAGAGAATATTAATTGCCTCATGTCTTGGGATCTGAGTGCATGGCGATGTGAGTCTGATGTGAGTCTCCGTCTGATCTCCGACTTCTCAGAGTGTCATGTATAATGAATGTCTGAGTGCATGGTGATGCGTCCCGATGGCTGGCAATCTCCGACTGACTTACCAAAAACTTTTTCCCGCTTATTATAGCCACACAGTTAATATTAATGATAATATAAATCATATATTTTTACTATCCTGTAGAGGGCAGTGTTGCACTTCTAATTTAATTCCAATTAATTCCCCAATTCTTTTTCTCGGTCTTTATCTAGGGTCACAAGGTCAGACTGGCTTAACAAAGAACCTTGTCTTCTAACTAGACTCTAGACTGTCTCTTGAGATTTATAGCTTTCTTCCCTTTTGGTTGCTAAGAGCCTTATCAGCTAAATTCTTTTCTGGTTACAGAATATTCTTCAGTGATTTCTTTTATTTATCAATTATACTTTCTACAATATTTATTGGAGTATATATTTCATACTGTAATTGTAATAAAATATACCTTGATTATAAACATATATTTTGTGAATATAATTCTATATTACAAAACATTTAACTCTTATTCCTATACCCAAAAAACAAAATCTCTTTTGTTTTAAAACTTAGAATAGACCAATAAATTTACTTATGACACGTCTTAACATTATCTCACATTCATTCTAGGTTCCTTCATGTCTGGGACTTCTTAACCCAGGAATGAACTTTGTAAAAAAAATCTTGTTCATTTCTAAACCTAGAGAATACTTTGAAAGAAAAACTGTCTTTAAAACAAAATGGCTACAGGCATCCATTTTAAATTCGCCTTTTCTGTGTAATATACCCGACAGGACTGGATCAAATATTCTATATTCAGCCCTTGGGTTTTTACGTCCCAGGTGCATTATCTTGCACTTATCCACATTAAAACTCAATGCCACAGCTCCGATCATTTTTTTAGTTTACCTAAATCATTTGTCATTTGGCTGATCCCTCCGGGAACGTCAACCCTGTTGCAAATCTTTGTGTCATCAGCAAAAAGACATACTTTACCATTAATACCTTCTGCAATATCACTAATAAAAGAGAATGGGTCCAAGTACTGATCCCTGAGGTACCCCACTGGTAACAAGACCTTGCGCCGAATAAACTCCATTTACCACAACCCTCTGTTGCCTGTCACTCAGCCACTGCCTAATCCATTCAACAATATTGGAATCCAAGCTCAAAGATTTCAATTTATTGATAAGCCTTCTATAATCCTTTCCGTTAACATGGTTTCTATTAATCTCCCCACTACTGAAGTAAGACTAACTGGCCTATAGTTTCCCAATTCCTCCCTACTACCCTTCTTGTAAATGGGCACAACATTTGCTAATTTCCAGTCTTCTGGGACGACTCCCGTTAACAGATTTATTTAACCAATCCTTGTTAACGGTTTTGCTATTACACCACTGAGCTCTTTTAATAACTTAGGGTGGATCCCATCAGGCCCCATTGACTTATTTGTCTTTACTTTAGACAGCTGCTGTAGAACCTCCTCCTCTGTAAACTCATATGTAAATGTCTCTTTAATGTTTCCTTCTAACTGAGGTCCCTTTCCTTCCTTTTCATCTGCAAAGACTGAACAAAAATATTCATTGAGGCAGTCAGCGAGACTTTTATCCTCTTCTACATACCTTCCTTCCTTTGTTTTTAATCTAACTAATCCTTGTTTTACTTTTCTTTTCTCGTTTATGTATCTAAAAAATGTTTTGCCCCCCTTTTTTACTGACTGAGCTATTTTCTCTTCTGCGTGTGCTTTGGAAGCTCTTATAAATTGCTTTGCCTCTTTCTACCTAATTTTATAGGTTTGCCTATCTTCTTCACTCTGAGTTTTTTTATAATTATTGAATGCTATCTTTTTGTTCTTCACTATTTTGGCCACTTCTGTAGAGTACCACAGTGGTTTCTTCCCTTTTTTGTTTTTGCTAACAAGCCGAATGCAATTTCCTGTGGCCTTCAATAATGCCTCCTTTAAATAATCCCATTTCTCCTGGACTCCCTTTAAACTCCTCCAGTCTGATAATGACTCATTCACCAAAAATCTCATTTTATAAAAATCTGTTTTTTTAAAATCTAAAACGTTTGTTTTTGTGTGGTGCGACTCCATCCCTGTTCTTATATTAAACCACACTGACTGGTGATCACTAGATCCCAAATTTTCACCTACAACAACGTCTGATACCAAACCTCCATTTGTGAGTATTAAATCCAATATGGCCTCTTTACGGGTCGGCTCCTCAACTACTTGTGTTAGAGATAATCCCAGTAGGGAGTTTAGAATATTTGTACTCCTGGTGCACCCAGCTATTTTGGTTTTCCAGCTCACATCAGGAAGATTAAAGTCCCCATGATAATAACTTCCCCCTTCATTGTCATTTTGGCTATTTCCTCACACAGCAGATTATCTAGCTCTTCTACTTGTCCAGGGGGTCTATAGATCACACCTACACGAGCTACTGTATGATTACCAAATGTTAGTTTAACCCAAACTGACTCTATGTTCACCTCGCTCACTTTTATTTGGTTCGTTTTTATGTTGTTTTTCACATAAAGGGCCACTCCGCCTCCTTTCCTACCTTCTCTGTCTTTTCTATATAAAGAGTACCCTGGTATCGTTATGTCCCATTTATTTTTCTCACTGAACCATGTCTCAGTAACCGCCACTAAATCTACTTTTTCAGCTGCCATCATTACCTCCAGTTCATTGATTTTATTGACTAAGCTGGGGCAGTATATCCATGTGCTGGGGCATATCCATGAGCTTGGGCAGTATCCATGTGCTGGGGCAGTATCCATGAGCCACCAGCTCACCTTCAGAGAGAGTGTTTAGTACTGGGGGAAATTTCAGCGCTGTGATTTAATAAACAAAACTGTAGTAAAATTGTCTTTAAAACAGACAACATAAAATAAATTAAGATTAACTAAACTAAATTCGTTGGGTCTTATATGAAAATTCCAGACATTTTCGTTCTGTAGTTTCTTTGCAAACAGCGTTTCACTTTTCAAACATACAAGCGTACTGGGTTTTTTTTCACTCCATTCGTCTGCGGTGTCGGCTTTTTCCGGCAGCTGCTCTGCGCTGTGATCGGCGGCTGCTCGAGTTTCTCCGGCAGCTGCTCTGTGCTGTGATTGACGGCTGTTCGGGTTTCTCCGGTGTATTTGGCGGGGTTAATCCAGATGTTTTTGCGGGTTTCGGTGTGCGTTTGCGGGGTTTTGCGGTGAGTGTTCATCGGGTTTGCGGCGGCTTTTCCCTGCACTACGATGGCCCTGTGGTGCTTGCTGAATACACCGCAGGGTTGCCGAAATGGGATCGCCAAATCGCACCGAATTGAAGAGAACGAAAAGTCACCGAACGTGCGGTGACTTTTTGATTCTCTTTGAATAGCCCTGTTAATCAGACCTGTTCTAAACTTAGCAACTCCATAGACTATTATGGCTCTGGTAAGTTTACAACAGCTCTGGTTAAGTTAGCATCAACTTTGCAATATAGCCCAATTTATTTTAAAAAACGGGCCAAGTCAATGTATGCATTCAGCCCTCGTGGTTGTCATGTTCTCAATTTATGAATCCAAAGGATTTCCATCCTGGATAGACCTTTCCCCTCCTCGCCAATTACCCTCTTTGCCACCATACCGATAAATAACCTTTTCTTAAAATCAAAGGATGGACATGAATTACAGTGGACTAAAATCAACTGGCCAATTGAACACTATTTTTATAGTAGCTATAGTCGTGATTTATTATTTGCTTACAATCATTTGGTTGAAATTTTGAAGGATTTTATTTTTGAGTTGTAAATCAATGATTTGTTTGTTTTGCATTTTGATGTTTTCTTGAAGATTAATTTGGATTATATTTAGACATTATATGCATGCATACATACATAAAATAATTATGCTCAATAAAAAACAATTAAAACAAAAGAGGGAATGCAGAAAATAAGCAGCTCGCATTCCAAGTCTGGCCAACTGCCAGTAAATAAGATCATGACTATGCTCCATATATAAATAGAATCTGCCACCTTACTCTGTCTCCATGGCTACAGAATGGAAAGGATGTGCAGAGAATAGCAGGAACGGAGGAAATACTTTACAAACCTCAAAATATATGCAGAGAACTAGGCCAAAAATCCAAATAAACAATAACTGTAATAATTCTATCAACAAAGTGTCTGGTTAATTATTATTGTTAATTTTGAAAAGACCTGAATATTATTATTAATCTTTATTTATAAAGCACCAATATACTATGTACAATGTATCATTCAAAAATAAACATTACTCACCCACCAAAGGTGAAAGGGAGGTAAATGGCATGTCAGCAGCTTAATCCTTTCAATACAAAGTGCTTTCAATTAAAATAACATATTGCCATAATATCTATTTGAAACATGGGTTACACAGTTAAGATATCAAGCTTGCGTAAAGATTGTTTTCCTGAGATCTTAAAATATATATATATATTTTCTCATTTAATCCCTTCGCTGCTGAGCCATTTCACCCCTGTATGCTGAGCTTATTTTCACCGTTTTGTGCTCATGTTTTATTGTAGGACCCAGACAAATTATATATCCTTATTTTTAGCAGACTCAGCAGATTCAAGATATGTCATTATTATGCATATACCTCATGTCCCACCAGAATGCTATAACAAATAATGTAAAAAAAATATGTAAATTTCAATCATTTGCACCGTGTAAAATTATTTTTTTCACATATTATCATCCAAACCTTTGTGTTATATATTCTATGGCAGGGCTCAAAATTTCAAGTCCCAAGCTACTAGCCAGACCATAAGAGTTACTCGCCACCAGTTGCCCCACCTACCCTGCCCTAAACTCCGCCCCTAAACACGCCTTCTTATATTATCTTATGAAATTACACTGTTAAAGGTTTTATTCAGAATAAAGTTACAAAAATGAATATAACATTAATACCCAGGCATCAGATACATGTATACCCAAGCACCAGACCCAGACAAGTAGTTTCATCCATTAAGTACAGACTCCTCTCCAACAGTTTTCAGGACCAAATTAATTTGGTGTTTATACATCCAATATATCAAGTGGAACCTAATACTCACATTATTCATATGCCAGGTTAACAATAGAAGTTAGAAGACCCTAAAGTCAGGTTTCCCCCCTGGATGCTTATATAGATGAATCCATTAATTTTCATCTGCGATACTTACATCCCCATTTTTTCTTTTTTTTGCTCCTTCTGTATCACCCATCTCTTTCTTTATAAATAGGATTTATTTGTCATAACCTCAAATGCCTATGCCACCATTTCACCAATTATGGCCTCTAGCGGGAGTTGTAGTAGCGGCGCTGGTTCTGGCGTCACTTCCAGCGCGCTGACAGCTTGGCAGCTTTTTGCTTTCCCTTAGTTTACACCAGGGGTGGGGAACCTTTTTTCTGCCAAGGGGCCCCCTTTAATTAATTTCTCTCCCCACTTGAATTCATTTCTCCCTCCCTTTAATTTCTTTTGCCCAATTAATTTCTCTCTCCCCATTTATTTAATATCTCTCTCCATTTCATTTCTCTCTCCAATTCCTCCCCTCAATTAATCTTTCTTTCCATTTCATTTCTCCCAATTCATCTTTCATTTCTCCCCCCAATTCATCTTTCATTTCTCCCCCAATTCATCTTTCATTTCTCCCCCCAATTCATCTTTCATTTCTCCCCCAATTCATCTCTCATTTCTCCCCCATTCATCTTTCATTTCTCCCCCCAATTCATCTTTCATTTCTCCCCCAATTCATCTTTCATTTCCCGCCCCCAATTCATCTTTCATTTCTCCCCAATTCATCTTTCATTTCTCCCCCAATTCATCTTTCATTTCTCCCAATTCATCTTTCATTTCTCCCCCCAATTCATCTTTCATTTCTCACCCAATCATCTTTCATTTCTCCCCCAATTCATCTTTCATTTCTCCCCCCAATTCATCTTTCATTTCTCCCCCCAATTCATCTTTCATTTTCCCCCCAATTCATCTTTCATTTCCCGCCCCCAAATCATCTTTCATTTCCCTCCAATTCATCTTTCACTTCTCCCCCCAATTCATCTTTCAATTTAATTTCTCCCCCATTCATCTTTCGATTTAATTTCTCCCCCCCCCCCAATTCATCTCTTTCTCTCCATTTCACCCCCTGCTGTTTATTTCACCCCCCTCCGTTTACCTGACCTGGAGAGTAGAATGAGGGGGCGGAGATTATCCTTCACTCTGTGCCCAGAAGATAAGGGGCCCAGCGTGAAGGAGAAAGATCCAGCGTGCAGCAGGATGGTCTGGTAGAGGTGCCGCGGGTGAGAGTATTTGCAACCCCCCCTCCCAGGAAATGATTCGGGCAAGTCCCATTTGTTGAAAAGAAAAAAAAAAGCAGACTGGCTGACCCTGAGCACTTCAGCTGGCCTGAAGAAAAAACAACAACACGGCCGTCGGCGGCTGAAAATGCAGCACGATAGACTTTATCATGCTGCCTGCGTCTGCAGTTTTACTCGCCAGCGCTCAATTTCCCCTCGCAAAACGCGAGTGGAAATTTTGAGGGCTGTTCTATGGGGTACTCCTGTTAGAAAAAAAAAATAGAAAAATGCAGTAACAGGTTCCCAAGAAAATATGCAATTTTAAGTAAAACTGAAAAAAATATTTTTTCGCTTGTATTTTGCCACATTGCGTTTTATGAATAATATGACTATGTATAAACCACTGAACTTGTTTGCAGTATGGCAAATGAGAAGGTGAGTAACGGCAGTGGTATTGCTCATTTTATACGTGACAAATGGACAACGCCATTGCTATGGAACAAAAAAATAAAATAAAAATAAAAATTATATTAGGTTTGTGTGTTTTGTTTTTACATGACATTTTACATGGTCATGTTTGGCATCATTGGAAAGGCCAGACTCTGACCTGTCTAACTGAATTTATGGGGTGTAAAGAATGGAAATACAGGGGTCCCAAGTACCCTGGCTTTCCTAGCAGCAGTGCGGGGCTTGTGGTTTAGAAATACCAATGTGTGATAACGTTTTGCACCATCACCCCCACATTTGGTACCGGCATGGAAAATGAGAAGATAAATTAGGGCAGCGGAATTGTTTGCTTTACAAGTAGAATCACATAATGCCACTGCCTTATAACAGAGAAAAAAAAAGATAATTTTGTAAAAAAAATTATTCTTTTTTCTATTTTTACAAATTACATGGTCATATTGACCTTTCCAACGACACCTCACATGACCTTGTGCGGTGTACAAATCAGAGACGCAGGGTTCCAAAGTGCCCACTGTGATCCTCGCAGTAGTGCAGTGGTTTAGGTTTTTGATGGAACAATGCATAATAACACATTCAGGGTTATTCAGAGAGCGGTGAAAAGCAGGAGAATGACAGGAGAATGGAAACTTCTAGGTCAAAATAGCCGATTTGGAAAGTGAGATGAATGGGAGAATTTTTCTGGTTTGGCTATTTTGACCTAGAATTTTCCATTCTGCAGTCATTCTCCTGCTTTTCGCCTCTCTCTGAATAACCCTGATTGTGCCATTGCCTTCAAACATCATGGGAAATGAGAAGGTGAGTTAGTGCAGTATCATTGTTCACGTTATAATTGAAAAGTGAACAACAGTGCTACATTAGGGGGAAAGAAAGAAATATTTATTTTTATTTTTATTTATTATTCTTACATAAAACTGAGTCATACTTGGTATCAGTTGCCTTTCCAATGATATCTTGCATGTCCTGCTATCTGTTATGGTTCAGGAGATACGGGGGTCCAAAGTACCCTGTATGTCCACCATAGGGATTTCCCTGCCCAGCTGAGGGAAAAGTCCCTTTCTGCCATCATCTTACCCATAGGTGAAGGGCGAAGGTCCCAGAGGAAGGGTTGACATCCAAAATGTCAGCCCTCACTGCCAGATCATCACCAATCCATAGGACTGCGTCGGCGCACTCAGCTCGTCCTCTACAACCAAGCGAGAAAGCGGAGGATGTGCTTTGCACGTCGACCACAGCCAGGCGGTTATAATTTGTTACGTATTAATTTTTCTTAACAGAACATTGCTGGGAGGAAAGGATATAAAATCTAGATTGTGCAAGATAAGTTACACCATTTCAACTGGGGTCTGCACATAAAGCATACAGGCAGAATGGCCAAATACAGTAAACGTGATAAAGATAGATAATAAAACCATTCAGTTATCCTGCTTATGCGGATTTGCAGTGATCATAATGAGATATTAGCAATGCATCTATGTGGCATAATGTAAATTACAGTGACACCATGTATCGGTTCTGTACAGGAACTTTGAGCAAATATACCCCCCTGAATTTTATCCCCTTACAGTAGTGAGTGACCCAGAGCTCTCCCTGGCTGTTGTAAAGTCACAGTAAACATTGCTGAGCTTTTTGTTACAGTGTGGGTAGGTGCTGCTTATTTTACCTTCGTTACAGTTATACAAGGGGACAGAAGTGAGACCTTACAATATTATTCCTCCAGAGGTATAACACTTTTCTTACACTGTTCTTTCGTTTCCACTGTAGTTTCTGCCAATTTCACTCATTAATACTGTTGATGTTGAGCCGTTCAACATTGTTTTCACTGTTGAGTGTCGATTCAGTAGGTGTTCAATGAAGATTCAACCTTTTGGCCAATATAAAATAAGACATCTTCAACATGTAGTCTCCACCAAACTAATAAGTGTCTGAGCATCATGGGGGATGTCATTACAAAACATGTGACGGGCCATGGTTGCTGACCCATGGTATTGATGTTACATGTGACTGGTTGTCTCAGGACAAGGTTTTGCAGCAATTAAACAATATGAATGTGAATAAAGCCTCAGGGCTGGATGGAATTCACCCACGAGTACTGAGGGAGCTATGTGTTGAAATATGGAAGGGTTATTTTACAGTGAGAACAATAAAGCTGTGGAATTCTCTGCCTGTTGAGGTGGTTGGGTCAGAGACTGTACAGACTTTTAAACAACAACTGGGTGACTTCCTGCAGACACAGAATATTAAGGGTTATAATATTTAATATGTGAGTAAAAGCTTCTTGATCCAAGGAAAAATCGGACTGCCATTCTGGGGTCAAGAAGGAATTTTATCCCAGTGTGTTGCATATTGGCGAGAGCTTCAGACTGGGTTTTTTTGCCTTCTTTTGGATCAACGGCAGTAGGTGAAGTGTGAGAAGCTGAACCCATGTCTTTTTTCAGCCTATGTAACTATGTGCTCCTGGAAACATGGCTGATCTGACAACTGTATTGGAGCACCATATGAATGTAGAAAAAGACAAAATAGAATCATTTGGCTGGAACACAGTTTTATGTCTGGTAAGAATCCAAGACACATGTAGAAATTAGAAAAAAGGATGCATAACCGACCAAGTTAAATATATTGGACATTTTTTATGATGATACATTGCTTGTAAAATGTTGTTCTATCTCTTGTACTACACACACGCATGCCACCCTCTACAGTGAAAGGGAAAGGCCTACAAAATGGATCTATGCACAGTCCTCAGATATTGAAACACGACATACAAAAAATTACAGCTATTTAAAAATGGTATTTATCCTGCACAGTAGCAATTCACACAAACTTCGCAACCGTATCTTTCCTGGCAATGCTAACTCAGACACCGGCAATCAGAGCAAATGTGAAAATCAAACACCTCTAAACGTGTGAATAACCATAAACCACATACTAATTGATGATACACACTTCAAAGAGGGTTAATATCTATTCACCATTATTTACCCAGTCCCAAATTCATAGTAGTGAATACTGAGCTACAAGAATAGGGGGTTATCCACTAACAGGATTATTCAAAGAGAGCTCAATTGGCTCCAAAATTGCATGGAACGGTGAATTTTCCCGTACAGTGAAATTTCGCAGCCATTCGGCAATTCTAAAGCTGGCAATTCACTAAATATTGGCGACTTGCCAGTGAAATACAGTGACCTTTGGCAGCAGTGAAATTCCTATAGAGAAGCAATGGTTAATCCATTCAGAGAACACCGAACAGCACCGAAATGTCAGTGAAATGACCAGATTTTTGGTGGTTTCATTCGGCAGGTTTAGTCAGGCGAATCCCATAGGTGTCAATGTAAAAAATATTCTTGTTTTTATCAAATATTAATTATACAGTTTATTTTTTTAATCTGCACCAAAAAGTCTCTTTATTTTTTAGGTTTTTCTTTTTAGATATTTTTCGTCTAATTTTTTTTTTAAATAGTGTTTTTTTTGGTAACAGACCATTTTATTATTACTCATAAGATATTACATATGAATTCCTGGCATTTTTGTGCAGTAACTTTTTTGCAAACAACTTTTAAAATTTGCTTTTTTTTACCCTGTTCATTGGCATGTCGGCTTATTCCAGCGGCTGGTCGGTGCTGTGTTCGGTGGATCGTAAGCTTTTTTCGGATGCGGTCGGTATTTTTGCAGCGGATCGTTGGGTGCATACATCTTTTTTTCGTCGGGTGCGTTCAGCGTTTTTTCAGATCACTCTGATTTTTTTCGACGGTTTCGAGGCAGTTTTTGTGATCAAATCGGTGGTTTTGCAGCGTTTTTTTTGATGCGGTTGGAGGCTTTTCCTAGCACTTCGGGTACCCTGCGGTGAATGCGGATTTCACTGCAGGGTCAGGGAATTTGATTCCCCGAAGTGCAGGGAGCGAAAGAGCACCAAAATTCCACCGGAATTTCAATGCTCTTTGAATAACCCTGTAAGCAACGGTGTTTACCAGCATTGCAAGTAATGGCTAAAATTGCAGTGCCAAGAAATACCTGTGCTTCTCAAAAGTATCATTTAAACAGCAAAAGGAGAAGCTTTACTGTAAAATCTTAGAAAGCATTGTAAATTCTTTTTACTGGGACATACCGTAATTAGTACCATAATAATCCCAAATACCTCGCATTCATGAAGATGTTTACAGCTGTATTACTGAATATATTCATACAAATAATATTAGTCAATAAAACATGTATTGTGAAAACCCACTGATTTGCAAAATTGAGATCGGGAAAACCTAGGTGAAAAAAATAGTTGTTTCCTTACTTTCTACTAAAATTTACATTTCTAACAAACTATCAGTGTACGGCTTGGAACTTATACTTCATGAGCGACAACATTTCGAATTTGATTATGTGATCTATGGGTTACTAAAGGGAACTGAATCAAACCTATATTATATATTTATATGTAGTTGTTTTGTTTTATTATTGTCACATGTGAACCTGGTGTTCAATTAATCAGGGAAAGGAGAGAGAAACTCACAGTTTCCCTAAGCAGCAAGCTTCACTTGTCTAGGGGAGAGCTTCCTTGGTTTACATTTTTTCTTCCTCCAAAGGAAAATCTCTACACTTTTGTTTTAAAAATGATTTTATATCCCAAGAGGGCTTACTTTCCCAATATTCTGTGGGACACAGAGAGAGCTAATCCTTATTTCTTCTACCAAAGAAGGATAGGATCTGAATTAAATGATGGCATTTATGGTACGTAAACTCTTAATAAAACAGAACCCAAATGGTTTTATCTTGTATAAATGCTAAAACATTACTTCTAAAGAGGGCTAGTACTGGACCATCTTCTTGTTATGTAGCTATGATGGTCATTCTAGTGACCGTTGTTTGTTGAGTTGCCAGGTCGGCCATGTTTTCCTGGATGCATAATACTATTTCATGCAGAGGGGATAGAGTTGCCAGATCGGCCATGTTTTTCTGGGCACATAATTTATTCATGCTGATGGGCACTGCATGAAGAAATCAAAAGGGGCTCCCAGGTGACCTGCCTTGATTTCCTTTCTGAAGCATATGAATTATACATGTAACAGGGCAGCACTTTTACCTGTGCTCCCCTCACATGAAATAGTGATGTGTGTCCAGGAAAACCTGGCCGATCTTGCAACTCTAAGAGGGGAGCACAGGGTAAAGTGTTGCTCTGCAGCTAGGGTTGCCAAATTGCCCAGGTTTTCCTGGATGCATAATACTGTTTCAGAGGGGGGCACAGGGTAAAGTGTTGCCACATCGGCCATGTTTTCCAGGCCACCTATTATTTCATGCAGAGGGGAGCATGGGGACATGTGCTGCCCTGCAACATGTATAATTCATATGCTGCAGGAAGGAAGTTCAGGCAGGTCACCTGTTATTCCTTACCTGCAGCATGGTTGCATTTTTCATGCACTACCCATCAGCATGAATTAATTATATGTGTAAAGGAAAAAAGGGCCGGTCTGGCAACCCTAGTTGTTGCAATCGTGACAAACTTTGGCGTTCTGCAGTGAGAAATTCAAAAGACAGCAGGAGAAGATTTACCAGGGAAGCTTCTCCTGCTGTCATTTGAATTTTTCTGGAATTCCTAGGTTTGTCATGATTACAATACCAACTGTGTCAACTGTGAATAAGCCTCATGTATGGTTCATATCATGTGCTTTTTCATGCTGGGTTCTCTTTATGTGATGATTTGTCATGTGGTTTTAAGCCCAGTGTCAACAGTTTTCATGAAAACCTGGACAAGAAATATTTGTAAAGTTACTTTGGGTGTTTGAATTGTCAGTCACACATTTTTGGGGCCTAAATCAAACAACTACTCATGTGGTGCTTGAATTACACTTAATTGTAGTGAGATAGCACCTCTTGGGATTTAATTTAGAAATATACTAACACAGCTAATACGCCATTTTGGTGTTCGCTCAAGGTATGCTACCAACTCCATTTTGTGTTTTAAAAGTCTGCAGTCCCTTTGTGCTCACTAGAGTCAACTAAGTGTAGCCTCAAATAAACCTGATTTCTGCTGACTGAAAAATTATCTCTTCTCCCCCCCATGTCTTTAACTCTAAGCCATAAAAGTTGCTTAATATATCGAGACAGCAGGAATGCGTAAATCCCATAGCTTGCCATATTTGCTTTAGAAGAATGATTCCTTTTTATGACCATATTGACTAGACAGAGAATACAGAGTGGGCTCAAGGGTCGTTCTTTTTGAAGTGAATCTTGCTGACTTGCAAAATGATGAATAAAGTCCAATATGTATGATGAAGGTTGATATGATAAGTGGGAGGGTAACCTGGGGAGGGGAATAAGGTGTGCATTTTTACAAGCCATGTATAAATTCTTTGTCTCTCTGTTGGCTCGCCCCTTGAGTCTTTTTGGGCTAGACCTGACTCAAGGCTCGGGTACCGAATAAATGCTTTTCCTGCTTAAGAAGGCCTCCGTCTCCTTTGTCTACCACCGAGTCACAATCTCCTAACCCGAATTACACCCAGATGGCTGCTTCATTTCTCTGGGGCTTCGTCCGGGATTGGCAGGCCTGGCTCGGTGAGAGCAGGAGAACGGCAGTGTTCTGCAACTCCGTGGGCTCCGTCGGGGCGTGCTGCCGATCAAAAGTTGATTGTCTGCCGGCGCCCTTGCAGGTCTTCCTGCACTCTGTGGATCTCAACGTGTTGCGTGGTAGCCCCCGACCGTGACCCCACGGAAGCACGAGGCCTGGAGGAAAACCGTTGCGCTATGACCAAGGTAATATATTTTATTATTCAGTATTTGACAGCATAATGAGTGATTGTGTAAATAATTAGCCAACAGTGAATGTGCGGTTGAATCTCCGTGTCTGTATTCTGGTATGCCAGATAAAGGGGAAGGCGCCCTCTAGAGAGATAGGAAGCCTGTAGCGCTTCAATGTGAGGAACCTGCAGTGTTCCAGGAGTCTGAAGTGCTCCAATAGCTGTGGCCCGGTCTGAAAAGGGGGGGGAATTGTGCACCCCAAAAAAAAAAAAAACAGTACCCCACGGCAGAAGAGAGTAGCTACCTCTTCTAAAGCTATAGTGTATTGTGTAAAAATTACATCTGTTGGCTATAAGAAAGGATGCTTAGCTGTTAGATATTCTGTATTGCTAGGATTGTGTACTGAACTGTATTATCTGTATCTGATATTGAGTGGTGACTGAAACTGAGTGAACGTGCGCCTACACCCTTCGGGGTAAAGCAAATACGAGAGTGGCCCTATAGTAGGTGAGATTCCAAGCTGGGTGACCACGACTTGGCCACCGAATTAGGGACGCAAAAGAATTGTTGAGTGAAATATCAGATTGTGCTTTTGTGTATTACTTGGTGCTGGTCACCAAGTTGCGGAAATGGGAAACACCAAATCCCATAAGGGAAACAAAATTGTGAAAGGTGAAACACCGCTTGGGTATGTTGCAGAACTTCGAGACTCTCTTTGCAGTTCATCAATATGGGGGAAGCTGCATAAGAGCAGGCTGCGAGTTCTGTGTGAGGTTGATTGGCCCCTCCTTTCTCCTTCATGGCCGCAGGAAGGATCAATGGAGCCTGAAGAGATCCAAAAGGTTCATTCAGTGGTCACTGGACGCCCAAGGCATCCGGACCAATACCCTGTATGGATATATGGAGTAGTCAATGTAACAGAGCAGCAGGAAATGCTGCGGCAGAATGCTTGGTTGTGTAGGGAGAGGTATTAGCAGTAGGAAAAGGGAAGTGCTCATGCCACTGTACAGAGCACTGGTGAGACCTCACTTGGAGTACTGTGTGCAGTACTGGAGACCGTATCTCCAGAAGGATATAGACATCTTAGAGTTCAGAGAAGGGCTACTAAAATGGTGTACGGCTTGAAGGAGAAAAGTTACCAGGAAAGGCTTAATGATCTTAACATGTACAGCTTGGGAAAAAGACGAGACAGAGGAGATATGATAGAAACATTTAAATACGTAAAGGGAATCCACAAGGTAGAGGAAGGGAGTATATTTAAAAGGAAACAAAAGTAGCAAACAAGAGGACATAGTCTTAGATTAGAGGGGCAAAGGTTTAAAAGTAACATCAGGAAGCATTATTTTACTGAGAGGGTGGTGGATACATGGAACAGCCTTCCAGTTGAAGTGGTAGAGCCAAAAACAGTAATTGAATTTAAGCAGCATGGGATAGGCATAAGGCTATCCTAAACAAAAGATAAATCCAGGTAAAGTATCCATGTAATTGGGCAGACTAGATGGGCCGAAAGGTTCTTATCTGCCAACATTTTCTATGTTTTTATGATATATGGAGGTATTGTATGTGCTCTGTATATATGTGCTGCGTTTGGTTAAAAAAAAATGCTGTGTGTATGTTTCCTGTAAATATGCTTTTGCAGTATGTATACAGAAGCTATTATTTGTTGCATTGAACGAATACACTATGAGTGTGTGCTGAGTAGTATTATATATGGCTGCAGCCAGTGTGGGTATGTGCTATTTACATAGCAAATGTGTATAAATGTTATGAATATGGATTTAGAGTTGTGTGTGTATATGTGCTCTGTGCAGTAAGTGCATATATGTGCTGTGTTTGCGTTTATGGTGCAATGTATATGTGCTACCCAGTCTGTGTAAGTGCTATATATGTGTATAGTGGGTTTATATGCTCTTTGGTTTTGTATGCATTGCAATGAAAATGATCTATGTATGAAATCTCTGTTGTGTGTGTATATGTATTATGGTGTGTACAGTGTACAGCCGGTGTTTTGTGTTTTTCGGGTGTACCCCTAAAATGCATAGTTAAAATGAATGTAAAATTGTAAGACAGGATGAATTCTAATGAACACATTTCAGAGAGCATTGAGTAAAAAGGCTAAATTAGGAAGAGACCTGCAATTAGCAAGAGAAACAAAAAAACCTGTTTTTGACTGAGGAATGTTTGAAGTCTGTTCAAACCAAGACAAAAAAGTGTGCTAAACATGCGTTTTTTTTGTAAGTGTGTGGCGTACTGTGCTACAGTTGTTCATTAAGTGTATATGTCTACGGCAGAATTGCCACTTGTTCTGGTATGTTATAAATGCTTGATTTAAAGATCTAGTATGATTTATGTACCAGTATTTTTGCTCCAGTAAGTGAATGTGTTGTGTTTATAGGCTGCGAGAGTTTGTTGACATTTGTAAAACAGTGCTGTTACATCTCAATTGCATTTGTGTCTATTGTAAGAGACTCTGCTTATTTAAAAAAAAAAAAAAGGTTGTTGCCACTTTGAAACCCCCCCCCCCTTATGCAAACAAGTAACACTGACAGAGGAGAAAAGGTGGGAGGGAAGGTTCTAGGAGAGGAATCTGAGAGATACAGCAGATATAGAGGAAAATACTGCAGGCGTTAGATCAGTTTGGAGGAATTGTAAAATAAATAGAAAAGATAAGTAAGTGATAATAAGAAAGTAAAAGACAAGTAAAATGGGGAATGCACAAAGAAGTTGCTTATGATGAGAAGAGAGAAACGTGTTATAAAATGTGTATTATTGAAAGTAAGATGAATAAAAAAAAAGTAATAGCCCGTGGCGCTGCGCCAGTACCACATCCCACAAAAAGCCAGGCAACACATCCAAGTCCACCTTGAACGCTTGCTAAAGTACAGTTTTCTAAAGTTTTGTGTGTCTTCATGGAATACCCCGTTGCTCCAGTTCAGGAAGAGGCACTCAAGAACTCACATCTGTACAGGATTTAAGGGCAGTTAATTCTGCCACAGTGACTTTATACGGATTTGGCCCAATTGAGTGTAACCTCCTAGCTCTGATACCCGGCAACACAGAATTCTACACTTAATTTAAAAAGATGCGTTCTTCTGTTCCGGCTTGGCTCCAGCGAGTGAGCCATTGTTTGCCTTTCAGCGGGAAAATGTCCAGAATGGCTCCCAAACTCAAATGACGTGCCTCCTTCAAGGTTTACTATCCTCAGGAGAGCGCTGAACAAAGACTCTCAGCCAGACAAAGCTACCCTATTGCAGTATGTTGATGAACTCCTGCTTGCCTCACCAACTGAAGAAGATTGTTTCAATGCCACAAACAGAACTGTTAAGTATTTTATGCAAGGCAGGCTACAAAGTTTCTAAAAGAAAGGCCTAAATCTGCCAACGCAGTGTGAAATACCTAGGCTTTCAACTTACAGGTACCAATGCGTGCAATCCAGAACGCAAAGAATCAGTCTGCCGTGTCCCTCAACCACAGACTCGTTGCCAAGTAAGAGAATTCTTGGGAGCTGCAGGCTTCTGTCGCCTGTGGATCCCCAACTCTGCCATCATTGCCGAGCCTCTGTACCAAGCCACCAAAGGTGCAGAGCCTGACCTATTCATTTGGGGTGAAGAACAAACTGAGGCTGTCACCCAATTAAAGACTTTGTTGCTTTGAAACCACTGCCCTCCTGGTTGCAGAAGCAGACAAGCTCACAATAGGCCAAGAACTCTTTGTGAAAGTCCCTCATGCAGTCCAGACTCTTCTAGACCAAAAAGGCAATTACTGGTTCAGCAATGCAAGAATGACCAAGTACCAAGCCATGCTGTGTGAAAAACCAAGAGTTCACTTGGAACTAATCTCCACACTGAATCCTGCTACATTGCTTCCAGATGCTTCAGAAGACCATGAACATGAATGCCTCCAAGTAATGGATGAAGTATATAGCAGCAGACCTGACCTCAAAGACATACCCCTAGACAAATACGACTTGCAACTGTTCACTGATGGAAGCAGTTTTGTTGAAAATGGAAAGAGATTTGCTGGGTACGCAGTAGTCACTCTTGACGAAACAATTGAAGCAAAACCACTGCCTAATGGCACTTCTGCTCAACTAGCTGAAATTATTGCCCTTACCAAAGGTCTAGAACTATCTGAAAACAAAAGGGTGAACACATACACCGATTCCAAGTATGCCTTCATGACAATTCAGGCTCACGGAGCACTCTACAAAGAACGTGGCCTCCTAACATCTGCAAGCAAACAAGTCAAAAATGCCCTTGAAATATTGAATCTACTGGATGCGGTATGGAAACCGTCCGCAGTTGGTGTTATACATTGTCGAGGACACCAGAAAGGCAAAGAAGAAGTTCCCAGAGGAAACCATAAAGCAGATCAAGTGGCGAAGGAAGCAGCAAGACAGACACAAGCCCTTGAGCGTGGCTGTGATTGGAAAGAAACCAATGCCAAGAGAACTCGACAGCAACAGGAGAATCACTTGAAAAGCTTCCGGAATGGAAATCCGGAACACCGAACAGAAACTTCGGTTCCCCAGAGAGGACTGGTTCAAGTTGACTCACCTATAAAGTCGCAAACTCTGCTGTCTAAATACTGCGCTTCAAGATATGCCTAACGTTGACATCTATATGAATAGAGAAGATTTGCACCTCATGGAGAATTTATTGAAGATGTTCTTTGCCATTGGTACGTGAATATGAACTTCTAGAGAAGCACCACAGCTACATCCAATGGTTGTTTCCTCTACGTGAACAAGGCCGGAATGCACATGCAAAGCCTCTGACTACTTCTGAAATTGAAATTATGAAGAACACCGCTGAAATCCAACATAGGCTGCGGAGAGCCTATAAACTGATGCTGAATTTCTTCGGCGTAAAATTAGTGGGGGAAGAGGAGACAGAAGTGATACGAGACTCAAATTTTTCGAACACGCTTCTCCAATTTGAATACTAACACCCACAATAACCTGAGAATTACCCGAATTGTGAGAAGCATGGGAGAGCTGGGAGCTGCACAATACCAAGCTCCGCTGGTGAAGTTCTTCCTGAAAGAGATACTGGTTGAAGATCAGCTGCAAAATATGAAAGTGCCCTGAAGTATTTCCTGCCGACTGTAAAGAATGAACATGAAAGAGATGCACTGTCTGAATATGCTCTGAAGCACAGAATACCCAAGTATGTCAAAAGACTTCTCTCAGTGGTGACACCCCTGTTGCCAACACCCATTACGCACTGAACTCCGGCCTACTCTGAAAAGGAGAAGAAATGGCTCTCCGAAGAGCCAGGAGAATACAGAGAAGACTGATGGTACCAGTTGGAGAGTGAAAGAATTGTATTACCAGCCACCCTGGCACCTGAAATTGTCCGGGCCCTGCATTCCAGAACACATGGAGGAAAGACAGCCATGGAGCAACAACTAGAACCGCACTTCTACGTTCCTGGACTCCCCTCCGTCTGCAGAGTGATTGCGCAACAATGTGTTGCTAAGAACAACCCAAGGCAAGGGATAGTACAACCACCAGGAGTATTATCGGTTCGATTATCTCCAATGTCCTCCCTAAAAATTGACTTTACTGTTCTCCCACCATGCAAAGGAAATAAATATCTACTGGTGCTAGTATGCACACTAATGGGATGGGTTGAAGCCTACCCAACTCGAACAGAAAAGACTGCAGAGGTAAGGTGCCTCGAGAGAAAATTATCCCAAGGTATGGACTGCCTCTTGAAATCGGATCAGACAATGGCCCAGCCTTCATACAAAGTTGTTTGCAGCAGCTCGCCCGATTGTTAAGAATCACCTGGAAACTGCACTCTGCATACAGATTTCAAAGCTCTGGTAAAGAGGAAAGCATGAATAGAAATCCAAAGACATTGATGGCTAAAATATGCCAAGAAACATCAATGAAATGGCTGGATGTGTTGCCAATTGTTCTACTGCATGTGAGAAGCAGCCCTACCTCACTCTAAAATTGAGCCCATACGAGATGATGGTTGGTTATCCCACCCCTTTGATAACTAGGTTGAGGGGGGATCCCCGGGTATTAGGAGAAACTGACCTACGCCAGCAAGTGATCAGGTTAGTTCAGACGATGCAGAGCATGTATACATGAGTTAGTGAACACATACCACATTTCCTATACTTACCTTTACACAGATACTGTCCTGGGACTCAGTATGGGTTAAGGAATGGAAGGTAGACCCGTTAGGGGTTTTTATGTTGTCTTGTTATCAACTCCCACAGCAGTGAAAGTGGCCGAAGTGGTGCCATGGATACACCACTCACGATTGAAACCTGCTGCAGAGGTTACGGACCAGGCATGGAAAGTGATAGCCAGTGAATCTGACCCACTGAAGCTACGTTTCCACCGTACCCAAGCAGCTGCACAGACCGGAGAGGAATAAGGGAGATCCAAGTCTAGTTGACCCCCGGCTCTCCAAACTCCAGTCTTTGTGCCTGTTGTTATTGAAAGACCGTTAAGTTTACCACATTCCCAATCGATGGAAGCTCCAGAGGTACCCCAGGAGGCCCATGAGCCTCTGCTTCCAGATACTATTTTTAAGAGGTTAAAAAAAAGACCATTTGAACAGTACCAAAGGATCCTTATATGTATTGGGATTATTGTTTTATTTTTGATCTTACTGACACTTGTTGCTGGACTAAGGGAGTGATGTCAGCGCCTATTGTGTTGACACCGGAATTTGACATGACTGTCCTACTGGCACAGGATCGCCGGAAACGAGACTTGACAAGACCAGAGGATAAACTGCTTATTAAATTTGCGTATGCAAAGAAGTCAGGATATGAATCCTGTTGGGATGCGGCATTGAAATGATGAAGACTTAATATGTTGTACTAAAGGATGAAATTGTGAATATTACTATTGCTGACATCCAACTGTTGAATGCGGAGCTCCGATAAATTCGTAAATTAAAGTTATATCAGAAAATAGCTATTGAACAGATACAGGCTGTATTAAATGGAATGTGGTGAAATGACGATACAATATGAATGTTGTACTTATCTCCGCACAGCTACTGATGATGTACCTGAATATTTTGATGCAATTCTCAAGCACCAAGAGAAAGTGTCCCATCTGGGGTACATTTGGGTCATGGTTTGGCTCAATCCTAAATGCTATTTCCAGGGTAGGGTCCCTGATCCTCATTGGTATACTAATTCTTATCTGTGCACTAACCTACAAGTTAGCCATGTGTCTGTGGCCAATCTGCCGTAATTCCTGAAGCCAGAAGATAGGCCCCTGGGGGACACTTCAAATTACCATCCAATGAGCCAAGTAACCCCTACTGATTAAAAATCCTTAATGATTTAGTTAGTGCTGGGAGAGGTCATTGTAGACTCTCCGGCAAGAGGAGGGAATGAGATAGCACCTCTTGGGATTTAATTTAGAAATATACTAACACAGCTAATCCGCCATTTTGGTGTTCGCTCAAGGTATGCTACCAACTCCATTTTGTGTTTTAAAAGTCTGCAGTCCCTTTGTGCTCACTAGAGTCAACTAAGTTTGCCTGCTCTAACTAACAGCTAAGTGTAGCCTCAAATAAACCTGATTTCTGCTGACTGAAGAATTATCTCTTCTCCCCCCCAGGTCTTTAACTCTAAGCCATAAAAGTTGCTTAATATATCGAGACAGCAGGAATGCGTAAATCCCATAGCTTGCCATATTTGCTTTAGAAGAATGATTCCTTTTTATGACCATATTGACTAGACAGAGAATACAGAGTGGGCTCAAGGGTCGTTTCTTTGAAGTGAATCTTGCTGACTTGCAAAATGATGAATAAAGTCCAATATGTATGATGAAGGTTGATATGATAAGTGGGAGGGTAACCTGGGGAGGGGAATAAGGTGTGCATTTTTACAAGCCATGTATAAATTCTTTGTCTCTCTGTTGGCTCGCCCCTTGAGTCTTTTTGGGCTAGACCTGACTCAAGGCTCGGTACCGAATAAATGCTTTTCCTGCTTAAGAAGGCCTCCGTCTCCTTTGTCTACCACCGAGTCACAATCTCCTAACCCGAATTACACCCAGATGGCTGCTTCAGTAGCAAATGTATAAAAGCTTCTCGTGGCTTTTCTGTTCATACAGTTGTCATTATGGGAAAGGATTTGATAGTCTTGTTGGGTCTTCTATATTATATATATATATATATATATATATTACCATTTTATAATGTCAGAGGTCTCTACAAGAATAAAAAGCTTATGTTGCTGGTAAAAGGATTTTTATCCCTCTAGACACACAATACAATTTAGCTCTCTCCCCCCCCCCCCATGTGCTTAAGACAAATGTTTCTGTTCACAGTTCAATTACCAAAAATCTAGGTCACTGTGGTCATACGGAGGTATTTATACTTGTTGTTTTTTGTTCAATTCCTCGATCTAAGTGGCGTGACCCATATCATCTCTAATTTGGATTATATTGCAGTGTTGGACTTTTTTTCTGTTTCAAATTTTCGTTTGTGTGCCTTGTATTAAAAATCATTGTATTGTATTTCAGGCACTCTTGTTGCACCTTGTGTGCTAATTGGATTTGCTAGTGGTTTTTCGGGGTTATGCCCTTTTGAGTGCTACATTGCCCTCTTTGTACGTTTTGGTTTGTTTGATCTTATTTATATATACTTACTGTGACGGGATGGAGTGTCCGCCTGCGGTCCTGCTCCTATCTGACCCCCTTGATGGCGTCCGGCCTGACTACCGAGTGGCTCGGCACTCGGCGTCTCGAGCAGCCTGATCTACCGACCTCTTGTTGGTGTGGAGGTGGCTGCTGGGCTGACTTGAGGCTCCTTTTCCTGGGATAGACGTGATGTAGAAGGCCGCTGAGTGCCTTCTAGGTGCAATATGATATTCCCTGAAGAACTCCCCAGACGAAGCTGTATGACTTCAAAACAGAGACTGATTTATTACAAGGTTTGGGCAGATCCTTTTATACACACAACAGAAAAGACATGTCCAGACTTAAATGCCCTCAGACATGTCCAGACTTAAATGCCCTCATACAATACAGGATACATGTTAATACATCACACTCTAATAAAAACCACACCAGTATAACCACATCTAGACATGAAATAAAATGTCCATACACTTAAATGCACAACCGAAATATAAAAGGAAAAAATTATCTTTAAAACTGTCTGAGTTTTTAGTCACGCGGCTCGCTGGAAGGAGCGCTCAGGTCCATTCCGTGACACTTAGGTATTATTAATTTTATTTATTTTTTTAGTGGTATTATTTTAGTGGCGAAAATAATTAGTGCCGCCCGAATATTGACTGTGATATCTTATGTGCTCCCTATATATTTTTCCTATAGTTGCCACTACATGTAGGTATGCATTCGTCACACCGTATGAGTGCCCCAACCTTGCACAGTTGCCCTAGCCCTTCTGCTCCGCAAGAGGTTTCTGTCCTCCCTGAGCTCTACTTAGGACACCTGCATTATGGTTTGACAGGTGTACCGCCCCAGTCAAACTCCCCACTTGCCACTGTCCTCGGAGCGAGTGCCCGAACCTTGCACAGTTGTATCCAGTGGCCGAGTCACAAAATATACAGATTTCAATGAGTTGTCAACAGCTTCCCCTAATTCTAGTTAGTTTTTTTTTTCCCCTTGTGATTTTGTGACTTTTCATTTTACGTAACATTACTATTCTCGACCTAAAAGTGGCACCGTACCATGGGTAAACCGGCTAGAATGGTCTATAAGCATTCCTGACTGCTTTTGAATTTATGTTTAAAGGTTTATTCAAGAAGCGATGACTTTGCCACCTAATTGCACCAAACAGTGAATTTCCCCATACGGTGCAATTTTGTGGCAGTTCATCTATTCAGAAAGCTGAGAAATCGTCCGAAATTGGCGAATTTACAGCAAAACATGGTGCAGTTCGCCGCAATTTAGCAATCTTCGGCAGCAACAAAATTGTCCTATAGAGAAGTAATGGTCAAACATATTAAGAGAATGCCGAAGTATCAGGGAAATGCCCTGATTTAATTTTCGGTGATTTCAGTTCACACATGAGAATCCCATAGGATTCAATGTAAAACAAAAAAAAATGATTGTTTTTATACCATTTTTTTGATTCAACCATTTATTCTTTTCATTTTCAGCAAACTGTCCTTTTATTTTTTGGAACATTTTGATGTGTTTTTTTAGGCAAAAGTTTTGAATCCCAACGGTTTTTTAATTTAATTCTTTATTTTTAAGGTAAACGTGGTGATATACAGCATATTAATCAGCAAGACAATATATAGGAACCAATCAGGCCACCACAGTCACCATTTCTTTTAAATAAATAAACAAAACACAATTTAAATATGCCCATAGACGGGCAAAAAGATGAAAGTTGAGAAAAAGGGAGGGGGAGATACATCAAACATAACATTACACACACGAAACACGACAAGGCAGGACAAGACAAAACAAATGGAGGCATCATTGCACAGTACCCCCAATAACTGAGAGACACCAAGAGTATGTAAATATCTAACCCCAAGCGTCCGACACCTTATTGAAAGCAGACATCGTAAAATGTATCACCGCCGAGCGTTCATCCATCAGTTTAATATCTATTATTTGAAACATACGCCTCTGAGGAGGCCAAGAAGGTGAACGCTACAGCCTTCCTAGCTGCCGGAAGGATTTTAGAAAGCAAACAGTTATGGTGCAAAGAGAGGTCTGGCGCTGGTAAGGCAAAAAGATAGGTCCAGGGATCTCAATTCCACCACATGTGAGCCTGAGTCCCCTTGCTACCACATCCCCTCCAACAGTCGTCTGGCACAGCTGGATTAACTTTATGTACAAAGACCGGGGTTACATGCCATCGCATCAAGGTCTTCATGGACTGTTCCTGATGTGTAGTACAGATGGACACTTTTCGTGTGGCTTCCCAGATGTCAAGCCAGTCGTTGCTGTCCACTGAAGAGCCTAGATCCCTTTCCCATGCCTCCACGTAGTTAAGGGAGGGCAGGGATGGCTTACTAGCCAGATGGGTATATAGCTGCGAAATGAGACCTCGCGACTGATCACCCGTTAAACATAACCTATCAAAATCTGTTAGAGGAGATGGGGCCGCAGCACGAACATCCTGTTCGGATACAAACGGGGTTATTCAAAGAACTCCGAATTGCTGGCGAAAGGTAACCGAACGCTGAAATTCGGCATTCGGTTACCTTTCCTGGCCATCCGTCTATTCAGAGAGCAGGCAGTTTGCCAAAAGTTGGCGAATTGCCTCCACATACGGTGCCTGTTCGAGGGCAGTGAACCCCCATAGAGAAGCAATGCTTCGTCTATTCAGAGAACAAAAACCAGCAGTGAAAAGTTGCCGAAATGCCCTGCCATTCAGTGGTTTCATTCGGCAGATTTATTCAGGCGAATCCCATAGGCTTCAATGTTAAAAATATTCCGTTTTAATCCAATATGTAATAAACCGTTGATTATAATATTCTGCAGTAAAAAGTCTGTATTTCGAGATTTTTTTAGGATCTTTTAGGCATTTTTTTCCGTTTTTTTTTTTTTTTTTTTTTTTTTTTATTTATTTTTTTAATTAGTTTTTTCTTTTTTCTGTAACAGCCCTTTTTATTATCATTCATTGGATCTCATATGTAAATTTCAGACATTTTCGTTCTGTAGTTTCTTTGCAAACAGCGTTTTACTTTTCAAACATTCACGCATACTGTTTTTTTTTTTTTTTCTTTCTTCACTCCATTCGTCTGCGGTGTCAGGTTTTTCCGGCGGCTGCTCTGCTCTGTGATCGGCTCCTGCTCGGGTTTGTTCGGCGGGGTTAATCCAGATGTTTTTTCCGGTTTCGGTGTGCATTTGCCTGGGTTTTGCGGTGAATAGCCGAGTTCCTTTTTTTTTTCCTGCAGTTTGGCGGTCGGCGGCAGTCTTTGGCGGCTCCACGTTCGCACTTCAGGGACCCTGCGGGGTGAATGGCGAATTCATTGCAGGGTCGGGGAACTGGAAACACCGAAGTGCGCTGAATGAGAAGGCATTGAAATCTCGGTGCTTTCTGAATAACCCCTTTTGGAATCCATACACAAATATCAAAGTCATCTTTATATATTGCGCCAAAATACACTTTATTAGCGCAGTAATTTTATTGTGTTGTTTAAAGTATTATTTTACTTTAATTCTAATTCCTAGTCATTCTGGAATATTCTATACTAAAGGCAAACATTTATACACTATATTGGGGGAAAAGGGTGAGGGGCTGGTGTGGTGATCAGCAACGGTTAAAAAGAGACATGGGATGTTAAACTCTGCCCCCCAGATGTTTCTGAACTACAACTCACATGATTCTCCAGGTATTCATCGATTACTGGTAATTGTAGGCCTTCAACATCTGGGGAACCAGAGCCTGTCATGCCTGCACTAGATGGGTTTTTTAATCTATGATCCCCTTGAATGATGGTCACTCTTTAGGTCAACAGAGCCTTGAGGGAAATGTAGTTCCAAAACATCTGGAGGGCCATGGTTGAGCAGATCTGACCCAGAGTGCCCCTTCTATATAGCCATGTGTATTAGGTGAATAACCAAAAGCAAAACAATGATGTATGTAAACATTCCTGTGAGTCATTGTTATGCTAATCTGCAAAACAATGAGGATGGATTCATACAGCTACGTTAATGTGTCAGACATGGCAATTTACGTATGAATGTCTAAGCATGCATAACGGTCTCGCAGGATGTCACATCAACACGGCTGCTTGTGTCAGCCATGCCTTACTTGGTCAGGGGTCACCACAGGACCAGGCACCCAGAGTCTGTGTCACACATGGGTGTAAATGGGGTAATGGAGGTTCTGCCTGTTGCAATGCGGGAGTTTTGAGTTCCAGTAATGTGTCCCCCTGTAGAACCACTATGGGGGAGGGGAGATAGCATTGGAGCAAAGTCTAGTAGATAAACCAAGGGCAACATTAACAAGAACTGTGGTTTCCAACCCTAGTCCGCGAGTACCCCTATGTGCGCCCATACCGATGTGCCTCCCTGCGTCCGTCGCAGCGTTGTGGCGCTGGTCATGCAACAGGTCACAGCCACTCCTGTACAGCTGTTTTGGGCTTATTGTGCCCTCCTCAATAGGTCAAACTATTGGGGGGTATTTCGTGTTTGTTTTATGAACGTTAATAATCCAGCCTGGTAGAAGAAGCATTTTAGCAACTGGAATTGTTTTGTGCTGCCTACAAACTATTAATCCTGTTTATTCGGCGTAACGCAGACATGGCAAGTTATTCGCTAGCCACGCTGCTTGCCGTGGTGTCAACATCCACGAACTTCCACGTAACAAAAATCAAATAACAGGAGAAGCTTAAGCAATGAATCTTCTGCTGCTGCTTGAATTGCCATGTAGTGATGTGGAAGTCAGGGCTGGTCACCTTTTGTCTGCAGCTCCAGCAGTGTTCAGTGAATGAGCCCCTCTCCTGCTGTTTATCTCCCTTGTTCACAGCAGGGGGTGGGAGTCCTGCTATGTGCTGGGGGAAAGCATTAATGTGGGAAAGATCAGCTGTGAAACACAAACAAATCATTCACCTCTCTGTGTGACAGCTAATAGAGTCTGTAAAGATTTAAAGAAAAATCCTGATCCAGATTGATGATATATACATTAATATAATGATACAGATTTTACTCCTTTTTCATAATTTATATTTTTATACCCCCCCCCCCCTCGGTGTCCCTGATTTTTGTGTCAATTGGAGAACTATGTAAAAAAGGGAGGGGGGGGCTTTATATCAAGGCATTTTATTACAATATGTGTCAGACCGGTCCCTCTCGATGTATAATCAGAGGGGTTATACCCGGACCCTTCCAAATACAGCCGATCTGTGTGTCGGTGTTTCGGTAGGTGCAGCCAATGGGGGAGGCGCTGCTGCTCCATTCCCCGGGGCAGGCTGACGTCATGCGTCTCTGTCAGCACCTCTCTCCTCCCCCTTCCATTACCGCTGCCGTAGCCCATTGAGATAAATTCCCATGTTTGTACCGGCCTGTCTGTGATTACAGGGTGCTGCCTGTGTACCGGTACCTGGCTCCGGCCCCCCCCCCCCCGCATCGGCCCATCTGCTCAGCATCTTTTAGCTTGGTACCCTGACTGAGCGCATCCCTGCATCTGGTCAGTGCTCTCTCCTCCATCAGGGATCCGATCCGGTGGATATTCCAGCTGCTGCTGCCCTCCCCGTTCTGTCCATCAGTCAGTGAACCCCGATCCCCCCCCCCCCCCGTTATAGGAGTGAGTGGCTCAGGGTTGCCCTGCACCTGGTGAGTGGATGGTGTGACTGTGTCCTTGGATCCGCTGCTCTCCATCTCTCCCCCCACCCTGGCTCTGCCCACAGCCTGCTCATTGTGTGGAGCTGAGCTTCCAGGACTCCATGCAGCACAGTCACAGCTCCTGCTGGCCTGCTTCCTCCATGTGCTGAGGAAGAAGGACACAGGGGACAAAGGACAGTGGCCACTCACTGACTGTCTCTGCCATGTGGCTCAATCCTGAGGAGGTGCTGCTGGCCAATGCCTTGTGGATCACAGAGAGGGCCAACCCTTTCTTCATCCTGCAGAGGAGGAAAGGCCATGGGACCAGAGAAAAAAGGGGTCTAGCAGGTAAGGACCATCACAGCTTCAATGGGCTTTATACTCCAAGCCACACACTACCATATGGGATAAAGAGGATTCACACATCCTACTATTTTTCAATGCTGGGCAAATTAATCACATATCAACTGGATTTTAGGTTTCGGATTGGACTCATGATGCTCAGCCAGCCTTACGGGGGAGGTCCTTCACAGCCCTATAATCTCATTCATTAGTAAAGGTTAATAGCACCCTGTGTGTTCTTTATGAACCTTCACACCAGGGGTCAGCAACCGCGACCCGCCAGTCGCCAGATGTTTTAGAACTACTCATTCGATTGGCTAAGCCTCACAGGGAAATGTAGTCCCAAAACCTCTGGAGGGCCAAGATTGCTGACCCCCCCCCCCCCTGCTCGCCACGGTCAGATCAGTTTCTGAAACGTATCCTCCAGGCTTGTAAACAAGATAATTTCTGGCTAAATTATTGGGCCTGATGTGTAATCCTCCTTATACCCTATATCCATATTGCTTTTCTATCTGTAGCTTCACGTCCCCATAGAAAGCTTTCCTGTTATTGGCTAGTAATTAGTGTGCTTGTATCTTTCTGTATGTTCAGCATTGTTACAATGTTCTTCTTATTCAGCAATAAATCAGTTGATTCCCTTTCCAGATCCTGTTTCAATGGTTATTTTTATTAACGTGACAGGAAATTCTATTGTTTAATCAAACAATATCTTGATTGTGTGTGTGTATATAATATATGTATTTTTTTTCGTTTTGACAGCTATACTGTATCCCAATTACTTTGCCAATGCTGAGACTCACCCGGTTGAATTTCTCAGGGGTAGATTTCTAATTCGTCTATATTTGATATGTGTTGACGAACATAAGCGATGGGAAGAAATAAGCCTAAAGGGACAGTGTTGGTGATGCGACACTTCCAGGATGTCTGTGGACACTCCAAATCTTGCAATTACTTTCCTATGAGGCTCTGCTAATGTAATGAGTGGCTGAACGTCATGGGAGATGGCCCTCCAGGTGTTATGGAATTACAAGATTGCAGACCGCTGGCCTAAAGTATCCGTAAATACCACGCTTAATTCCAGTGCCAGTCTCTGTCTTGGTGCTTTACGTCCCCTGCTGCTTCTGTTGAAGTTGTCAAATGATCGTGATTTGGTTGGACACGTGCTCAATGTACAGTCTATCCAATGGCTTTCAATCGGAGTACATTAACAGCCAATGTCTGCTCTGGAATGTAGAGTTGTACGTTCCTGACCTACATCCTGGAAGACTGTAGAAGGAAAGGTGATTGACTGCTTTCTGGAACAATGGGATGTCCCCTGGGTCAGGTCCTACAGGAACACATGGGAACAGAGTTCCCTCACTATTTTAGGTGGAGGAACCTCGTTCTCTTGTGGCTGATATACTGGGAAGCTGCAAACAAAACCTTTTCTAGATAGACACAATTTTATAAAAGTCTATATTTGAGGGTTTTTCCTGGATTTGGGAATTACAATTTCTCAGTGTTTGCCAGAGGAATGGCACTCTCATGTATAAAGAAGTGCTGCAGCTGCTGCTGCTCCCAGTAATCTTTGAGACAAGAATACACAGAAATGTTGCTGAGTTCTCACACTTATTTTTTTAGGACTTAACCCCTGTATATCTGCTAAGCTCAGGAGGCAGAATCACCTATGGGGGCATGACAGCTGGATAGTTATGGCGCCTATAGGTCAGTTTTAAAGTGCAGACTGTTATATACAGTGTGTGTGTGTGTATGTGTGTGTATATATATATATATATATATATCTTCTTCTCTTGCAAGCCTTTTAAGAGAATAATTTATGCAGATGTTGTAGATGTCGTCTACAAGAACACTTTAAATCCTCTTCTTAGCTTGAGGAAGTATATGGGCACACAATGTATAAAACACCGAATTAATTCAGGAAAGCGGAACCTGTTGATTTAATCCACATCTGTCCATTAAGCATATAAGAAAGCTGTAGACTAAAATGTGATATCAAGTGAGGCTGGTGGTTTTGCATGTTGTAGAAGGTAAGGTATATATGAATGGACTATGGAGAAGTGGAAATGGATTTCCTAATGAAATGAAGTTGGTTTCTAACAAGGTAAGGATGTGTTGAGACTGTGGTTGTGGTTAAAGTGTCTTTATAACCGCTGTAATTCACACTATGCACAGGGGCTTTGATATCAAAGAACACCCGGTATGCTCAAAACAAGGTTTGCCCATTTGACAGGGGAATCCCTTCCCTTACATAGGTCTGCTTTTATTTGCGGACATGTGTAATTGATAAAAGGGAGTTATTCCCTGTCAAAGTCGTTCTGTCCCTCACATCACTGTGACATGCCATGTGGGAGAGGGACAGCTCGAGAGATGTCCTACAGGGCTGCCCTTTGCTCAGTCTGTTGGCTAATAGCGGGCTGTCTAATCGCAACATCACCGCTGAGGACCAATCGCACATCATTATGGGACAACCCCCAGTTGGCACTGGCCACACCTGGGGAAACATGGTGGCACCTGTTGCAGGATCCAAGTAGAAAATGCAATATATTATCAAAGTATAAAAACAATGCAATATTCACATCACAGTAGACACAAACCTGAGACATACAGGTGCATTTTAAGTTGGAACATCTTTCCTGAGATATGGGTACCCCTATCTTAAACTCACCTGGAACTACAAACCTGCGTGACTCTTGTACAAGACACTGTACCCTGCACAGTGAGGATGCTCGTCATGCTACATGCTGCTGTAATAATGTCCACATTACTCTTAAGTCTTCTACATTGCAAAACACCCGTCACAATATTTATCCCCATTGTGGAATGTTCCAATAGGAAGCCATGCAGATAACCTCCTTTCACTTTTTTTTTTTTTTTTTGGAGTCACGGTTTGTTATTAAAATGTTTTTGAGGTTCGCGGTAAAAGATATATTAAAAAAAAAAGCTTTCTACCTAGAACCAGTACATCAACATCTCCTCCCGCCCACCCAACAAAAACAGAAAGGCCACAGTTACTGAACCTATACATTTTGGAGTCGGCAAGCTCCTGACCCAAACCAATTACACAAAGAACAAGAAACTCTGAAAAGAATGCTCTTGTATGCATTATCTGGCAATATATTATTATTTGGTTAAGATACCCGTCAGGCTGGGAGGCCCGTGTCAGACGAACGCAGTGTTCACGTCCGTGTTGCCGCACAGTTTAACGTCTGTCGTAGCATAAACCTATGATCAATAGAGACCCACACACGAAGTACGTCCACACGTGGCACTGGATGCAATTTTGGCAAGAACGTAAAACCGCTAGGACGGACGCACAGAGTGCGCCATGTCCGCGTAGCTTTGTGTGTGAGTGATGGAACATAGTCAGACGGCCTGCGTTTTTGACGTCCAGCATTTTTAACGGACAAAATGTTTTTTCATATCATGTATCAATTTTTTTTCATTTTACATATTAATTTTATTTCCTATCTACATCAGTCAAAAAAGAAGTCAATAAAAAAAACGGACCATGTGGTGTCTACAGTATCATCAGTCAGAAAGTACGTCAGTTGTGCATGGACGCACAGTGTGCTCAGAATGCGTTTGTCTGACATGAGCCTTAATGTTTAGGCCTTCTGCAGTTCTTTCAGAAGACCTCCTGTATCTTTCAAAACTATAAGGCCCGTGTCAGAGAAGTGCAGTTTTCACGTCCGTTTTGCCGCTCATTAGTACGTTTGTGGTAGCAGGGAATCCTGACCAATGAAGCCCCACACACAAAGTACATCCGCACGGACATGCGGACGCGGCAAACAGACGTACGTTAGGCAAGAACGTAAAACCGCTAGAACGGACGTGCGGACTGCGCCAAGTCCGCAACATACGCATAGCTTTGTGTGTGAGTGATGAATGTGGTCACTGCATTTAGGCTAGGGTCAGACTAACGCATTTTTCGCGTTGTCTGTGAAAAAGTGCGTTCGAACGAATGGACGCATTTTTTTCACGGAATACGCGATAGCGGTCATACGATGCGCCTTTTCGTCCGTGATTTTTTACGGATCATCAATAAAACACTTTTTGTGTCTGGACATTATGTTAGCCGTACATTAGCAGCGTCTGACGTCTCCCAATCACGCACACACGCCTCTAGCGGACGCAGCGCACTCTGTACGTCCGTACTAGAGGTTTGACGTTCTAGAAAAAATGCGTTCGTTTGCCACTTGCGTTGCGCGGACGAACTTTCGTGCGGCCGTTCGTCGTATGTTCCCCGGCATTGGACGTCATTTGCTGCTAGCACGGCCGTGATTTCGTGCGTCTAAACGCACGTTAAAACTGCTTTCGTCTGACCCTAGCCTTATGCGTCCAGCATTTTTGACGGACAAAATGGTTTTGCGTCTTTAATTTATTTTCCCTCCTACATCCATCAAAAATGTCAGTTTAAAAAAACGGACTGTGTGGCCACTACCTTGTCGTCAGTCAGAAAATACGTCCGTGGAGCACGTACGCACATTCCGTACAAAATGTGCTCGTCTGACATTAGCTGAAGCCGGTTTGGTTTTGGGTTGGGTTGTGTGAATTCAAGCTGTTCTTATCGGGTGTTCTGAGGATTATTACAGAGAAAGCTTATATATTTTATGTTTTGTTTTTTTATTCTCCTCTGGAGGAACGTCATAGCATGTCAATTTATTTATAAAGGATTTTACCAGGAAGGATACATTGAGATTTCTCTCGTTTTCAAGTCTGTCCTGGGTTCAAGAACATTGAATTGTTACAGAAATACAAAGTAATAAAATGCAAGATATTAAAAACAAAACAAATATACAGATTGACAGAAAATAAATATATTCACTATGTTACATGTTTACAGGTGCATTCTGTATATAGTCACTATGTTACATGTAAATAAGACATAATATGATACTTCTGTGTGGAAACATTAACGCTAGCTTTGGAAACGTATATAAAAACCTCAGTGTTTCTGTAATATGCCTGTAGTTGTGCTAATGCCATCATTGTCTTCACAAACACATGCGTGCAGTCACCAGGGATCCAGGAAACGCCCATGTGTTTTGCTATGTTGCCGTCACGTGGCCAAATTAAACCTCCCTGTCATGCAGACTGATTCACTGGAGTCAAGCTGAAGTGGAGCTGTGACTTGAATTGTGTCAACTCTAAGGCATGGCTATACGTTTAAACCTGAATATTGGAGAACGTGACTCGTCTTGGATAGTTGTAAACAAAGAGGCCGTGACAGTGCCTGGCTGTTACACCGACAGTAAATATTTGTCAATGACATTTCAGTCATGTTGGATTTTCCATTAAAGCATCTTCTTTGTGACATAAAAAGGAGGTTTCAGTTGGGCAAATTATTTGTGGGTCTGGAGTTTAGATGGCCTAGTTGCCTGTTTTTTGTTTTGTGATGTGGCAAGACTGGGGGGCCTTTCAGTGGGCTACATACCATTGACTGCCGCACCTCCTAAAAGCACTAATTCTGGCACGGAGGTGTCGGGTTTTCTACAGAAAAAGGTTACACTGTATTTCTTATTCCCCTAATTTATCCTCTTCCAGACTGAAGGGATGGTAATATTTGTAGGACCCCTACACAGGGTCAATATACTGCTTCAAAACAGAGTAAGTCCGGTATATACAAAGCCGTGCTATGGAAAGACCATGACTCTCAGTCACCTGATTTTGGTCCAGTAAGGGAGAGTATCTAGTTGTGGTGTGTGTTTTTTTTTTTTTTTTTTCTTTTATTGGAATTTTGGATGCACAGGCGGCTTTGACATGCAGTATAGGCCTCAGAACAGTAGATGCAGACACTAGCATTGTGTAGGACAGTGACGGTGAACCTTTTCACCTCAGATGTTTTGGAACTACATGTCCCATGATGCTCCACCAGTTTTAAGGCTGACTGAGCATCATGGGTCATGCAGTTAAGAAACATCTTGCCAGTGACTCAAATATGCCCAACATTGAAAGTTTTATTTTGCCAACTTACATTTTGGCCATTGGGGTGATGTAACGTGGTCTTTTCTTGTTTCTTTGTATTGAGGTCTTTTGTTTTCATGGCACTAAGGCACAGTATTATGAACATGCTGAAAAAGATTTGTATGTGTGCATATAAGCTAAGGTTTGACGGTCTTTAGTGATGCCTGTACACATATTCTACAATGCCCAGGGACCATCAGCACTGATGCCTTGTTCTTGTGTGATAATCTACAGTATCTGCTTTTGTTGTATGCCCCAACAGCCCCATAAAGGGATATAGTCATTTGTGTCCTTCTTTAAGGTCAGGTGGCAGACTGTAATGTCTGACACCTATTTTACTCCTGTCTGATAACCCTGTATGTCCTATTCCTATTGGAATGAGACCCTACAATCCGCTAAAATTGGGGTAAGAATTAATGCCCTTCTTCTACCACTACCTCCATAGTTGGCTGCTTTGGGATGCCACATAGCACGAGTTTGCTTTACCACTTTCAGTGTGTTCTTGTTGCCACTGGTGCTGAGCTTTCAGGCTAGGGTCAGACGAACGCAGTGCGAACACGCGTGCAGCCGCACTTTATCACGGCCGTAGTTGCAGCAAATGACGGGCAATGTACGAAGTACGGTCGCACAAAGTGCGGCCACGCAACGCAAGCGGCAAACAAACACATTTTTTTCGAGAACGTGATACCGCTAGTACTGACGTACAGAGTGCGCTGCGTCCGCTGGTATTAGCAGTAGGAAAAGGGAAGTGCTCATGCCACTGTACAGAGCACTGGTGAGACCTCACTTGGAGTACTGTGTGCAGTACTGGAGACCGTATCTCCAGAAGGATATAGACATCTTCGAGAGCGTTCAAAGAAGGGCTATTAAAATGGTGTACGGCTTGAAGGAGAAAAGTTACCAGGAAAGGCTTAATGATCTTAACATGTACAGCTTGGAAAAAAGACGAGACAGAGGAGATATGATAGAAACATTTAAATACGTAAAGGGAATCCACAAGGTAGAGGAAGGGAGTATATTTAAAAGGAAACAAAGTAGCAAAACAAGAGGACATAGTCTTAGATTTAGAGGGGCAAAGGTTTAAAAGAAACATCAGAAAGCATTATTTTACTGAGAGGGTGGTGGATACATGGAACAGCCTTCCAGTAGAAGTGGTAGAGGCCAAAACAGTAATTGAATTTAAGCAGGCATGGGATAGGCATAAGGCTATCCTAAACAAAAGATAAATCCAGGTAAAGTATCCATGTAATTGGGCAGACTAGATGGGCCGAAAGGTTCTTATCTGCCGACATTTTTCTATGTTTCTGTCCGCTAGCAGCATGTGTGCATGATTAGGAGACGTCAGACGCTGCTAATGTCCGGCCAACATAACGTCCAGATGCAAAAAGGGTTTTATTGATGATCCGTACAAAATCACAGATGAAAATGCGCATCGTATGACCGCTATCGCGTATTCTGTGAAAAAATACGTCCATTCGTTCGAACGCACTTTTTCACGGACTACGCGAAAAATGCATTAGTCTGACCCTAGCCTCCAATGTTAAAATGGTTATTATATTGTTTATGAAATCTGATCGGGCACACGTGAGCCACAGACCTGTCAAATATGTTGGCATTTCAACAAAACTTATATAATCTTTTACATTAAATAGTCTCTGAGAATGATTGTCACAGTATTAAAACTCTCATTATTTTAGTAGTGAGCTGTATTTACTCGTTGCTTAACCATATAAAAGATTAATATTTTTTTTTTTTTAAAAAAAGGATTTTTACCAGAAAGGTAAATACATTGAGATTTCTCTTGTTTTGAAGTATGTCCTGGGTGGCGAGTACGTACCGTTAGGTGTCTTGCCCAAGGACACTTACTGGAGAGGTGATCTGGCCAGGATTGAACGTGTCTCCACAGTCTCTCTCCACGGATATAGAGCAGTGATGTTACCTCTACTCCACCCAGCCGGCACATTAAAACTGTAGTAACTTCTAAAAACTGAATTTTATTATCATGCACATTGCAGCGTGAGATTCCGGGGCAAGTGCTAACCACTGGGATACTCACGGTAGCGCTTCCGGGCCGCCGCGAATATCACTTCCTGGACTCCATGACAGATTGCTCTTCCGGGCCGCGAGCCCTGTGCAATCTCACTCCCACAAGATCGTGCAGCGCTGCAGAGGGATCATTTGGCACCAGCCTTTAGGTGTAGCTAGAATTGCCTTGCATGTCCCTGCGGAAATTAGCGCTAGCACTTTGTAATTAGGGATGAGCTGTTCGGTTCGATCAGTTCGGAGTTCAACTCGAACATTGGCAGTTCTAAAGTTTGCGAATTTCGAACTTTTTGGCGTGTTCGGTTCGGGAAAAAAAATTTGAAAAAAGTATAAAATATGCTTAAAAAAATCTAGAAATAAAGAGACTCTTTACTGCAGAATATTATAAGCAACGGTTTATTAGATATTGAATTAAAAAACTACCTAATGTCATCTAGGTGCAAAGATTCTCACTTCTAAATGACCTGTGCTCTCAAACGGCACAGGTGTTTAATTAGTATTTGGAAATAACATGTACTTCTAATTAGCAATTAGAATTTGATACATTGCTTGCAGACTGGGTGGTGGCTCCTGCACATGTATGAACAAACACTGTGCTTGTTTTGAATTCTAAGAAGTGTTCATTTCTACTACATGATCCTCTCTGATATGCTATTTAACCCCTTAAGGACCAGGGCTCTGTAAAGCCAATCATTAATGATGTAGATGTTACGTCATTTGTCATCAAGGGCTTAATAAAATCTTTATCACACTCCTTAGATTTAAACGTAATATTCCAGTATTTGTATGTCATGTACCTCTCCCGAAGGGCCTATGTGAGCATACAATTATTATTGTGTTAGCTTGTACGCTTTATGATAGACATTTCTGAGTCCCTAGAGTCTCTGACTATCCCTTGTCATATATAGGGATGATGAGCCGAACACTTCCTGAGTTCGGTTCGAAGCCGAACCCGAACTTTCCAAATGTTCTGGTCCGAACCCGAACTCAGACCCCATACAAGTCAATGGGGCTGAAAATTCGGTTTTTAGAGTGCCCTCCAAGAGGGCATATATGCTAGATATTTGCCATAAAAAGTGTATGGGGGTCTGGGTAGTGCCCTGGGGGACAGGAAACCAGGACAAAAAGTAAAAAAAAAAAGGTTTTAAAGGGACAGTGAGTTTTCCATGAAATGAGGGTTAAAAATAAAAACGAAAAATTCCTTCAAATATCGTGCCTAGGAGGTCCCCATAACCTGCCCGTGAAGTGACGGATTTCTAGGATGTATAGAAATATGTAAAAACCAAAAAATGACATTTCAAATGACGGTAAATGCTTTTCCTTTAACCTATCCATAAACAACTGCTTGGGGCGGCAGTCTGTATGAAAAGAGGAGACATTTTCGGACACGCAGAACAAGTTAACTGATTTTTTTTGGCGGTGAAAAGCAGGAGAATGACTGGAGAATGGAAAATTCTAGGTCAAAATAGCCAAACCAGAAAAATTCTCCCATTTAGGCTAGGGTCAGACTAGCAAATTTTTAACATGCGTTTAGGCGCACTTAATCACGGCCGCACTAGCAGCAAATGACGGGCAATGACAGCCAATATACGAAGTACGGTCGCACGAAAGTCCGGCTGCGCAACGCAAGTGGAAAATGAAAGCAGAACCGCTAGTACGGACGTACAGAGTGCGCTGCGTCCACTAGCGGCGTGTGTGCGTGATTTGGAGACATCAGACCCTGCTCATGTCCGGTCAACATAACGTCCAGACACCCAAAGTTTCCTGGTTTGGATCCGTAAAAAATCACGCACAAAAATGCGCATCGTATGACTGTTTTCGCGCATTCCGTGAAAAAATAAGGCAATGCGTTCGGATGCACTTTCTGACGGTCGCTGTGAAAAATGCGTTAGTCTGACCCTAGCCTTATCTCACTTTCCAAATCGGCTATTTGGTCCAGATTGTTCTCTTTTCCTGCCATTCTCCTGGTTTTCACCTTTCTCTGAACAACCCTGAGAGAGAGGTGAAAGCCAGGAGAACTGGCAGGAGAAGAGAACAATCTAGACCAAATAGCCAATTTGGAAAGTGAGTTAAATGGGAGAATTTTTCTGGTTTGGCTATTTTGACCTAGAATTTTCACTTCTCCAGTTATTCTCCTGCTTTTCACCGCTCTCTGAATAACCCTGTGAATGTTTAATCCCGAGGTGAAAAATAACATTGCTTAAGGCTGGGGTCAGACGAGCGCAGTTATCACATCCGTGTTGCCGCACATTTGTACGTCCGTGGCAGCATAGCATTCTGACCAATGGAGCCCCACACACGAAGTACGTCTGCACGGAAGTGCGGATGCATGGCGGACGCAGCAAACGGACGCAGGTTAGGCAAGAACGTAATACTGCTAGAACCAGTGGGGGCGGGGGGTGCGGCCCGCACCAGGTGACACCCGCCTTTTAGGGTGACACCGTCACCCTAAGGGCGGGTGTCTCACCCTCCGCCGCGTATTCGCTCCCTGCGAGCGTCCGAAGCATGCAGTTTCGGCGCTCGCCTGGAGGAAACACGTCACCAGCCAATCGCGGCTGGTCACGTGGCTCCCCCAGGCGAGCGCCCAAGCTGCGCGCCGCCGGACGCTCAGAAGGAGCGAACACGCGGTGGAAGTGAGCTGGGGCCGCTATCCATGAGGTGCTGGGGCCGCTATCCATGAGGTGCTGGGGCCGCTATCCATGAGGTGCTGGGGCCGCTATCCATGAGGTGCTGGGGCCGCTATCCATGAGGTGCCGGGGCCGTTATCCATGAGGTGCCGGGGCCGCTATCCATGAGGTGCCGGGGCCGCTATCCATGAGGTGCTGGGGCCGCTATCCATGAGGTGCCGGGGCCGCTATCCATGAGGTGCTGGGGCCGCTATCCATGAGGTGCTGGGGCCGCTATCCATGAGGTGCTGGGGCCGCTATCCATGAGGTGCTGGGGCCGCTATCCATGAGGTGCTGGGGCCGCTATCTATCTGCTGGGGCATTCCATCTGCTGGGGCATTCCATGTGCTGGGGCATATCCATGAGTAGCTGGGGCATATCCACGAGGTGCTGGGGCATATCCACGAGGTGCTGGGGCATATCCACGAGGTGCTGGGGCATATCCACGAGGAGCTGGGGCATATCCACGAGGAGCTGGGGCATATCCACGAGGAGCTGGGGCATATCCACGAGGAGCTGGGGCATATCCACGAGGTGCTGGGGCATATCCATGAGGTGCTGGGGCATATCCACGAGGTGCTGGGGCATATCCACGAGGTGCTGGGGCATATACACGAGGTGCTGGGGCATATCCACGAGGAGCTGGGGCATATCCATGAGCTGCTGGGGCAGTATATCCATGAGCAGCTGAGGCATATCCATGTGCTGGGGCAAAATCCATGAGAGGTGCTGGGGCAAAATCCATGAGAGGTGCTGGGGCAAAATCCATGAGAGGAGCTGGGGCAAAATCCATGAGAGGAGCTGGGGTAAAATCCATGAGAGGAGCTGGGGCAAAATCCATGAGGAGCTGGGGCAGTATATGCATGAGAGGAGCTGGGGCAGTATATCCATGAGAGGAGCTGGGGCAGTATATCCATGAGAGGAGCTGGGGCAGTATATGCATGAGAGGAGCTGGGGCAGTATATGCATGAGAGGAGCTGGGGCAGTATATCCATGAGAGGAGCTGGGGCAGTATATCCATGAGAGGAGCTGGGGCAGTATATCCATGAGAGGAGCTGGGGCAGTATATCCATGAGAGGAGCTGGGGCAGTATATCCATGAGAGGAGCTGGGGCAGTATATCCATGAGAGGAGCTGGGGCAATATCCATGTGTGCTGGGGGCAGTATCCATGAAAGCTAGGGCAATATATCCATGTGTGAGCTGGTCTGGGGCAATATATCCATGTGTGAGCTGGTCTGGGGCAATATATCCATGTGTGAGCTGGTCTGGGGCAATATATCCATGTGTGAGCTGAGGCAATATATATCCATGGGTGAGCTGCTGGGGGCAATATATAACTGTGAACTGGGGCAATATATAACTGAACTGGGGCAATATATAACTGAACTGGGGCAATATATCCATATGTGAGCTGGGGGCAATATATATCCATGGGTGAGCTGCTGTGGGCAATATATATCTAGAGCTGCTGGGGGCAATATATATCCATGTGTGCTTTCACTGCCTTCGAACAGGCAACGTACTTGCTGGCAGTTGGCAAAAAGTTGTGTGAGCATATGAGAGCGCTCCACAGCAATAAACTTCACAGTAATGTGCGCTGTGTGTATGAGCATTCAGTGTTATATGGGAGTACTGATTTAGGAGTAATAGTTAAAAAAAATCTGTAAAACTCGGGGGGGAGGGACACCATAAGTTACCGCACCGGGTGACACCAACCCTAGTGACTCCACTGGCTAGAACGGACGTGCGGAGTGCGCCACGTCCGCGTAGCTTTGTATGTGAGTGATGAAACGAGGTCAGATGGACTGCATTTATACGTCCAGCATTTTTGACGGACAGAATGTTTTTTCATTTTAATTTATTTTCCCTGCTACATCAGTCAAAAAATACGTCAGTGAAAAAAACGGACTGTTTGGCCACTACCTTGTTGTCAGTCAGTACGTCCGTACTGCACGGACGCACAGTCCGTACAAAATGCGCTCATCTGACCCTAGCCTTAGATGTTATTTTGAATTTTTTTCAAACACAAGTTAACCACTTGGCTGCTATGGACGCGCTCAGCGCGTCCAGCCAAGTGGCTCTCCTGTGCTATGGACACGCTGATTCTGGCGGATTGCTGCGCCCCCCGGTGCGGGCTGACATCTTTGATGTCAGCCCAGCACTCCGGGACCCCGGCGGAGCAATTAGATGTCATTGCGGCGGCGCGATGACATCTAATTCAGGCGCCCGCCCCCCCCCCCATGTGCGGAGGAAGCGCCTGAAAGGGAGGTCCTTCGGACCTCTCTCCCTCCCGATCGCCGGGGGGCAGGGGGTTAATCCAGGCACCGTTTGGAAGGGCACAGCCTGCCCTTCCAAACGGTGGCTGTGATTAACCTCTGGGGAGCCGGATCACGAATCGGCGTTGAAAAGCGCCGGATCATGATCCTCTCCTGGAGCTGGCCGACATCTTGGATGTCGGCCAAGCCTCCAGGAACTCCCCCTGAGGACTGGCGTCATCGTGCACGATGACGCCAGTCCTGGAGTCAACCCCTAGCTGCCACCAATGGTGGAGATAGGGGGTTCCAATGAACCCCCTATCTCCCGATCCGTGGCAGCTAGGGGTTAATGTTTGATATCGTTGGATCGGCCAGAGCATGGCCTTTCTAAGGATACTAAACATGAGCATGAAAAATGTTTTAAAAAAAAAAAATATTTAAAATAAAAAAATCAAAAAAATAATAAACAAGATTATTTTTGTTTTTGTTTTGTTAATGCAGCAATATTGTTCCCATTTCAATTATAATGTGAACAATGATGCTGCACTAACGATTTTTGTATGCGGTGCGTTTGTTAAAAAAAGCGAAATTTTCCCCAAAAAAAAATGTAACGAGACCCCATTTCTAATTTTTTTAACAAGCGCACCCCATACAAAATATAACCGCAAACGATCGCATGTTAAAATGTGAAAAAAAACACTTTACACATAATAAATTATTGAAAATTCAAATTTTATTGCATTTTTGTTATATGTATACGTTATGTCATGTCTGTATATTATATTAATGACATATTATGAATCTGCCAAGTCTGCCGGAAAGAACGATATATGTCTGGGTCATATATCAAAATATGGCTACAAAACGCGGTTAATCATGATGAGCGAAAGCGGTAAAAATGACCTCAGCACAGAGGTGTGAAAAGCCTCAGCAGCGAAAGGGTTAAATGCAGCATATTAGGATGTTTTAGGGAAATTAATTCTCAAATCTCAATCAGAAGCAGACACCACCCCACCCTCAGTATGTTGTACAATGTATCAAATTGATTACCAGACTAAAACACCTGGTGTTATGCCCGTTTGTGAACAGAGGTCATTTAGAGTTGATAATCTTTCCACGTACACATTAGTTTTTAATTCAATATCTAATAAACCGTTGCTTATAATATTCTGCAGTAAAGAGTCTCTTTATTTCTAGATTTTTTTAAGCATTTTCTATACTTTTTTTCAAAATTTCTTTTTTTTCACGAACTTTCGAACTGCCAAAGTTTGGGTCGAACTCCGAACCGTCCGAACCCGAACAGCTCATCCCTAGTCATATATACCTTGCTTTATATATATATAATACATTCCCTCATCTAACAGGATAGTAGCCAGTCCCTGTGCATTTTAACCCCTTAAGGGTGGCTAGGTGTCATGTGTGGGTCTCTGATGGCGATGTTTCTATACATCCTACAAATCCGCCACTTCACGGGCAGGTTATGGGGACCTCCTAGGCACGATATTTGAAGGAATTTTTTGAAGGAATTTTTCATTTTTATTTTTAACCCTTATTTTATGGAAAACTCATTGTTCCTTTAAGGCTGGGGTCAGACGAGCGTAGTGTTCACGTCCGTGATTGCGCCTAAAAGTACGTCCGTGATAGCATGACAGAAAGCCCATTGGAGCCTGACACATGAAGTACGTCCGCACTGAACTGCGGACACACAACGGCCGCGGCCCACGGACGCAAGGCAGGCAAGAACGTACAACCCCCTAGAACGGCCGCACAAAGTGCGCTGCGTCCACAACGTCCGCATAGCTTTGTGTGTGAGTGATGGAACGTGGTCAGATGGACTGCATTTATACGTCCAGCATTTTTCACGGACAAAATGGTTTTGCTTTTTAATTTATTTTCCCTGCTACATCCGTCAAAATATATACGTCAGTGAATAAACGGACTGTGTGGCCACTACTGTGTCTTCTGTACTGACGTACGTCCGTGTGCACGGACATACAGTCCGTAGAAATCACGCTCGTCTGACCCTAGCCTAAAAACGTCTGTTTTTAAACTTTTTGTCCTTGTTTCCTGTCCCCCCAGGGCACTACCCGGACCCCCATACACCTTTTATGGCAAATATCTTGCATATATGCCCTCTTGGAGGGCACTCTAAAAATCGAACTTTTGAGTCCCATTGACTTGCACTGAGTTCGGTTCGAGTTCAAACTCGAACTTTTGAAATTGTTCGAATGCGAACCGAACACGGGGGTGTTCGGCTCATCCCTATTTGTAATACCTTACTTTATCTTTAACATGGGGAACGAAATCGTTAATTAGCGTTAAGTATAGGATGCACAGAGTACAGTAAGCTCGCGCAAGCACCGATGCGCTAAGTGTTTCTTTTCAGTGTTTAGCGTCAGGGAGGTAATATGGAGTGCATATATTAAAGTCACTTATCCTGGCGGTAACACATACATTACTTATCCGAATGCTAACGTTAGGGCACTATTCCCTAGTGAACGCTAAGTTTTGGCCATTTTTCTCTGTGTAGATGCTTGATTTGCAGAAAAGAATTCACATTCTGGTGGTTATTCAGAGCGATCCAAAATGTAACCAGGACACTGAATTTCAGCGAACGGGGACATTCAGGGGCCATTCGGCTATTCAGAGAGCAGGCAATTCGCCAAATTTTGGCAAATTGCCTGCACGTACGGTGCCTGTTCGAAGGCAGTGAAATCCCCCCCCCTAAAGAAGCAATGGTTCGTCTATACAGAGAACACCAGACAGCTGAGGAATGTCAGTGAAGTGCCCTGCCGTTTGGTGGTTTAATTTGTCAGGTTTATTCTGGCGAATCCCATAGGCTTCAATGTTAAAAATATTCCAGTTTTAATCCAATTTCTAATAAACCATTTATTTTTTCCTGCAGTAAAAAGTCTCTTATTTTTAAATATTTTTTGGGGGGATTTTTTTCGTCAAATTAGTTTTTTTCCCGTTTCTATTTTCTAATTTTTCTGTAACAGCCCTTTTTATTATCAGTCATTGGATCTTCTATGTAAATTCCAGACATTTTTGTTCAGTAGTATTTTTGGCAAACAGCGTTTCAATCTTCAAACTTTCTAGTAACCGTTTTTTTTTTTTTTTTTCACCTCGTTCGTCTGCATGTTGCTTTTTCCGGCGGCTGCTCTGTGCTGTGATCGGCGTCTGCTCAGATTTTTCTGGCGTGTTCGGCTTTGTTTTTGCGGCGGTTTCTGCGGGTTTTCGGTGAGTATTCAGTGAGTGTTCTGTGGGTTTGTGGCAGGTTTTCCCTGCACTACAGGGGCCCTGTGGTGCTTGCTGAATACACCGCATGGTCGGCGAACCAGTAATCGCCCCGAAGTGCGGGGAAGGAAAAGTCACCGAACATGCGGTAACTTTTCGGATCTCTCTGAGATGACTGAATTTCTATTTATTTGCTATTGTTCCAGGCTTGTCATAGGATCTGTTAGGGCACTGGAACAATGTGTCACCATTTCCTTTTTAATGACTGACCAGAAAACTCCAACATGGAAATCCCAAATAATCCTTTCTGAGAATACTTCCTTTTTATATGGTGTCGGAATGAGCAGAGAATCGTGCATTCTCAGTGTCGCTCATTTGTAAATCCGAAATCTGCAAAAAGGAAGTTGGATTTATTGCTCAACTCTGAGAAACGAGCAGCAAATAGATTGATTTGTGGATGTTTAGAAGTATAATTTCCTCAACATGTGAATGAAGGGATACTTGTGTGGGGGAACTTAAATAGTTACATAGGCTGAAAAAAGAAATGCGTCCATCGGGTTCAGCCTCTCAGGCTAGGGTGAGACTGAGGCAGTGCGAACGCGCGTTCTGGCGCACTTAATCACGGCCGTGCTAGCAGCAGATGCCGGGCAATGACGGCCAATATACGAAGTACGGTCGCACAAAAGTCCGGCTGCGCAACGCAAGTGGAAAATGAACGCATTTTTTCGAGAACGTTAAACCACTAGTACTGACGTACAGAGTGCGCTGCGTCCGCTAGCGGCGTGTGTGCGTGATTAGGAGACATCAGACGCTGCTAATGTCCGGCCAACATAACGTCCAGATGCAAGAAGTGTTTTATTGATGATCCGTACAAAATCACGGATGAAACTGCGCATCGTATGACCGCTATTGCGTATTCCGTGAAAAAATACGTCCATTCTTCGAACGCACATTTTCACGGACAACGTGAAAAATGCGTTAGTCTGACCCTAGCCTAACACATCACCTACTGCTGTTGATCCAAAAGAAGGCAAAAAACCCAGTCTGAGATGCTAAACTAAATATTAACCCATCCTGATCCTGTCTGTTAGTGGGCTGTACACTCATTCAAGTGTTCAGGAAATCTGACGCTTATCAACGTATCTGCAATGAAAGTCATAAGATGGTCAATAAGACGCAGATTGGTTTATTGCTGATAAAAACCCTGGAAGGCTTCCAGCGTAGGTTGATTGACAGCCTTCTGGAGGAAGGAAATCCTTTTGAAGACTGACTATACACAATACACCCCCATGCAGCCTTATCTAAACCTACCCTCCTCCACCTCTTTAACTGCTAAATACTGTAGAGTATATACACCTCAGCAGTAAAGGATAATGTTTGCACATATTTTGGGAAAAATCAACAAAATGGAAACAGATAAAAAAAACACCTTTTTATCTTTTTTACATGCAATTACTTAAACGAAAAAAAAACCAGAAACCATGTGTTTTTATATTGAGGTTTTATTAATCTAAAGTAATCTAGATAAAACTTAAAAAGGGACACCATCACTTACATAAGAGTAACAGGCTGAAGCAAGTTCTCAAATTATTACCATAGTTTCATGTTTTTAAGGAACCATCAAAGCAATAGTTTAGAGAGGAGAAACCGGTAAACCTTTTTTATAAACCCCTGAAACAGTCCCCCTGAATCGGGCCGTATCATCCATGTGTGGTATTCTAATGTATCAACTCCTTGTGAAAAACTGATCTTGTAAAACTCTGTGGAATCTGTGCCGCTATATAAAGGATAATAATGTGCACTTGCATGTCATGATGAATGCTGTTTTTCAATGGCTACAAAAAGAAGCCACTGTGGAAGAACAGTGGTTCCTAATCTCTCTCAAAATGTGTTATATTTATGTACAGTATCCGGTGTTTGCTTTGTGGTTTTGTTTTATGTAATATCCACCTAGATTTTGCTGGCTGAGCAGTGAAAATGGAAAGAAGCTCCTGTCAAAGTCTATTTGGAAGGAGAACACTGCAAATTTGTTCTATAGAGATCTCTGTGCTGATACTTTGAAATGTAGCACCATCTCTCTACTTTTTACATTCTAGCTTTTACATCAGGAATCCTCACAGGGGCTGGGCTGCCACTAGCTTCAATATCTTTCCCTTTGGCTCTAAAATGTATCAATTACTTCTCACAAATCTATACACACATTCATTTGACTCCTGAAAATGTGTAACTGACTGCTATGTCTTTTTACTAGAGATGTGCAATTTGTTTCGTTCCGAATTGAAATTCGGACGAAATTCACCATTTTTGTAGTTCGGGAGCATTTCCGAAAACAAAATAACGACTATCCGAAATTTCAGATCGATGTGATTCGCATCGTTTTGGCAATTCGGATCATTTCGGGTGATTCGAATCAGTTGGTTTTTCACTTTTTTTTTCCTGAGGTTATTTAGTTTTTTACTGCTTATTTAAGAATAGGAAGTAGATTACTACCAATAGAATGTGTTTCTTTACTTAATTATTCTCTTAGGATTTTTTTTAGGTGAAATTTTAGGTTTCCTAACTTCTTGTTTCTTTAACCCCTTAGGGACCGCTGACGTACTATGTACGTCCTGCCCACGGGTCTCCTTTAGACCCGCGGACGTACATAGTACGTCAGCGGCGCCTAACCCCCCTCCCGCCCGATACTTACCTCCCTCGCTGGATCCCTCGCAGATCTGGCAGGGAGGAAGCCTGCCCATGTGATTTACATGGGCCAGCGAGCTCAATGACCTCACCACGCCGCGTGGTGATGTCATCAGCAGGCGCCCCCCATTGAAATCAATGGAGGGGGGGCTCCTTCGGAGCCCTCTATCTCCCCAACCATTGAAGCTAGAGAGATGCAAGTTGCACTGCTGGAAAGGGGAGTCTCCCCTTTTCAGCGGTGTACTGCATTAACAGTTTCGCTGCCGTATCGCGATTCGGCGCTAATTGGCACCAAAACGCGATTCGAACCTGGAGGGGGGCTGACATCTTGGATGTCAGCCAAGCCTCCAGGTCCGCTCCCCACCCACAGACAACCTCACCATATGTGTGAGTATGTCAGTGGGCCAATTAACCCTCTAGCTGCCATGTAGAGATGGGGGGGGAGCCTTTTGGATCCCTTTATCTCCTGATCCGTGGCAGCTAGATGGTCATGTTTGACATCATTGGAAAGGCCTGATCATGGCCTTTCCAATGATTCCAAACCTGACCAGGTTTGGTGTAAAAATAAATTTTTTAAAAGAATTTAAGAAATAAAAAAAGATTATTTTTTTTTAAAAAAAATTTTGTCTGTGGGGGGGGGGGGTTAGTTTAAATAAGACCTAGGCTGTCATCTAAAAATAATTAGCACAAAGTGGTCAGAATGAGCGCAGCGCACATAGGTGATCTGGCTCGACCGTGAAGGGGTTAAAAAGCAAAAACATGTTAAAATTGGGTATTTCTATTTAGCCGGAGTCTTTTTTGGTGGTTGTAGATTTTGGGGATTAATTACGAAAAAGTTTTTACCATTTTCTTTTTTCATCATATTTCATATTTTTTTTTATCGTAAATTATTCGATTATGGTGGAAATAATGGTATTTCTATGAAGTCCATTTAGGCTGGGGTCAGACGAGCGCAGTGGTAACGTCCGTGTTGCTGCACATAAGTACGTCCGTGATAGCATACAATTGTGTTAAATGGAGCCCCACACACAAAGTACGTGCGCACAGAAGTGCGGGGGCTGACGGACGCTGCAAACGGACGCAGGTTAGGCAAGAACGTAATACTGCTAGAACGGACGTGCGGAGTGCGCCACGTCCACAACGTCCGCATAGCTTTGTGTGTGAGTGATGGAGCATGGTCAGACGGACTGCATTTATACGTCCAGCATTTTTGACGGACAGAATGTTTTTTCATTGTAATTTATTTTTCCCTCCTACATCCGTCAAAAAATAACTTCAGTGAAAAAACGGACTGTGTGACCACTACTGCGTCATCCGTACTGACGATGTCCGTACTGCACGGACGTACAGTCAGTAGAAATCACGCTCGTCTGACCCCAGCCTAAATGGCGGGAAAAACAGTGTATGTGTGGGTTAAATAAATGAGTAAGAGGAAAATTTGACCTAATCATGAACAGGCAGAAACTTAAAAACAGCAGCGGTCACTAAAGGACGGATTTGTGTAAAACCGCCCGGTCACTAAGGGGTTAAAAATAAATAAATTAAAGGCTTTTTAACCCATAGGTTTCAATGCAGCATATGAATCCACACACTGCCGGGCAGCACCTCTCTGCAGTATAATTAATGCAGCATATGAATCCACACACTGCAGGGAAGCGCCTCTCTGCAGTATAATTAATGCAGCATATGAATCCACACACTGCAGGGCAGCATCTCTCTGCAGTATAATTAATGCAGCATATGAATCCACACACTGCAGGGCAGCACCTCTCTGCGGTATAATTAATGCAGCATATGAATCTTCACACTGAGGGGAAGCACCTCTTTGCAGTATAATTAATGCAGGATATGAATCCACACACTGCTGGAAGCGCCTCTCTGCGGTATAATTAATGCAGCATATGAATCTTCACACTGAGGGGAAGCACCTCTTTGCAGTATAATTAATGCAGGATATGAATCCACACACTGCTGGGAAGCGCCTCTCTGCGGTATAATTAATGCAGCATATGAATCTTCACACTGAGGGGAAGCACCTCTTTGCAGTATAATTAATGCAGGATATGAATCCACACACTGCTGGGAAGCGCCTCTCTGCGGTATAATTAATGCAGCATATGAATCTGAACACTGAGGGGAAGCACCTCTTTGCAGTATAATTAATGCAGGATATGAATCCACACACTGCTGGGAAGCGCCTCTCTGCGGTATAATTAATGCAGCATATGAATCTGAACACTGAGGGGAAGCACCTCTCTGCAGTATAATTATTGCAGCATATGAATCCACACACTGCTGGGAAGCGCCTCTCTGCAGTATAATTAATGCAGCATATGAATCCACACACTGCTGGGAAGCGCCTCTCTGCAGTATAATTAATGCAGCATATGAATCCACACACTGCGGGGAAGCACCTCTCTGCAGTATAATTAATGCAGCATATGAATCTGCACACTGAGGGGAAGCACCTCTTTGCAGTATAATTAATGCAGGATATGAATCCGCACACTGCTGGGAAGCGCCTCTCTGCGGTATAATTAATGCAGCATATGAATCCACACACTGCGGGGAAGCACCTCTCTGCAGTATAATTAATGCAGCATATGAATCCACACACTGCGGGGAAGCACCTCTCTGCAGTATAATTAATGCAGCATATGAATCTGCACACTGAGGGGAAGCACCTCTTTGCAGTATAATTAATGCAGGATTGAATCCGCACACTGCTGGGAAGCGCCTCTCTGCGGTATAATTAATGCAGCATATGAATCCACACACTGCGGGGAAGCACCTCTCTGCAGTATAATTAATGCAGCATATATAAACCTATGTGTTTAAAAGCCTTGTTTCTTTAAAAAAAAAAAAAGTTGGGAAACCTAAAATTCACCAAATAAAAAAAAACCTAAAATAATAATTAAGTAAAGAAACTTTCATTCTATTGGTAGTAAATCTACTTCCCATTCTTAAATAAGCAATAAAAAACAAAATAACTCCTAAAAAAGCAAAAAACCAACTGATCCGAATCGCAATGATCCGAAACGAAAGAAAAACTGTCTGAAATGATATGAAACGAAAAAAAAAACTAAACGAAAAAAAAAAGTCATACACATCCCTACTTTTTACTAGCTTCTCATTTTATTATGAATTTGTCAAGGCCTGCTGTAGGGCCCATTTAACCCAGTCATTCTATCCAGCAGCTAGCTGTTGGCCTACAGGCTATAGTGGCCATCACAAATGAGTTATGCTTGTGGCTCTATTACTTTATCTAGGAGATGTTAATTTGCAGCTCCCTAAAAGGGGATGAGCTATTCCAACATAACTTGCGCTCCTCAAACTCGAGACATTATTCAGAATGCCGGCTTTCAGGCTGTGGTGTTAAGAGATTTTCCTTTTTCAAATTGCCGAACACCTTGATGTCACCTGACCCAAAATTTACCTGTGGTCCCATGATGCAGAGGGTGGCACAATCCACTGCTCCTCTGGCTGTGAGCATTAGAAGTCTGAACAAATAGTTCCCAGTGTCCTTCTGCAGCTCCTGTGTGTTCTCGCTAAGGCAGACTCTCTCTGCACTCCATGGACTTAAAGAGCCAATGACAGCAGTGTTGCGGCTCCTGGTATCTGCGGCTCCCATGTGCTCAAACCCAAACTGTTAATACAACGGCTGGGTCATAATAGGCTCAGTAACAGGGAGCTGGTAAGGGATATGACTTTGTTTTTGTTTTTTTAAATATATTAACCATATATAAAAATATTTTTTTAAAAATTGTACTGAATGTATAATGTTTGATTAGGTGCTGCTGTGATTAATTGTATCCTTACTGGAATTTGTAAACACATTTATAACAGCTAGCTGTTGCTACTATATTACTGTATATGTGAGTGTCACTTTGCAACACTGTTGCTATGTGGACAGTTTAGTGTGAGTTACCCTGTAACCTGTATATGCAGACAAACATAGAAGTCTGACGCTAGCCTTAGACAGCATAACGCATTTATCACGTCCATATTGCCGCACAGTTTAACGTCCATTGTAGCATTAATTTGTGATCAATAGCGACCAACACACAAAGTACGTGCGCACCAAAGTGCGCACACACCACGCAGGTGGCAACGGACGCCATTTCGGCCTCGACATAAAAGCGCTACGACAGACGCCCAGAGTGCGCCGCGTCCGCATAGTGGCCTGTGTGCATGATCACGTGACGTCAGACGCAGCACGTTTGCAATGTCCATCACGTTGACGCTCAGACGTTTTTGTGGTCTGACTGACTGTACCGGTCATTTAATTTTGATTCCCATACTTCCCTTTTTTTCTACATCCGTCAAAAATTAAAAACCAACCGTCTGGTGTCTACAGTATCTTTCGTAAGTAAGTTCCTCCGTTATGAGAAAAAAAACACAACAGTGATCCCACCTAAGGCTAGGGACAGATGAGCGCATTTTCTGCGGCCACCGTCAAAATGTACGTCGATGCGTGCGCACGCATTTTTTCACGGAATACGCTTAAGTGGTCAGACGACCACAGTCGCACAGTCGCAGGTACTCACCAACGCAATTCTAGGGAAATCCGGCTGTTTGAACGTTATGTAGGCCGCACACTAGCAGCGTCTGACGTCTCCTAATCACGCACACACGCTGCCATGCGGCCGCAGCGCACTCTGTACGTCTGTAGCAGCGGTTTCACGTTCTGAGAAAAATGCGTTCATTTGCCGGTTGCGTGGTGTCGGCGCACTTTTGTACGCACGTACTGCGTATATTGGCCGTCATTGGCCGTTATGTGCTGCTACTGCCGCCGTGATTTAGTGCGCCTGCACGCGCGTTCCGACTGCCCCACTCTGACCCTAGCCTTAGGCTAGGGTCAGACGAACGCATTTTTCACGTTGCCCGTGAAAAAGTGTGTTCGAACGAACGTACGTATTTTTTCCCGGAATACGCAATAGCGGTCATACGATGCGCCGTTTCGTCCGTGATTTTGTACGGATCATCAATAAAACACTTTTTGTGTCTGGACGTTATGTTAGCCGGACATTAGCAGCGTCTGACGTCTCCTAATCACGCACACACGCCGCTATGCGGCCGCAGCGCACTCTGTACGTCAGTAGTAGCGGTTTGACGTTCTCAAAAAAATGCGTTCGTTGGCCACTTGCGTTGCACGGACAAACTTTCATGCGGCCGTTCGTCGTATGTTCCCTGGCATTGGACGTCATTTGCTGCTAGCACGGCCGTGATTTCGTGCGGCTAAACGCACGTGAAAAATGCGTTCGTCTGACCCTAGCCTAAGACCACTCGATGGTGCTAAACCCACACTCCCTAAGGGCCTAACCCTCCTAAATACAAGAAACCAAAAACAACCATATAGTAATCCAATACAAAATTTGCATGGATTGCTAATAGAGGGGATGTGGGTCCCCCAATAATACACAATTTATTAAGTGTGTAAATAATCAAACCCATAAATACACATGCTAAAAAAACATAGATTGGAGTATATTGTATGTGGAGAGAATATAACACGGTGTGTAACGATAAGTGGAGACTCTTAGAAACCAATATAATGGTGCTGAAATTCATACAAAGCAGAAATAGTTTTTAAAAAAAAACCTACTCCTGTGGCTATATCAATCAAAAGCCAACAATATTGGCTATCCCCTACTGCAAGGTCATTATAATTGCATATGTGTCAGATGAACTTGGCACACACACGCCATCCAGTAATTACACCATATGACCATATATAGGAGAGGGAACCATAAGAAAAAAAGAAAATTCTCAACACCAATTGATGGTACCACACCAAATATACATCAAAGTATCAATTATCCACGCCATCTTGTGCATAGACTCATTATTCCCAAAGGGAAGCACAAAAAACAACCAGAAAAAGACAGGGGATTTGAAGGCACCACAAACAGTTAAAAACCTATAACATCAGGACACACTCAACGCGTTTCGCCTGCGTGGCAGGCTTTTTCCAGAGTGAGTGTATGGAAAAACTAGTCTGGTATAAATACCTTTTATCAATTATTAGTCACATGCTTATAGGAGTCAGTTATATTAGATGATTTCAGAAGGTCAATTAAACCCAGGTGTCAGATCTTAAATCATTCTATAATTGCAGATCACATGACTAAGAGAGCCAATAGTGGTTATGTAGTTCTATGAAGATAATTAGAGGCATTAATGGCAGGGATTAAGCTAATTAGTACCTACCCAGTCTCAACAATTTACATGGCACATTCTTATATAGTATCATATGAGATCTATAGGGATTGTTTATATAATGCCAAATAATAATCACTATCGGTACACTCCTTAATGGCATATCTTATTAATAGTGAAATCCTCGATTCAGTGACCATATTAAAACTTTAAGAATACTCCATACATGCAAAAGGGCCAGAATATTATGATGAATCAAACGTCTGTCCGTTATGCACACACGCAGAGTGCGCTCAGACTGCGTTCGTCTGACATTAGCCTTAGATGCTACTAAAGTACTGCTTTTTATGGTTTATATTTTTTAAAACCATTTTTTACTGCATGTATTATGTTTGATTAGGTGCTGCTGTGATTAATTGTAACCTTACTGTAACTTGTTATGTAGCTATTGCTACATGTGTCACATTGTATCACTGCTGCTATTACCTGTATATCCACTATTGTGCATAGCTATTTTTTAATACATAGTTTATACCATGTTGTGGTGATTTTATTTATTTGCTTTGCATGTACGTCATTTTTGTATGCATATAATAAAAATATTTTTTTTTCGGGTCTATTCATTAAATGCAGAAATCAGGAGAAGAAAACAAGCTAGAACAAATAACCGATTTTAAAAGTTAGATAAATGGGAGATTTTTTCCAGTTTTGACTATTTTGACCTAGATTTTAACTTCTCCTGGCTTCACCCTTTAGTGAATAAACCTGTTAGTCTTTGGGTGTGTTCATTTATTTTCTATTTCCATACTTTAGGGTCCATTAGGAGAAGGATCCATTGTTATAGCACTTTATGTATGTTGATGGTCTTCCGGATTCCCTATTTCTATTTTCATATTTAGTTATAAATCCGGCCTTGCCCTTCACCTTCTTTCTGCCTTACTGTCTTTCTGTTACTGACTTGGAGCCCTATTCTGACCCTGGTGTAATCTTAATCAGAAGCGTTGTAAATATGCAAACCATTTCAGGGAAGCCTGCACTTCCCATCAGGAAACTGTAATTCACTGTGAAATAGCGTCTCCTCGAAGATGGTGTTAAGTGATTTTTCAATTACAAAACCATGTAACACCCTATGACCCCCCCCCCCCAGTCTTTTACCTGCCTCTCAGCACCACCCTCTCCCTGCCGCGGAATATCGGCTGCTTCCTCCTCATTGCGAGCAGAGTGAGACTGGGAACAAATAGTTCCTAGTCCAGCTGCGCGATCTCTCAAGAGCGTGCCTGCACAGAGCTTGCAGCCAGGAAGCACAGGGCTCCATGGAGTCCTGTGGACTCTGTCACAGGTAGACATACCCATCTCTCTGTGTCTAGCTATCGGTATATCTACCGCAATATGTATTATATAGGCATATTTATATCTATGCCTATCTTTAGATAACAGGCCATTTGGCGCAGCTGGCCTAAGAAATCAATGGCTGCGTTTCCAGTCTGCTGGAGGAAACAATTAAGCAGGTTCATGACAATTTTCTCTGGAGTCATCAAAGGTGTGAATTAAAGATAACACCTCTTTGGGGTCTACCCAGTAGGCAGAAACAGCAATTGCTCCTGGCAGGGAGAAGACGCAGACAGAGCGGCACCCCAACCGCATATCAAAGAAGCAATCACATTGTCTGATCACAGAAGGTGGTCTTTTGGGAGATGATTGATAGACCAGGGAATTAAGATTAATGACGAAGCATACTGAGCACGCTTCGGAGAGGGTAATTCTGGGATATGTAGTGCAGGAGGCTGGGCCATTTATGGGTGGGTTTTGGAAGGACCAGGAAGTGTATAAATTCTGAACCTCGCCATGTGCTGGTTGCAGATCACAGGGGGTTCATGTGTCCTGTGCCATGAGGATTTGTCCATGCTGTACATGCTTCTAGCTCCAGCCCCCCAGGAGTCGCCGAGAATTAGTTTATTTGACGTGTAAGTAACGCTCTGTGCTTAATCCCTTTCTTTTATTTGCTGTGTACTGTGTAACTAGTGATTTATTCTATCTATAATTTTTCCTGTAACAAATGCACTGTGATATATATATATCAATCTTTTTTTCTATATCATAAATAAATATAACCTATTTAAGTCTCTGCTTCTGGCTGATGAGATCCATGCTAACTAAGAGATTGGAGTATTGCTGATTGTTTTAAGCTCGGGTAGATACGAAAGTGTGCGTTGCGGTCGCTGGGGACGGCAGGGATTGTGACAGTGCGGTTGCTTAGCCCTGCGTCTCTCGCTGCGACGCACGTAGTGTCCATGAGAACTGGTGGCAGCGTAACTAATAGAATAGGAAAGTGAACCCAGGGATTGTGGGAGACGTAGTCATTACCCGCTTCAAGAGAAGACTTGTACTGCGTTGCAATCCTGGGATCATTGTATCGTGCTCTACGTGCCTGTTGCGAGAGAGAAGTGTGCAGAGACAGATAGTGGGTGTCTTAACCCGGCGTCTTTCGCAGCAGCGCGCGTAGTGGTCGTGACAGACTCCATGTGCCAATACTCACGGCAGCGCTTTTTGCTGCTGCTGGTATCAGGCAGCCTTGTGTTTCCTTCCAGGGTCGGCGTTAACAAAGCATTTATCCCAGAGGTAGGCAACGATTTTCTTGCTTACCGTCTCCGTTTAACTGGCAACAATGGAATAGAACCTTATGATGGCTCTGTGAGATTTACAACTGCTCTGGTTAAGTTTACACCAGGGCTGGAATAGGACCCTTGGTCATAATCAAGCCCATAGTGTATAAATAAAACTCTGACTCTGTTCAGGATATGACCCACTACAACCTTTTATGCTCATAACCTGACACTCAAAAAGAAAATGTTGAACAGTGACACATGGCTTTTGTAGTTTGAAAAACAATGTTACTTCATTGCCCCAGCAATGTTGTGCAACCTATTAAAATGCAAACTATTCCATAAACCACATACTACAACAGGTCTATTCAATAAAGCTGAAACTCCTGAGAATTGGCAGAAGAGCATAAATAGCCGATTTGGAAAGTGCGATAAATGGGAGAATGTTTCTGGTTTGGCTATTTTAACCTAGAATTTTCACTTCTGCCAATTCTGACTTGACCCTTAGTGAAAAGACCTGCAAGCGTATCTCCCCTTTCATTCTACATAAAATTCCATAGAGGTTATTTATATTATCGGGGTCAGGGAGTCCCATACACTAAATTATGCAACCAAGTTCCCCCCCCCCCCACACTACTCAAATGTTTTTTTTTGTTGGTTTTAAATCTTAAGGTATAGAGTCTGGTTTACTCCTTTATAGATTCTTATACTGAGTAGATGAAACCTTTTTCATATAGAAGATTATCCCATAAAGTTTTAACCAGATGTGGTTCAAGTCTTGCAATTCTGCTCCGAGTAGCAGTTTAACTCTGGAAAATACTACAATTCACATAAAATCATAATTTGAAGCAGGAATGTATTTTCCTATAAAACTCCTTTTTGAAATTCACACCGGGGGTTTACTTGTTAGCTTCCACGTACCTCCAGTACATTTCAGTTATATACTAAGTTTTAAAGAAAAACAACTAATCGGTCATCAGTGATTTGAAGTCATTTTAAAGAGATCGTTGCTTACATTGAGAATATACTATCGGGACCTCCACAGTTTTATAATGGTAATTTACCCATATTGGGCAGTGGGCTGTAAATACTACAGTGATTTGTAACTTTGGATCAAACATTAAGTATAGAGTCCTACAATGGTAAATATACAAACATACAGGGTTATTCAGAGAGCGTGAAAAGCAGAATGACTGGAGAATGATTGGAGAATGAATAGGTCAAAATAGCCGATTTGGAAAGTGAGATGAAAGGGAGAATTTTTCTGGTTTGGCTATTTTGACCTAGAATTTTTCATTCTCCAGTCATTCTCCTGCTTTTCACGCTCTCTGAATAACCCTGATAGTCTAGATTTGCTATAAACGTATACCCCAAATTTATTTATAAAGTATTTTACCAGGAAGGATACATTGAGAGTTCTCTCGTTTTCAAGTATGTCCTTGTATAAAACTCACAAGATATCTTTTGAGTTCTGTGCTTCAACTGGATCCTGGATATCCAAATAGCTTATCCGGCTTGGTAGATTTCACCAAAGAGCAATAGGAACACCCCCGGTCATTGCCAACCGCAATATACTAGATAGTCCATTAAGCCCAAGGATCCAAATCAAAGCCTCAGCAACCAGTACTATAAAATATTTATTCAAAAAGCAACATTAATAAAAGCCCAATGCGTTTGGTCTGGGCAACCAGACTTTTTCAAGGGCAATAGACAAATTTTAGCAACGAAAAAATCATGTGCAGCAAACAAAAAACCTACATCCTTAAATAGTGCTTTGCTATTTTCCCACTGGATCTCTCCTAATTGCAGTGCATTCCGGCGTTTACATTAAAGGTTCTTGTACTTGGTATAGAAGCCATCTACCTCAGCAAGAGAACATTGAGGTGTTCTTGGATTGAGTCTGTATCCTGCAAAGAATACCGGCTCTCAGAGCCTGGTGATAATTTATTTTTATTTTTTTATGTATTTATTTATGGGAATTAATATTCCTTATATGCAGCTTGGCTGTAGTTTTATTATCATTATCAAATTTCAGTGTGGGCGAAGGATGAAAATGATGGAGGGGAGTTGGATGGGTGGGATTGCAAGCAGAATTTGAGTTCTTCACTATATCTTTAAGAAGCCATGCGCATGATGGACTATTGGATATTTTCTACCCTGTAGTTCGATCCTATATTCTAGTGAAATAATGGTTTCTCTGACTGTACCTGCAACACCCACTCTTATTATTTTTTTTCCAGGTCTGCTTGTTGGCACACTAGATGTTGTTTTGGATTCCAGTGCCAGAGTCGCTCCATATCGCATCCTTTATCAAACTCAAGATTCTTTGACGTGCTGGACCATTGCTTGTGGTAAGTGTGAAGGTTGCTGTAGGGATCAGTTATTAGAAGAAGATGGTGAGACATTTTGTATACCATAAATAAAAGTACACGCATGAAAATGCTACAATACAGGAGGTACTGTATATGGGAAAGTTGTATTGCATAACACTCATCAATGATGAACCCTCTATCTTGAGCACAAACAGTCATATTTGTCATACACCATACATTTTTGGGTGAAGCTCTACTCTACGGAGTTCCTCTTGTATGTTCTTTCTTTCTTGAATATATCTATAAAAAAAATACACTATGGTTTAATTTTTTTTTGTATCAACCTATATGTAGAAAAAAGCAAAAAATTGTAGTTTATGTTTTCTACAATTTTTCTCTTTCTACATATAAGTTGTTTTGTTTTTTTTGTTTTTTTTCTTTACATTTATTCAAGAATGAACATACAAGAGGAACTCCGTGGAGTACCATTTCATCCAAAAAGTATTTTGTATACCGTATTGACGGACGCTCTCTGTCTATTCAGCTTTACAGAGGGTTCTATGATTAGGCATCCAATCTCGGTTTTTTGTTTTTGCACATGGAAGCTTTACTTTTAAGAGTTCCTCACTTTTCATGGCTGGATTAGGGAAAAGCTACACGATGAAATCTTCATATGTGATTAAAACCATACATAACCAGGCAATTCATTATCTTGACTTTTTATTGAAAAATGGATATAGATTTAAAATGATTCCCTGACCTGCAAAGTCAATGTATATTATCCAGTTTCTGTGTTCTCCTATTTATAGGAAGCTCCCGCCGGGAGGTGACGGAGCACTGGGATTGGCTGGAAGTGAACGTGCTGCAGACACTGTCTGTTTTTGAAAATGAAAATGATATTACCACATTCATCAAAGGAAAAATCCAGGTAGCTCTGACGTGTGTATGTGTGTGTGTGTGTGTTATATCCTGATGCAGGGCACTCCCCACATAACTATTCTGATCTCTAGTCCATATGCCTTGGTGCAAAGACATTCTCAAAAGCCAAAAATATACAGTATAAATCCATAATGGCAAGGACACTCTCCAAGGTCTTCAGTAAAACGTAATTTTTATTCTTTCCATGTAAAATTGAATATGTGGATAAAAAAAAAGTTATGTTTCATTGAAGACCTGGGAGTGCGTCCTTGCTTCTATGGAATATAGATTTCCTTTTTATTTATTGTATAAATAGTAACAACTAACTGCACAGTGGCTTACTTCAAGATCTCTCTTCCCATTAACCTGTTTGATGATCTTGGCTGCCATGGACTTCAATATTACCCGTTTATGGTTTTTATGTTCTAAATAATTATTGTTAATTTGTACATGGATCAAAATATTGGTTTTTCTACAGCGGGTTTGGATACTGTACTGTATTTGACATGTTCTGTAGGAAAGTGAGATTTGGGAAGAAAAAATGCAAAGTTGTGCCGAACAATGCATAAGCATCAAATATATGAGTGGGGCCAAGAACAAAGGAATGGGTAATAATTACAACTGGTGGCGAATCGGAATATTGGTCAGATCAGCTGGTAAAAACTTTAAAAACTTTTCACCTACCAAAAGGGCAATATTAAACCTAATATTGATGTTGGAATATCTGCATACAGAGACTGCTTGATTCAGCATACTAGCAAATTTTTTGGTTTTTCTACCTATTTGTATGTAAAGGGGGCTTACAGGAGTCAATTTTCTAGACTGTCAGGGTTATTCAGAGTGAGGAGAAAACCTTGAGAATGACTGGAGAATTGAAAATTCTAGGTCAAAATAGTCCAGAAAAACTATCTCTAGTTTCCAAATTGGTAGACATGTGCACAGCACAAAATTTCGTTTTGAACTAATGCATTAGTACTAAAATGCAATTTATTTAGTTGCTAAAGAAATTCGTTTTCAGTTCTTTAGTATGAAAACTAATTTCATTCATCCGAAAACCAGTGGATACAATTACAATTGTACTGGCTCCTCAGAGGGCTGAGATCGCTGCTTGTTACAGTATCTCTCACTCTCAGCACAATGTGGGCCATATTATATAGCTGGTGCTAACTTAACCAGAGCTGTTGTAAACTTCCGAGAGCTATTATAGCCTATGGAGGTTTTCAGTTACAACAGCTCTGGTTAAGTTAGCTCCAACATTGTAATACTGCCCCGTGTCAGGCAAAGCTGTTACAGTAACTGACTGCTGCTCATCACAGCGCTCAGAGTTTCAGTAAAACTAGTAAATAATATTTTTATATATAAAGACGTTAGAACAATATTATTTCCTTGTTTTACTGAAACTCTGAGCGCTGTGATGAGCAGCAGTCAGTTACTGTAACAGCTGAGCCTGATACATTGTTCTGAGAGATAATGTAACAAGCAGCCGATCTCAGCGCTCACAGCCACTGGATTTAAAGGGCTAAAAAAAAAGGCTCCTCTCTGTATAATGTTTAGAACATCCTCCTGAATTAATTAATACCCCTCTCTGTATAATGTATACAACATCCACCTGCATTAATTAATACCCCTCTCTGTATAATATATAGAACATCCTCCTGAATTAATGTCCCTCTCTGTATAGAACATCCTCCTGCATTGGCATGTGGAGGGTGCAGAACTTCGGATGTTGCGATGTTGCGCTCTTCATTGCTGGTCTCCTTCACTCATCAATATAATATCACCAATAGGACTGAAACTAAAATTGAATGCATTTTATTTTAGTTTCTTTCGTTTTTTGTACTGAGCAGTTTCGTTTCTCTTGAGTCATACTAAAACTAAATTATCCCAAAATTCGGACTAAATCGTTTTAGTACTAAAACGAATGCACATGTCTACAAATTGGCAATTTGGTCAAGATTGTTCATTCTCCTGCCAATTCCCAAGGTTTTCACCTCTTTGAATAGCCCTGTGTGTCATTTTTTTATATTCTTGAAAATAAGAGTATGTGTAATATTGTGTTTTTGAAATTATTTGGTCATGTGTAATGACTGTCGTTTGGTGCATCTTCTATACCCTTGCTCTTTGGCATGACCATGTTTGGGTTTTTAAGGCCAATGTTTGGAAATGTCCCCTGCATTTATAATTGTGCTGTCATGGTCTTTTAGTTTAAAAGTAAGCCGGTACAAGTTTCATTCAAGCTTTGTGAGAAGGGAAAAGCCATAAATCCTTGTATTTGGTTTTATTTGACTTTTGCCATGATCGTGGTGTTGGATCTGGGGTTAGGGTTACCTTCATCTCCAAGTATTTTTAGGCAGCATATTCCATTTCATTTTGGTGCTCAATACACTCACGATACCATTTAAAAAAATAGATTTACATATGGCAGTGACAAGTTTAAAGTAGACTTCATATTTAGCACAGGAGACACTTAAGAATTTAAGTTTTGTTGTGGTTTTATTAAATTTTATTATTAGTCTCCAATTGAATTAAGCTACCGTAACAGCAAATTTAGGTTCCCAAAGGAATGTATAATTGACTAATCACACTTCTGGTTTTGTGTTTTTTTTTTACTTTTGCTCTAGGGTATCATCGCAGAAAATAAAAAAATAAATTGTGTTAAAGAAGATGATGACACAGAAAAGTTTAAAGAGACCATTGTTAAGTTCCGCAAGCTGTTTGGGATGCCTGATGAAGAGAAGCTGGTGAATTATTACTCCTGCAATTACTGGAAGGGCAGAGTGCCTCGGCAAGGGTGGCTTTATCTAAGCATCAACCATCTGAGTTTCTACTCATACATCCTTGGAAAAGAAGGTACACTATTACCTGTTACAAGGATCTCCGAAGTATTTTGTCAAATTTGTAGTCATGAACATTAATGGAACATAATTTCAATGGAGACTGATCTCCAGAGCTTAAATTTGGGGAAAAATCTAGCTTCTCAGAGTTGGTGAGCCTCCACTGACTTGATCTGCTCTGGGTTGCTGGAATGTAGTTTGTATTTTGTATGGTAGGTACCTTCTGATGATAAGCTTTGCTGTATGTCAGACTTGTGAACAATGAAGTGGAACGGGCTAGCCGAGGTGTCTCACTTGAGAAAGGCTCTGTAGGAGTCAAAATGTCACATTGTTTGACTCCAATAAAGTCGTTCTTGTGAGATGGTGTTGGCACCTGTTTATTATTATTATACTTCATTTATAAAGCGCCATCATATTCCGCAGCGCTGAACAATGGGTATGATACAGACAGGGTTACAATACATTGAACAACATTTGATAAACTGATACATGAGGAAACGAGGGCCCTATTTTCGTGGGAACTCACAATCTAGAAGGGTTGGGGTGGAAACAAGAGGAGAGGACTGCAATGTGAGAGTGATGGACTGGTTGGGGCAGTGATGTGTATTAGTGAGTTGGGTGGCAGACTTCCCCGTATGGGAATGTCTTCTACGAGAGGGAGAGATGAAAATAGTGATTGGGTTGGTGGTACAGGGGCAGGAGTTCCATTTTAGGATGAATGCAGAGTAAAAGAGTAGAAGAGACAGGGAGCGCATTGTGCAGCAGTATGTGGACCTTGCAGTTCCAATTCCAGCAGGGGGAGGGGGAGCTGGTGGCCAGAAAACCACTGCAGAGCTTGCATGGGAGAGACCAGAAGCCTGGTATTAGTAAGAGTAATTAGAGAGAAGTGGAGACAGCTGGATAGGATGCCTGAAATTGGAGGCCGGTCCTAGGTGGGGGGGGGGGTGAGACTGATCAGCGTTGGAATGAAACTTTTGCTGTGTGTTTATGTGTGAAAAGGAAATTTAATTCAATATCTAGGTGTCAAAGGCCTTTGTAATGGGGGGGGGGAGGGTCACTAGTGAAATACTAGCTACATATTCTATCTAAAAATGCGGCAATTTAGAGGATAATCAGCCAGAAATTAATACATGCAGACACAAAATACAATTGCGATGATAGAATATTGCAGAATGTGATGGTGGCCATCGTGTTGAGATCTGGATACCTGGCTTGTGATTGCAGAGATGTTCCTAGCAGACTGATCAGTGTTGGAATGAAATTTTTGCTGTGTGTTTCTGGCTTGTGATTGCAGAGATGTTCCTAGCAGACTGTTTAAAAATTTAATAATTATATACACACTGTACACCAAGAGGAGAGCACTCCATTACAAAAACACCATCAAAGCTTCACAGAATTTAAAGACTGTCATGGTTTTCACTGGATTTTACAATTTTTATTTTTTTTTATTATTTTTTTATATTTTATATTTTTTTCTTTCACAACCTATCTAGGTAGTAAATTATGGGAGTTAATTCACAAAATATGATCCTATCCTGCTTAAGCCTGTCACAGCATCAATGTATCCCATCTCATCAGGTGTTCAGCGTAGGGCCTGTCGAGATGGGATACATTGATGCTGTGACAGGCTTAAGCAAGATAGGATCATATTTTGTGAACTAAACTCCCATCATTTATTACCGTTAAATTGAGGAATAAATGTAATAAATAAATAAATTGCAAAATCCGGTGAAAACTGGGTTTCTTTAAATTCTGTGACGATTTGATAGGGTATTTTTCGTAATGGAGTGCTTTCCCCTTGTGTACTGTGTCTATTTGTCAAGAGAAGCACCGGTCTGTTATACTTAGTAAAGTGTTTGGCTGCACACATCAGTCGCCATCAGCCCAGGGTTTTGCTACTATTTTTGTACTTTTTTGGGGGGGGATAGTATTCTAAAGTATTATATATTAAAACATTCCAACAAATTCTTTATACAGTGTTTAAGTCCTCAAAAAATATTTGTTGACCTTTTTTAAACAACTGATCAGTGACATTTAAATATAGGACCTACAGTATATTTTTTTGTCCAATTATTTGTGCTATAACATGTTGACCACGACAGACTGGTCAAAAAAGGTTTTGGAAACAACTAGAAATTGTTATTGTTTTTTTCTTCTATAGGGTTCAGAATGCCAAAAGTTTTGTTAACGCTTTCTTAAATGTAAAATTTTGGAAAACCATACAAAACGTTTAGGGCTACTGGTTCAATACATCCACCATTTCTATTTTCAGTTAAGTTTGTAATTCGATGGATGGACATAACGCAACTTGAAAAGACTGCTACTCTCCTCCTCCCAGATGTGATTAAAGTCTGCACAAGGTCCAGTCAGCAGTTTTTCTCATTGTTCCTCAACATTGGAGAGACCTTCAAACTGATGGAGCAGCTTGCTAACATGGCCATAAGGCAGCTCCTTGACTACGAAGGTTTTGAGCAGGATAGGTCTCTTCCAAGACTCAAAAAGAAGTCTCCTAAAAGAGTGCCAGCTTTAAAGCGGTGAGTCTCAGAGCCAGTATTAAAGCTTATAAACGTGGTATTGGATGGACAGTGGATATAAAGTCTACACAGGTTTTTAAAATGTAAATGTCCATACATGGTCTTACAGTTTCTCGTTTTTGCTTTTGCAGGGATTTGGATGCTAGAGCCAAAAGTGAAAGATACAGGACAATGTTCCGTCTTCCTACAGATGAGAAGTTAGATGGCCACACAGACTGCACTATATGGGCACCATACAGTAAACAACACGTCTTTGGACAAATGTTTGTTTCTACAAATTACATCTGCTTCACTAGCAAAGAAGAAAATCTGTGCAGTCTCATCATTCCACTGCGAGAGGTACAAATTGGATACTAAATACCTTTTCCTTCATTCTGGTTTTTTTTTCTACACTAACGTTAACCCTTTCACTGTCTAGTGGTTTCCATAAAAGGACTGTCAAAAAACAGACCGTTTAGGGAAAACTACAACTGTAATAAGTTATGTATTGTCTGTACCTACATTGTTACAATATAAACAACACAATAAGCTCCAGACAGGCAGAGCCCCCCTGCTGGCCAAATTTCACTACTGCAGCATGTCCGTGAGACACATGCAGACAAGAGTCCATATCACCAAGACACCAAGCACAGTTCTGCCAGCTGCAGCACATTGGCTGAAATGTCTGGTATGCTACAGATTTTGGAACATGTTTTAGAGTCCATAATGAATGAAATTCCTTTGCATTGCTCCAGAACAAGACCAGATTGGGCATTCTTTATCTCTGGGCACCTGCAGGAGCTTTTGAAGATGGAGTATATTCGATCACTTCAGTGAAGGGGCTAAGAGCCAATGATGCCCTATATACAAAGTCCGGTGTAAACCTTACAAGCTCTGGTAAACTTGCCAGCTTCATAGACTTTAATGGTTTTGATAAGTTCTAGAGCATGGATATCAAACTCCGGCTCCAGATGTTGATTTCCTACAAATCCCTGAATTCTTAAGATGCAATAGATGGACAGAGAATTATGGGAGCTGTAGTTCAGAAGCAACCGTGGGGCCAGAGTTTGAGATCCCTGTTCTAAAGCCTTGGTTAAGTTTTCAAATGATTCTGATTATGTCCATAAATGACTCAAATGTTTTATTGTACGTTTCCAAGAATGTGTCTCCATAGCATCTAAAAAGGGCACAATATGTGCATCTTGGCAGTTTACATTTACCCAGGATGCCTGCTGGATGGGGGGAAGGCAGCTCCTCACTGGGTGCAAAAAATATGTGACAAAAATCTGTTGAGTTCAGGAAAACTAGCAATATCACCTTATATCTGTTATGTTTTATACATGTTGCTGGTTTGGATACATTTGGTGGTTGCAGCCGCCCCATCGGGGAATAGGAATCTCGAACATGGCAGAGTGCTGAGGTCGAGGGAAGAGATTTCTCATCCAATAAAACACAAAATTCACAGGATTCTTAATTTTAGTGTGTACGTCTGTGTTTAGTTAATCTGAGTGGTGAAATGGGGTTGGCATCTGTGTGATAAAATATATATATATATATTTATTTTATGTGTGTGTGTGTGTTTAAGGCTGTCATCACCGGGCAATGATGGGAGGCTTGTCTCGCTGATGTCTGTTTCTATCACACCAAATTATGTAATTTTTTTTATTTTTTTTTAAGGTGACTATTGTGGAAAAGGCAGACAGTTCCAGTGTTTTGCCAAGTCCGCTTTCAATCAGCACAAAAAACCGGATGACATTCCTGTTTGCCAACCTAAGGGATCGGGACTTCCTTGTGCAGAGAATCTCTGATTTCCTGCAGCAGACTACTCTGAAAATGTACTGTGACCGAGAGATATCTGGAAGCGACACAAGCCTGGAAGAGGTATGAGGACAGTTTCCAGTTTACATTTAAGTGCGGTCCAGGTTACAAAAAATACATGGAATTTTTTTTTAATATGGATAATTGCTAGATTTGGCTTCTAACGATACAATTCTATCCAGGATCACTATGACGACACGCTTGCTGTATTGTCTGTTAGTAGGGATCTTCACAGTGTGAAGAAGAGGAGCCGGCTAAGGGAAGGTTCTCCTGCGCCTTCCATTCATTCCCCCACTTGAAATAAGGAATTGCAGATTATGCAGACCATTTCTATTTTATTATTTTCAAAGATTTTAGACTTGCTTACATCGCCCTTAGATAAGATGTGCAGATCTGTTCTTTTAGGCTTAAGTCAATGTGACATAGTATAGAAATTTAAATGTCAAACTGCAAGTCTTTCTGTCAGTGGTGAAAATGTCTTTGAAGCACAAGATTTTATTTTCCTGTAAATACACAAAGTGCAGCAAGGACTATGTTACGTTGCTCTGTACTAACCTTCTGCACAATATACGGCGCAGCAATATTAGCCATCTTCTGACCCCATTATAATCAGGAATTGTTTGTGTTTTAAGGGTTTCTTTAGCACATTGATTTTATGAAAGAAAATATCCAGTTTTCTGCAAGGGGAAAATGTGATTAGATTTTCTTTTCTACACCTTCCCCTCCAAGAGTCATAAGGTCTTGAGTCTGTAGAATTAGACTTAAGGGGTTGTTCTCAAAGGGCCGAAATTGCGGTGATTTCGGCAATTTCATTTCACCAACCCTATGGTAAATTCACTATTCACCGCAGGTCACCGAAGACCACCGAACTGCAGGAAAAAAACAAAAAACAAAACTCTCCTATTCTCCTAATAAGTGTTTAAACTGATAAAATGCATTAAAATGTGTCTAATTAATAAAAAAAGGTCCTTAAAAAATAACAATATCTGTTACAGAATAAAAGCCTTTTAAAAAAATTGGGAAACCAAAACTACATCTAATAAAATACAAAAAGGTTTTTTAAAAAATAAATAAATGAAAAGACTTATTGCTGAAAACAAAAAAGATGTTTTTTACATTGAAACCTCTGGAATTCGTCTGTTTTAAACCTGTTGAGCTGAAAGTCGGGGCATTTCACTGACACGTTGGTGCAGTTCAGCCTTCTGTGAATAGATTAAGCATCACTTCTCTGAGACCATTTAATTGTTGCCAAAGAGCACTGGTCTGGGACGAGCCGCACAGTATTTCACTGTGGATTCCCACAGTATTTGGCAAATTGACAGTTTAGTGAGTAGACGAACTGCCGTGAAATTCACAGTTTGGTGAAATTCGGTGGCAAGTTCCGTCGCTTTGTGAATAACCCCTTTACACTTCTCTCTTCATGCCACAGGTTAGTTCTGGTGCCAGCAATGTTATGTTGGACCACCCTTCACAAAGACACCGTAGTGAAGGAGATGGTGAACGACAATTCAATCTCAATGGCAACAGTGCTCCAACCATCAAACATACACTGATGACCATGTATCGCAGAAAATCCCCGGAAGAGTTCAACCCAAAACTGGTAATATTCAGTAAAGAAACTTTGTTTCACGATTGTACAAATTGACTGCTTATGTTTTTGGTTGTCGTTTCGCATTACCGTTGTTTGTAGTCAAATAACACCATCTCCTGATAGTGATATCTTATTCATTTGATCAGCTTCCATTTTTTTGAAGCCTCCTTCCGCCAGAGATTTGCATATCCTATATAATTTAGGAAGATTTTCAGTGTTTTTAATTCCTTTTGAAATATTTATAATTTTATTTCCTGAAGAAGACCACCTGCTTGACCTTCGCATACCTTCCAATGCCAAAATGACCTTCACATGAAGGAAACAAGTTAGCAGATCATGAAGGCCAACTTACTGCACGGTGTTTTTGACCACATTATTTGGAACCCAAATTTTAACAAAAGTGAATGGAAATACTGGTATCCCATAATAGATTTTCTACTTTGTGGTAGACTTGGTCAATGAAAACTAAAAAAAAAAAAAAAGTTGTGAGGTTAATTAAAAATAACCAAAAAGCACCATTTCATATATATTGATGTTTGTAAAATAATCGAGAGTAGCTGTTGTTGTATATTGTAGTTGCTGATAGTTGCTGTAGTTTCAGTGTATTGAAACTACGGTCAACAATCTCCGCATGATTTAGTAAAGTGTAGAGTTGGGGTTTTTGAAAATCAAAGTTTATTCAAACACTATCAGGGTTATTCAGAGAAAGGTGTAAACCAGGAGAACTGGCAGGAGAAGAGCACAATCTAGACCAAATTGATGATTTGGAAAGTGAGATAAATGGGAGAATTTTTCTGGCTTGGCTATTTTGACCTAGAATTTTCACTTCTCCAGTCATTCTCCTGAGTTTCACCTTTCTTTGAATAGACCTGTATCTTTGTTTGCAGTAGGAACTTTTCTTCAAACAGCCCTGTCAATGTGTGAAGGATGCACTTCTATTCAAATGGAAATGATGTGATTTTGAGTCTATTCTTGACTATTTGCAAACTCAATCTAAAATAATCGTTTGAACTATACTATTCTCCGCTGTGTTTATGGCATCCTTCAAAACCATGACTGCTAATGTTTCACACATTCTTAGCGCATTATTGCTGCTTTGTACTGTTAGACCCCACATCTTTTTCAAGATAGCCTCTCCTGTGCTCATGCAATGTTACACTAATTCCTAGTTTTGAACATTTGTGGAAGACTTCTTCATATTGAATAGCTAGAAATATTTAGCCTAAAACAGGTGATTTAAACTATTATCTGGTATTCAGACAGTTTGGGATTTTCCATCAGGGTTTTTTGGTTTGGTTTTTCCTCCTTGCAGTTCAAGGACTGAAGTTACTTGGTATCATGTGTGTTTGTTTTGGCATTGGAACGTCTAGAAGTTCTTCATGGAAACTTGAAACATTATGGTTGTAATTTTGTCTATTTTATTCAGTGAATGAGACATTTCATTGAATGATACACATGCATGGTGTATGTCTCGAAACATTTTAAACGCATATATATGTTGACCATAAGACTTTCATCCATGCACAGACTATTAAAAGAAACGCTGGTTAAAGTTCACATGTTGGGCCCATTGGACAGGGAATCACTCCCTTAATGTACATTAGTATTTTTTGTTGACCTATATAATTGCATAAAGGGAGGTAATCCCTTTCGAAGTCTGCAAGGGAGAGGGACGGCTTGAAACTAAGAGCCGTACTATAGGATATCCCTCCACTTATTCCATACACCTGGTTTGATAGTCAGTACGGTGACCGTCAATCTTAAAGGATAGCTCCTCTGCTCGGAAACATCCCTCTCCAATGAACTATACTGTAGTCACTTGAGGGGCAGGGACATTTTGAAAGGGAATAACTCAATTTTTTAATTGTTAGGAAAAAATGCTGATGTTTGTGTATATAAAGGCGTAATTCCCTGTCAAATGAGCCCAACTTGTTATGGGTATAACAAGTGCACTTTTAAAGTATGGCAGCTGCATTGATTCACTGCATGTATATAACTAAATACCCATTTTGTTTTCTATTCCGTAGGCCAATGAGTTTCTGAAGGAGCAGGCATGGAGGGCACACTTTGCGGAATATGGGCAAGGTATATGCATGTATCGGACTGAAAAAACAAGAGAGCTGGTGTTGAAGGGCATCCCAGAACGCATGAGAGAAGAACTGTGGATGTTTTTTTCTGGTGCGTGTAATGTACTGTCTGTAAGAAAAGAAATTGTGCGCTGTGACATTTTTTTGCTGATCGAGATCCAGAGCTGGTCCATATTTATGTGTCTACCACAAAATCAATATCTTGTCATCTCATAGTCTGTTTTGGTTTTTCACTCTCGCAGTCTCTGATATCTACTTTAGCTCTTGCTTTCCACTAGATCAATGCTTACAATTAAAAGATCCCCAATAAACTACTTCCTTTTCCACTGTTAACAATGGCTACATTTTCTGTAAAAGTTGGTAGAGTCTTAGGGCATTAACGTGTTCCTCTCGCTAATGTCCCCTTTGCGTCCCGGTTTCACAAGCAGATTGCAGGGCTGGCGCTGCGGCCAGCAACCTGCCCCATAGCGGCCGCTAGGCTCGCGGATGCTGGGGACAGCGCTAACATGCCATCCCAAGCATCCGCTCCATGGAGTCCATAGGACTCCATGGAGAATTTCCTGCCTGGTCATATGACCAGCGAGATCCTGCTGGTCGGCGGAGTGATTGTGGAGAGAGACTGGGGACTTTTATTTTCCCCCCAGTCTCCATCTGCTCCCAGAAGCGGCGGACTGGGCCGCCGTTCTCGCCGGGGGATAAGAGGTGAGTATTTGATTTTGGGTGGGGGGGGGGGGTGAGCTGCAACTAACTGATTTTGCAGCAGCACGATCCGTTAGCTACAGCTCAAAGCTGGTGTTAACTTTTTTAGTTAGCGCCAGCTCTTAGGCTCACAAGATCCTAACACTAGTTACTCTGTGCTTGTACTTTTACTCTCCCCATGTTAAGTATAGGGACTGCAAAGTACAGTAAGCTCGCACAATGAATCGCTAATTACGATTCACTAATGGGTTTTTAACCCGTTAGTGCTGCGCCCGAATCGCCAACAATTCCCTATCACCTCTTGTAAGCTAACGCTCACGCTAGTTTTATCTTGCAGGAGGTGATAGGGCCCTAAATTTGTGGATTTTAACCCCTTAATGACCCCTGACGTACCCTGTACGTCCTGTCCTCGGGTCTCCCTTAGACCCGCGGACGTACAGGGTACGTCAGCGGCGCCAAATCCCCCTCCCGCCCGATACTCACCTCCCTCGTCGGATCCCACGGCGATCTGGCAGGGAGGAAGCCTGCCCATGTGATTTACATGGGCAGGCGAGGCTGATGAGGTCGCCACGCTGCGTGGTGACGTCATCAGAAGGTGCCCCCATGTGTTTCAATGGAGGGGAGGGGGGGGCTCCTTCGGAGCCCTCTATCTCCCCAACCATTGAAGCTAGGGAGATGCCGTTTGCACCGCTGGAGAGGGGAGAGCCTCCCCTTTCCAGCGGTGTATGGCATTAACAGTTTCGCCGCCGGATCGCTTTTCGGCGCCAATTGGCGCCAAAACGCGATTCAAACCTGGAGGGGGGCTGACATCTTGGCACCCACTGACAACCTCACCATATGTGTGAAGATGTCAGTGGGCCAGTTAACCCTCTAGCTGCCATGTAGAGATAAGGGGATCCTAAGGATCCCTTTATCTCCCGATCCATGGCAGCTGGATGGTCATATTTGCCATCATTTAAAAGGCCTGATTATGGCCTTTCAAATGATACCAAACATGACCAGGTTTGGTTTTAAAAACATTTAAAAAAAATAAATAAATAAAAAAAAAATAATAAAAAAATTAAATAAAATAAAATTATTTTTTTTTTTTTAAAGTTTTTTTTGTCTGGGGGAGTTTAACTAAATAGGACCTAGGCTGTCATCTAAAAATAATTAGCACAAAATGGTCAGAATGAGCGCAGCGCACATAGGTGAACTGTCTCAGCAGTGAAGGGGTTAAAAAGCAAACGCATGTTAAAATTGGGTATTTCTAGTCTCGGGACAAAATTTTGAACCTATTTAGCCGGGGTCTTTTTGGGTGGTTGTAGATTTTGGGGATTAAATTACGAAAAGGTGTGGTTTTTACCATTTTTTTTTTCCTCATATTTCATTTTTTTTTTATAGTAAATTATTCGATATGATGGAAATAATGGTATTTCTAGAAAGTCCATTTAATGGCGGGAAAAAGGGTGTATAATATGTGTGGGTCGAATAAACGAGTAAGAGGAAAAATTGTCCTAAACACTAACAGCGCAGAAACGTAAAAACAGCAGCGGTCACTAAAAGACGGATTTGTGTAAAACCGCCCGGTCACTAAGGGGTTAAGTGACATGCAAAATTAGAAACTCTTAGATGATCTATGATAATGTATCTGTTCAAAACAACCTCTTTTAATCCAGTCCAGGTTCCCCTGTATTGTAATTCCTAACAATTTAATGCTGATACATTCTATTTGTAGAGTTTTTCGTTCAAACAAAATAAAGGTGAACAAAAAAATGGCCAATTTTCTGAGTAGCTTATTTTAATTATTGGATAACATCGATCTCTGAGCAGTACACATTTATTTTCTTTCTGCAATATTTACTCTAAAAGTCAATTAATACAAGCGAATCAAAGTACAGATCCAATTTTTTTTATGGCCCTTATGTCTTTATTGATCATTAGATGGCAGCTGAACATATATTGGACGGCCGATTTGTAGGAATCAAATGGTATGCTTTTCGAAGTGCTTTGTGTGCAATTCCTTTGTGGTTTCTTTTATAGGAGCCATTAATGAGATGGCAACACACCCTGGGTATTATGAAGAGCTAGTAGAGCAGTCTATGGGAAAAAGTAACCTCGCAACTGAAGAGATAGAGCGGGATTTGCATCGTTCTCTTCCCGAACATCCTGCATTTCAAAATGAAATGGGAATTTCAGCTTTGAGAAGGGTGCTTACTGCGTATGCCTTCAGGAACCCAAACATTGGCTACTGTCAGGTATGTAGAGAAAACGTTGACTTGGTTTCCTGTGGTTACAAGATGGAACTATAAAACTGTATTGCTGTATCTCTTGTACAAAGGAGGTTACCTTGGTATTTCAGTCCAGGCTGCCCTCTCTGGGTGTTAGCAGTCTGATTTGCGTATGGTTCAGCCTCTAATGGCACCATCGACCTGAAAGGAGGACTCCCCATAGGGCAGACCACTAACTCTGTTGCCCTTTTTCATCTCCCTTCTAAGGCTAGGGTCAAACGAACGCATTATTCGCAGCGACCGTCAAAAAGTGCGTCCGAACGCATTGACGTATTTTTTCACGGAATGCGCGAAAACGGTCATACGATGCGCATTTCCGTGCGTGATTTGTTACGGATCCAAACCAGGAAACTTTGGGTGTCAGGACGTTATGTTGGCCGGACATGAGCAGGGTCTGACGACTCCTAATCACGCACACACACCGCTATGCGGGCGCAGCGCACTCTGTACGTCAGTACTAGCGGTTCTGCGTTCTCTAAAAAATGCATTCATTTGCCGCTTGCGTTACGCGGCCGGACTTTCGTGCGGCCGGACTTCGTATATTGGCCATCATTGCCCGTCATTTGCTGCTACTGCGGCTGTGATTAAGTGCGCCTAAACGCACGTTAAAAATGCGTTCGTCTGACCCCAGCCTAAACCTTGTTTTTTGCTTACAAAACTGAAAAGTTACATTTAAGTATCCAGATTTTGAATTGTCATCAATTATTTTGTGATCCTGCTTTAAAACCCAGGACATACTTGAAAACGAAAGAAGTCTCAAAGTATCCTTCCTGGTAAAATACTTTGCAAATAAATAAATAAATAAAACCATTGTGAGTAGTACGTTAAAGGAAAAAGATGTTTTATAGCATCCAATGAAATGTAAAATAAGATTGGTGGCCTGACCGAGCTCCAAGATGGATGCCTGAAGTGTGAGCTCCAGCGTGTTTGCCACTTAATTGCTTTACTCAGCGGATCACAACAGCAATGATGAAGGGAAAACAAAGGAGAACGACCACTACGGACCCGGGAACCCCCAAACCTACGCTGCAGGGCTCAATGGACGCTTTCATACAAGCGCCGCTCCCGTCGCAGAGGAGGCCTAGTCAAACAGAGGCAGCCTCTCCTCGCCGTCGGAGGCTCGTGGAGCGAAGATCACCCACGCCTGAGGCGTATGGAGGAAATGATGCATCTCTGCCCTCCAAACAGGACCTACTCGACCTGGCCTCTACGCTGGGTGAAACACTCAGGGGGAGGTGTCAGCGATAAAGACGGGCCTGGTAGACTGGAGACGCGGGTGCTTAATCTCGAAACAGCGGATCACAACACGCGGCGCCAGAAAACAACGGAGGCCATGCGCTCCGGTCCTGTCGACGCCCGCTCCCGCCGCAGAGGACGCCTTGGAGCAACCGCTCTCGTCGCCGCCAGAATTTGAGGATTCGAGGGTGGAAGAGAAGGTGCCTGGGCTATCGTGAGGAAATGGCATCTCTGCTCCAAACAGGACCTACTCGACCTGGCCTCTACGCTGGGTGAAACACTCAGGGGCGAGGTGTCAGCGATAAAGACGGGCCTGGTAGAACTGGAGACGCGGGTGCTTAATCTCGAAACAGCGGCACAACACGCGGCGCCAGATTTCAACGGAGGCCATGGCGCTCCGGTCCTGTCGACGCTGCTCCGCCGCATGGACGACTTGGAGAACCGCTCTCGCCGCCAGAATTTGAGGATTAGAGGGGTGGAAGAGACGGTGTCTGAGCTACGTGAGTACCTGGCTCGTCTATTCACATCTATCTTATCGGACAGCACTGTCCCCCCCTCTGCTATGGATCGGGCGCATAGAGTTTACCGGGCCTCGGCTTCGGAAGGCTCGCAAAATGGGCCCCGTGACATCCTTTGTCACATCCCTGACTTTCGACTGAAGGAGAGGATTGTAAGGGCGGCAAGGGCCCAACGCTTCTGGGACTTTGAAGGGGACAGTATAGAGATTTTTAACGACCTATCTCGTTTCACATTGACGGCCCGCAGGGCTCTGCGGCCGGTGACCCTTGCTCTGAGGGAAGGAGGAATCCCATACAGGTGGGGCTTCCCATTCTCCCTGCACGCCTCCCTCAATGGAAAGAACGGAGTGATTAAATCCCCACGAGACGTGCCTGAATTTCTCCGGGAGATGCAACTACAGGAGGTACAGGTATCAAACTGGGAGACTGTTTTGATGGAGTCTGCGCGCCCTTTTTATGTTCCCCCCTCGAGACCCAAGAGACAGCGGAGGCCACGAGACCGAGTCCGCCCGCAGGATGGTGAGACCACGGATATGCACGACGTTTTGCCGAATATGGAAGGGGACCAGTGAGATCCGCAATATTCATGTAGTGGAGTACTATTATCTGTCTCCACTGTCCCAGGGGAGCAGGATCCCCCTGGAAAAATGGATGCCATAGTGGAGGGACGGAGCTAAACTCCAAACTGAGTACACCCATGAGGTGAATGTCGGGAAAACGTTCCCCACCCCTTCTTTTTTGTTCTTGCTTTACGGGATTCGGTTCCTGAGACACCTTGTCACCACTCACAGAAGGGTGGTGGGGGGAAGAGCGGGGAAACCTCTACCCGGAAGCGGGCACATGGAGAGGAGGTTATGCTGAGGGGGGTCGCCTGCATGGCCCCCTTGTTTTTTGAACGAAGATGACTACGACCGTTCCACATTGCTAAGTATACGCATTTACAGTGGTAGCCACTTGGGTGCTCACAAAGTAAGGACTGGACGGAGGACGGGTTCACTTTAGGCAATTTGCCTCTTACTGAAGGGTTAAATGCCTTTGAATGGCTGTTTTTTCTAGTTTGTTGGGAAGAGAGGTGGGGAAAAGGGAGTTGAGGGGTTTGGGTAGGGTTAGGAGAGGATGGGGGGGGGAAGGGGGGGGAGGGGGAAAAAAAAAAAAAAACATACTCATACATATTTTGTATATGGCTTTTGAAATGGCAGGGGGGAATTGTATCCTGACATCTGTTTATCAGTTAAGGGGAGGGGGTGGTGTTTCGCAGAGCTTGGGGTGAGATGGGATAGAGGCTTACTTACGAAATGGGTAGGAAGGGAAAAGGGGCATCTTGGGGGGGGAAATTGTTATGTCATGTTGATATGGGAAAGTGTATACTGTTGACCATAGTTGTGGCCTCTAATAGGACTCTCGTTTGTTGAAGTCTTCAATTTATCGACTGGAGAAAAAGAAGCGGGTTACTGTTTTGAAGGGTGGAGGTTGGCATGTGATGAGGGCGCAATTAACAAGTGTATGCATAAAATCGACACACTGGGGAGGGGAATTTAATGATATATGTCGACAAAATGGGGGAAACGTAGGGGAGAAGAATAGGGGGGGGGATTAGTGGGGGGAGGTGAAAAGGGAGGGGGGGCTACCTGATTTGGGGATGGAGGGGGGAGATTATGCTTATTGCCCGAGGGGATTACCACTGGAAAAATTTTGAATGTGTTCCCGTCCCTTGGGACGCTATTTTATTGTGCAATGTGGGCTGATGGTTGGCTCCAATGAGCCTAGCTACTGTGATATATTTACCAGGTTTGGGCTGTGGTTGACAGGGGGCAGACAGTTACAACCTCAGCTGGACAGACTGGTTGGTTTCTCGCCGGATGGCGACCCCTTGTCCAAGTAGGTCCTTCTCACATGTTGCAAATTATACCTCAATTGCATCTGTAATAACTTATCGACTGCAGGAAAAGAAGCGGGTTACTGTTTTGAAGGGTGGAGGTTGGCATGTGACGAGGCCGCAATTACCGATTACATGCATAAAATCGACACACTGGGGAGGGGTATTTAATGGTACATGATAACAAAATGGGGGGACGTAGGGGAGTAGAATAGGGGGAGGGGGAGTAGAGGGGGGCGGTAGAAAGGGAGGGGGGGCTACCTGCTATGGGGGGGGGGGGGAATATGTTTATTACCTGAGGGTCTTACCACCGGAGAATTTTACATGTGTTCCTGTTCCTTGGGAAGTTATTTTATTGTTCGTAGTGGGTTGAGGGTTGGCTCCAATGAGCCTAGCTGCTGTGATATATTTACCAGGTTTGGGCTCTAGACGGCAGGGGGAAGAAAGTTACACCCTCAGATGGACAGACTGGTTGTTATCTCGCCGGATGGCGACCCCTTGTCCAATCAGGTCCTTCTCATATGATGCAAAGTATACATCAACTGCATATGTATTGTTTTGTTTTCGCTGATCCGCTGATGCATATTCACTATCTTGGCGACACGTTGGCCTCTGGCCTATTTTTCTTTTTCTTACTTCTTCTTTTCACTCTACTTTTCTTTGACTCTCTTCTTTTTGTTCTTGAGAGGCATTCGGCTGAGTGCCTACTTATTTTTTTCTTTCTTCTTCTTCTTTCACTCGTATCTTTTTGCCTACCCCGAGGTATTGGCGTCACTTTTTCTTGGGGGGCTAGTTCAAGGTGGTAAGTATCCCCTTGGACTGGTAACCTGACGGACGCCTGCGCCTCACACATTTAGTGTGTTGTTTCGTGTCTGTCTTGTGTGTCTGTGGTTTCTGTGTTCTCCTCCCCCCCTTTTTTTTTTTTTTTTTTTTTTTTTTCTCCTCCTCTCTCTCTTTATTACCTACTCCTTTCCTCTCCCTTTACCTGGGGTGGAGGGGTGTGTCGACCGGGGGCATGGCGGCGGAGGGTAGCACTGGCACTCCTAGTTCTGGGGATGCGACGACTTTTAAACCAAAGTCCCTACGCTTCTTGACCTATAATGTAAAGGGGCTCAACATTCCCGAGAAACGGGGGCGGCTCCTTCGTGAACTGCAGGCCTTCAGAGCTTCGGTAATCTTTTTACAGGAGACTCATTTCCGAGCGGACGCACCTCCCCAACTTCACTCGAACATTCCCTACGGGATTTTTCAGTAATTTTACACTCGGTAAATCGAGGGGCACGGCGATCGTGTTTGCGAAGGATGTCCCCTTTGAGGTTGTGGATACACTAAGCGATGACGAAGGTAGATATCTTTTTGTCAAGGGTAATATTTCGGGTGTGACTTACACTTTCGCTTCCGTCTATCTGCCAAACGTCAATCAGCATAGATGCCTTGCACGAATAGTGAAGAAATTGACAGCGTTCCAAGCAGGCATTTTGATTCTGGCGGGAGACCTAAACGTTCCCTTAGATCCCCGGGTGGATACTTCCCGTCGCCAGTCAACGATTCCTCCGAGCTCGATTAGACATCTTAAACGTACATTGGACTCATTGCGCTTGGTAGATGTTTGGCGTGCTCTGAATTCGGGGTCCCGTGATTATACGTATTACTCGTCGGTACATGCTTCTTTTTCAAGAATTGATTATCTCTTTATGCAACAACACCAATTGTATTTGCTCCAAGAGACAGATATTGGTGTCCGTACATGGTCGGACCACTCACCGGTATGGATGACGCTGTCCTCCCCGCTTTTTCGTCCACGTGAAATAACTTGGAGAATGAATACGCATCTGCTTGACGATCCTGGTTTTTCGGCGGAACTGTCCTGTGCTTTGAAACACTACTTTTGAGGACAACGTAGGGGTGGGAGAGGTCCCGGAGGTTACGGTGTGGGAGGCCCATAAGGCAGTAATGAGGGGCTTACTTATCAGCAAGGCTGCGGCGCAGAAAAAGGCCAAATTCACAGAGACGGCAGATCTACTGGAGAACATCAGACGACTGGAACAATCGCACCATTATTCGATGAATGACGCAGATTTTAAGGAGGCTACGATATTGCGGCGACGCCTAAACGACATCCTCAATGAAAAACTGCGACTGGATGCGACAAAAGCTAAATGTTATTTCGCCTTGCAAGAAAATAAGCCTGGAAAGTTGCTGGCGCAATTGCTCCGCCAACGTCGAGACCTTAATTACATTTCTAAGATTAGAACGGGGAATGGACAGATTACATCTCGTCCTGACGTGATTGTGAAGGAATTTGAGACATACTACCGCGGGTTGTACGATGCGGATGGTTCACTGGGGGGGAAGATGGCCTCTCCAGAGGTCTCCAGTTACCTAAGAGATAAAATTCATACTACGATGACACCGGAGGACTGTGCGATGCTTTCTGTTCCATTTACGGCGGGAGAATTGGCGGTAGTACTAAAACTTATGAAGGCGGGAAAGAGCCCTGGCCCAGATGGCCTGCCGGTTGAATACTATAAACACTTTGCACAGGATCTGTCCCCAAGAATGTTATCAGTTTTTAACTCGGTAGGAGCGGACGCTTCTTTTCACCCTCACACGATAGAGGCTACGATAGCCGTCATACCGAAGCCGGGGAAGGACGGTTCGGAATGTAAAAACTATAGGCCCATATCCTTACTAAATGCAGATGCCAAAATATTCGCTAAACTACTGGCCGAACGCTTGAAACCTTTCTTGCCGAAATTGGTCCGGCCTGACCAGGTGGGATTTATCCCTGGTAGGGAAGCCAGAGATGCCACCGCAAGAGCAATAGGCGCAGTTGCATATGCAAAGCAAACAGGGGAAGGGGTGATTCTTTTGTCAATGGATGCCGAAAAGGCTTTTGATAGAGTGAGTTGGCCCTTTCTATTCCAGGTGCTACGCCGGATGGGGCTTCCGGATATCTTCTTAGATCAGGTGCAAGCTTTGTATAAACGATCCGTCGGCTCGGATCCGGGTGAATGGGGCTCTCTCAGCTCCTATCCCGATATATAATGGAACTAGACAAGGATGCCCCTTGTCGCCATTATTGTTTGCACTGTATCTGGAGCCGCTCCTTGAAGCGGTCCGCTCCACAGATTCCATTACGGGAATCCAAGGTGCCTCTAGAAGCCATGTGGTCTCCGCGTATGCAGATGACCTGCTCTTTATGCTGACAAATGCTGAAACGGCGTTGCCAGCGGTGAGGAAGGTGCTGTCGGCCTTTGGGGAGGTTGCTGGCTTTCGTGTGAACATGGACAAGTCAGAAGTACTTAATGTGAATCTCTCACAGAGATGTGTGGCTAGATTGAAGAGGTCGGTTCCATTCACGTGGTGCACAGATCGAATAAAATATTTGGGAATTTGGATCGCCCCGTCCCCCGCGCAGCTTTATGCGCTTAACTACCAACCCCTGTTGGATGTATTCGTGTCGGACTTGTCTGGCTGGACGAAAAAGTTCATTTCCTGGACAGGACGGATTAATACTCTGAAAATGAACGTAGTACCCAGACTCCTGTATGTTCTTCAAACGGTCCCGATTTCTTTGCCTCTCGACTTCTTCAAACGGTTCCGAACGGCGGCCCTGCGTTTTATTTGGCCTAAAGGAGGCCCGCGAGTGGGTTATGCGACGCTTTGCCGTTCTAAATCTGACGGAGGCTTGGCATTACCTGATGCAAAACTTTATTATTATGCGGTACATCTTACTCGTCTTTTAGAATGGTCGCTTCAAAAGTCGGAGAAACTGTGGCTGGACCTGGAAGAAAAGCTGATGGGAACTCCCTTGTGGACATTACCCTGGATTCGCTGTCAGGGTCCATGGGAACAAAGTAGGACTTGGTGCCTTACGACGGAAACACTGGGCATCTGGAGAAGATTGCGTATGCAATTTGGATTGACTTCCTCGATTTCGCCGCTGTTGCCATTGCGGGATAATCCTGACTTTGCTCCGGGAGTGTGCACAGCACTTAAAGTGAGGTTTGATCTTCCGGACAGGATCACGGTGGCTTCATTTTTGAAGGACGGATGTCCTCCTCCGCTACTGAACTCTGATGGGTCCCCTGTGACCCACCTGCAGGAACGGTTTAACTACCATCAGATACAATCGTACTTGAGAAGTTTAAGGGCGGGTTTCAGCCTTACCCGTCCTCTCACTCCTTTTGAGCAGTACTTTCAACTTGGCATTCCGTTGGACAGAAGTGTTTCCACCCTTTATCGTCTGCTTCTTGGACGTTCGGAAGAGACTCCGGCCTTTAGAGAAAGGTGGAATACATTGATCGGGAGGAATATCACAGATGCAGAGTGGACAGACACTTTTACACTCGTCCATAAGGGAACTAATTCCTTGAAGTGTGCTGAAAACGCGTATAAAATCCTTACATTTTGGTATCGGACCCCGGATCGACTGCAAAGAATGTTTCCCCTCCATGACCCACAATGCTGGAGATGTAAGACGGCCCTCGGTGATTTTATGCATATATGGTGGGATTGTCCCATGATCCAAACGTTCTGGAAAATGGTTCACGCTGCGGTCCGTACCATCTCGGATTTGGATGTTGAGCTTGCCCCTTCGACATACATCTTGCTGCAGTTCCCTGCTCCCATGAAAGTCATGAAGAGGTCGGTGGTCTTGAGATTGGTGACTGCGGCCAAATTGTTGATCCCACTGCATTGGGGCAAGACGTCGCTGCCCTCTTGGAGGGAGTGGGTCGATAGGGTTGAATTACTCCGTAGGATGGACAATCTGGTGGCGAGGGACTTGGGCCAAGTTGAACAATTTGTGCGGAAATGGCTCCATTGGGATAATTACGTGGGCACGGCGCCTGAGAGAGGCTAGGTGCGACTTAACACATGATTGTGAGGGACGAATACTGTCTCGCGGAGGTAGAGGTGCAAGAGTGAAGATGTATTGGCGGAGCCCATTGCCGGTACGTCTGCAATAACCGTGCACCTGGGGACGCTCCTTTTCCCCCCCCCCTCCTTTCCCCCCCTTTTTTTTTTTTTTTTTTCTTGTCTCTGTCTGTCTGTCGATGTCTTTGCTTTACATCGTGTACTCTCTGTGTGTTTGTTTGTCAATGTCCCTGTTATAGGTTCCGTATTCTCTGTGTGTTTGTCTGTCGAGGTTTCTGTTTTCTGTGAGATGGCATACTAGATCTACAACAGTACATAAGATGACATTAAAGATTTTGGTAATCTCTGTCAGAGGTTGATCAGCTATGATATGGCAGCCATGTGCAGTTGCTCCTCCTACCGCCCGACTATTAGTCAGGGGTGGTTTTTGAACAATATCATCAGAATGTTTGAACTTTACCATGTCATGCACCTTGTCGTACTTGTCGGATGAACTGTATTTTCAGGTGATACATGTGATGTTGTGGTGTATGTATATCTGTGTTATTGTATGTTAATAAAAACTTTGATTACAAAAAAAAAAAAGAAATGTAAAATAAACACGTATTAATCCTCTAATATTTACTACAAACGTTTTGGTTTTCACATTAATGCTACGTGAGCAACTTTCGACGTCTCTGGAAATGGTGAAAATTCACTTATACAGCGTAGTATAGTCATTTACAATTTATTTTGATAAGCTATAATCAAAGGTACAGAGAATGCAGTCCGTTCTCTATCTTCACACCAGATGTTGCCTCCGAGAGCATGAAGTAGATTCTAAATATGGGACATGCAAGACCAATTAATTCTGCATTGGTGTGTGCATCTATGCACCCTCTATAGAGGCCTATGAGTTGAAGAAATCATCAGTTAACTCCTTTGCTAGGAGGTGCCCACCCACCACCATGAGATGTCTCTTAAACTTCTGTTTCAATATAATTTGCATCCCATTATTGTACATGTTCAATTTCTATGGGATGTCTCTAGTGTTCATAAATATACCTAGGCATGATATGATCATGCTAACCACAACTCCTCTTGGCTCCAGCTCTAGTTGCTCACATCAATTTGGTTCAGGGGTGTCATATTCTGGAGGGCTGTAACACATACTCGCAAGTACTTGTTCCTTCTGATGTGGTACTACCACACACTCCATCGGTTCTTGAGCCAATGTCCCTGCTGACAGTTCTCTGCTCAGAGATCCAATCCAATGAGTTGACTGGCCTTTCATTACATAATGTGTGTTTGTGTATGTAAATACAATTTACACACACACATTATTTTGTTAGAAATCCCTAGCAGTTCGAGTAGCATGATATATAGATGGGAATTATTTTTTAAAAATGAATTTATAGTTGAGAGAACATAACAACATTACCTGTTTATCTTTATTTACATAAATCTACTAAATACAATTCTAAAACCTAGAGTAGTATGATTGCTAAACTAAATCAGTGATCTGGTAACTTTAACAGAGGGTTTAGTATGGCAAATTATTAAAGTGATGGAAGTCTCCAAATAAATGGATTAGAAGAATGAGGATAAAACCAAAAATATATTTGCGCGGAATCTCAGTGGTCATCTTATTCTGGCTGCACCAGGTACCCTTTGCTGTTAAAGCGGCTTTAATTCTATGTGTAATGGGGTCAGTATGTTTTTACCAGTTTTCAGAGGACGATTAGTCCATGATGATTATGCATAGTACTGGATAAATTTAAAGCATATAATTCATTTGTTATATTGCTTAGATCAGGGCTCAAAATTTCAAGTCCCAAGCTACTAGCCAGGCCTTAAGAGCTACTAGCCACTAGTTGCCCCACCTAACCCCTATCCTGCCCTGCCTGCGTCTGCATTCCCACTCTCCCTCGTGTAATTTCCACTCGCCAAATGCGAGCAGGCAAGTGGAAATTTTGAGGCCTGGCTTAGATCACTGATCTAATCTTTAACTTCAGGACCTTCATCAAGAAATATTATTTCATATTTTATGTAAATATATTTTAATGTAAAAGGTGTTCAATGCCATCCAGACAAGTAAATGTATTTCCAGCAAACATTAGTCTGTTCTCTCCTACAAAGCTTTTGTCCTCAGTCTGTTAACGTTCTGTCTGCTGCAAGGCCAAGTTCATGAGAAGAGCTTGCTAAACTGGATCAGCGATTTGGTAACTTTAACTCTCTTAAGAGGAGGATCCTTGTTTTTTTTAATTGAGTGAAGGCCTTAAAAGATGTCTGTCTTACAGTAATGCTTCTCCTTTTAGGCCATGAACATTGTCACATCAGTGTTGCTGCTATATGCCAAAGAAGAGGAGGCCTTTTGGTTACTTGTGGCTTTGTGTGAACGTATGCTTCCGGACTACTATAATACCAGAGTTGTTGGTACGTGGTCTCTTATATCAAATATCTAATGGGTCGATGCTCATCTTCATGAATCACAGCTAGGGGGAAAGGGTTTATACATGGTGTGCAGTGCTGAGGAAGAATCGATCAGGTTACATAGGTACAGAGGAAGTCCATGCTCTGTTGTGAAACTGAAAAGATTCAGGTGCACTATATTTATCTAAAAAGGAAGTTACAAAGTCGTTACCTGGCAAGCCATTCAGAGACTTCAAGCTAATAATGATGCTCTTTGGTAGTTGAAAATATTTAGGAAGCAATTGAACAGTTGAAGAATCTCAATTCTGTTTTAATACCTCTACTTATATTATGAATTAAACCGATAGCTATTTAAGGCGCATGGATTCTGGGTGGTCTTTATGGTGGTTTCAGAACCCGATCTCCATGGAGGTAGGAACAGGAAGCAGGTCATGTAGACAAGATCCGGACAATGGCTACAACTGTTTGCAAAGGGCGACATTCAGTACAGTTTATTATTGAATTATTGTTTTCTTGTAAATGTGCGTGTTTTGAGCAGCCTAAATTATGGACTTCCCAATGGACGCGTAACAATGTATATCCACTATTGTATTGCATTCATATATATTTTTTCTACTCTCCTGCCAGGTGCACTAGTGGATCAAGGAGTGTTTGAGGAGCTGGCACGAGATCATATTCCACAGCTTTATGACTGCATGCAAGACTTGGGCGTAATATCTACCATCTCCCTCTCATGGTTCCTCACACTGTTCCTCAGTGTAATACCTTTTGCCAGTGCAGTTGTAGTGGTTGATTGCTTCTTCTTTGAAGGCATCAAAGTCATCTTCCAGCTCGCACTTGCTATACTGGATGCTAATGTGGATAAGCTTTTAGGCTGTAAAGATGAAGGAGAAGCTATGACCTCCCTGGGAAGGTAAATTTAACATAGCTTTTACCATTTAGCTAATTAAAGGTTGAGTTTTAGGTTGTGACCTTTAGTCTATGACACCAAAAATGTGGAAGTACACCTTACGACTGCTACAGAAGCTCAGTTCTTTATGGTAGGCTGAGAATGTGCATCAACCCAAGCCAGCTCAGGATGTTCTCTAATGCAGCTACAGACTCCCTCTATCCCAAGGTCTTTATTAACAAAATCGACATATTCAGGATATGTGCACTTAAATTCTTTCCATAGCAGACTTTTCCAACAACTGCTTTTGTTTTTGGTTTTAGGTATTTAGATAGTGTGATTAACAGAGACAGTACGCTGCCTCCCATCGCTCATCTTCATTCCATGATAAGTAATCATGACAACACCCATCCTGATGTGGATATCTTCAAATTAATATCCACCTCCTATCAAGTAAGTCTGCCTTGCTTTGTTTATTATCACTAGATAAAAAGAGTAATGGAACAATGACCCCAATGCTCGAATCGGTGTGTAGAAATGCGTCTTTGGCTGTGGTGGTACAGGTAAAGTATACTTTATCTGAAAATGGAAATTATTTATGAGCTCCGAAATTACACCAAAAATAGCCTAAAGTGACAGGACAAAACTGTTAAAGTTATTGTATAAAATTACCTTCGGACTGTGTGTATATATCTTTTATATGTGGGTCCCATTATGTGCCAATATTCCAAAAAAAACTTCTGGTCCCAAACATTTTGGATAAGGGATACTAAAAAAATTAATAAAAGTAAATGATGTATGTATATATATACACTTCTAGGTTGTCCTGTTATACAGTACTTGAATATTTTAAGCATTTTCAAAGTGCAACAATCATAATTAAAATGTATCTGCAGGTTTTAGCTTGTCCGTAGAGAATCCAATAACAATTTTCTCCTGCCAATTAAAGTTGTATATGTGGCTTTTTTTTTTTTCTCTCAAAGTGTTGAAACAGATAATAAAACTAGTTTTGAGAGTCAATGAGGCAGATGCTTCTTGTGTTTAAAGCTCTGTCAGTGCTGCATATGTCCATATTTATTGGATTCGATGCATTGGCTTATTATTCCGTATTTATGAAGCGCTAGCATATTCCGCAGTGTTGTACAATGGGCACAACATAGACAGGGTTACAATACATTGAACAATATTATGACAAACCAGTACAGGAGGAAACGAGGGCCCTATTCCAGTGGGAATTTACAATCTAGAAGGGTTGGGGGTGGAAACAGGAGGAGAGGACTGCAAGGTGAGTGATGGGCTGCAAGGTGAGCGTGATGGGCTGCAAGGTGAGAGTGATGGACTGCAAGGTGAGAGTGATGGGCTGCAAGGTGAGTGATGGGCTGCAAGGTGAGCGTGATGGGCTGCAAGGTGAGAGTGATGGGCTGCAAGGTGAGCGTGATGGGCTGCAAGGTGAGCGTGATGGGCTGCAAGGTGAGCGTGATGGGCTGCAAGGTGAGCGTGATGGGCTGCAAGGTGAGCGTGATGGGCTGCAAGGAGAGCGTGATGGACTGGTTGCGTCAGTGAGTTGGGTGGTAGGCTTCCCTAAATAGGAATGTCTTAAGGGAGCATTTGAAGGAAGGGAAATTAGGGAATAGTCTGACAATACGAGGGAGAGGGTTCCAGAGGATGGGGGCTGCGCGTGAGAAATCCTGCAGTCTATCATGGGAAGAGGTGATGCGGGGAGAAGCTAGGTGCAGGGCACTGTTTGATCTTAGGGAGCGGGCTGGGGTGTATTTGGTGATTAGTGAGGACAGGTAGTGGGGAGCTGAGTTAGAGCTTTGTAGGTCAGGGTAAGGGTTGTGTCCTCATATAAGGGAGTTGTACAATTTTAGGAACCATGAACTACAGTATGGATTGATGTATGGTATCCTATTCGAAAGTCGCCACCTACAGGGAGACTGAGGAAAAGTTTACTTGAATAAAAAATCATAAATGTCAAATTGACATGATTTTAACACATTGACAATAGTGTGATCTGAAAATGAACTAGTGTTAGGCTGGAGCAAAGCGTTTGATACCTGCTATATGTTAAACGGTCTTAAACACTATTAAAGAACAATATGTTACAGTTTGGAATTATCGGCTTTTTAATTAGTGTGATTTATTCTGTAATGATATTTATTAATCTAGTTACTGTTTTTACATGCAGTATTTTTGGTTTGCAGTGGTCTATTTTATTCGCTATTTATTTCTTGTTTAAACTGGTCAGTCTGCTCTGTGCCAGTGTTAGTCTGTCAATAATTTGAACACCATAACATCTGTTCTTTAACATGTTAAAACCTGTGACTGTCTGCCAGCTGTATGGTCAGCCGATTCTACTATAGATGGTCCACAAGATCTATATGTCGTAGGCAGAATCCGTAATTGACGTGGTGTGCTTTTTTCCCCAATCTTAACATTTCAGAAATTTGGGTCGATAAGATCAGATACAATAGAACAAATGCGGTTCAAGCAGAGACTGAGAGTGATCCAGAGTCTTGAAGATAACACAAAGCGCAGTGTGGTGAGTCCTTTTGGGTAAATGGTACTTGGAGGTTGATGGGAAGTCACTTGTTCATTCAGCATGATTTTTTTCTTTTTCTAAGAGCTGCCTTTCCATATGGAATCCTTTTTATTTTCAGACGTCTTCAGTCAGAACCATTTGATGTCCTGGCACACGTTCATAATAGTTCTTAACAAATGTCAGAAATGTTTTTGGACGATGGAGAATGATTTATTACTGGATTTGTATGTTCAGAAAATACTTCAATGCAGTTCAGTGGGGGTTTTTTTAAATCCAAAATGTTTAGAAGTTTTTAAACTAATGAAAAGCAAAAAATCTAACGCAAGCATTGCAGCTGCAATCTGCCTGTACCTCACAATACTATGCTTCAGAGGGTCAGTTTCCTCCTAAAATCTGCTCATAGTTGATGAAAACCATATTATTTATTTTAAATTTTTTCTTTATATTAGGTGCGAAATATTGGATCGGACTCTGTGTTTACCATTCGAGAATTGGAGGAATTATTTGCTCTTTTTAAGGTAGGTACCCACATATCAAGAGTATTTGTGTACAATGATATTTGGCGTGCATGGATTAGTCTTAAGTGACTGTGTATCTGAGTCATTGGGAAGAAAACTTACATGTGCAAATTTATATTTTTCTTTGTGTGCAAAAATGTACACGATGCTGTGATGTTTGGGTACAAAGGACACATAATGTACGAAGTTTGTAACTTTGACTCTTTAGGGGTTATTCACTTAGTGCCGGTGTTGCAAAAACAGGCTTAAATAGCCGGTATTGCAGCACTGGGAAATGCTGGCGCTTTTTAAAATGGTAAGCAGCACAGCAAATGGAGATGCTTTACTGTGAAGTTTCTCATTTTGCTGCTTGGATTACAGTTTTGACAAGCTCCAACATTTCTCCGCACTGAAATACTGGCAATCGAAGTAGTTTTTTGCAACGCTGGCAAACAAACGGGTGCTTAGTGAATTGCCCCCCTGTGCGTTCTTATTTGCCTTGGAAATAACATACAGGTATATCTTTTGGCCCATTAAGCTAATGGCTCTCATTAGTGGCAGGCAGGGTTTTAAAATAGGTGTAAACCACCTTTATTTGAGTTTTTGTTACATGTATTCCTTCTATATAGATATGGTAGTTGGAATGGAGGACTCAGATGGGTAACTAAATCATTCTATATGTTTTGTTACATGTAGTAAAACAAATTAATATCACTAGGTGTTTTTTTATGATTATAATATTTTACTGCTTTCTGCTTTGCAAACCGCACATAAGGATCGACAGGTCAGACATGACTGAGAAGTCTATGGCGGCCAAATAACCACTATTCCTCAGGCAAAAGGGAATGTTTTTTGTATGTGAAAGTTATCTGCTACACCTAAATGACCCACTTATTTTGGGTACAAAGGGAACTTTGTTTTATGTTCTGTAGCTTTTTTTTTTTTTTTTTTGTCCCCCCCCCCCCGCACACATTTCTATATATATGTGTGATCCATAATTACCCCCCCTACTCCTATATATATATATACATACACATACACATACACACACACACACACACACACACACACTTTTATGAGCTGGACAAAGGGAAGTAGCAGTGGGTAAATTGTCTACGTTAAAGCAGGCTTTTGTGCAAAATGATAAGAACCTACACTCAATCAAATCTGCAAATGTTGCATTTTGCTTAATGAAAGAATATTAACCACGTAAATGGCATGTCTTCAATTAAAGTGCTAGGGCTTAGGCTCGTCCGGGTCATCCTCAGCATTTCTCTTTACTCTTTGCATTTAGGAAATAAAGAAAGATGAGCATCAGCTGCTTGTAGAGCAAAACAAAAAGAGTAAACTATTTCCAGATTTAATTCCAAGTTATTCAAGGAAGGAATGCTGTTTTTGTAGTTGTATCTCAAACATCCGTGTGCAAACAAATGAATTCACCATGCCAAGTTTGGACTTTGGTACTGTCATTACCACCATCTTGCTGTGGGTAAAACCTGTTCGGTTTCTATGTTTCAGGCAGAACATCTAACCAGTTGCTACTGGGGAGGTACCAGCAATGCCATTGACCGTCATGACCCAGGACTACCTTACCACGAGCAGTACCGCATAGACTTCCAACAGTTCAAAGGGTTATTTACAGTTCTATTTCCTTGGGCTTCAGGAACACACACTGATCTCATGGCAATACGATTGTTTAGGCTATTGGATGAAAACGGCGATTACTTTATAAACTTCCGAGAATTTGTCTCTGGGCTCAGTAAGTATATAGTTTTTTTGTTTTTTTTATCCACCTGTGATTTGTTGTGTGTTTTCATCTTTTTCCCCCTGTGTAGTTGTACAGCTTGGGGTGTGTGTGTGTGTGTGTAAATTTCTATTAAATGCCAATATTATGAAATGGCACACTGATAAATATTCTGTTACATATGTAAAAGTCATGCAAAGTGCACACTTCGCATTTTACAATGTATATATGTCAGCTTTTGAGCTCAACTTTCTTCTGCATGCAGGGATGCAGTTTCCTGGATGGAGTTATTATTATTTTACTTTATTGATATAGCACCAGCATATTCCGCAGCGCTGAACAATGGGCACAATATAGACAGGGTTACAATACGTTTATTGATCTAGAAGGGTTGGGGGTGGAAACAGGAGGAGGGGACTACAAGGTGAGAGTGATGGACTGGTCGGGGCAGTTAGGTGTATTAGTGAGTCGGGTGGTAGGCTTCCCTATATAGTAAAGTCTTAAGGGAGCGTTTGAAGGAAGGGAAACTAGGGGAAAGTCTGACTGTACGAGGTACAGCGTTCCAGAGGATGGGGGCTGCTCGTGAGAAGTCCTGCAGTCTATCATGGGAAGAGGTGATGTGGGGAGAAGCTAGTCGCAGGTCACTGTTTGATCTTAGGGAGCGGGCTGGGGTGTATTTGGTGATTTAGTGAGGACAGGTAGTGGGGAGCTGAGTTAATTATACTCTTTAAGCAGCCTTCAGGATACTTCAGACTTGGCTTCTTGCTTCCTTGCTTATAACAGGAATTGGGGTTTTCTGCTGTTCTGAGCATAGGGGAGAGAATTGATATAAGATTACATAGTGAAGTGACAGGGAAAATAGACATACAAACATGAGGCATCCACATCACTATTTTCTATCTTTTTCATGTAAAAAGAATGCTGATGCAGCTGGTAGGAGATAAAATATAGAGGGGACAAGTAGACTCCACCAGTATATCCATTTTAAGGTTGGAGCGTGCTTTTCACTCAAGTGAATCTCTTTACAGTGAGAGCTGTTTAAGTGAATTGCACAAGGTGATGCTGAGGAATGATCCTTAAATTATCCATTCGTATTGAAAGTGATAACCAATACATGTTTAAATTCCACGTCCTATATTTCATTCCAGCAATCTGGGCACAAAGATGGGAAAAATAATGTTGTAAATATGCTTGCTGTGGTGATATATGATGGTGGGTGTGTTGGATAGCCTTATGCCTATCCCATGCCTGCTTAAATTCAATTACTGTTTTGGCCTCTACCACTTCTACTGGAAGGCTGTTCCATGTATCCACCACCCTCTCAGTAAAATAATGCTTCCTGATGTTACTTTTAAACCTTTGCCCCTCTAATCTAAGACTATGTCCTCTTGTTTTGCTACTTTGTTTCCTTTTAAATATACTCCTTTCCTCTACCTTGTGGATTCCCTTTACGTATTTAAATGTTTCTATCATATCTCCTCTGTCTCGTCTTTTTTCCAAGCTATACATGTTAAGATCATTAAGCCTTTCCTGGTAACTTTTCTCCTTCAAGCCGTACATCATTTTAGTAGCCCTTCTCTGAACTCTCTCTAAGGCTGGGGTCAAACCAAAGCATTTTTACACGCGAACGTCAAAAAGTGCGTCCGAATGCATTGACGTATTTTTTCACGGAATGCGCGAAAACGGTCATACGATGCGCAATTTTTGTGCGTGATTTTTTACGGATCCAAATCAGGAAACTTTGGGTGTCTGAACATTATGTTGGCCGGACATGAGCAGCGTCTGACGTCTCCTAATCACGCACACACGCCGCTAGTGGACGCAGCGCACTCTGTACGTCAGTACTAGCGGTTCTGCGTTCCCGAAATAATGCGTTCAAATTCCACTTTGCTTTGCGCAGCCGGACTTTTGTGCGACCGTACTTCGTATATTGGCCGTCATTGCCCGTCATTTGCTGCTACTGCGGCCGTAATTAAGTGCGCCAGAACGCACGTTAGAAGTGCGCTGGTCTGACCCCAGCCTAACATGTCTATATCCTTCTGGAGATACGGTCTCCAGTACTGCACACAGTACTCCAAGTGAGGTCTCACCAGTGCTCTGTACAGTGGCATGAGCACTTCCCTTTTCCTACTGCTAATACCTCTCCCTACACAACCAAGCATTCTGCTAGCATTTCCTGCTGCTCTATTACATTGACTACAGAGCAGCATCAAGAGAAAACGGTTTGTGTTGTGTACGGAATGACTGTCTTACAAGCATGAATCCTGTGGGTTGTATGTAACTTAAAGTTGTTGTGTGCAGAATGTTTTACTGAAAGAATCACGATCAAATGCAGAAGATGGTGGTATGGCCTCCTGCCATCACATATAATACTTATGTGAGGAAGCAAAGACCTACAGGTCTATTCACTAAAGGGGAAACTCCGGAGAAGTGGCTGGAGAAGAGAACAATCTAGACCAAATAGCTGAAAGTGAGATAAACGAGAGAATTTTTCTGGTTTGGCTATTTTGACCTAGAATTTTCACTTCTCCAGTCATTCACCAGAGTTTCACCTTTTAGTGAATAGACCTGATAGACAAATTGAATCTTCTACTAATGGGGCAATTAGTCCTCATCTGTTCAGGCCAGGTTGTTTTCCAATTAAATTTATTTTTCCTTAAACCACAAATTAAGAAAGAATTGTGTATCTCCTTTTTAGGTATGGCATGTCATGGTGATCTCAATGAAAAACTGAGACTGTTGTACAGGATGCACCTCTTGCCAGGTGGGTTTCGTATAATATACACCACTACATCATTACATTTTGAATGTGTGAAAGTATTTTTAAATGCATGCAGACCTATCTTAACATTGATTTGCATCTAAATACACAGAATTTGTATGAATGTACTTTATCAATACTTGCAAGTTGAATAGTGAATTATCTGAAATGACATATACAGCCTTTATGTCTTTATGTCTTTATCTATGTTTAGGAGTGATAAAGTCCTACAGCTTTCGATGGATCTTTTTTTTTTTTTTTTTTTTGAGAAAGTATTTTACCAGGAAGGATACATTGAGATTTCTCTCGTTTTCAAGTATGTCCTGGGTGGCGAGTATGTACCGTTAGGTGTCTTGCCCAAGGACACTTACTGGAAAGGTGCTCTTGCCAGGATTCGAACCTGTGTCTCCACGGTCACAGAGCATTGATGTTACCTCTACTACACCCAGCTGATTTAAACACAATCATTATATTTTATGAGAGAATTTTAAATGAGCCCTTCAATTTAACCAGGCTTTTTATGTTCTTATAATTGCCTCATGGAAATTATGAAACCCAATTCACAAGGAGATTTGTTAATCATTCTTCCTCTGAGCAGGAGTGAGGAGGCTTCGGTTACAAAACCTTTAACTTCATAAAATGCTTGCATAATGTGATAATTTTCATAAATACCCCCAAAAACCCTAAGAATCAACATTGTACTATTTTTTTTCTTATTGTTCTTTAGACCTGCCTACTGATTATGAAGAACCAGACTCTGCCTTTGAAGCAACGCATTACTTTTTTGAAGATCTCACACCCGAGTGTAGCCAAGGTATGAAGACTAAACATTCATAAACACAGAAAATAGATACAGGAGCTAGTGGTGACTGTAAGAAATCCCCACTATGGGTTTCGATTGCTGAAACACGCACACACATGTTGCCTCAACCTCAAACAACACTCAAAGACCCTAGTGGAAAAGAGTTCAGCGCTTCTAGTGATGGGATAAAACCAAACCATTTACTTATACCTTTTCACAAGTAAATATCTAGAAAATACATGGACATAACTCCAGTACATCATGTGACTTTGTATATACAATCAAATTAAAGTGAAGGAGATGTTATACAGCCAACTCACACAGGTCAGAGCCTCAAATGGGGCTCTCACTTAATCCACGGGGTATGTGTGGGTAATTTGAGCAGCCGCTGAATCCGGGAAATCCATTCTCCAACTGACCTTGTAATTAAGAAAGTGGGTAGATATAATGTAAATCCGTTTAATCCCTTCACTACCAAGTGATTTTTCTTTTTTTTCTTTTTCAGTTTTCTACAGGATTTATTCTTTGTCTAGTTGGTACATCAGCTGCATACAAAGACAGACCCAAGTGATTTTTCAAAAAAATACCTCTATCGGGAACCAGTGTGGGTTTTTGATTTCATGGAAACTCATTTTAATTATACAGTAAAATATATTTGGGCATATTCCCAATGTATTTCTTACTGTATTAAGCTATTTGGCAGGCAGATGTCACCGCCTACTGGCTAAATGGAGTTATTACTCTTACAACTGCAGCTGTGACTATCATGCATATTCTGAGGTGATTTTAAAGCGTTTTAGCACCTTGGGCATTATGCTCAAGCGACTAAAACTTTAGGGGCGTGTTTTGGAGCCCAAACACAAACAAATTTCATTTGCTTTTTTCCTGCTCAGCTGCAAATTGAGATAACTCAGGTCTTCAAAAGGCACCATCTGGTGCCCGGTATGGAGTTATCTCAATCTTGGAAGTGGAAGCATCAACCACACTGGTACAATAAGAGATTTTTTAAGAGTAATCCTGGCTCTCTTCAGTTCTCCAGAAAAATCTCTTAAACGATCCATACTCCTCAAGATATCTGAATTAAAACACAATTACACAATGTACTGTTTTTCTTATTTTTTTGAGATACTGATGTCCATGTTTTTTCTGGATATTTACTTCTGAAGAGATATAAGTACATACAGGGTTATTCAAAGAGATCCGAATGGCTGGAGAAAGGTAACCGAACACTGAAAATCAGGGGAATTTTTTTTTGTTTTGTTTTTTTTTTATACCCATCACTTGATGCTGTCAGGAATGTTTATTCAAATAAGAAATTAATCTGAGATATAAACAATAATAAAACTATCTCGTCAACAATATAATTTCTCAGAAACAGATCCTGAGTTTGTTTTTACTTGTATGTTTGTTCAAAAATACCACCGCAACCAAACTAGATAAAAATATATATATTTATTACGTATGCAAAATGACTTATTCTCACAACCAGAAATCAAGGATTTATAAAAACCACACCCATCAGCACACAGATTTCTAACTTGTAAAATTGGACCATGTTAGTAATATCATAAATGATTAGTACAACTTAATAAACGTTTCTGGAAAGAAAACCTGTATTTCCCAGCAAACAAATATACAAAAGATAGATAGATATCTATATCTATCGATCTCCTATATCTATCTATCTATCTATCTATCTATCTATCTTAAAATAATACAACACAAACATTTATATGTTTTCATGTTTTTATTGAACATAACATGTAAACATTCACAGTGCAGGGTGGAAAAAGTATGTGAACCTTTGGACTTAATAACTGGTTGACCCTCCTTTGGCAGCAATAACCTCAACCAAATGTTTCCTGTAGTTGCAGATCAGACCTGCACAACGATCTGGAGTCATTTTGGACCACTCCTCTTCACAAAACTTTTTCAGTGTAGCAATATTCTTGGGATGTCTGGTGTGAATCGCTCTCTTAAGGTCATGCCACAGCATTTCAATCGGGTTGAGGTCAGGATTCGGACTGGGCCACTCCAGAAGGCGTATTTTGATTTGTTGAAGCCATTCTTTTGTTGAATTACTTGTATGCTTTGGGTCATTGTCCTGTTGCATCACCCATCCTCTGCGGAGTTTCAGTTGGCAGACAGATGGTCTTACGTTTTCCTGCAAAATGTCTTGATAAACTCTGGAATTCCTTTTTCCATCAATGACAACAATCCGTCCAGGCCCTGAGGCAGCAAAGCAGCCCCAAACCATGATGCTCCCTCCGCCATGTTTTACAGTGGGGATGAGGTTTTGATGTTGGAGTGCTGTGCCTTTTTTTCTCCACACATAGTGTTGTGTGTTTTTTCCAAACAACTCAATTTTGGTTTCATCTGTCCACAGAATATTTTGCCAGTAGTGCTGTGGAACATCCAGATGCTCTTTTGCAAACTTCAAACGTGCTGCAATATTCTTTTTGGACAGAATTGGCTTCCTCCGTGGTGTCCTCCCGTGTACTCCATTCTTGTTTAATGTTTTCCTTATTGAAGATGTGTCAACAAAAATGTTAGCATGTGCCAGAGATTTCTGTAAGGCTTTAGCTGACACTCTAGGATTCTTCTTTACCTCATTAAGCATTCTGCGCTGTGCTCTTGCAGTCATCTTTGCAGGACGACCACGCCTAGAGAGAGTAGCAACAGTGCTGAACTTTCTCCATTTGTAGACAGTCTGTCTTACTGTGGACACATGAACATCAAGGCTTTTGGAGATACTTTTGTGACCCTTTCCAGCTTCATGCAAGTCAACAATTCTTGATCGTAGGTCTTCTGAGAGCTCTTTTCTGCGAGGCATGGTTCACATCTGGCAGTGCTTCTTGAAACCAGTAAACCCAAAATTGGTGTGTGTTTTTAAAGGGCAGGACAACTTTCAGCAACACATCCAATAATATCACGCTGATTGGACTCAAGGTTGGCTCACTCCTGGCTCCAATTAGCTCTTGGAGAAGTCATTAAGCTAGGGGTTCACATACTTTTTCCACCCTGCACTGTGGATGTTTACATGTTATGTTCAATAAACACATGAAAACATATAATGTTTGTGTTGTATTATTTTAAGCAGACTGTGTTTTTCAAATTGTTGTGACTTAGAGCACATTTTATGACCAATTCATGCAAAACTCCACGTAATCCCAAAGGGTTCACATACTTTTTCTTGCCACTGTATATAATATATATATATATATGCCCCTGTGAGGGCTGAAAAACATCGGCAAGTACCTACGGGCACTTTTTAATGTCGCCTTAAATAAAGCATCGAATTTTATCTCTTCGTTTAAGTCCTGGAGTGCGTCCTATCCTAACGATTTTTTATATATATAATATATATATATATATATATATATTTACAATTAGGATAAATTAATATCTTTTTATCAGACTCTTATTATATTTCTATACTGCAGGTTAGAAATACATAAAAGGTCCGATCTAACCATATCTGAGATAAATCTCAGTCTATATGTATTGCAATGTACGGCATGAATATATATAATATATATAACTTAAATTGCTCTCATACTTCACCAGTTCAAATCTGGATTCAATCCTTTCTGCGATTCTTCGTAGTTAAAGTAGCAATAATTTAAGTGATCTCAGTGGATGTAATGAGTTAAATGGAGAGTGTGAGAATTTGTGAGAATTATAGAAAAGTTTCTAAGAATGGTTATGAATATATGTCCATCTTAGTTTCTTTGTCTCTTTGAGCCTCTCCTTGAACATGACTCATCTCTACATGTTCTTTGTTCATGATATGAGTGAGTGGAAGAATGAGTGTGAGAAGAAAGAATAAGAATGCCTTGAGAGGAAGAAACGAATGAATAAATGCTCTCTGTGGTTAGACAGATATAGGGTGTTTGACATCACTTATCACGTGATTTTAATTCGCATAAACCTATATATTCCTATATATTAAATGATACCTGCCAACTCATAATATAATACTAGAGGGCAGTATTGATTTAAAAATGGAATTAAACTATTTTCCACTATTTATTTCTTATCTATTTGACAGGTCATAAGTCACATCATCTTTTATCAGGATCTTCTACTCAAAGACCGTCTCACTTTTTCCTCAGACTTTTGTCTGTGCTTGTCAATTTTAAATTTAGTATCACAGATTCTACATTTACTCCCCTATTTAATCTTCTCCATTAAAATAGAAATGTTTCTACTTTTAAACTACTAATATTTCTAAATCTTTAACATATATACCAACATAGTTATACACTACAAAATATTGGATACATAAAATATATGTGAATATATATTTGTGCATAGATATGTATTTTTAAACCTTAAAGAAAATATATTTTATTCAAGGACTTCTTATCAAAGCAGACAACTATAAATTTTTCTGTTGACATGTCTAGCCTTTATCTATAGCGTCTTCATGTCTACCTAATAATAGTATTCATTTTAAAACCTACACATAAATCTTTTATTCCTTTCTCTAATGAGTTTAAACTCTTTATGAACTTTTCTTCTCTGAAAAAGTAGGTGAAAGGTAATTTTAAAAAAAGTGTTAAAAGAAAGATTATGGATTAAAACGAATATACACAAAATGGCTACAGCATCCATTTTGTTTTCCTATGAAAATGCCCGACAATGCGCTGCAATCTTTTCCTTTCGATTACACATTCATGGTGAAGAGACAAATATCACACCCGAGCTGGAAAACATATTTACTTAGATTGGCAGTTTTGGTGTGTAGGAATCAAAATGGCAAACCTTTATGGCATTGTACACAAGACGAAAGTAAATTTACAATGCCTTTTGTGCCTGATGTCATTACTTGATGCATCGTATGAGTGTTCTATGCTGTTTATAGATTACGTCAGTGACTCCGTGTATAAAACTTAAATGCCAGGATCTTGGCTCTTGGTTTTGGAATTGTAATTTCCACCTAGTGCTAGTAGAGGGAGCAAGTCATTTGAACATGCCATTGCAGGAGCTTGCCAAATAGTCAGGAGACTCTGACCATTTGTGATTGGCTTCAGTGTAGTGGTGCTAAATCATTGGTGTTGGACCCACCAAAAATATGGGTGTATATCATTCCTCATGGTAGTGCAATGGCGCAATACTAATGAAGTACTACAGACTGGCAAGCTCCATTTATTATGTTACTTACCCTTTTCCTCCGTAACCTGTAAATCAGGTGAATTCAGTAACTTTGCGGCAAAAAAACAACGTATATAAACACCTTCCATATAACAAATTCTCAATCCCAGGCATGAAGATGACCAGGAAGAGGTGGGTTTATCTATCCCTCATTTTCTATGCACATGTGCTAAATGATACAGTGTGTAGAAACCATTTCACACAAAATAGCCTATGCACAACAAAGAACACATCTTGATGGTCCTGTTTACACATGTCCAATTTGCAGCTTTAAATATATTGTTCATATGTACCTATATGTTGTTATTGTCCATGTGTGATATGGTTTCTCTGATCCTCCTTTTTCTTCAAAGGTGGAGGTTTGACAGGCAGGTATTGCTACTGAAAACTGAAGCTTTAAATCTCCTACAAATTCTCCCCATCCACCAGTAAAACCACAAAGGGGTATTTAGGAAATAGTATTTAATGTCAGATGTTGTTACATTGCAGCACTACGATCAAAATCAATGGCAGAAGATGGAGGAGTGTCACTCCACCTAAGAATAGACAAAGGTATGCTAACATATTCCGTGTTGTAGCAAACCATACAAGTTTATGTTATGGGTGGTAATTGACTCGTCATTTTCCAAATCTGTTCCTCTTCCAGGTAAAAAGCCTATAAGGCAGGATAATAAAATTTACGGTCCTTTGTGGTCAGAAGAGAAACTTTCTAAACAGAAGCTTGCTAACCAGTTACCAAAGTTAAACCAGGTAATTCTTAAAATCATGAAAGCAAGAGCGAGCGAGTGTGTGTGTGTGTGTGTGTGTGTGTGTTCAGAGAACTCCACTTTACTACAGCCTTAAATAATTTAAAGCACCTGCCTGGGGGGGGGGGTAATTCAAAATTTAGTTAGAAAGTATTATTTTAAAAGCATAAACCTTCTACAACTTTATTGTACCCAATCTCCATAGGTTCTATCCTTCCTTATCTAATGTTTGCTCTTACAAGATTGTAGAAATGTGAAAAGAAAGGCCAGTAACGCTGCCTGGGGACTTTAAAGAAGAAATTTAATGGACTGAATGTGATGTTTCTGTCCAAAACGAGATCATTTTCCACCACAGGAGTCTGTTGTGGGCTGACACATTCTGTTAAATAAATTGCTCTTTAAAAGTCTCCTGGTGAGGTGACTATCTTTCCTTTTCATGTTTCTACAATAGGTGAGGGTGACGTCTTTGACCTTATGTAACATACTCTGGGACACTTCTGATGAGCATGTTCCGCTCTCTATATACAAATTTAAACTTTCTTCTCTTCTTAACCCATTTACGTGGGACATACATCCTCCTTTAGCTCTCTGTAGTGCAAGGCTTGCATAGGTCTTTAATGAGACACCAGTAACAGTACCAGGTGCAAAACCCATAGAGATAATCCTCAAACGTTTACATACAGTACCAGAATTGCTGCACTCAACCTGAGCTGTTCAGAAAATTGTTTTAGCATCACTTACGGAGCACTCTACTTTCCTATAGCTTTATTAAAAAAATGCCTGACTTTGAATATAGGGTTCTATAATAACTTTTTATGTCAAGATCAGGGGTTTAGTGGAAGGGGGACATGGTGCCATTCTTTGAGGGGAAAGTCTTTTCGTTTTTACTGGGTGAAAAGCTACTGATGTGTAGACCTGAATGGCTGTGCACACAGAGCACGTGGAGGCCATGCAGCTAACCTAGTGTTGCATTGTTGCCAAGAGCTGCCAGAGAAGGAATTATGTCCCCTACTCCTCCATGTAATTGAAAGCCACTGGACGTCACGGGGCAATACTTTCACTATTGCAAAACGGACCCGCTTGTCCCAAAATTCTTTCCAAGGGCATACGGACAACTCTAAGTGAATTGCAGCCTAATAATCAAAGTAGCAACCTCTAACAATCCCCATTAAGAACACAAATTTGACACTGTATTCTTTTGTTTTGATTAAAAGTCTTCAAAGACTTAAGTAGTTTGATAAACTCTTAGAATTAATAACAAAATGTGCTATGTCTTCCATTCGTAGGGTCAGTTCATCGAATTATGCAAAACCCTGTACAACATGTTCAGTGAAGACCCAAATGAACAAGAACTGTACCATGCCACTGCTACGGTCACCGGTTTGCTGCTAGAGATAGGTGAAGTGGGTAGATCCTCTTCAAGCCAGAGTATAGAAGAAACTTCAAGCAAGGAGAATGTAGATAGACCTAATACAAAGAAACAAACTAAAACTTATTGCTGTGAGCATGGAAGATTCTCTGACAAGCCTGTCAACTCGGATTATGCAGAATTTTTGAACCCAGACCAGATGGAGGAAGTGAAGCTTGACGACTCCTCTCCCAAAGACAATGGAGCCTGTTCTTCCATGCTCATTTCTGATGATGACACAAAAGATGACAGTTCTATGTCATCATATTCTGTCCTAAGTGCTGGATCACATGAAGAGGACAAACTGCACTGCGAAGATATCGGGGATGACACCATTTTAGTGCGCAGCCAAACCAGAGGCTCTTTGCCTTGCAATACGAACGTAGACAAAGAGTGGGCTGTTTCGTTTGAGCAGTTCTTGGCCTCTTTTTTGACTGAACCAGCATTGGTTAGATATTTTGACAAACCAGTGTCCATGATGACAAGGATCATTGATATGAAGAATTTTCGGATGGCGGGTAAACCGATTTCCTCTCTGAGTGACTATGAAATGTCAGCCATATCCGGATAAACAGAAGAAACTCATAACTCTCAAATCTTCCTGAAACTTGAAATTTTTTTATTTTCTGCTTTGGACACAATATACAGTCTGCAGTCGAACGGAATTGCCTTAAACAAGTGGAACAGAAAAGCATCATTTTTTTTTTTAAAGAACAAAATCATTGTGCACAAATTTATTGCTATCACCCACTTAACTGGTGGATGTGGTGGAGTTTTAACCTAAACTTTTACTGGAAATGGATCCTGCTCTGGGCATGATTTTAAACCTCTTAAGGAAAAAAGAACGAAAGCTAGAATTTTAGGAAGGAGTAATATATATGTAAAAAGTACAAAACATTATTTCGAAATGAAAGTTGGTTCTGGTGTTAATAATGGGACTTATGCAAACTGAGAAAATGCAGCACAATATTTACTAGAAGGACTTTTGCTGCTTAGCCCCTTGACAGCCAACGGGTGAAATCTAAATGCTGAAAAGTTATGTGCCCCCCCCCCTGGTATTTGACTGTCTTTTAGCACCTGAAATCTTGCTAATTTCCAGATCAATTCAGGTTTTAATACAAGTATCCCAGGATTATCCAACGGTTTGCTCTCTGTCAGTACCTCAACTCTGGCCACCATGTTTTGAAGTCTCTGTTGGTTACCCCTATTCAAACTATTCCTATATGTCCCAATTCCATCGGGCATGCTTGATCTACTATATATACAGTTGTGTTCAAAATTATTCAACCCCCACTGAAATTGAGTGTTTTGGCCAGTTTGACATTGATTTTGATCATTCAGTCATCTTGCTTACAATTAAATCAAAGAGGCACGTGTAGGTCAGACAAATATAACATAACATTTATAATGAAATAACCACAAATGTCTTTTCTGTGCTCCCATCATTATCAGTTTTATTCAACCCCCAAGTGACATTCAATCTTAGTACTTAGTACAACATCCTTTTACAGTTATAACAGCTTTTAAACGTCAAGCATAGCTTGACACAAGTGTCTTGCAGCGATCTACGGGTATCTTCGCCCATTTGTCATGGGCAAAAGCCTCCAGTTCAGTCACATTCGTAGGCTTGCGCACTGCAACTGCTTTCTTTAAGTCCCACCAGAGGTTCTCAATCGGATTTAAGTCAGGTGACTGCGATGGCCACTCCAAAATGTTCCAGCCTTTAATCTGCAACCATGCTCTAGTGGACTTGGAGGTATGCTTGGGATCATTGTCCTGTTGAAAGGTCCAACGTCTCCCAAGCCTCAGGTTTGTGACGGACTGCATCACATTGTCATCCAATATCTCCTGGTACTGAAGAGAATTCATGGTACCTTGCACACGCTGAAGCTTCCCTGTACCTGCAGAAGCAAAACAGCCCCAAAGCATGGTTGACCCCCCCCCGCCATGCTTCACAGTAGGCAAGGTGGTCTTTTCTTCATAGGCCTTGTTCTTGCTCCTCCAAACATAGCGTTGATCCATGGGCCCAAACAGTTCTAATTTTGTTTCATCAGTCCACAGAACACTATCCCAAAACTTCTGTGGTTTGTCCACATGACTTTTGGCATACTGCAGTCGACTCTTCTTATTCTTTGGAGACAGCAAGGGGGTGCGCCTGGGAGTTCTGGCATGGAGGCCTTCATTACGCAGTGTGCGCCGTATTGTCTGAGCTGAAACTTCAGTACCCACATCTGACAAATCTTTTCTCAGTTCCTCAGCAGTCACACGGGGACTTTTCTCCACTCTACGCTTCAGGTAGCGCACAGCAGTCGAAGTCAGCATCTTCTTTCTGCCACGACCAGGTAGCGTTTCAACAGTGCCCTTTGCCTTGAATTTGCGAATGATGCTTCCTATGGTCTCTCTTGGTATGTTTAACATCTTTGCAATCTTCTTATAGCCATTGCCCTTCTTGTGAAGAGTAATCCCCTCTTCTCTTGTCTTTCTGGACCATTCTCTTGACTTCACCATGTTTGTAACCACACCAGTAAATGTCTAGAAGGAGCGGAGTATCACAGTCATTTTAAAGCTGCCTAATTGGTGCTTATTATGCTTTATTGCTGCTCCGTGACATCCACAGGTGTTTTCAATACCTGATTGAAAACACTTGAATGAACCTCTGTTCTTCAGAGTGGTAGTCTTTAAGGGGTTGAATAATTGTGTCAATGAAGAATTCACAAAAGAAACATTTACTACTGTATTACAAAACCAATTGATGTCATTTTAGTTGCATATGGTTCTTTAAAAAGTCCTTGTAGGATTTCATTCTGAATACAATTACAAATGTACACTAAATTCCCTAAAACCCTTTACAGCATTGGGGGTTGAATAATTTTGAACACAACTGTATATATGTATATTTGTATTGTATAGTGTTTAATTTTATTAATTTTAACTCCATGGAATAGATTTTTAAGCTGCTTTTATTTATGAGTACTGTGTATATATATATATATATGTATGTGTGTATATATAGAGTTCCTCTAATGTTACAAAATTCTCATTTCATGCCTGTGCTGCTGTTTACAAGAGATCTAATAAGGATCATTTCAGTAAATAAACTCCCCTGGGAATAAAATAATAATGAATTTGTGTTTGAATTCACTGATTCTTGATCGCAGGCAGGCATGTACTGGCCATAGGGACTACAGGGAGATTTCCGGTGGGCCGATGGCTCTGTGGGCCAGTGAGAATGCTGGTTCACCGCGACATGCACTGGCCTTAATGGGTGAGGTGACAAATTTCTCAACGCCTGTAAAACAGACACCGTCTACCACTATTTCATATTTGGGCCAACGTGTTGGTGAGACCCGCTGCACATCCGCCTCAACTTAAGACATGGTGCGCACTCAACCTCAGTGCCGCTGCGTTCCTCTACCCAATCACTCTGCAGCAACTCCGGTATCTGTAGAGCGATTGGTTGAGCAATCTGGTTGGTTTATAAACTATTTTTGTGCGTGTTTGCCTTTTTAAAGTGGGCCGGTCTGGATGAAGTCCAGGGCTGAATTTTTGTTCGTCCAGCCCTGATCGCAGGGATGACATATAGTTTGTGGAACATCTAAAACTTGGGACTAAACTGGTTCAATATACATCCTAACCAATTTAACCATGGAACCATCATGACTTTTTTAACTTTTCTGTGGTTCAAACCTACCAAAAATACGTAGTCATCTGTGCTATAACTCACAAAAATCAATAATAAAACAAAAAAAGGGGTTTTGAATGGCCATTGAAGTGTTAAGCCCACCTGTCATGTCAAAAGCAGCCTCTCAAGATGGGTTCTAACTAGGGATGTGCATGGCTGAAAATTTCATTTTGTTTAGTTTTGTTTAGTTTCATTTCGCTATGTTTTTAAATCCTTTTTGTTTTCGGAATTTCGTAACTACTTTCATTTCGGATCGATTTGGAATTGATTCGAATTTCATATATCATTTCGATAGTTGACATCAATTCGAATTTTGGATCACTAGATAATAAAATTTTGCTGTTAAAATTTAACCCTAGGTTTTCTTTTAAGCTGTGTCACAGATTTAGTATTTGAGTCAAATTAACAGTGAAACAAAAATAATTTGTTTCATAAAGTCCTTTGCTGACTATTACTTGTATTGGAAGTTAAGTTCATTTCAAATTCGACAGTCGATATCAATTACTCAAATTTTTCTTTTGTGATGATGACACAGTGTAAAACGAAATAAATTTGTTATATACCGTTTCGTTTCGTTTTGTATTCGTATCGTATCGCTTCGTTATTCGGAAGTACTTCCGAATACGACTGATCAAATTTTGTTCCAAATTCTGAATTTTTACGAAATGAATGCACATTTCTAGTTCTAACCTAATGTCACCACACAGCCTCCTGCTTTCTCTCAACTGAGAGTCTAAATTGTGGGTTTATGTTTATACCCTCACCAGACACTTTCCCACTTTTGGGGAAAAAAGTAAAACCTGATGTGGACAGCAGCAAATACCTGCCTACAAAAAGAGAAAGAAGACAAATATACATAGAAAGCCGTCTCTTGCACTCTGTTTACACTGCCTCACAGGTAGGGAATAATCAGTATTCAGCCCAACTTCATGCATGAAACTTCCCGAAAAAAATAGTCATCTGTGCTTTAACTCCCATACAGTGGGGGTGGGAAGGGCAGGTCACGCTGGAGGAACAGAATTGAGGTGAGCATGGCTGAAGGAGGAGGCATCAAGGAGGTACAGTAAGCCAGTGTTCTGACAAACTCAACGATTGCTCAAAATGGGCAAACGAGTCACTTCCGGTCACGTGACATACACTCATTTTGTCGAACTGCACGTAGTGCGCATTCTGCAATTTAATGAGGTGGAGCTTCTTTACACGTGCACTTGCGGGAGATCTCGTCCTGTGAGCAGACATGGAGCTGTCAGAATCGGGGATCTTTTTACAGCAGAGGCGCCTGCGTGCGTTGCTTCACAGCTAGTATCAGAGCCGTAGCTAGCTCCTTTTGCACCCAAGGCAAAAACAGAAAATTGTGCCCCCCCCCCACATAATTTTAAGAATTAGAGTCCCCGACCAGTGGCACAGTGCTAAGCTCCTGGATGCTCCCCGCGACCAGAAGCAGTGGATCGGACCACCCTTTGCGCTGTGGGATGAGGAGGCAAGTATGTGATTTTTGGGGGGTTCCAGCTGGTGCTGACTGATTCTGCAGAAGCGGCATCACTTAGCACCAGCGTCTAGCTGTGGGTAACTTTTGTAGCTATGGCGGGATGGTAATTAGCGTTAGGACTTTTGTAATCCGAACGCTATTTACTCTTTGCGCTCCCCATGTTAAGTATAGGGAGCGCAAAGTACAGTAACCTCGCGCTGAAAAGCACAATCTCTGTATTTTTTAACCTGTTACCGTTGGGATTGTAATATGAGGGTCCTGTGCTAGGATGTGATATGGGCAGCATGCAGTAACCTCATTTAACCTAGCACCAACGCTCACAAGTGTGAGTGCTAGCGTTAAAGAGGTGATGGGGCCCTACATATATAGTGCACACACAGTACATGTACAAATACAGTACACACAGAATACATGCATGTATAGCAAAAGAACATTTAGCATAATATACACCCCCCCAGAATAATCTACACAGCACTGAGCCCCCAGACTATTTTCCCCAGTTCACATGGATATAATTGCCCCCAGTTCACATGGATATTATTGACCCCAGCTCATATGGATATTATTGACCCCAGCTCATATGGGTATATATTGCCCCAGGTCTCATGGATATGCCCCAGCTCTCATGGATAGTGCCCCCCCCAGGTCTCATGGATAATGCCCCAGCTCTCATGGATATGCCCCCCAGGTCTCCTGGATAATGCCCCCCAGGTCTCCTGGATAATGCTCCCCAGGTCTCCTGGATAATGCCCCCCCAGGTCTCATGGATAATGCCCCAGGTCTCATGGATATTGCCCCCAGCTCTCATGGATAATGCCCCCAGCTCTCATGGATATTGCCCCCAGCTCTCAAGGATAGTGCTCCCAGGTCTCATGGATAGTGCTCCCAGGTCTCATGGATATTGCCCCCAGGTCTCCTGGATAAAGCCCCCAGGTCTAATGGATATGCCCCCAGGTCTCCTGGATATTGCCCCAGGTCTCCTGGATATTGCCCCAGGTCTCGTGGATAGTGCCCCCAGGTCTCGTGGATAGTGCCCCCAGGTCTCGTGGATAGTGCCCCCAGGTCTCGTGGATAGTGCCCCCAGGTCTCCTGGATAGTGCCCCCAGGTCTCCTGGATAGTGCCCCCAGGTCTCCTGGATAGTGCCCCCCAGGTCTCCTGGATAGTGCCCCCAGGTCTCCTGGATAGTGCCCCCAGGTCTCCTGGATAGTGCCCCCAGGTCTCCTGGATAGTGCCCCCAGGTCTCCTGGATAGTGCCCCCAGGTCTCATAGATATTGCCCCAGCTCACCTCTCATTGCCGGCGGCCGCGTGCTTCCTGCTTGAACGGCCGCTGACAGGAAGTGCAGCCGCTCGCCCGGGATTGATGAAACCGCCTGCCGCAATCTCGCGAGATCGCTGCTGGCTGTTAGATCCCAGACGAGCGGCTTGCCGCCGGCAATCGTTTCGGGCTGGGCGATTCACAGCTGTGAAGGGGCACAGCCATGGCTCGAGTCCTGCTGGAAAGCTGCGGGAACGCAGGTTCCCGCAACCTGCGTTCCTGCAGCGTTCCCGCAGGACTCGTGCCATGGCTGCGCCCCTTCACAGCTGTGCCCGAGGCACGTGCCTCACTCGCCTCGCCCTTCCTACGGCCCTGGCTGGTATATACTATGCTATCTACTATTAGAACTCATTCTAATATTCATTAAACATCTCTACAGTTATAATTAGAATTATTATGGCATCTAACTGCTGCCTATGACAATATAAATAACCGTATATATTTGCTTTACTGAATTTATGTATAGTACAGCGTATAAGACCTTGTGTTGTGTTTTACACAATATGCTATCTAAAAAATTGTGCAGTACATACCACTGTACTGCGTATAATGTACTGTAGAGTGTTCTATACAGTACGTGTTATGTACAGCACAATGTGATATATATAACACTGTTCTACACTTTACACCCTGTACTATAATATGTATAGTATATATATGTGTGGATACAATGTGGTCAGTAGCAAGTCTATGAGGCAATGAGTCAAAGCAATCGGAAGACGGCAGGTAATGTTGGCAAATTAGTATCCTATCAAGGCCTGAGTACACTTGCGCTAATGCAGAGCAGAACGTATAGACCCGTCCAGTAGGGTACATTGCCCGCCAGCTATCCACCAATTGGGAAGAGTGCAATAGGTCGTGGAACCTGTGCCGCTTGGATTTTAAATTATGGACTAAGGAGGGGGTGGACTCGCCTGGGGAGTCTTAGAGGTTGAAGTCACCTCTGCAAATCAAGAGGCAGTCAGCAAATTTTTCCAGCTTCGTTAAAATTCTGCTTAGCACTGAACATTGACGTGTATTAGGGAGATACAAGTTGGCCAGAGTAACAAGCTGGAGACCTATTTGACCCTTAACAAAACCGAACCCGTGGATCAATGTATTGGGCGGAACTTATAAAAGACATGTGGGGCACCACAAGGATTGCTACACCACGAAATTTAGAGTAAGCTTAGTTACTGTAAAAGCATTGTGTATAGTGATTTGAGGAGCAGGACATTATCTGCTCTAAAGTGTGTTTCCTGAAAAAACAACACCCCCTCCTCCCCCATTATCCAGGGCCATTTTGCACTTAGCCGGATGATTTAACCCCCTCGCATTTAAAGAAATAATATGGACAGCCATAAGTAAAACACCATGAGGCCGGGGCAATGCGAAGCCATCAGGCCAGGGATTCAGAACTAGGGATGAGCTGTTCGGTTCGATCGGTTCGGAGTTCGATTCGAACATTGGCCGTTCGAAAGTTCGTGAACTACGAACATTTCCGCGTGTTCGGTTCGAGTTAGAAAAACCTTTTTTTTTTTTAAAAAAAAAGTATAAAAAATGCTTAAAAAATCTAAAAATAAAGAGACTCTTTACTGCAGAATATTATAAGCAATGGTTTATTAGATATTGAATTAAAACGGGAATATTTTTAACATTGAAGCCTATGGGATAAAACATTTTTAAAAAAAAAAAATCTGAGGACATTTTTAAATGTCCCCAGCAACATAAAATAAAACTTTTTTTTTCTTTCTAATACTCACCTGATTCCACAAACTGTAGAGGTGCTGCCCGGCAGTGTGCGGAATCATATACTGCCTTAATTATACCGCAGAGAGGCGCTTCCCAGCAGTGTGTGGATTCATATGCTGCATTAATTATACCGCAGAGAGGCGCTTCCCTGCAGTGTGCGGATTTGTATCCTGCATTAATTTTTATTTATTTTTTTAAATCGTTTTATTTGTTCCTTTTCGTTTCAGATAATTTTGATCAACTTTTTTTCCGTTTTAAAACCTTTTGTTCTGGTTTTTATTTTTAAAGTCAGACCATTTGGGTTGTCAGTTTTGTTTTTTTTTAAATCGTTTTGTTCATTTTTTTTGTTCCTTTCATTACCATTTTAATATGATTAAATAAAGTTGTGCAATGCATATTCATAAGAAAAAAGGATCTTTATGTAATAAAAAAAACGACATAATTGGCAGAATTATCATATCGGCAGAATTATCGTATCGACAGAAAATATCGGATCTGAAAAACAAACCAATAAACCATTAGTTTACGTCAAAACGAATAGATACTTTGAAACGAGGAGACAGACATTCCGAAAAACACGAAAATTTCCGAAATCACGAAAAAAAGGTCGATACGAAAAACGAGCAGACCCGAAAATGGCCGATGTTCCGAAAAAAAAAGTTGATACGAAAAAAGAGCTGAACCGAAATGGAAATCGGCCAAAATGAGTAAAAATCGGTGCACAAGTCTAGTTTTATTGATGATCCGTACAAAATCACGGACGAGAATGCGCATCATATGACCACTATCGCGTATTCCGTGAAAAAATACGTCCATTCGTGAAAAATGCATTCGTCTGACCCTAGCCTAAGTTTCACCATAATTTGGCGAAAAAAAATCACTAAACCTATTCTGCGTGTCCTAAAATGTCTCCTCATTTCAGACAGACTGCCACCCCAAGCAGTTGTTTATGAATAGATTAAAGGAAAAACATTAACCGTCATTTGAAACGTAATTTTTTTGTTTTTAAATGTTTCTATACATCCTACAAATCCGCCACTTCACGGGCAAGTGATGGCTTACGGGGACCTCCTAGGAACGATATTTGAAGGAATTTTTTGTTTTTCGGCACCCGGGTCTATGAAGGCTAATGAGTAGGAGCAAACATAGCTACAGCAGTCGCCATAGACAAAGTCTGGCCGTTGCATATAAGGATGAGTCGCTACCATCAGCATTGTGCAGTGCAGGTTCCAGGCCCCCATACCAGAACTAGTGCAAGACCTCAGCGGCAGTGGCTCCAAATAAAAGATTGCAACACCAACGTCAGCTGCCAAGATCTCAGCAGAGTGGGCCAAGCAGCTGCGTCTGGGCAGAGGCCCAAAATAACCAAGTGGCAACTGGGATAGGAAGTCAAAGTTGGCCAGACATATTGTGATGCAAAATCCTCTGGTGTATAGGCAGTAGTAATCTGTTAGGGTCAAAGAGCTTCTGCTTGAGAGGGATCCGCTGGGTGATAGCGTCCGCCGTGGGCAACATGCCACTTAGGCCATTGTGGTACGGGGGCCATGTAGACTTCCCCCATACCAACCCTGTATTTCCACTGCGGGCAGGTCCAGGGCACTCAAATTCTGGAACATCCTCCGGATCCATGACAATGTGGAGTTGGTTGCCGTAATTGACATACAGAGCAAAAGGGTATCCCCAGCGATCTCTAATCTCACGAGCCGAAGGGCATCGGTTTCAATAGCCCCCTGGCCTGTAGGGTGGATCTTGAGACATCCTGGTAGATTTCTACATTTTGTCCTGCCAGAGACAGGGAGCCAGAGGTCCTGCCTTTCTCAAGACCTCTTCCTTGAGGGCAAGATTCTGCACCCTGCAAATCACATCCTGGGGGGGGGAGGAGGTCACCGCAGCGGTTCCCCTCAGCAGAAGAGTGCGATCAAACAGGATTGGAGTGTCAAGTGAGAGTTGTAGCAATTCCTTGAAAAGGGTCTGCAGCATTTAGGGGACATGCTCTGCTCCGTCAGATTCGGGGATACCCCACACACAGAGATTGTTGCGGTGCCCCGTTATCCAGGTCATCGATGAGGCGGTGTAATTCTGCAAATTGAGAGGTCTGCTTCGTCAAGTGTTTTTTTTTTTGAGAAAGGATTTTACCAGGAAGGATACATTGAGATTTCTCTCGTTTTCAAGTATGTCCTGGGTGGTGAGTTAGGTGTCTTGCCCAAGGACACTTACTGGAGAGGTTGCTCGCTGGAATCTAACCCATGACTCTACAGGCCCTCTCCACGCAGAGCAGTGATGTTACCTCTACTCCACCCAGCGGTTTGAAGCTGATCAACCTGGGTAACTGTGTGGCTCCCGGTCATCCTCCAAATATTGGACTAGTCCCCAGCTGCCTGACATCGGCCCCCAATTCAGTAAAGCGTGCATCAAATTTTTCTTTCAAGCAGGAGAATAAAGCATCAATGTCCTTCTTAGTTGGCAGATGCCTCCGTGTCTCCCTGACATCCGTACCTGCAGCACTGCTGTCAGATGGCGTGGGGCTGCCGTCCTCTGTCTCTACAAGTCCGACGGCCGCTGCCATCTTAGATTTGCGGCATACAGGCTGAGACGCCAGGGAGCCATGGAGATATTGCCAGATTGGTGACGAGCCAGCGGGTGCCTGAGCAGCTGAGGGTCACTTTTTTTTTAGCCCATCTGTCATATGTCCGCTTGATCGGGTTTTTAGCTGGGCCCGGGTGCAGAGCTCTCGGATGACGTGGCCAATAACAGCCATGTCATAGCCACGCCCCAATTTTCATCTTTTTATTTTCTATTCATGCACCAATTACCTGTACATTATTAGGTGTCTTGCATATGGATTAAATTTCAGGACTTACTGTGGGGCATCTTTATAGTCGAGGTGGCCACCTTAGGCCTCAAGAAGGAAAATGCATTGGCCCCAGGACCCGGCTGCAATATCCTAAAAGGTAAGTGTCACGACAGAAAAAAGCGTTGTCACGTACGAAGGGAAAGCGTACAAGGGGTTACAGCTCCAAGCCTCTGGACTTATTAACTCTACCCACTATCAGGACCCCAAGTTATGCCAACTTAACCCCCTTAAACCAAAAACCCTTCCGTCTATACGATGCCGCCACGAAAGTCATAGGTCACTTTCCAAACCCCACTAGCTGTATACCACCCCCAATCCAGGAGCCCAACCATATACAGCTAATATCTCTACCAAATGTTATAAGGGCCATAAAATGTCCACCAAAGGTAATAATCACCAAGTCTTTCAAGAAATTTAATCTTGAATCCTTCCTAAATGATCTCAAACAGCTCCTATGGTACAGACTAAACCTAATCCCAGACCTGGACTGTGCAATTGAATACTTTCAAGCCGAGCTCCTGAAAGTCTGGAACACCCATACCCCACTGCTCAAAGTGCGAGTAAAAGGGGCCCATCTCCCCTGGGTTACAGCTGACCTCACGCATATGTACCAGCTTAGAGACTCCCTGTGGTCAAAATTCAAGAGTACTGGATCCATGAACGATCACTGTGAATACCGAAAATGCCGGAATGAATGCACAAAAGAAACAAAAATGGCTAAAGCCCAATACTTCAATGAAAATTTAAACAATAACATATCAAACCCCAGAAATTTTTGGAAAATCATAAGTAACATACAAGCACCCCCCAGCCACTCCCAACCAGCTGCTTTAAAAGTAAACAACCAAACTGTACAACACCCCCTAGATGTAGCAAATGCTTTTAATAATTATTTTGTTGGATGCGCCACCACCCTGATTGCTAAGCTAGGAAATGACACGCAATCAGAAAGGCCGCATGCAGGTCAGGACCCACCAACAGTGCAAAGACCCCGTAACCCAGAGAAATTCCGTTTTAGGCCAGTGCCTGTCAGTGCCATCACTAAACTTCTCCGTAACCAAAAAATGAAATACCAGTCTGGACCTGATCAAATCCCAGCAATGCTGCTGAAAATCAGTGCACCAGCAATTGCAAAACCTGTCGCAACCCTGATTAATGAATCACTGGCGACTGGATACATACCCAAACTCTGGAAGACTGCAAGGGTGGTACCTATCCATAAAAGTGGAGACAATACTTTGGTATCCAACTACCGCCCGATATCACTGCTCCCTGTAATGTCAAAAATTCTGGAAAAATGTGTCTACACTCAATTACGTGATTATTATCAGTATCAGAACTATTTAACCCCAGATCAATCAGGCTTTCGTCCAAACCATTCAACTAAAACTGCCCTTTTAAAAGTTTGTAATGATATCCAAGCTGGCATGGAACGAGGAAATCTAACTGGAGCCATCTTCCTTGATTTTGCCAAGGCTTTTGACACAGTAGACCATCGCATCCTATTACAAAAACTTAAGAACTCTGGTATTGGTGATAGTACGTTAACCTGGTTCCAATCCTATGTGTCTGATAGGTCTCAATTTGTGTCCGTTTCTGACAGCACTTCCCTCCCCCTCCCAGTCACGTGCGGTGTACCACAAGGCTCGATACTTGGCCCCCTGCTATTCACAATATTCATAAACGATCTGCCCAATGTCTGCAAAGCTTCAACTGTACACATGTATGCAGACGACACTGTAATCTATACCAGCAAACCAAATCTCCCACAGCTGGAGGCAGTACTGCAAGAACAATTCACAGGGGTAGAAAAGTGGATCGCAAATAACAAACTTTTTCTAAATACTGACAAAACTGTTACAATGCTCTTTGGAACCGCACCTAAACTACACAAATTGCAAACACCCCATCTATGTGTTGGGACAAAATCAAATGGCACGCTGACCACAGTCACTTCTCTCAAATACCTAGGTATGTGGTTAGACCCAAATCTATCTTTTGGCCCCCACATCGAAAAACTCTCATCTAAACTCTACCCCAAACTAGGTGCCCTGTACAGAAACAAATCCTGCCTGAGCCCCGCGGTAAGAAAGCAGATTGTACAACAAATGCTTATGCCAGCCATTGAATACGGAGATGTAGTGTATGCAGCCGCCCCGCAAACACACCTTCAGAAACTTACTACATTGTATAACTCATTCTGTCGCTTTGTGCTACAATGTAACTACATGACACACCATTGTGACATGTTAAAAGAACTAAACTGGCCATCACTGGACTCTAGACGCACCCTTCACCTTTCCAACCTGGTGTTTAAGAGCTTTTCTGGGAAGCTACCACCCTACCTGAATATGCTGCTTCCCCCGGCAGTTCCCTCATCCTATAACCTCAGATTCAAGACCAGCACCTTACTTGCAATACCGCAATACAAAAAGAAAATGGCTCGATCCTCATTTTCCTACAGAGCACCGCAAATATGGAATAACCTCCCAGACACCGTCAAATCTTCCCCCAGTCTAAAGTCCCTTAAGACTTCCCTATTAACATACCTCAATACAAAATGCACCTGTAAACATGTGACATAATGACTTTATTTCCTCCATATTTATTTTTCTGTTAATCTGTATATTTGGTCTTGTGTTAATTTCTTGCATTTTACTATTTTGTATTTCTGTAACCACTCAATGTTCTCGAACCCAGGACATACTTGAAAACAAGAGAAATCTCAATGTATCCTTCCTGGTAAAATCCTTTTATAAATAAATAAAAATAAAATAAAAATGTTATATAATATAGTAACAATAAACCAAGCTATTCTATTTGAGAAGCATGAATTATCTAGAGCAGAGACAGTACTTGGTTTTAATGGAAAAAGATAAAAATACAAACTTTACACAGTGCCGATATCACAAAAACAAGACTTACAAAATATAAGAAAGCGTGCAAATACAGTTCTTGAAATAAAATGGGACAACGGAAACCTAACTTGATTTGCAACTTACATGGGTATTTCCAGATTTCAAATGTCCCAGAAGGTCCTTGGATGTTCACCCACTCCCAAGTCTTTGCAGAAATACCCTGAGTTTTAGATGAGCATTCTATACAAAGAGCTTGCCCCTCACCCTCCTGCCCAACCGTAAACTGTAACCCTGAGCCACACTCTGGCTGATTACATACCTGTCCCTGCGTTCACTTGATGTCCTCCCGCAGTGACCTTTGTCCGATCGAGGAGTTCTGGTTCCCTTCTCGCGAGAAGGAAAGCCGGATGCCGTGATCGGACGGAGGTGACTGCGGCTGCGGGGGAACGCAGGGCAGGTATGTATCGGCCCGACTGTGGCTCGGGGTTACTGTTTTCACCATTGAAATTTAACACCGAGCCACACTCGGGAATACCACCAGGAGGGTTAAGGACAAGGGTCCTTAAATTCAATGTATTTATGACGTAACCGTTCTGCCATTGGCCCTTAAGGGGTTAAACCACAGCCAAACAAATGACCAACGGGTCAAACTAGCAAATAAAAAAAACAATAACTGCTACCTTTAGGTGTGTGAAAAGCTTCAAATCAAGATCAATGTTAAAGTTTATTCTTACTTTATGTAGTATATTAATTTTAGACCGGGTTATTCACTAAACACTGAATGGTTACCAAAATGATGGAGCTCTGTACCTTTAACATATGATTCCATTAATCTCCGGTGCCGTTTGTTTAAATTCAGTGCTTAGCGAATAACCATGTAAGGGGACCGAACAAGGCACATTACAGGCAATGCAGATGTATGCATGCTATTGGAGTAGTGGGTTTGCTTGTACAGTTATTCTTGTGACGATCTCAATCACTGAAGGTCCCTGTTGCATGCATTATATGTATGGTCATTTTCTGGAGGTATCTTCACTGGCTTGTTGATACCACCTTCCTGCCTGGGAACTGTAGTTTCTGCAATCCTAGATGGCCTGATTTGGTCTGCATTAATGTTCTTTAAAATTAAACCCGTCAGAAAGAATTAGACAACGTAACCACCTTGCAACACATTGCGTGGATTATATACGGCCCAGCGAAGTCCGGTTCCATCCCTTCTCCTTTTCTACAACGATTCTTCATGTTGTGAAGCAGGACCTCCTCTCCAACACTGTATGTTAAAATCTTGTACTTGTAAATTTTCTTCTCAAATGCCATCTTCTATTTACCCTGCAACTTGCTGATGTTTTTCATTGTTGTTTCTTTTAATGTCTCCATTGCTGTTTTTTCCCCTCAACGAAAGTAGTATAGGACCTCTCCTCTGGTAGAATAGTACTGGAAAGCTGAAAATAAAACAAGTTTTAGTAAATAGTAACACAATAAAGTAGGATTTAAATGTCGTCAAGATAAATAAAAAAGTGACTTTTGTAGGTTATAGGCAAATATTTTACTGTAGCCACGACAGAAAAAAAAAAGCTCACCGGCAGGTCAACAGGCACCTCAGTGGGGAAAACTGCCTCCCTCCCATATATTGGCAGAAAAGGTGAATGTTTGGTTGTGGTTTACACCTTGGACCTTAAAGAAATCAACGTAGAATCAAAGTATACGTCCCAGTTGTTTTGTTTGTCATTGACTAATTTAGCAAGAGCTATACAATGAATAAAGCAAAAAGCAACAACACTTTCGAAACAACTCTTGGAAATAGGGAGTTTAGAGCTGAAACCATACACTAGGACTGTCAAAAATAATAGTTTCTGCGACGCATTCTTGAACGATGCTACATTGTTGTAATGCAGATCAGCATCGCTACTGCGGACTGAGCAGTTGGGCAAATCGGATCTGTGCTGAGGGGTAGGTCCAGGCCCGGCCAAGGCGCCGTGCCCAATCGGCCATGCTCAGGCCTCGTGTAGCCCGATAGGCCTGCCTACCAGAGGATTGAATTCAAGCCAGTCTGAACCTCTGTGGATCTGTCCCGTCAGCGTGCTATAGCAAAAAAGTAAACAAAAATTCTATTCAGATGTCAGTGTCACTGGGGCACCTGGCCTGAGCAGAGGTGGAGCCCCTATTCGGGGTTGATAGTCCGAATGGCAGGAGTGTTGCTGGCTGCATAACAGACTATAGAAGTGCATCCACAGCTGCACAAAGGAAAATACAAACTGGAAGAGCAAGGGTTAAGGGAATACCCAGTTACACAGGCACCCAGCAGTACACAAAAGGGAACCCTAATCTAGAATACGGTCCTTAGATGGCCGTCTAAGGCTGGGGTCAGACGAGCGTAGTGTTCACGTCCGTGATTGCGCCTAAAAGTACGTCCGTGATAGCATGACAGCCCATTGGAGCCTGACACATGAAGTATGTCCGCACTGAACTGCGGACGCACAACGGCCGCGGCCCACGGACGCAAGGCAGGCAAGAATGTACAACTCCTAGAATGGCCGCACAAAGTGTGCTGCGTCCGCAACGTCCGCATAGCTTTGTGTGTGAGTGATGGAACATGGTCAGACGGACTGCATTTATACGTCCAGCATTTTTCACGGACAAAATGGTTTTGCTTTTTAATTTATTTTCCCTCTTACATCCGTCAAAATATACGTCAGTGATAAACGGACTGTGTGGCCACTACTGTGTCTTCCGTACTGACGTACGTCTGTGTGCAAGGACGTACAGTCCGTAGAAATCACACTCGTCTGACCCTAGCCTAAAACTAAGGAAAAGACCACGAATTGCTGGGTGAAATAAAATCGAACGCAGCGAAGTACAAAGGGGAAATCCAGAGATGGGATCAGAACAAAAGCAAGAGCTGTTAGTCCTACAAGAGCCAGGGATCAGAAACTAGAGAGGGATGTCAAACAAGCCAGAAGTCTGTACACAGGAAATCAGCACAGAAAGGATAAATCAGAAAACAAAAGCACAGCAAAAGAAAACCACACAGGAGCAAGGAAGGGGCAAGCAAAAAGGAATAAACAAAGGACATGGCGACTAAAGTAACATACAAGGGAAACAAATAGCCAAAAATACACTGAATTAAATAAACAAAAGGGCTAACCGAGAACTTCTAGGAACAAGAACAAAATAACAGGCAGAATCATAGGCCGCAAAATAACCCTTATGACAGAGCAGCACTGAAATGGAGATTCTGGCTTATATTGGGTGTAGGCCAGTGCTATGGGTAAGATGGTGAGAGACCTTGAGAGACTACAGGGAAATATCTAGGTATGTGGTTAGACCCAAATCTATCTTTTGGCCCCCACATCAAAAAACTCTCATCTAAACTTTAACCTCTAACTAGGTGCCCTGTACAGAAACAAATCCTGCCTAAGCTCCGCGGTAAGAAAGCAGATTGTACAACAAATGCTTATGCTGGCTTTTGAATACGGAGATGTAGTGTATGCAGCTGCCCCACAAACACACCTTCAGAAATTTACTACATTGTATAACTCATGCTGCCGCTTTGCGCTACAATGTAACTACATGACCCACCATTGTGACCTGTTAAAAGAGCTAAACTGGCCGTCGCGGGAGTCTAAACGCACTCTTCACCTCTCCAACCTGGTGTTTAAGAGATTTTCAGGGAAGCTAACACCCTACCTGAATAGGCCGCTTCCCCTAGCAGTTCCTTCATCCTATATCCTCCAATCCAGGACCTGCACCTTACTTGCAATACCACAATACAAAAAGAAAGTGGCTCGATCCTCATTTTCCTTCCTCACCTGCTTCAGGCCCCGCATCGCCTCAATTGTCTGTTGTTCATGGTCGCGCGTGGGCAGTCTAGCTCCTGCAGCTCCTCCCATGGGGCACATCCTGGCTGTGTTCTGCAGTCTGCCAGGAATGATGAGTCAGAGGGGTCACGCTGCTGCAGCTCAGGGAGGCCTAGGCCTGTTCAGTTCCTCGGCAGCTGCTGAATTGCTACATTGCAGTTGTTTGCTGCAGCAGTCTCACTGGATGCTTTGGCTGTGAATATTGAAGCAAAAGGACAGGATTGCTTAATGAAAGGTGTTGTTTATGCAATATCCACTGCTATCCATTTTATTAGCACTTTAGTGTTAATGTCTACCATGTTCCAATAAATATTTGGTGTTTTGCTCCACCAAAACTTCAAACTGAACATTTCCTTATTGGATTATTTTCTCCGTGGAGGAGGCCATATTTCCCACGTCACTCAGCTACTCTGCAGCACCTCTCAACCTAGCTGGAAGTGCTAAGTTAGCAGTGTTGAGCGCTAAACTGCAGCACGGCGTTGCTAACTTAGCACTTGCAGCGGCTGAGGAACTGAATGCGCTTGCTGCTTGCAGCATTTTTCAGGTTCCTGGGCTGCAGCCTTCCTCTCTCATGCTGCACTGCATGCCAGTCTCCTTCTCATAGCCCCTGCTTCTACTAAAATGGCAGCGCACAGGACTGGGGGAACAGGTAGCATGCCAAGTGATACGGGCCCCTTCTCAGTCCGCCCCTAGATGGGCTGCAGCGTTTGGTAAGTGTTGACATGCATGGGACACCTTACCAGTCTGTGGGGGGGCACGCTGGGGTGCGAGGAATAACATGGATGGAATGTTTTAAATTCAAAAAACATTGCAAAGTTATTATCCAATCAGGGAACATGGATGGGATGTTTCTAGGTCGCATACACCCAGGGCCGGATTAACATAGGGGCAGATGGAGCAGCAGCTCCAGGCCCATTCCTCAGAATAGGCCCAGAGAAAGGATAACTATGTCTGCATTTGGACCCCTGTATCTCCAACTCCATAGCAGCTACAGGGCCAAGTGAGGTATCACTGGAAAGGCCAGAGCATGATACCAAACATGATCGGGTTTTAAGTAAAAAAAGAAAAATTTACTTTTTCTTTCCAACAGTAATATTTTTCAATTATAAAGTAAACAATGATGCTGCACTAACTAACCATCACTTTTCTCATGCCACCAACAAGTATGGAGATGATGGGTGATGGTACAATCCATTGTTACGAATTGTTACATCAAAAACCTAAACCGCCGCACTGCAGCGAAGAGCACTGTGGGGAACTTTGGACCCCTGCGCCACTAATCTTTACACCTCACAAGGACACGTGAGGTGTCATTGGACAGGTCAGAGTCTGGCCTTTGCATTGATAACAAATGTGACTATGTAAAATCTAAAAGAAAATATATATGTTTTTAATTATTTTTAGTTCCAAAGCGATGGCATTGTCCATTTGTCACATATAAAATGATCAATACCACTGCCATTACTCACCTTCTTATTTCTCATGCTGGGAGCAAGGCCAGTGGTTTATACATAGTCATATTATTCATAAAAAAAACACGTTCCAAAACACAAGGGAAATATTTCATTTTTTTGGTTAAAATTGTATATTTTCTCAGAAAAATGCAGTAACAGGTTCCCATTTCACATTTTATAACAAGAATGCCATATAGAATATATAACCACAAAGGTTTGGATGATAAAATGGGAAAAAACAATTTATAATCTTTAAATGATTGAAATCTGAATGAAAAATCAATCACACAGTATCTGCCTGGTTAGATATGCCCGTATCTGCACCATCAAATAACCTAAAATATGTTTGCATTTCACTAAATAAAAAAAAAAAAGCCAAACCAAATTATTCAGCTCCAGGCCCATAGAGTTCTTAATCCGGGCCTGCATACGCCTAGGATCCTGTGTCTATCAGCAAGTTGCTGAATTTGATGGGGGGGGCATGTATGTGTGACACGTGCATATTCGAAGGCCTGGAGGTTCGCATGTGCATGCAAACTCTGTGCAGATTCGACAAAATAAGCATCTGTCACGAGACCGGAAGTGGTGCGATTGCCCAGTTTGACGATTTTTGTCAGAACACCGGTCTGCACAGTTTGAATGCAGCCGGCTTTGAGTGTTTGCGCCCCCCCTTCCTGCAGGGGGGTGTGATTCACATGTAGATGCAGTGTCAGGGGGTATGTGATACACTTGTAGATGCAGTGAGTGTGTGTAGTGTCGGTGTTTGCTGTGAGAGTGTACAGTGTCTGTGTGTATATACCATATTTGTGTGGACCAGGTGTGAGGGAGAATGCTGTGTGATGTATGAGAATGAATCCTGTATGAAAGCGTTTTATTGCTGTGGAGCTCTGTGATACCCACGTACAGACTGCACATCACTCTATCACAGAGCTCCACAGCAATAATACATCCACACACACCGCACATTACTGTGAGTTTTATTGCTGTGGAGCTCTGTGAAATGCGTGTGATTTTTTTTATTTTTTTCTTTGGGGGGGGGGGGTTGCAGCATTTCATACTTGGACCCAGGCAGCTCAATGTCTTGGACCAGACCTATTTGTGCTTTGCGTAAAATTTTAATTCTTTCAATTCATCATTGAGGTGGATCATTGAACTGAATTTTTGCTTTTCTTACTCGGGGGGGGGGGGGTGCATGAGGGAGTATCTCCCCTTTTCTCTGGTTACTTTGACTTACAGAACAAATATTATGCGTTAACCTCCCTGGCGGTATTCCCGAGTGTGACTCGGGGTTAAATTTCACTACCACGAATGGTAACCCCGAGCCACACTCGGGCTGGATACATACACACCTCCTCCTGGCTCCCTCGCTGTCCCCCGCAGTGTGATCGTGGCGAGCTGCTTCCTGGATGGCTCCCTGTGAGTCACATGGTGCAGGGGGGCTGGACCGCAGCAAATTCATTAACCACTTCGATGCGGAGGACGCGCTCAGCGCGTCCTCCGCATGTCTGCTGGTATGCGGAGGACGCGCTGAGCGCGTCCTCCCTTTGGGGTCAGCGTTTGGCCGGGTTCCGGCCGATCGCTGGCCACCCCGGTGCGGGCTGACATCCTCGATGTCAGCCCAGATCCGGACCGCAGCCGCTGAAATTAGGTGTCATCGCGGCAGCGCGATGACCTAATTCAGGCGCCCCCCCCATGTGCGGAGGAGGCGCCTGAAAGGGAGGGGGGAGGTCCTTCGGACCTCTCTCCCTCCCGATCGGCGGCGTTGCGGGGGTTAACCCAGGCACCTTTTGAAGGGCACAGCCTGCCCTTCCAAATGTGCCTGGCATAACCCCTGGGAGCTGGATCGCGAATCGGCGCTGAAAAGCGCCGTTCGCGATCCTTTCCCAGAGCTGGCCGACATCTTGGATGTCAGCCAAGCCTCCGGGAACTCCCCTGAGGACTGGCGTCATCGTGCGTAGCACGATGACGCCAGTCCTAGAGTTAACCCTAACTGCCACCACGGTGGAGATAGGGAGTTCCAATGAACTCCCTATCTCCCGATCCGTGGCAGCTAGGGGTTAAAGTTTGGTATGGTTGGATCGGCCAGAGCATGGCCGTTCCAACGATACCAAACACTACAGTGAAAAAAGTTTTTAAAAAAAAGAAATTAAAAATAAAGATATATTTAAAAAAAAAATTATAAAAAAAAAATAAACATTTTTTTTCTTTTTTTTGGTTCGTTAATGCAGCAATATTGTTCCCATTTCAATTATAATGTGAACAATGATGCTGCACTAACGGTTTTTGTATGCGGTGCGTTTGTTAAAAATCGTGTAATTTTCCCCAAAAAAAAATGTAACGAGACCCCATCTCTAATTTTTTTAACAAGCGCACCCCATACAAAATATAACCGCAATTGCTCGCATGTTAAAATGTGAAAAAAAACACTTTACACGTTGTAAATTATTGAAAATACATATTTTATTGCATTTTTTGTTATAATATACAGACATGACATAACGTATACATATAATAATGACATATTATGAATCTACCGAGTCTGACGGAAAGAACGATATATAATATGTCTGGGTCATATACTAAAATAAGCCTTCAAAACACGTTTAAACATGATGAGCAAAACCAGTAAATATGACCTCAGCACAGAGGCGTGAAACGCCTCAGCAGCGAAAGGGTTAATAATACTCACTGAATAGAAATGGCAAAGTTTATGAACGGCCACTAGGTGGCAGTACAGGATAAGAAATAGGCCATACATCGTCTCACCCTTGTTCTCAGACAGATTTCAGTGTTTTTTGTTGTATTTTATTGTACATCATTTATTTGCATTATTTTGGATAATTATTTTTGGGATAATAAATTATTATGTCGTGTTTCAAACTTTATCGGACTCCGTGTATTTACTATTTTTTTTAAATTTAATTAATTTATTTTATTTATATAGGATTTTACCAGTAAGGACTCTTGATTTCACGGATTTCAGTGCGTGATTCCTAATTATTACAGCCTAACTATGTACAAAAACACGTTTCCTTTAAAAAAAATTGAGACGCTTTTAGACACAAAATTTTGAAAAAATTAGACCGCCAGGGAGGTTAATCAAATAATTTATGGATATTTTTATTCCTTCTTTCTAGTATGTTACTTTTATTGCTTAGTATACTGTGTGACAGCAAGAGGGTACTGGAGCAGAGAGAAGGTGCAGAGATGAATGCTCTAGTGCAGTAATTCAAGATCCAGACCCCCCCCCCCCATACACACACACACAGGTTGCTTAACTACAGCTCCCTTGATTCTTTTGCCATCTATTGCCCTCAAGGATTAATGGGAACTGTTGGCCAACAACATCTGGGGGGGTCAGAGTTTGACATCCCTGCTCTAGAGCAGCAACCCTGACCGTGGAGGACACTAAGAGGCCGTGCTTGCCAGATATCTGAAGCACAGCACAGGTGATATGAATTTGCTGCTCAGTGATTGCAGGATTCAGTCTGTATTTTCCCATGGTAATCCTTAAAATGTGGCCTGTTTGTGGGTCCAGAGGACAGGTGTCAGAACCACTGTGCTGCAGGATCTAATATAGAGCCACAAGGTTGCAAAAGTGCGAGGCACTTTATAAACGTGTAAAATTCTTGTCATTGATCCATATCATAATACTAATGAATACACTGATTAGGATACAGGACATAGAAATAACAACAGGGATTAACACAAACGTAGTCAGAGGAATGCAAGAGGGTCTTATCGCCAGGGTAGTGTGTCAGCCGTATGCCAGGAATCAAGAGCCAGAAGAGAAGGTCAGACGAGCAGAGGTCGGTACACAGATTAGCACTATACAGAGCACAGTGAGAATACAAGAGAGTCGTCAGATCCAGGCCTAAGGCTAGGGTCAGACGAGCGTGATTTCTACGGACTGTACGTCCGTGCAGTACGGACATCGTCAGTACGGATGACGCAGTAGTGGTCACACAGTCCGTTTTTTCACTGAAGTTATTTTTGACGGATGTAGGAGGGGAAAAATAAATTGCAATGAAAAAACATTCTGTCCGTCAAAAATGCTGGACGTATAAATGCAGTCCGTCTGACCATGCTCCATCACTCACACACAAAGCTATGCAGACGTTGTGGACGTGGCGCACTCGCGCACGTCCGTTCTAGCAGTATTACGTTCTTGCCTAACCTGCGTCCGTTTGCCGCGGCCGTTGTGCGTCCGCAGTTCAGTGCGGACGTACTTCATGTGTCAGGCTCCAATGGACTTACTTTCATGCTATCACGGACGTACTTTTAGGCGCAATCACGGACGTGAACACTACGCTCGTCTGACCCCAGCCTAAGTCGTACACAGAACAGCAAGAATTGCAAAGAGGGAGACACAGAAGAAAGATCATACACAGAGCGAGTAGTCAGGAACAGCAGAGCTCATACACAGAAAAACCAAGCCAATGATATCAGGAAGCAGACCCTCAGGAACAGAGACCCATGCAAGAGCAAGGAGCCTATATGCTACTTGCAATTATATAAGAAACAGGATTGAGCAGACAGGACATGTGATCCCAGGGCCGAACAGCCACAGGGGAATCCAGCAGCGGCGGCACAGAGCAGAATGGCTTAGCTCCAATAGGGAAGAGCTGGCCTGGATCACTCTCACCACCAGGGGGCCTGGCTGGAATGTGACAGGTCCATCTAAAACACAAACCACTGCACCGCTGAGAGGAGAGCGGGGGTCCGTTGGGACCCTGCATTTCCATTCTTTACATCCCACAAATTCATGTTAGGTGTCACTGGACAGGGCAGTTTGGCCTTCCTAATGATACCAAACATGACATACAGGGTTATTCAAAGAGTACTGAAATTCCACCGGCCCTGCAGTGAATTCAGCATTCAACGCAGGGTCCCCAAATTGCAGGGTAAAGCCCTGACCTCATCCGAAAAACCACTGCATCGATCAGATTCACCAGGGGAAAAAAAATCAGATCGACCCAAAAAAACAACAACAAAAAAAAAAAAGCGGTCGCACCCGACGATCCCCCGCAAACCCCCCAACTGCATCCAAAAAAAGATGATCTGCCGAACAGAGCGCTGACGAGCCACTGGAAAAAGCCAACAAACCGATGAGCAGGGTAAAAAGAAAAAAAAAAAACACTGCGACTTTGAAAAGCTGGTTGCAAAATAACTACTGTACGAAAATGCAAGGTCCTATGAATAATAATAAAAAGGTCTGTTATAGAAAAAAAGTTATTTAAAAAGAAAGCAAAGAAATTTGCCAAAAAATGCGTTAAAAAATCCAAGAAAATAGACTTTTTCCTGCAGATTAAAAGAATAAACGGTATAATAAATATTCAATAAAAATGTGAATATTATATACATTGAAACCTATGGGATTCGCCTGATTAAACCTGCCGTATGAAACCACCAAACATCAGGGCATTTCAACGCTGTTCGGTCTTCTCTGAATACATTTATGATTACTTCTCTATGGGGAGTTCACTGCTGCTGAACTGCACCATATTTCGCTGGCAATCGCCAATATTTGGCGAATAGACAGCTGTCGAATAGCTGAATGGCCCCAAAATTGCACCGTACGGGGAAAATTTACTGTTTGGTGCAAATTTGGGGCCAGTTCGGCTCGCTTTGAATAACCCTGCATGAAAAATGTCATGTAAAAAAACAAAAAAAAGCACAAACATACATAAATGTTTTAAAAAGTTTTGTTTTTGTTCGAAAGAAATGGCATTTTCCATTTGTCACGTATAAGGCTAGGGTCAGACTGAGGCAGTGCGAACGCGCGTTCTGGCGCACATAATCACGGCCGCACTAGCAGCAGATGCCGGGCAATGACAGCCAATATACGAAGTACGGTCGCACAAAAGTCCGGCCGCGCAACGCAAGTGGAAAATGAACGCATTTTTTCGAGAACGTTAAACCGCTGGTACTGACGTACAAAGTGCGCTGCGGCCGCATAGCAGCGTGTGTGCGTGATTAGGAGATGTCAGACGCTGCTAATGTCCGGCCAACATAACGTTCAAACAGCCGGATTTCCCTAGACTTCTTTTTACCCCATCGTCATGAAATACGTCCAGAATTGCGCATCGTCTGACCACTTAAGCGTATTCTGTGAAAAAATGCGTGCGCACGCATCGACGTACATTTTGACGGTGGCCGCAGAAAATGCGCTCATCTGTCCCTAGCCTAAAATGAACAGTACCACTGCTGTTACTCAACTTCTCATTTCCCACGCCGCGAGCAACGTACGTGGTTATACAGTCTTTTAATTCATAAAACACAATGCGCCAAAATATAAGCAAAATATTTCATTTATTTTTTTCAGGATCTTTTTAAATTGCATATTTTCTCCGAAAAATGCAGTAACATGTTTTTATTTCAATTTTTTTTTAACACAAGTACCTTTAAAATACATAACCACAAATTTTTGGATGATTAGATGTTAAAAAAAATATTTTACAAGCTCTAAATGATTGAAATCTGAATGGAAATTTACTTTTTCTATTTATGATGGGACATGACATATACACTGTACACATAATAATGATACACAATACATTTTGAATCTGTCGAGTCTGCTGAAAAAAATGTATATATAATTTGTTTGGGTCATATAATAAAACATGACTTCAAAACCATGTTTAAACATGATCACAAAATGAGCTCAGCACACAGGTGTGAAATGACTCTGCAGCGAAGGGGTTGAACAGGCATATCTAATAAGTTTCACTGTAATATTTTTTTTAAAAGATGATTTATTATTTTTACTTTTTACAGAAATTACCTCCTATTACTGTCACCAACAGAGAGAGGTCTACAAGACAGCCTGGAAGTGCTGGAAAAATACAGTGCGTCATGGGCACTACCCATCAACCAATAGAAAACAAAGGTCATGGTTTTCCAAAGGTAGAACGCAAAAACCAAGAGTTCCTCTTTCACACTTAATGACTGCACTCTTGATGAAGCCAAGAACTACACATACCTCGGCCTAGAAACAAGCCGATCGGGAAGTTTCAAACCAGCCATAGAGGCCCTAAGAGACAAGGTGTGTAGAACCTTCTATGCCATCAGAAGAAAACTCTACAAATTAAAACCACCTGTAAGAGTCTGGCTTAAAATCTTTGCTAGCGTCATCACTCCAATCCTCTTTTATGGCAGTGAAGTATGGGGCCCCATCACCTACCCTGACCAACCCAAATGGGACACCAGCCCAACAGAAATATTCCAAGTCCATCGGAGCACCTCTAACAATGCTTGCCGGGCCGAGCTGGGCAGACTCCCTGGGGCAACCTAAAAATCAGCAACCTCAACTCATACCATCATTAAGCCTTACTGGCCAACAAGGACCACCCCAAACCATGTGGGCTGCAACAACTCATATCCAACTTGATCATCCAAGTCCCCCATGAATGCAACCTGACAAAATATCAAATAAAGGCCCTAATTAACAATTCCAGGGAAAACTATGTCAGAGAATGGAGACATGATATTGCAAACTCTCAGAAACTCACCATCTACCAATCCTTACAGAGGAAATACAAACTGGCCCCATACCTGAGGTACTAAAAGACCCCAAGGACAGACAGATCCTGAGCCGGTACAGACTGAGCGCCCACAGCCTGGAAATCGAATCAGGGCAGCATAGACAGACCTACAAGCCCAGGGAGAATAGACTGTGCCAGTGTTGTGACCAGGGGGCCCTGGAAGATGAGGTCCACTTCCTCCTACAGTGCCCCAAGTACTCAGCACTGAGGGAAACTCCCTTCCAGAGACTCTCTCCGCTCTCATCCCGGACTTCACCTCTATAGAAGAGACGAGGAAACTCCACATCATACTGGGAGAAGAGGAGCCAGCGGTGAAAATATCTGCCCAATACGTCACAGAATGTCACAGACTGAGAGGAACATAAGAGATCCCAGACTTATAAATCCCCAACACGGACTCGCCCCCATCCCCCTTCACATTATCCCTTACCCCTGATAATGTCCATGGACTTGCCCTTTCCCCCCCCCATATATGTCCCAATACCCCCCTCCACCCCATATAACCTCCCCATTTGCTTTGGCAATGCTAAAATGTATTTGGTCCTGCCAATAAAGCTTATTTTGATTTGATTTTTTAAAAGACCTTTTTGTATTTTTTTTAAAAGGCTTTGTTTATTATTTAACAGACCTTTTTATTTTTTTCAAAAGGACCTTTTTTATTATTTAGACAGATTTTTTTACTACATTTTTCTCGATTTACGCTCCTACTAGGAGAATAGGGACTAATTCGCAATAATCTGCACTTTTCTCCAATGTCCGATAACTGCTTCTGCAATTCCATTTTCGACAAAATGGAATCATCGAAATGAAAAGCCCAGAGATTGTGGTACCATTTCGGTGCTTTGTGAATAGACTCTTTAGAAAGTGAGTTAGTAATATGCTTCATAGAACGCCGGGGACTCTGCATAAACGTGCAAATAGTCTTAACTGGTAAATTGATTTCTATGTACTGCAAGAAAGTGCTTCCCTGCAGTATGTGGAATTCATATGCTGCAGATGGTGTGATTTCCAGTAGCATATGAATTCTGCATACTGCAGGGAAACACTTTCATGATGTTAAATCATCTTAATCAGTGAACTGATTTTTTAAACATTCAGTGGATATCTTCCCTGTGTTATGCAGAATTCATGTGCTGCAGTAAATCACGTGGGCTTTGTGTAGGGTTGCCACCTTTCCTTCATGCCGCACCCGAACACTCAGGGCAGTATTACAAGCTGGTGCTAACTTAACCAGAGCTGTTGTAAACTAACCAGAGCCATTATAGTCTATGGAGGTTTTAAGTTTACAACAGCTCTGGTTAAGTTAGCACCAACTTTTAATACTGCCCTCAAATTGCGCACAGCATTTTTTTAAAAATGTAGATTATAAACACTTTGCGTATGAAGGATGAAGGAGGTCTCCATTGGATAGATCTAAATAAGAGACTTATCTGGTGTGTGCTCTGTATTTCTCTTCATTCTCAGCGCAGGAAAGGATATTCACTCCTTGTTGCTGTTAGAGGTCCCGATTGTACATCCTTATCTGGACTCTCCACTCCAGCAAACTCCCATTGGGGCTTTCTCCATACCATTAAAGAGATTTCGGCAGATTTCAGCACAAAAACAGATTGCTCTTTTAAAAAATTGATTGATTTATTTGATTAAAACAATAGCATATCTGACGCGTTTCGTCTTTCGACTTTATCAAGGATTTTTATATCTAGTCAATGCTACAGTGAGATATCGCCCCCTGCTGGTGTATGATATATTGTAAAAAGTGGATGTGATAGAGGAGACCTCGTAGGGAGCAATATAACGTATCCCAAATAGCTACAGTGCTATTTTATGTACTTGTTGACTTAGGTCTCCCTCTGATGGTGCTCACCCAGCTGGGTCAGCATCCAGTCACACATGCACATTATTGGCTGTATTCTGTCTCAGCATCATAATGCAAGAAAAAACAGGAGGGGGTCGTGGTTACTGTCCTCTGCACTGCAGGATAAGAGGGGAGTATAGCTTCTTTAAGAGATTTTGCAAATTCACTTCATATCAGATTCTCATAGCTGTTTTAACAGACTCTCAAGCACATACATTCACAAAGACACAGGCTTTCAATGGTATAAACTCACACAGGCTCTCACTGGTATTCAGTCCAGGCCTGGATGAAACCCGAACACATGATTGCAAACCCGGAATGTCCTGGTGAGAACTGGACAGGTGGCAACCCTAGCTTAGTGTATTGATTTTTCCCCTGCAGCCTATGAATTCTGCACGCTGCAGGGAAGCACTTTCTTATAGATGGCAATACTGGTGTGTAGCTAAGGCTAGGGTCAGACAAACGCATTTTTTACGTCGTGCGTCGATGCGTCCAAACGCACTTTTTCGCGGAAGACGCGATAGCGGTCATACAGTGTGCAATTTCGGCCGTGATTTTTGACGGAGCTATTAAAAACAAATGGACATGATGTTGGCCGGACATGTGCAGCGTCTGACGTCTCCTAATCATGCACAAATGCCGCTATGCGGACGCAGCGCACTCAGTACGTCCGTACTAGCAGTTCTACGTTCTCGAAAAAATGCATTCCTTTGCCGCTTGTGTTGCGCGGCCGAACTTTTGTGCGGCCGTACTTCGTATATTGGCCGTCATTGGACGTCATTTGCTGCTACTGCGGCCATAATAAAGTGCGGCTGCACGCGCGTTCGCATTGCGTTCGTCTGACCCCAGCCTCATTATCCTGTGTGAGGTTTATATCAGAAATGCCATCTGTAAGCACTTGTGTTCTGCTTTGTATATAATTTTATTATGAGCAAATTCATAGTAGAACATTTCTCCCTGGCACAGAGGGCTCCGTGAAAACGTTGATTTTCTAAACATTGCTTATGATGAAAATACAGGATTAATCACATAGGAGCAATGTCACTTGCCACTTGGGGAATGTATAATATATGGTTTTATAGTTTAAGTAAATGAAGTTTATTGTGTAAATTTAAAAAAAACAAAACTATAAACGTTTTATCATGAAATGTGCTGCATTTAGCATATACTTTTGAACAGATATGATTATACTTGTTACCATTTCAGTGATGGACAAGTCTCCAGATATTCCCAGTGAATCATCTGCTTATGTTATAGGAGTGATTTTTTACATCAGTTTGTGTACTCACCTTCAGAGTTCATTAGCCTTGACATATGTTAAAGTGATGCAAGGTGTGTTGCCAGGATTTGGGACTCATTGTTTATATACGTTGGAAACCTTAAGTCTCAAGTTCACTTATTTTTTTATTAGACATTTTCATGATAATATACAAACATAAAACATATACAATTAAAGACTATGCAAATTACACATTATTACCTAATTTCCTCTCCTATTGTCAATTTCTTCAGCTTCAAATACATAATACAGAAACCTATAAACACACCTTACACACTAACAATAGTACGTAAAACCGTCATCTCTTTCTGGTATTCCCAGACTTTAGGCTAGGGTCAGACGAGCGTGATTTCTACGGACTGTACGTCCTTGCACACGGACGTACGTCAGTACGGAAGACACAGTAGTGGCCACACAGTCCGTTTATTCACTGATGTATATTTTGACGGATGTAGGAGGGAAAATAAATTAAAATGAAAAACCATTTTGTCCGTGAAAAATGCTGGACGTATAAATGCAGTCCGTCTGACCACGTTCCATCACTCACACACAAAGCTATGCAGACGTTGCGGACGCAGCGCACTTTGTGCGGCCGTTCTAGGGGTTGTACGTTCTTGCCTGCCTTGCGTCCGTGGGTCGCGGCCGTTGTGCGTCCGCAGTTCAGTGCGGACGTACTTCGTGTGTGGGGCTCCAATGGGCTTTCTGTCATGCTATCACGGACGTACTTTTAGGCGCAATCACGGACGTGAACACTACGCTCGTCTGACCCCAGCCTTAGCAGTTTTTTTTCCATTTCTCCCCAAAATCATTCAACTTCTTTATCGGCCTCTCAATTTAAAAATTCCATTCTCCCCAGGTTTCTCCCTTCCCTTCTGCCAGGCCTAACTATCCCTTTATGCCTAAAGGTGTTTACCAGCTTTATTGCCATAAAAAGAAATAAATAAATTTAAATTTCCTTTTTTTTCCCCCTCCCCTTTTAATTAAAAAAAAAACCACAAACATTTATATGTGCATATCAGTAAACACCTGCACCCATAATCCCAAAAATATGTGCGTGTATCTAATAAAAATCTAATGGTGATAAAATGTGCTATTCTTAATAATATCTACTGTATACCTCCAGTCTTGGAATTAAAACGTTATTAAAGCTTTGTCTTCCACTATGTCGATCCACTCTTTCCAATAAGCTATATCTCTACGGTTAGATAGATATTGTGCACTAATACCTCTCTCCATTTTACATTGAAATAATAATTGTGTTTTTATATGATACCAATTAGGAGTGTTCACCGATTTCCAATTTCTGGCAATTAATAGTTTTACGGCCGTTAGATAGTGAATTATAAATTTTCTTGTCGGAAGATTTATATGCAGAAGGGCGGCAGCGGGTGTAATATTGATGGTAATGCCCACAAGAGTATTCAAATTATGGATACAGTTATGCCAAACAGGTTGTATCACTGGACAAGACCACCATATATGCAGAAAATCTGCGTTATCCCCACCACATCTCCAACAGTTTGCCTGCGCGTTACCATACATCTTGACAAGTTTTTTGGGACTAAATACCATCTATTCAGTAATTTATAGTGAAGTTCACATATATTTAAGCAGCGGATATACTGAAACACCTCTACTGATGATCGATACCAGTCGCTTTTATTGATCTTAATAACTAATTCTTTTTCCCCCTTTTTTAAGGCAGTCGGTATGGTCTCTTTACTACATTCCACAATAGTGTTATGACACTTTGCAGCCAGTCCTTTCACCTTCATTTATTTCAATGGATTACATTTAAAGATTTTTAGAAAGGCGATTTCAGGCTCGGGGTGACCATCATTTTAAAGAATTTAAAAAATAGGTTTGGGGAGAAGACAATCTTTTTGAAACTCATGCCTTTGCTGCAGGTGATCTGGCTTTATGTCCTAACCAAGAAGAGACCTGATCTTAGAATACTCTTATAATAAGATGCAGGAAATTTGTAAACCCCTTCTTATTGAGATTTGAATGCTGGTTTAAAGGGACTCTCTAGCCACCATGATTGTTTCACTGTGATTCTGTTGGGGTTTATAGTGTATCTAGATACAGGAACAGGGGTCAAGCTGAGGGGAACTAATAGGGATGCAGTTCCCTCACTATTTTAGTAAAGGGTACTTCATTCCCACTTGACAGACAAAATGGAAAGATTTGCTATGCAGGCACAATGTTATTAAAAGGTCTATATTTCATTTCGTTACGTTCCTACGGCTTGAGAATTTTGGAATACAGGGTAATGACAATTTCTTTGTATTTGCCAGAGAAATGGCATTCTCATACATAAGAGGTGTAAATCTATTTTTTTATCACCAGACACATGGGTGGACAGATGTCTTTGAGTTCCTGCAAGTATTTTTTTAGGCCTTGACCCCTGTATAGAAAGCATCATTGACAGGCACATTAAAATCATAAGAAAACTAAAGATGGAAAATCCACTGATTAGACTTCAGCCTCGAAAGGTACCACAAAAGGTGGCGTCATAGTTATGTTCTCCATAAACTGGATGAGACACCAATTTATGTATTGTATACTTGTTTTTATTGACAAACACATGAGTCTACAGAGTCAATACAGGCAGGGCCGGTCGCCTTTGCAGCTGCTACAGTCCCAGAATGCCCCTTTCACTGAAATGACATTAAATAGTTTATATAAAGTGACCATTTAACATCTGGAGGCCTAATAGGAGGGTTAGGAACTAGTAGTGTGGCCAGGAGTAGCTCACCATTACTTCTACCTCTCAGGCTCGTTGCCTTGCGGTCCTCTTGGACGCCAATCTATCCTTTACTCCTCACATTCAGTCTCTAACCAAATCTTGCTACTTCCACCTAAAAAACATTGCACGCATCCGTCCCTTTCTTAATCCAGACTACTAAAGTGCTCTTCCATTCTCTTATCTCCCGCCTTGACTATTGTAACTAGCTCCTTCTCTTTGGCCGTAAGGCTAGGGTCAGACGAGCGCATTCTGTGCGGACTGTGCGTCCGTGCACAACGGACGTACTTTCTGACTGACGACAAGGTAGTGGCCACACAGTCCATTTTTGTGGCTGACTTTTTTTTGAGTGATGTAGATGGAAAATAAATTAATATGAAAAACATTTTGTCCGTCAAAATGCTAGACGTATAAATGCAGTCCGTCTGACTTCGTTCCATCGCTCACACACAAAGCTATGGGGACGTTGCAGACACAATGCACTCTGTGCATCCGTTCTAGCGGATTTACGTTCTTGCCTGCCGTGCGTCCGTTTGCCGCTTCCGTTGTGCGTCCGCAGTTCGGCGCGGACGTACTTTGTGTGTGGGGCTCCATTGGTCATAATTATATGCTATAACGGACGTACAAAATGTGTGGCAACACAGACGTGATCAGTGGTCTCGTCTGACACGTGCCTAAGAGATCCCAAATTCTCCCTCTACAGTCTGTTATGAATGCCTGTGCCCAACTCATACATTTCACATCTCGCACCTCACATCTCTCCCCTCTGTCAATCTCTACACTGGCTCCCTGTTTCCCTTAGAATCCACTTCAAGATACTGGTGCTCACGTACAAAGCTCTCCATAACTGCACCCCTGCCTACATCTCCTCCCTTATTAACATGTATATCCCATTCTGACCACTTCGCTCTGCCAATGATCTGATGCTATCAGTTCCTCGTACTCTCACCCTTAACTCCCACCTTCAGGACTTCTCCCGAGCTGCCCCCTTTCTATGGAACTCCCTTCCCCGCAACATCAGACTCTCCCCGTCTCTCCAGTCCTTCAAGAAGTCTCTGAAAAGACATTACTTCAGAGAAGCCTATAGGCTCACAACATGATCCCCCCACTATCATTTCCTGCTCCTCTTCCCATTCAGCCCTCCTGCAACCCACCACTCCACCTACCCTATTCACCCTCACCTAATGTGTCACCTCCTCCTCTTAGATTGTAAACTCTCAAGCAGGGTCCTCCGTCCTTCTGAGCCATGTGTGTAACATGTATGTATATTTGTTACTGTCTCTTCCATTATACAGCACTAAGGAATTTATTGGCGCTTTATAAATACTTGTAATTGTAACCTGCATGTTGTCCCATCTCTGCTGCTGTCACTGTTTACCTGGTGTGAATCTGTCCTCTCTATGGACATGAGCCAATGATAGTAAAGTTAACTCTAACAGTAATCCTAAAAGTAACCCTAAACAAACACTAAACCGTAAGGCTAGGGTCAGACGAACGCATTTTTCGCATTGTCCGTGAAAAAGTGCCTTCGAACGAATGGACGTATTTTTTCATGGAATACGCGATAGCGGTCATGTGATGAGCATTTTCGTCCGTGATTTTGTATGGATCATCAATACAACACTTTTTGCGTCTGGACGTGATGTTGGCCGGACATTAGCAGCATCTGACGTCTCCTAATCACGCACACATGCCGCTAGCGGACGCAGCGCACTCTGTACGTCAGTACAAGCGGTTTGACGTTCTCGAAAAAATGCGTTTGTTTGCCGCTTGTGTTGCGCGGCCGCACTTTCGTGTGGCCGTTCTTCGTATGTTACCCGGCATTAAACGTCATTTGCTGCTAGCACAGCCGTGATTAAGTGTGGCTAAACGCACGTTAATACTGCGTTCGTCTGACCCTAGCCTTAAACAAGCAAAAATACCAACCCCAAGGCTGGCGTCAGACGAGCGCACTATGTGTGCCTGTACTGACGTGCCTTCTGGTGTCCGTCGCAGCATTGAGATGTTGCGACAGGGCCAGCCACACGCTGTTGCGCGCACACAAATTGTGTATGTAACAGTGGCCGTGCTGCGTCCGTGCAGCAGCCCTCTCCGTCAAAGCGCTAGGACGCACGTTGACGGAGCTGCAAAGCGCTAGGACACGCGTTGTCGGAGCTGCAAAGCGCTAGGACACGCGTTGTCGGAGCTGCAAAGTGCTAGGACACGCGTTGACGGAGCTGCAAAGCGCTAGGACACGCGTTGACGGAGCTGCAAAGCGCGATTCTCCAAAGGAGGATCGAGCTTTGCAGCACTGAGCACACTAAGTGCGCTCAGCGAGGTGGCCAGACGGATGTCGAGTGGAAGGAACGTCCACTCTCACGGACGTTCCTTCCACCTCTTCAAATATGCTCGTCTGACGCCTGCCTAAAACTAGTATTGTTTTTGTACCATTCTTATGTTAGAAAAAAATGCTGCAAGTAAAGTGTTCATGTGAGCAAAAACATACAGGGTTATTCAGAGAGTGGTGAAAACCAGGATAATGACTGGAGAAGTGAAAATTATAGGTTAAAATAGCCAAACCAGTGGGGGCGTGACCAGAAGTCGCGGTTGCAAATTGATGGAGTGGGGCTTACAAGTCCTGTGTCACGATACAGGTTCCGGGGCAGCAAGGTCAAGCCAATGTGCAATTAATGAGAGTCTTACAAGGCAGATATACAGTACAATGTATATAACAGATTTATTTGAAGGCATAGAAGAAACAACCAGAGGCAATAATAGAATATAGGAGGGGTTTTGAGAAAGAGGGAGAATGCTAAATAAATGATAATCATGTAGAAGTTATACTGAAGGAATCGACAAGAATACTAGAACTGAAGATAGAATAGCAATATAATAAAGATGCAGATACTGAACAGGGGATTGTGTGTATATATATATATATATATATATATATATTCACACAGAGAGGGAAGGCAAAAGGAATATATATTATATACACAGGCTGCAGGTATAGACAAAAGGGGAATTAGAAAGGAGACCGTATATAATTAGGCTATAACATAAATATACTTAAGAAGGGATAAGCGTCTGAAGCGGAGAGTACTAAAGAATATAAGAAACTGTAGATCAGGAGAAATGGGAGCAATAGCGGTGAATAACCTTTAAAGGAATATATATAAATATATATCGGAGTCCTTATAGAACACTCTGATAATGAGTCCCAGTATAGTCATAGGTAAATCCTTGTAATCCAAATGGAATAGGCTTGAGATCCAGGAAGTGTATAAGGTAATCAGGAGATCCAAAGATTCTTGAGAGGATAGGATCCAGCAGAGTATGGGGTCATAGGGTTCTTTAGGCCAGTGGTTCTCAACCTGTGGACCCTCAGGACCCACAATTGTCCTTGGTCATTAAGTCGCGACCCAAAAATAATTGAATTTCTGAAACCTAATAATTTATTCCACAAAACAACGTGTGCAATATTCTACAATGTATGCACTTTTTAAACAATTTCGTAAACAAAACCGGGATTCTTTCCAAAAAGGAGAGTGCAGTAATCACAAAACTAGTGAAAACGAAAACGCTGCTGAGGCAAAAACCCAATAAAATAAACTGTAATTGAAACATATGAAATTAATTAGAATTTATGGGAAAACTGAGGAAGCTTCTTGCTCTAAATAAGTGTCTCAAAGTCTGGGGTGATGGTAGACAAAGCAACTCTAAATTAAATTGCTACTGAAGGAATAATAAAATATTATAAAAAAAACTTAAACTCACCTGCTTCACGCTCCTCTGCCGTCCATCTCTGCCGCGTCGCATATTATTTTTTCACAGCAGCCTGCCCTCCCTGAGCCTGCGCAATTTGCGTAGCTGAATGCTACGCTAATTGTATAAGCTCAAGCTGGCCAAAAGATTGAGAAGTCTGCAGTTCGTGTCTGGCGCTGCCTGCTTCCTGAACCTACGCTCTTCAGTGCCTCAGAGAGACACTGAAGAGCAATGGAATAGCTTGGACCAATGGGAAAGCACGATTGGCCAAAGCCATTCAAAAAAACACCTCCATGGGAGGCTGGCCTGTATAAATTTACTTTGCTTCACTGAGATGTGCATTGTGCGCAGTGGCTCCTGGTGTTGGGTGTACAGAGCATGCCACCAGTCACTGAGTCCCACCCCACACCTTCCCATTACAGATCCCCCCCCCACCTTGCCATTACAGAGTATTTTACCTGATGCAGCGGGTCCCAGGTGGTGCCTGGGAACAGAGGTAGCTGGGGCGCTGCAGGTAAGATGCATCAGCAGGTCCCAGGCATTAGAGAGGTCTGGGGCACTTGCCCCGCGACCCAGTCCACCCCTGATCACGACCCACTTTTGGGTCACGACCCACCACTTGAGAAACACTGCTTTAGGCAGCTTGGAGGAAAAGCAGGTAGCTCCTTACAGCTTGGATATTTCCAAGACAATGTGGAAGCATTGGAAAACAGGTGTGGTCCAGTTTTATGCAGGAGTATTAGATGATCTAGGCAACACCTGAGCATTGCACAGGCAGAGGTGAGTATCGGTACTGCTATTGAAAGTCTCACTACTATGAGTCAGCACTAGGTTTAGGCTTTATATTACGCCGGCGGCGACGCTCCTTACATCCTGTGATGGAAACCGGGCGTGAAGCGATGAACCCTGCTGTCTGCCCTGCTGTGCTGTGTCGCTTTTGGACACGGGCTGAAGAGACTCCCCCCCCCCATCGGTTTGTCCTTTTTTCCCGTCCCCCCTTTTTTTATTTTTTTCACCTTGAGAGGTTTACGCCACCCCTAGACATTTTTTTTTTCTCCCGTCTACCCCCCCCCTTAAGCAGAGTATTACTATATTTGCCGAATACCCTCATCTGAGGGTGTCCCCCCTCCACCCTGATTTTTCTCTATGACGCCTATGTGGACTCTTTTCTACCTGCTGTGTGATTTTTGTTTTATTGTATGCTGCTTACATGAAGACATGTTTTGGCCTTGCATGGCCATTTGCTTGCTAAAGTTCTGATATGTCATTGTGAAACTCAAAAAACAAAGGATTTAAAAAAAAACAAATAGCCAAACCAGAAAAATTCTCACATTTATCTCACTTTCCAAATCGGCTATTTTTACCTCAAATTTTCAGTTCTCCAGTCATTCTCCACAAAAACAGCAACCACAATGAATGTTTCAGCCCTGTTAGGCCTCATCAGGAGGGTATAGCTGGCACTCCTCTAGGAAAATCAAACTAGGGGTCCACATCTGGATTACCCTATACACTTATAGTGAGCAAAAACAACGTTTATGAGAGTGCTGAGGGGACAGGCAACAGCAATAGTGGCCTGCCCTATGGGGAGTCCCCGCTCAGGTCTAATAAGGTTGGTGTTAAGGTGCATAGAGAAATTGAGGTGATTTTTCTGAAGGGAAAAAAATTACTTTTTTTCTTTTTCTAAAAAGGCAGATGAATTCACACTACACTCTTTAAAAAGCAAAATCTTTTTGTCCGGCAAGGTGGCGAAATTCCTGTAGGACACCCACACAGCTAAATTAAACGTTTGCAAAAAGGGACTGCCGTGTTGCCAAATGCAAGCACAAAGGAGATGGTAATCTCCAGTATGTGTTGTGGTGCTATCCATTGGACATGTCTCAAGGTACGTACACCTACAATTACATTTGCCTACCATGTATATTATACAGAAACAAAAAAGAACAGTGCACCTGGCAACTAACGTAGTTATAGATGCAAAACGAGAGAAATCTCAATGTAGTCCTTCCTGGTAAAATCCTTTATAAATAAATAAAATAAATAAATAATATAAAATATGTGCCATAGGCAGAATCCAGGGGTGGTCACACAGGGGGCATTTGCCACCCCGAGCTTTAATCCCATTATAGGAGATACAGTACAGGGTATACAGATACCTATATCACCGGTTCTATACACCCCACAAAGGAAAGTGAAGTGGCATTGGAAAGGTCAGAGTCACACCATGACAATGTAAAACCAAAGTAACAAAATATCTTACAGTTGTGTTCAAAATTATTCAACCCCCACTGAAATTGAGTGTTTTGGCCAGTTTGACATTGATTTTGATCATTCAGTCATCTTGCTTACAATTAAATCAAAGAGGCACGTGTAGGTTAGACAAATATAACATAACATTTATAATGAAATAACCACAAATGTCTTTTCTGTGCTCACATCATTATCAGTTTTATTCAACCCCCAAGTGACATTCAATCTTAGTACTTAGTACAAAATCCTTTTACAGTTATAACAGCTTTTAAACGTGAAGCATAGCTTGACACAAGTGTCTTTCAGCGATCTATGGGTATCTTCGCCCATTCGTCATGGGCAAAAGCCTCCAGTTCAGTCACATTCTTAGGCTTGCGCACTGCAACTGCTTTCTTTAAGTCCCACCAGAGGTTCTCAATCGGATTTAAGTCAGGTGACTGCGATGGCCACTCCAAAATGTTCCAGCCTTTAATCTGCAACCATGCTCTAGTGGACTTGGAGGTATGCTTGTTATCATTGTCCTGTTGAAAGGTCCAACGTCTCCCAAGCCTCAGGTTTGTGATGGACTGCATCACATTGTCATCCAATATCTCCTGGTACTGAAGAGAATTCATGGTACCTTGCACACGCTGAAGCTTCCCTGTACCTGCAGAAGCAAAACAGCCCCAAAGCATGATTGACCCCCCGCCATGCTTCACAGTAGGCAAGGTGTTCTTTTCTTCATAGGCCTTGTTCTTCCCCTTCCAAACATAGCGTTGATCCATGGGCCCAAACAGTTCTAATTTTGTTTCGTCCACAGAACACTATCCCAAAACTTCTGTGGTTTGTCCACATGACTTTTGGCATACTGCAGTCGACTCTTCTTATTCTTTGGAGACAACAAGGGGGTGCGCCTGGGAGTTCTGGCATGGAGGCCTTCATTACGCAGTGTGCGCCGTATTGTCTGAGCTGAAACTTCAGTACCCACATCTGACAAATCTTTTCTCAGTTCCTCAGCAGTCACACGGGGACTTTTCTCCACTCTACGCTTCAGGTAGCGCACAGCAGTCGAAGTCAGCATCTTCTTTCTGCCACGACCAGGTAGCGTTTCAACAGTGCCCTTTGCCTTGAATTTGCGAATGATGCTTCCTATGGTCTCTCTTGGTATGTTTAACATCTTTGCAATCTTCTTATAGCCATTGCCCTTCCTGTGAAGAGTAATCACCTCTTCTCTTGTCTTCCTGGACCATTCTCTTGACTTCACCATGTTTGTAACCACACCAGTAAATGTCTAGAAGGAGCTGAGTATCACAGTCATTTTAAAGCTGCCTAATTGGTGCTTATTATGCTTTATTGCTGCTCCGTGACATCCACAGGTGTTTTCAATACCTGATTGAAAACACTTGAATGAACCTCTGTTCTTCAGAGTGGTAGTCTTTAAGGGGTTGAATAATTGTGTCAATGAAGAATTCACAAAAGAAACATTTACTACTGTATTACAAAACCAATTGATGTCATTTTAGTTGCATATGGTTCTTTAAAAAGTCCTTGTAGGATTTCATTCTGAATATAATTACAAATGTACACTAAATTCCCTAAAACCCTTTACAGCATTGGGGGTTGAATAATTTTGAACACAACTGTATATTCGGTGTTCCTTATTAGACCTATATAAGAATCCATAGCAAAGAAGTTGATTCCCTTTTTTCCTATCTAGCTTCCAAGCTTGTTGAAGCCAGATCCGTTAGACTTTGCTCCTGTTGTCTACATTCTGTTGTGAAGTAGATGCTGAGCAGGTGAATTAGCAAGCTGTTTGTCACCAGTAACAGTCAATACCGGAAGAAAAATTCACAGGTTCAAGTGTCAATTATCTTGTTTTTTTCGAACTGAAGCATATCTATACAAAACATACTCTGTTTAACCTTTAGCAACCAAACAGCTTAAAGGGCCACTCTAATAAAAAAACAAAACAACTATTTTTTTTGTTCTGAAATAATTGGGCAGATAATTTCATAATTTTTTTTTCTTTCAGTCGTAAATCTTTACCTCTTCTCCCATGGTGCGCGCTGCTCATTCCCATCAGCTCAGGACCTCTGAAATCTGCAAGTCCCTGCAGCTTTTTTTTAACACAATTTGGGTTCCTACGTGAATTATTGCATTGTGTGGGCTATGCAAATTGTGCATCACTTGGAACGTGGGTACTTTCTCAACACAAGTTCTATTCACAGAACCTATCCTTTGGCTGCCTCCCTCAGGACGCTCGCTATCACAGTTCGTGCTGACATCAGCAGTGACCGATCTGGTGCCCGGGAGCCAGAAAACTCAAAATCTCGGCTGCCTAGTGTCGCGCATGTGGGCAGAGGAAACTCCTCAACTTCACACAGAGCTAGGAGCCAAACCAGGAAGGAGAAATGGGGACACACTACACAGCCTAAAAAACTAAAGTGGTTAGGAAGTGCAGGGGTTTCTTTTTAAGCCCTGTAGCCACATATGACCACATCAAGTGTGCAGTTTACCATGAAGCTCTTTTATTGTTTTAAATGCATTATCAAAGAGAATATCACATTATATTTTAGGCTTGACAGGTTTTCTGTATGATTTTAAATTCAGAAAATACCGGTTTACTGTAGAACCCTGCTGTATCAATTCATATTCCATGACAATCTGACAACTTCCTTTTTTTTTTTTAAGAAAGGATTTTACCAGGAAGCATACATTGAGATTTCTCTCCTTTTCAAGTATGTCCTGGGTGGCGAGTATGCACCATTAGGTGTCTTGCCCAAGGACACTTACTGGAGAGGTGCTCTTGCTGGGATCGAACCCATGCCTCCCCAGGTTACCTCTACTCCACCCAGCCGGTACTTCCTTCAAGTTGTTTGTAATGTTCTATATATTGTTTTAGTATTTCTCGAGATATAAACATTAATTTGCATTGAATCATGACAGTGCATAGACTGTCATTATAAAGGGAAACTATAGAGTTAAAATGGGAGGGTTGGAAACAGATGGGTTAATATTAACTCACCCTGACCCCCTTTACACTCCCTGCCTCCTCACATTTTAACATTTTGGAGCTCCAATGGATGTTATAGCAGGAGGTATAGTAAGGATCCAAAACAAGGTCCACAGGGGCAAGAGACGCTGTCCATAAAGAAACCAAGGTCGGACCACGGTTCCAGGTCTGTACACAGTAAATGCAGAATAAGAAGTAGAGTAGGATAGGCACTAGGGAACTGCTTCAATGTTGGAGCAGTGAGTGCCTGGTCTACCTGAGTTTATATAGACAGGGATTTTACTGGCTCCTCTCTCATGTTAAAGGCCGCCATGATTGACTTCATTGCTGTAAAACGCAGTCTGATCGCCATATTGGTGGGGCCTGGTTGCGGCATGTACCAATACTGCAGCCTAGTCAAGGTCTGAAGCCTCAGGCTTCAGTGGCCAGATGCAGGGGAGTGGGCATCTGGTATCCTTGGGGACTACTGCCGTAACAAGCACGGGAGCCAGGGACACAGACCCACTTTTGAGTGGTTTGTGTGTGTAAGGGCACCGAGAGGACTCAATTCTGCTGAGCGCCAGCCTGGCGAATAGGTGACCGCACCCGATGCTGGAAGGCAATCGGCCCTGTCATACTGTGACCACAGCCTGTCACTTGACCACAGGAGGGATGGACACTACAGCGAGTGTTCAACTAATCCAATGGCTCTCAACTGCGAGCCATTGGTTTAGTTGAGCCATTAGAATGGACCGCAACTGAGAGCCATTGGCGAGAGCTGGTTCCTGAAATGGGTCCCGCTTCCTGGAATTCTGTAGTTGCCAACATCATCGCTATCCCCCTGCACTCAGAGACCTTAATCAGCCCGCCTCCATTAGCTTACCCCTACTCAGTGGAGGAGAGGGGTTAAGACTCTTAGGGTACAGTGACTACTCAAATAACATTAAATGGTTACAATGTCTACAGGATGTGTAACAAATAATTAATGGAAAGGTTTGGCCACTTTGTCCATGGCTTTGTTACCTATACCTTGCTCTGTTTGTATGTTTATCTGCCACTTCCTAATTTCAGCTGCAGTCAATATATTTTTGCTTAGTCTCTCACTGCATAATAATACAGACTTTTAAGGTAGCATGCCATGATCTGCAGTCAGGGTTAATGTCTTTCAGCATCAGTATGTGGAGCTGCTGTTATGTAATTAAGGTAAAACTCCCTGACGCAAAGTTTAGTACACATTAACTCTTATTCACCTTTGCGTAGCCTTTGAAAAAAATTCAACCTTATAGCAAATGACAGGCTCGAACGCACATGAAATGAAGAAGAATTCTTGCTTAATAGTCTGGCATAATTACAAAACATAATATATTTCATTTTAAGAAATAGTTAAGCAATTTTGAAGACTTAAGATATGACTGCGTACCTGCCCCTCGCACACCCACAATGAACAAAGCCGTACACAGATCTTAATTAGAGGCATCAGCATAAAGTACAACTCACCATAAAGAGATAACAGGGCGAAAGTGCATAGATAGCCGGCTGGGAACCCACAGAATGGCATACACATGTTGTTTTCAAAGAGAACAATTCATGTGAGGCATTATCTAATAATCTGGTCAAAGCTGAAAATCCACAGTGACAATACGGTTATACAATTTATTATTGCTTAACTCTTATGTATTGTATTATATAGATGTGATCATTAGTGTTGATTTCCATGTTAATTCAGAGGTTTGTGAAATGCCAGCTGAAGAAGACTGTGCTGCCATCTTTTTTGTATCTCATGTAGCATTTGCCCACTAGGAAAATATCTGAGACTTCAATAATGTATAGTATCTCACAGAAGTGAGTACACCCCTCACATTTTTGAATGTACTTGATGGGATATTTTGGGATTAAGTTGTTAGGAGTGTTGAAACAGAGGGGTTGAATTTGATCCCCGTGTGGGCCTTCCCGCATCACTTCCTAGTCTCACTTTGCACTGGAGCACACAGGATGAGCTGCTGTCTTCTTGTCAAGCCATGTCTTGTGGCCGATACCCTGTTGAATGGATGAGCAAGAGTACAATAAATCAATGTTTCTCAATACTAGACCATTGAGAGCCATTGACTGGAAGCTTGTTTGGAAAGCTGCCTGCTTCTGGACCTACTCCAGAAACCGAGATCATTGATTACTTACTATAGAGGTGTCTTTAATTCACTCAAGAGGGCTGAATTAGGAACCTGAGACCCCCCTCCCACCAGAGCACACTGTGCCCCCCATTCAATCTACATTGTCCACCTAGAGTGTCCCTTTAGCATAATTTGCATTTTCTGGTTTTCATTTTTTTCCTTGGTTCACTGACCCTTACTCATGCCTGGGTTACTGAATATGGAACTTTGGGAAATGAACAAGTAAATTCCAGCTATTTTCGCGAAACAGGAAAATAAATGTTTACGGTCTATTATTTTCTTCTTAAATTTCCAGTTATCTCGTCAATTTTCTACAATTCTCCATGTAATGAATGAACTATTAGATAATGTCGTATAAATTTTATTCATAGATGATGTAACAATTAACTATTTCACCTATGATTTCTTTTTCACTTTGCAGGATTGCGTTTACATGACTCTACCTTTCTGCAGGGATGCTTTATTTGTTGCTCTGTGTTGTACACACACACAGGTCTATTTGTTTCACACTGCAGGCTGCTTATTTCTTAATTCCTTACCTCATCCAAGATTTCCTCATGCCTTCTTGGCTCATTGACTGCAGATCTGAACCATAAGCAAAGCCTGACCTTAAATAAGGCCCCCTGCTATTCACAATATTCATAAATGATCTGCCCAACGTCTGCAAAGCCTCAACTGTTTTGTATTTCTGTAACCACTCAATGTTCTCGAACCCAGGACATACTTGAAAACGAGAGAAATCTCAATGTATCCTTCCTGGTAAAATCCTTTATAAATAAATAAAAATAAATAAAACTGTACACATGTACGCAGACGACACTGTAATCTATACCAGCAAACCAAATCTCCCGCAGCTGGAGGCCGTGCTGCAAGAACAATTCACAGAGGTAGAAAAGTGGATCAAAAACAACAAACTTTTTTAAAATACTGACAAAACTGTAACGATGCTCTTTGGAACAGCACCTAAACTACATAAATTGCAAAATCCCCATCTATGTGTTGGGACAAAATCAAATGGCATGCTGACCACAGTCACTTCTCTCAAATATCTAGGTATGTGGTTGGACCCTAATCTATCCTTTGGCCCCCACATCGAAAAACTCTCATCTAAACTTTACCCCAAACTAAGTGCCCTGTATAGAAACAAATCCTGCCTGAGTCCCGCGGTAAGAAAGCAGATTGTACAGCAAATGCTTATGCCGGCTATTGATTACGGAGATGTAGTGTATGCAGCCGCCCCGCAAACACACCTTCATAAACTTACTACATTGTATAACTCATTCTGCCGCTTTGCGCTACAATGTAACTACATGACCCACCATTGTGACATGTTAAAAGAGCTAAACTGGCCATCGCTGGAATCCAGACGCACCCTTCACCTTTCCAGCCTGGTGTTTAAGAGCATTTCTGGGAAGCTGCCACCCTACCTGAATAGACTGCTTCCCCCAGCAGCTCCCTCATCCTATAACCTCCGATCCAGGACCAGCACCTTACTTGCAATACCACAATACATAAAGACAGTGGCTCGGTCCTCATTTTCCTACAGAGCACCACAATTATGGAATAACCTCCCAGAGACCATCAAATCTTCCCCCAGTCTTAAGTCACTCAAGAGCTCCTTACTAACATACCTCAATACAGAATGCACCTGTAAAAATGTAACCTAGTGACTATATTTCCTACATATTTATTTTCTGTTAATCTGTATATTTGTGTTGTTTTTTTTTTAATATCTTGCATTGTATTACTTTGTATTTCTGTAACACTTCAATGTTCTTGAACCCAGGACACACTTGAAAACGAGAGAAATCTTAATGTATCCTTCCTGGTAAAATCCTTAATAAATAAATAAGCTAGAATATGCTCCCAGCTGACTGCATTTCGGGTAAGTGCGTCGTAATGGAGATATTCACTCACGGGCCACTTTATTAAGTACACCTTGTTAGTACTGGGTTGGACCCCTTTTGCCTTCAGAACTGCATTAATTCTTCGTGGCATAGATTCAACAAGGTGTTGGAAACATTCCTCTGAGATTTTGGTCCATATTGACATGGTAGCATCATGCAGTTACTACAAATTTGTCGGCTGCACATCCATGATGTTAATCTCTCGCTCCACCACATCCCAAAGGTGCTCTATTGGATTGAGATCTAGTGACTGTGGAAGCCATTGAAATACAGTGAACTCATTGTCATATTCAACAAACCAGTTTGAAATGATTTGAGCTTTGTGACCTGGTGCATTATTTGCTGGAAATAGCCATCAGAAGATGGGTACACTGTGGTCATAAAGGGAAGGACATGGTCAGCAACAATACTCAGGTAGGCGGTGGCCTTTAAATGATACTCAATTGGTACTAAGGGGCCCAAAGTGTGCCCAGAAAATATCCCGTACACCATTACACCACCACCAGCCTGAGCAATTGTTGCAAAGCAGGATGAATCCATGCTTTCATGTTGATGGCTCCAAAATCTGATCCTAAGATCTGAATGTTTCAGCTGAAATCAAGACTCATCAGACCAGGCAATGTTTTTCCAATCTTCTATTGTCCAATTTTTGATGAGCCTGTTCGAATTATAGCCTCACTTTCCTGTTCTTAGCTGACAGGAGTGGCACCCGGTGTGGTCTGCTGCTGCTGTAGCCCATCTGTTTCAAGGTTCGACATGTTGTGTGTTCAGAGATGTTATTCTGCATACCTTGGTGCTAACGAGTGGTTGAGTTACTGGAGCCTTTCTATCATCTCGAACCAGTCTGACCATTCTTCTCTGACATCAACTCCTCCTCCAAACAACTGCCGATCACTAAATATTTTCTCTTAAACGGACCATTCTCTGTAAACCCTAGAGATTGTTGTGCGTGAAAATCCCAGTAGATCAGCAGTTTTTGAAATACTTAGACCAGCCCAACCATGCCATGTTCAAAGTCCCTTAAATCCCCATTCTGATGCTCGGTTTGAATTTCAGCAAGTTGTCTTCACCACGTCTAGATGCCTAAATGAATTGAGTTGTTGCCATGTGATTGGCTGATTAGCCATTTTTGTTAACAAGCAATTGAACAGGCGTACTTAATAAAGTGGCCGGCGAGTGTATTATATTGTCTTTGTGCCCCAGATGCACTTTTTTTCCATTAAAGGGTAAGTGTAGCCACAGTCATCATAGTAGCCTGACACACCTGTAACGGAATGTAGAGCAAATGCTAGAAAGTACCGAGACTGCAATAAGCCTGTGCCAAACTTTAACTCAATACTTTGTTGCAACATTCCTGTATGTGTAGACTTTTGCTGTATGTGTAGACTTTTGCTATCCACTATATATATATATAAGGGTAAAGAATAATAATAATAATAATGGTCTGCACACTTATGCAATCACATTCAAAATCATGTTAAATAGGAGTCAGTACACACCTGTCATCATTTAAAGTGCCTCTGATTAACCCCAAATAAAGTTCAGCTGTTCTAGTAGGTCTTTCCTGACATTTTCTTAGTCGCATCCTACAGCAAAACCCATGGTTGCAGAGAGCTTCCAAAGCATCAGAGTGTACAAAAGAATTTCCAAGGCATTAGATATACCATGGAACACCATGAAGACAGTCATCATCAAGTGGAGAATACAGTATATGGCGCAACAGTGGCATTGCCAAGAACTGGACGTCCCTCCAAATGTGATCAAAAGACGAGAAGAAAACTGGTGAAGGAGGCTGCCAAGAGGCCTACAGCAACATTACAGGAGCTGCAGGAATATCTGGCAAGTACTGGCTGTGTGGTACATGTGACAACAATCTCCCATATTCTGCATATGTCTGGGCTTTGGGGTAGAGTGGCAAGACGGAAGCCTTTTCTTATGAACAAAAACATCCAAGCCCAGCTAAATTTTGCAAAAACACATCTGAAATATCCCAAACGCATGTGGGAAAATGTGTTCTGGTCTGATGAAACCAAGGTTGAACTTTTTGTCCATAATTCAAAAAGATATGTTTGGTCGCAAAGAACATCGTACCCACAGCATGGTGGTGGCATGATGGCATCATGCTTTGGGGTTGTTTTTCTTCAGCCGGAACTGGGGCCTTAGTCAAGGTAGAGGGAAGTATAAACAGTTCCAAATACCAGTCAATATTTACACAAAACCTTCAGGCTTCTGCTAGAAAGCTGAAAATGAAGAGGAACTTCACCTATCAGCATGACAACGATCCAAAGCCTACATCCAAATCAACAAAGAATGTCTTCACCAGAAGAAGATTAAAGTTTTGGAATGCTGCGGCATAGCGGCGTGTTTGCGTGATTAGGAGATGTCAGACACTGCTAATGTCCAGCCTACATAACGTCCAGACGCAAAAAGAGTTTTATTGACGATCCGTACAAAATCACGCCCGGAAATGCGCGTCGTCTGACCGTTTTTGCGCATTCCGTGAAAAAATACGTCAATGCGTTCGGACGCACTTTTTCACGTTCGCGGGGAAAAATGCTTTCGTCTGACCCTAGCCTAAAGGATTTCAGTTTGTTTTTCATTGAGTTGTACAGTTTATTGGTCACATTAAAGGTGGAAGAAGTTCTGAAATTATTTATCTTTGTCTCATTTGTTTACATCACAGAAACCTGACATTTTAACAGGTGTGTAGACCTTTGCTATCCACTGTATATATATTAATATATTTAGTTCTCTGAACAGTTATTGAGATTCTTTCTAGCCTCAGAAACATTTTCTGGCAAAGTGAAGGTGAAATCCCAGTAATTCATTAATTTTCCAGTGGGACCATTAACAAGTGAGGTCTTAACAGTGTTTTTTTCTAGGAAAAAAGGTAGGGGAACTCACCATAACACATCATACAGCATCAGACAGAGAGCAGCCAATGAACTGAGGGCACACGCCAGCGTGCAGTCAATGAATAGAGCTGGGCCACGGCATTATGTTGCATGGGATGAAATGCTGCTACCCCCACAAACTAGGCCCACCAAAACACACCCACGCTTAACACAGCGCTCCACAGCAATAAACCTCACAGTAATGTGCAGTGTGTATGAGCGTATCACAGAGCTCCATGGCAATATAACTAACAGTAATGTGCAGTGTGTATGAGCATATCACAGAGCTCCACAGTAATATAGCTCACAGTAATGTGCAGTGTGTATGAGCATATCACAGAGGTCCACGGCAATATAACTCAGTAATGTGCAGTGTGGATGAGCATATCACAGAGCTCCACAGCAATATAGCTCACAGTAATGTGCAGTGTGTATGAGTGTATCACAGAGCTCCACAGTACAGAATCACCACTCACGTTATAATTTATAAGTGAACAATAGTGCTGAATTACAAAAAAAAGGATTTTTTTAAACTTAAATTAAGCCTGGTCGTGTTTGGTATCATAGAAAAGGCCATGTTCTGGCTGTTCCACTGATACCTCATATGACCCCCCCCCCCAGCCTCTATGCTTTTTTATGGTTCTCCTCCATAGGGAATTCCCTGCCTGGACAGGGAGGGGGAGTCCAGTTTCTGAAGTCATCACACCCATACACGATGACGTGAGTAGGCCTGAAAGTTCACGCAGGCAGGGCTGACATACAAGATATCAGCACCCTGCAGGAAATTCTGTGATGGGCGTCGAGCCGCGGAATTTCAATAATGGGCTGGAGACATCCTCCGCATGGAAGTGGAGGAGCATCGTCTTGGCAATAGGTGCTGGCACTGAGTACCACCGTCTACCAGCAGAAAAAAAGCACTAGGTTTTACGTATAATGGCCCCATCATGATTGTTAAATACTCCCATCCTATTCCAAGTCAGGTCACAACTTCTGCTACATCTGCAAAATCACTTAAAAAAGTAAAAAATGTAAAAATATAACACCCCTCATCCAGCAGGAAAGTGAAGGATGCAATGCCACGGTTTCTCTCCATACAGAGAAGGACACAGATAATTCAAAGCCCGTCTATGGAGCCAGGTGGTGCAGGTGCTCCAGGTGGCCTTTTATCAGCCGTGGAATTTTGCCGCTCTGTCAAAGGCTGTGGCATAGAGTACCTGGCCCGGACCTCGACAAGGCACAGTCTTCCAGCCCGCCCCTCCAGCAGGACAGAGCCCGTCCTCAACCTGAGTTTTATTGCTGTGGAGCTCTGTGATATGCTCATACACACCACACATTACTGTGAGTCTTATTGCTGTGGAGCTCTGTGATACGGTCATACACACATGGTTTTTTTTTTGGGGGGGTGGGTAGCAATTCATCCTTGGCTCCAGGCAGCACAGTGGCTTGGGTCGGCCCTGAGATAATTGATAGATCATCTGTTTACTTTAATAGATTCTTAATATTAATTTGAGTTCCTCTGCTGGCACTTTGCCACCCCGTGCCATTTTGTACACAGGACTTCCCCTAGAATTATGTGGCTACAAGAGAGAATACCAGTGGAGGGATGTGATGCCGTGGATGATATTCATTATCTGCTCCATATAATTACAAGCTACTAAAACTTTAAAGCGTATCCTGTTTTTTTGTCTTGGCTCTATGCTGTTACTGGTTTAGCTTGAATAGGGGCTGAAATTCTGCAAAACCACCTCTAAATTAATATGAGTGATGTGTATATAGGATCTCATGTTAAAGTATAATTTTTTTCCTATTCAGCAGTTCTAATACTATATGAAGGGCAAAGCAGAGATTTGGCTGCAATTAATTTTTATCACCCAAAACTGATCTCAAAAATACGTATTTCAATTGTTTTCTGAAATAACCAAATGGCATTTTAGGATGTATTCCAGGTATTAAAATTGCTGTCAAAACAGATATGATTCCATCAATTCATTATATAAATAGCCAAAATAAATAAAACAAATCTCATTGACTATTGAATCGGACAGGATTAATAGTTGTGGAAGCTGTTCAGCTTAATTATTTTTTTTCTTTCTTGTGCGGCTGAAAATTAAATTTTCAATATATTTTGACCCAAATCAGAAAGTGAAGCTTGACTTTGAATGAAGTGCGATTAATACTGTGAGATCAAAGAGCCCCGGGGATGAGCTCACAGCCTAATCAGATAATTTGTATTTATTAAGTTCTCTTCTTCCTCTTTTTATCTCAAATTTATCTTCATTCCACAATTAAGTTAAACCTTTGCTCAAAGGGTGCCAAATCAGTTAAGTACCTTGACAAGAAACTTAAAAAATAAAAAAATAAGGCTATTTTTCTTCAGTTATAAATGAACTTTTCGACCCGTGTCATAATCTTTGGAAAGGGCAGGTTACTTATTAAGGAATTGTTTTTTTTAACCTGAGTTCACATCGCACACCCCGGGATTGCCTCCCTCAGAAATGTGGCTGCTCTCATCCCTTGAATCGGCCCCGCTATTCATTGGATAAAAAAATACAAGCCTCTAGTCTGACTGGCTGCCTAGGACGAGCCTCCAGAGAGGCCGAGACAAAGGCCAGAGATCACTGCTTCGTCTATCACACTGCACCAGGACAAAGGAGACGAGGACGAAATAACAATAATGAATGGTGCATTGATTATACTGTATCTAATTATATCTTCAATTACATTACTATTTAAAAGATGCAAGTATCAAATATATCCATACATACAGTATGTCACAGAAGTGAGTACACCCCTCACATTTTTGTAAATATTTTATTATATCTTTTCATGTGACAACACTGCAGAAACGACACTTTGCTACAATGTAAAGTAGTGAGTGTACAGCTTGTATAACAGTGTAAATTTGCTGTCCCCTCAAAATAACTCAACACACAACCATTACTGTCTAAACCGCTGGCAAAAAAAGTGAATACACCCCAAGTGAAAACGTCCAAATTGGGCCCAAAGTGTCAATATTTTGTGTGGCCACCATTATTTTCCAGCACTGCCTTTACCCTCTTGGGCATGGAGTTCACCAGAGCTTCACAGCTTGACACTGGAGTCCTGTTCCACTCCTCCATGATGACATCATGGAGCTGCTGGATGTTAGACACCTTGCGCTCCTCCAACTTCCGTTGAGGATGCCCCACAGATGCTCAATAGGGTTTAGGTCTGGAGACATGCTTGGCCTAGTCCATCACCGTTACTCTCAGCTTCTTTAGCAGGGCAGTGGTCGTCTTGGTGTGTTTGGGGATGTTATCATGTTGGAATTCTGCCCTGCGGCCCAGTCTGCGAAGGGAGAGGATCATGCTCTGCTTCAGTATGTCACAGTACATGTTGGCATTCATGGTTCCCTCATTGAACTGTAGCTCCCCAGTGCTGGCAGCACTCATGCAGCCCTAGATCATGACACTCCCACCACCATGTCTGACTGTAGGCAAGACACACTTGTCTTTGTACACCTCACCTGGTTGCCGCCACACACGCTTGACACCATCTGAACCACATACGTTTATCTTGGTCTCATCAGGCCACAGGACATGGCTCCAGTCATCCATGCCCTTAGTCTGCTTGTCTTCAGTAAACTGTTTGCGAGCTTTCTTGTGCATCATCTTTAGAAGAGGCTTCCTTCTGGGATGACAGCCATGCAGACCAATTTGATGCAGTGTGCTACGTATGGTCTGGTGCACTGACCGGCTGATCCCCCCCCACCCCTTCAACCTCTGCAGCAATGCTGGCAGCACTCATACGTCTATTTCCCAAAAACAACCTCTGGATATGACGCTGAGCACGTGCACTCAACTTCTTTGGTTGACCATGGTGAGGCCTGTTCTGAGTGGAACCTGTCCTGTTAAACCGCTGTATGGTCTTGGCCACTGTGCTGCAGCTTAGTTTCAGGGTCTTGGCAATCTTCTTATAGCCTAGGCCATCTTTATGTAGAGAAACAATTCTTTTTTTCAGATCCCCAGAGAATTCTTTGCCATGAGGTGCCATGTTGAACTTCCAGTGACCAGTATCAGAACGTATCACTACTACGCTGACCAGCCGGACCTCGCAAGGCGAGATCCGGCTGGTCATGTGACCGCCGGCGTTCGCTTCAATGGAGTCCTATGGAGCTTAACGCTGCTGCGCGCATCCCGGGGCTTAGCGCCTGCAAACAATGCAGGCAGCTTCTTTAGCGCCTGCATTGTAATCTAGCGGTAAAATGGGCACGCTAGGGGGAAAACTGCGGGCGCAGTTTTTCCTTCCTAGTGCCCCCATTGTACCGCTAGGATCGTAATTTGGCCCTATATATTTAAAAGTAATGCTGTAAAAATCAATTAAGACATAATGCTATAGGTACCAGTTCTTGCCTGTTAACTATGAAGCTTCTCATGCCGCTGCTTGGATTTAACTTTTGTGAAACACCAGAGATTGTTGGAGTTGCAACACTACCATACGCCGGTGGTTATTGAATAGACCCCTTAGTTTATCCGTTTTAGTAAGTATCAAAATTAGAATCTTCTCTCTTATTATCAAAGCACATATTGTGTTCCTTATGTCTTGATTTTGCAACCCCCTATGTTTAACTTCAATATGTACTAAAATAATCCTATCATCTGAATTCTACATAGAGGATACTACAAAAAGAATCTATATAGTTGTTTTTCTAGATGTTGTGTGGTGAGGATTGGGCTTGTACCAGGGGTGTGTTCTCTCTCCTCCTGTCACAGGTGAGGCTGCTCCCTGCCCATGCTCTATAAGGTGACATCATGACTGGCTTTATAAGGAGCAGGTCTGATGGTGACAGGTACAGAGGGAAGCCTTCCATCTTCAGGAAACATCAAGCAAGGCTTGAACATTTACATCACTGCAAGCTACTGTAAGTGCATATATGATGGACAAGTCTAGACAAATGACATTTGTTTCTAATGTAACACTTAATAAATGTATCTCTGTCCTGTTACAATATTCACAGGCTAAAAGCTCGCAATTTGCAATAAGAAGTGCTATTTATTAATAACAGCAATATAAGAACACTTTTTGTTTCACTGGCACACAAAATTATTTTGTGTAATAATATTTAACATTTTGATTTAATGTTTACTGGGTTTCGGGAGTTTTAGTTTTCTGCATTCTTAAAGGTATGTGGCACTTAAATACATATATAAGCAGAATATCTATGAATGCATTACCACTAGTAGTAAGTATTTACAGATTATTGGGTTATCATATTACCTCTGTTATTTAATATAGCTACATTTTAAAGTTAGCTTTTTTTCCCAGTGGTTTTTCTTTTTTGACCTGGACTATAAAAATATTTTTGTGCCTATTAATATAACCTAGGTTTATTTTATTTGCAATTAAATCCCCTGTCTAATTTTCTTCTCGAAATATTTGTGTCCAGAATTTGAAAGCATTTTTTTAATATATTATGATTCTGTTTTAACATGTATACGACCAGCACCAGAGCATGTTATCCATTCAATGAGCAATATATATTTACATAGAAATAAAAGACTCTGGACCATGCATTTAAATTTTTCCTATTTCTGTTACCAAGAAATAAATGCCATTTGTGCTAAAAAAAAATGGAAAAAGTCTTTCCTAACTGTAATGATAGATTTTCCATTGGACCAAACCTTAGCGAATGGAATATAGGATTGTTTGCAAATAAAGTAACAATTATAAAAGAACTCAAATTTCCTTTTTGGTAATGTATAGAGGATTTTTTTATGCTAGTTCTGTTTTAGTCTTCTTTACAGTCACTGCGTCCTGCGTGTATACGGTTAGCCAAGATATAACCTGCATGGTCCTGGCTGAGCTACATTACAGCATTGTAGCCTAAAGATTGCTCACAGTCGCCAGCTGCCTCAGTGGAAATGGATAGGCAACACAGTCTAAGTGCTTCCTGCAATACAGAATGTTTCTTTAACCTTTTGTTTTTACTCACCTATTATATTTTTTTCCACAGAGCCCCCTTGACCTTGCTAAGATGGTTGGACTAAGGCCCTCTGACATACCACCTACCCCTGCAGTAAAGTTCATTGGTGCCGGCACAGCTGCATGCATAGCCGACCTCTTCACCTTCCCCTTGGACACAGCCAAAGTCCGCTTACAGGTAAACTTTTGTTAGAGTGACAATCTTGCCAATTCCTGTGCTTCAATGGTGCTGCAGTGGACAGGGAAATAGCACAGTGAGGGCTAGATTCCAGTCAGGTGTAAACTTACCAACTCCAGCACAGGCTGCAATTGTTCTGATAAGTTTATAAAAGCTCTGGTTAAGAATTGCCACCACATCGGGGCTTGTAAACCGTAAAATGTGGTTCTTTAGTGAACCAAGTGTGAGGCACACTTGCCTGGAAGTCATCCATACTTTTGCAGTCATTGGAATTGTCAAGAACTTTTGGGTTATTAGCTGCACTTTCGCAGCTAGTACCAGTATACTAACAGCTCCGTTTACAGTATTGCACACTATACAAGTGTTCTACCTGGGGAAGCTTCTCCAATGAAATTCGGTGAATTTTTTTTTTTATAATTGGAATATAGTTCAGTGAGATGGGACAGGGGACCTCCTTAAAGTTAGATTTAAGATGGAATACATGTCCTTTAGACACTTGGGAATACTATGTGTAATTGTACTACGAGCGTTGGGGGTTGCATGCTCTTTCATGCAGAGGAGGTTGCCTTGGCATTTCAGTACTGGTCACCCTTTCTGGGTGATAGCAGTCTGATTTGCATATTGTAACACCTCCTCTGTAATGGCAACATCGAGCTAAAACCTTATGAAACCTGAGCGGGCACTCACCCTCGGACAGGCAACTAGTGCTGCCACCCATTCTCAGCAATCTCATATATCTTGGTTTTGCTCACTCTAATTACATAAACATGAGATTATCAAATAACCATTTTTTAAACTTATTATATTACATATTATAATTCTAACATAATTTTATAAATTATTCTTGTGCCCATATTAACCTCTGTCACTGTCCTACTGATTTCAGATCCAAGGTGAATCTGCCGTAGCTGGGGCTCTAAGCGGAATTCGGTACAAAGGAGTGTTTGGAACAATCACAACCATAATAAAGACCGAGGGGCCCAAAAGCCTTTATAACGGATTGGTCGCTGGACTTCAGAGACAGATGAGCTTTGCATCTATTCGGATTGGCTTATACGATTCAGTCAAAAATTTCTACACCCGTGGGAAAGAGAGTAAGTGTCTCTAGTGATAGCATAGTTGATATATGAGTTACCTCAAAAACAGATTTTTCTGTACCTACTGCAAAAATTCAATGTTCTTGAACCCAGGACATACTTGAAAACGAGAGAAATCTCAATGTATACTTCCTGGTAAAATACTTTATAAATAAATAAATATATACTGTACTAGCTGAGGTTCCAAAGGAACAGGGTCACCAACCCTAATGTGGACAGCAGGAAAAGAATTTGGACCTTGGACCAAAACATTGCTGTTCCTCTAATAAACACTCTCACTGATGTTAAACCTTGTTTGACTTTTCCTTCTTTTACTGCAATCTTTAAGTTAGTAACTGCACCATAGGGCATAATGCTGTGGTGTATAAAACTCCCTGTCCTGACCATATGTCCCATGGTTTATAATAATTTAGTAACCGTTGACATTTCTTGTTTGACAGAAGCTGGGATCGGTAGTAGGATACTTGCTGGGTGCACGACAGGAGCAATGGCCGTCATTATTGCCCAGCCAACAGATGTGGTAAAAGTCAGATTCCAAGCACAGATCAGTCTACGTGGAGTTAAGAAAAGATATAATGGCACTCTGGATGCATACAAAACCATCGCCAGGCAGGAAGGAATGAGGGGACTCTGGAAAGGTATTTTAAAGATATCCTAATAATTTGTTATCAAGAAAGTGTCACAAAAAAAATCTGCAAATTTGTCTATTTACTACCTAGTGATTTCTGGTAATTTAACTCCAGTTTGAAACCTTTTACATGCTAAATACTTTACAACTTATTACTTATTCTGATTCTTCTGTATTTTGCCTGTATTTCACAATTCCGTTGTGAAATCTCTACATTTCATGGTTTGGACATGATGCCCTTTAACATCATCAATGTGAAGTTCAAAACGTGCGTGTTTAACACTTTATTTCTTTGTTTTTTTATTTCCAGGAACGTTTCCAAATGTGACCAGGAATGCCATTGTCAACTGTACCGAACTGGTGACCTATGACCTGATAAAAGAAAACATACTTCACTATAAGCTTTTAACAGGTAATTATCCATAAAATTCTTCCCACATCTGATATAGTACACGTCCTATTTAGAGAGGACACTGTATTGTTGGATTTTTTTTCCCCTGCTTTTATCAGTTAGAAAGGCTTCAGTGAAACGATTTTCCTCTTGTGTATATCGTTTAATGATGTCTTGTGTTTGTTTCGTAGATAATCTCCCATGCCATTTTGTGTCTGCATTCGGGGCTGGATTCTGTACAACAGTTATAGCTTCTCCAGTAGATGTTGTAAAAACGAGATACATGAACTCACCCCCTGGTCAGTACAAGTCTGCTATCAACTGTGCATGGACCATGCTCACCAAAGAAGGGCCGACTGCCTTTTACAAAGGGTAAGAGAGTCTCACTTGAGACAGTTGTGTTAACTAAAAAGAAAAAAAATGAAAAGCTCTGAAACACAAAACCATCCAGTAAATTCTGAAAATCCATACAACTACTGTTGGTTTAGTTCTTCATTATTTTAAATCACATTGACAAAACATGGTAGCAGTGAAACTAGAGCAATACCATTACGCAAACCTTACTTTTTCACATGTATTTAGCTCTGCTTATAATAGTCTAAAGGCTGGCCCTCCAGATGTTTTGGAACTACATTTCCCTTGAGGCTCAACAAACTAATGAGTAGCTGAGCATTATGGGAGTTGTATATATCAAAATATCTGCTGGGGAAAGGTTTCTGACCCCTGGTATAAGGCATAATCTCGACTGTTCTGATACAAGTGTATCAGGAATAATACATTGCCTACTTCAGTGGTGGTGGCAGATGTGCCCACTGAACGTCGCCACCTTTGTAAAACCACATGGGCATGTTTAATACAAGACTGTTTTAGAACCTTTTAGTCTACATTTAACAGAAAAGCTGAGCCAATGATTGTCAGTAATGGATATTTTTAAGATTCAGGTACTGAGCATCTTTCTTTATTCTTGTAGGTTTGTGCCTTCTTTCCTTCGGCTGGGCTCGTGGAATGTAGTAATGTTTGTGTCCTACGAGCAACTAAAACGAGCCATGATGAGGTCAAGACAAAGAATGGAGCTTGCCGTGTGATTTTAAAAAGTTTGACTCTGGATTCATATCATTCATTGGCTGGTCTTACTTTCAGACTGTGGGCATAGTGCGTTGTCTAAAAAGACACTCCATGTGGCAGAGAAGTAGGAATAAGCCATAATCTGTAGGCTTATGTCTGTTGTATGGTGCATCCTAGGAATTTGAAAAACCTACAAAACCTATCGTCCCATTGGCAACTCAACTTTCCATATATTATATTACCAGGAAACAAGAGAAGCTAAAAATGTAAACTTATTAAGCATAAGTTATATTATGCTTAATGTTTATTGGCTCAATCTGTTAGACGATCTTCGTTTAAGGCTTCCCTTGTTAGAAACTGATGGCTGTATTTCTACATTTTTTTCAGGATTCCCTTAATTATCTTGTAATTTGCACATATTAGCATACTGTTCACCAGTGTTCAGCAACTTTGGCCCTCCAAGTGCTTTGTGCCTACATTTCCCATGAGGCCTGCCAATCTTAAGAGTACTTGAGTACCATGGGAGGTGGTTTCAAAACATCTGGAAGGTTAAGGTTGCAGACCCCCCCCCCCCCCGATGTAGACAATGTTTTCCATTGTATATCCCGTTTACTTTCATCCTTTGAGACTGGAGTTTTATAATACTATTGTTATATAGACACCAAGAAACGATGTTGTGTGTTTACAAAGAACATAGAAGATACGCTAAGACATTGTAACAAAATATTCATTAAGAGGTTTCATGTGTAGAGGTGAAAGCCAAATTACCTCTGCAAATGGTACAAACTCTGGCTTTGTGATTGCTAGATATAAAACTCTAGACTTTTCCCATTTTAAAATGCAATTTAAAAGAAGGGAATTGGTCGTAAAGTTATAACCTACATTGTTTCATATGTTAACCTCACATATGCAGTTTGAAGGTCGTACAAGATGAACCTTACAGTTTTCCATTTTTAAATATATTTATGATTATTACACTTTGGAATACTGAACTTGTAATAGTTTCTATTTTCTTAATAAAATGTACAAGAGGCATGTTATGTGTTTCCTTTTATGACAGAATTGAACCTGTAGGATTAATAAACACTTAAAGGACACGTTCATAATTAGAGATGTGCATGCATTTTTTTTTTGTTTCGTTTCAACTCGTTCGGTTTTTTTAAAAGTTTCATTTCGGATCGTTTCGGATCGATTTTTGTTTCGTGAATTCGGGGAATTTCAGTCTTTCGGATCGTCTGTTCTTTGTTTCAAAGGGTCCATCCTCGGATTTTCGTTTTGACGTATCGTATTTCGGATGCTCCGATATTTCGGTCGATAAAGTAATTCTGCCGATTCGTTCCTTCGGACGTATCGTTTTTTTATGAAAGATACATTTTTTCTTATGATTAAATAAATTTGTGCAGTGCATATTCATATAACATATCAATATCTTGTACGGTTAGACTTGGGATTTAGGGAAAAGCTAATTAAATATTTAAAATAAATATATTATTGATGCAGAAAGAAAGCACTGGAACAAGTTAAAAAAGGGACTGACGATTCGAAATTATGAAATCAGCAACAGAACCAAAACGGACTCGAAACGATACGAAAATACGTTGTCCGAAATGAACCGAAACTATAGAACGAAAATGACTTGCAATTTTACAAATTTCATCTCCATACAAAATAACTAAATTTTTTCATTTCGTATCGGGAAATATTTCGGATGGTGTGTATTTCGTTGCCGATCCGGTTCAGAACATCAAACGAACCCGAAGCACCGAATCGGCCCGTTTCATGAGAAAAACAAATTGGTACGAAACAAAATGCACATCCCTATTCATAACGTCTCTTCATTTTGAGTATTGTTACCATTGTCCATTTCTTCATTCCATATCACAGCCATTTCAGAAAGGAAACCAAGTACACAATATCACCAAAGGTATTTGCAACCTCTAAGGCTAGGGTCAGACGACCGCATTTTTGCGTTCGAACGAATGGACATACTTTTTCACGGAATTAGCGGTCATACGATGCGCATTTTCATCCCTGATTTTGTACGGATCATCAATAAAACACTTTTTGCGTCTGGACGTTATGTTGCCTCTAACGTCTCTTAGTCACTCACACATGCCGCTAGCGGATGCAGCACACTCTGTACGTCAGTACTAGCGGTATCACGTTCTAGAAAAAATGCGTTTGTTTGCGCACTTTCGTGTGGCCGTACTTCGTATATTGGCCGTCATTTGCTGCTACTACGGCCGTGATGAAGTGCGGCTGCACGCGCGTTCGTCTGACCCTAGCCTTATTCTTGATCATTGTTTCAGTCACACTGTTAATCATAAAATCTGCCTAGCTGAAAATTGGCATCAAAAACTGTCGAACATTAAGAACCAAGTGAGAAAACAAAACAGCAGTGAAAAGTTGCCGAATTGCCCTGCTGTTCAGTGGTTTCATTCGACAGGTTTAATCAGGCAAATCCCATAGGCGTCAATGTTAAAAATATTACCGTTTTATTCCAATATCTAATAAACCGGTAATTATAATATTCTGCAGTAAAAAGTGTTCTAATGCATAGATTTTTTTAGCATCTTTTAGGCATTTTTCGGTGGGGTGGGGGGGGGTTGCGAAAATAATTTTTCGTTTTTTTAAAAAAAAAAAAAAAAATCTGTAACAGCCCTTTTTATTATCACTCATTGGACGATATTATATTATTGGATTATATGTAAATTTCACATATTTTCGTTCTGTAGTTTATTTGCAAACAGCGTTTCACTTTTCAGACATTCAAGCGTACTGTTTTTTTGCACTCCATTTTTCTGCGGTGTCGGCTTTTTCCGGCAGCTGCTCAGGTTTCTACGGCGTGTTCGACGGGGTTAATCCAGATGTTTTTGTGGGTTTCGGTGTGCGTTCGCCAGGTTTGCGGTGGCTTTTCCCTGCACTACGACAGCCCTGTGGTGCGTGCTGAATACACCGCAGTGTCGCCGAAATGGGATCACCAAATCACACCGAATTGAAGAGAACAAAAAGTCACAGAACGTGCGGTGACTTTGATTCTCTTTGAATAACCCTGATAGTTTTAAATATGCCGGTCAGTGGTTCCCAGACGAGGGCCTCAAGTACCCCTAACAGGTCAGGTTTTCCAGATTTCTGAAGTACAGCACAGCTGATATGATTTATTGCTCAGTGATTCCAGGATTCAGTCTGTATGTCCCCAAGGTAATCCTTAAAACCTGAAACAGAATTGGTACTCTTTCCCAAATAGAGGCAAAAAGGTGACAAGAAAAATAATGAAAAAGACCTGTGGATCTCAGACTCGTCCCCTCCAACAGACGTTTCAAGGAATGAATAAAAAAAGATAATGTATCGAGATCTAAACAGGACAATATAAAAAATGAAGAATCATAGCGTTATATGTTAAGACAGTGGTGTATCATGACACGCCCCCTGTAAAAAACGCACAAGATGTATAGTGAATAAGCGCATATACAGATTACCCGTTTCAAGGGTATTTAGAAAGGCCCAGGATATCACCATCAGCGGGAAAACTCCACCTGGATCGTCATCAGCGGGTACACTCCACCTGGATCACTAGCTAGTACTGGACCAGAGAGACAGAACTTCAATCGCCAATGTAGTAAAAAGATGTTTATTCCATAAAATCCGACGCGTTTCGTTGATATCCCTGATGCTGTTGGTGTGATACCAACGAAACACGTCGGATTTTATGGAATAAACATCTTTTTACTACATTGGCGATTGAAGTTCTGTCTCTCTGGTCCAGTACTAGCTAGTGATCCAGGTGGAGTGTACCCGCTGATGACGATCCAGGTGGAGTTTTCCCGCTGATGGTGATATCCTGGGCCTTTCTAAACACCCTTGAAACGGGTAATCTGTATATGCGCTTATTCACTATACAACTTGTGAGTGCGTTTCTACAGGGGGCGTGTCATGATACACCACTGTCTTAACATATAATGCTATGATTCTTCATTTTTTATATTGTCCTGTTTAGATCGATACATTATCTTTTATTCAATCCTTAAAACCTGGCATGTTAGTGGTACTTGAGGACAGCGGTTGGGAACCACTGCAATAGATCATTACATATGGCGCAAATAAATCATCCCTAATAATCGTGCCATATACTGGTACTCATGTCATATGTGGCACAATTTATAAATTACTCGTGTACACATAAGAGCGTGTTAATTCACAAAAGCAGTGAGCGTTGAACAAAATCAAAACGCTAATGGCATTCGTAACCAGAGATACTTGTATTAAAAGTCTACACCAGAACAACTGTCTGTCCTTCTGCTTCGATCTCAAAAACAAAACATTAAATAAACACAGTGTAGTTTCCTCAAAGGAATGTCTGATTATTAAAGTCTGTTAGATCAAAAACACATATTCCAGAGGCAAAAGTTAACCTGGCTCTGGATGTCCAGCCAGCTAGAGGGTGGCACAGTCTTTCTTTCTGGATGCGCTCTCATAGCGTAATAGGTTTCCAGCAGTTTAAAAATGTGAATTTTTAACGTGCTCTTATGTGTACACAGGTGAATATAAATTGTGCCACATATTGCGGGATTAATATAATAATCGCACATTTTATTGGGGATGATTTATTTGGGGCATATAGATCAATATATTGTATATATTGTAACAATATATTGTATATTGATCTTAATACATCTTTGGTCTAAAGCTACTATCAAGTTTGGAAGAGAAATAATTGAAAGTTTCTTTCCTGTTGATGGGAGGAGCCCCCCAGAAGAGGCTTAAAGGCACACATTTAGAGTCTTGCAGACTCCTTGTTTGTGAGTGGAAATCTCATTTTCTTGATATATTCTGGTATATATAATACTACGCAATGAGATTTTCTCTTTATCTCTTTTAGAGATCGACGGTCCATAACAGATCTAGGACTATATTGAAAGAGAAAGATAAAAAAAAAAAAAAAAAGTTTTTTCTGTTCAATATATGTGTGGTTTTGTCTAACCCTTAAGCGCTCCTTCACTGTAAAGTGTCTTTTCTATATTCGATTTTTGGAGTGAAGGATACACTCAACTAGTGAGCTGCTTTAAAATATAATCTGTATAGCGCCTTTTCACACTAAACCCATATCGGGTTTTTCTATCTTTTATCGGATTTACGTTAGCTCAAACGTTTGAATAGTATTTGAGCTGCTGTTCTTTACGGAGACAGCAATATGTAGCGGAGTGTTTTGGACACTTGAATGATTACAAATGAATGGGTATATCTGGTTTAGTTGCTTAGCAGCGGCATGATCCAAATCTGTGGTTAACCAACATTTATGACCGGATTAGAGCTCTGTAACGAAGATAATTGAGCTCCCCTTCTGTTCTGGGAGGGTACCCGTCATGTCCTCAACTTGTCTCCATTGGAGATTGCTGTGTTGTGCCCCGCATAACCAAAATCACGGTTAATCCGTTATAGGAACAAGCTGGCCGTTGTCATGTTGCTTACATTGTTGCCTAGTAACCTAGCCAAGCGAGATGTTCATTGGTTAACATGTACCACGTGATCCGGGAGCCCCAATTAACATATGCTGGGCACATAAGATACATGATTGGTTGAATCCCCCCACGTGAATGCCCCATTGCGGGCTCTGTTAGGTAGGTACTTAAACAGGACCTGATGCATTGTGTTTTAGCGTCCCTGATGAGCAGATCATAGTGAAATGTGCGCGGATGTGTTAATTACGTTCTTTTTCTGTTTTCCCTCTAATGCGGACTACTGAGTGTACACTAGCGGATCTTAGAATACTCATATTTGGGGATTGAGAATTTGGATATGACTGCAGTGCTGACTTTATTGGTGCACACTAAGTGACTTAAAATTTATATACCGGCAACGTAGTCTCACTATAGGGAGGCGCAACAGCAAATTATTGACCATAACCTATTGTCCATGGTTACTGCATGTGCTTTATTGCTATGGTTACAGCAATCGGCATGTGCAAACTGTAACCTCATAATTCCAATGGAAATGGTGCATTTTGTCGCTAATGGACGGATTTGATTGTGATTGTTTTTAACATATGTTTTTTGGTTGGTGCCACTGTGTTGATAAACAGCTGGGCATAAGGGCTAAGAAATTATTTTTCTAGATTTTTAGATTATCCATTTTCTAATCTTTGAACGATATAGTGATTGGATAAATAAAACTTATCACTGGCCGCCCAACTTAATGTGGATACAAATCATTCCTATTTAGGTTATCAGGTTCTTTTTCTATGACATTATAAAATATCGAGCGCCTGCACTTAAATATTGGAATAGTTGCCAATACTATATTTATTATGACTCTGAATTCAACAGTTCTTTCTTGGGTTTCTTTGGAGCTGTGTTGTGGCGGTGCATCGGGAAAAAAAAAAAAAAAAATGTTCAAATAAAGCTTAAATTACAGAAATTCAAATTAAATTTAATAATATGAATATTTTAACAGAAGCAAAAGGTTTTACAGGAATAGCAAAAACAAAACAGAAAAAAAAAAACAACAAAAAACACTGGATCAGATACTATGCCAACGGTTGACAAGTATGGTCACTAGCAGGCCTGGAACGCTGTAGTATGAGCAGTTACTATTGCTGCACAAATCCTCCTCTAACATAAATTGTACAAGAACATAAAAATAAACAGTATATTGTTGTTACGGTTATTTTTAAAGAACAGGTTGTACATTTTATATAATTAAATCTGCATAGTGTTTATTATCAAATCTTAGACCTCGGGAAACTCTCTAAAGCGCTCGCAATATAATATTGTATACCAAAAACATCTAAAACAGAGGAAGCTAACTAAAATGGGTTATAAAGACAGTGTGGTTGTCAAGCGAAGGGTGAATTTCTGTTTAACTTTTAGACATGTGATTACAGTAATAAACTGACAATGAATAGACAATTATACAGAGTGTATCCCTCTAATATCCTACATCTGGAAAGTACCTTAACAATGACCCCATTGATCTGCTGAAGGAAATAATAGAATTTGGTATGTTATCACAAGGTTACACCAGATATATGGCGTGAATGTACCAATAGGTTACAGAAACTGACTTATGCTTGTACTCGTGTAACATTTGAACCCATTGCCAGCAATAGATTTTTTTTTACATATTAAGTTAACAAAATAATCAGGACAACAGAAAAAAAATTAAAGAAATATAAGGGCTTCCACAAAAGACAAAGCGAGTATAGATTACAAGCATTATTACCATAAAAGAAAACTTAAGTGCTATTTAAAGAAAGTATAGAGTGTGCAGTTTTCTCCCAGGATTTTGCTGTAAACAACCATGTTGGTAAATGATATTAGTCCATCATGCTCCACCTAGTGTTAACCCCTTCACTATCAAGTGATTTTCCAAAAAACTGTCAGAAACCAGTGTTTTTTTGAAAAATCATTAATTGAATAGTAATACATATTACTGTAAATAACCTACTGTAACTTACTGTAAAGCACCATCTACTGCCAAATTAAGTTAACACCTCTAAACAGCAGATCTATTTTCTTCTATTTCTCCTGCTGACAGCGTCTGAAAGCCTGATAGTTCAGAGCTTTCAGCTGCCGATTTTACAGTTTTAGCTCTTTGGGAAATATGCCCATAGGGCTAAAGTTTTGGGGGCACCTTCTGCAGCCCAAAAGTAAATGAAATTCGTGGCAGCAAATTAATTTCATTTGCTTCTGGGATGCAGATCGCGATATCGGGGCACCAGATGGTGCCTTTTAAGCCTGAGATATCTATCAGTAGTGAAGGGGTTAACCGCACTCAAAATATTGCTGGACGGACACATAATACAGAGCTTTCATATATAACCACTTGCTCTTGTTCCATAACCCAGGGACACCAGGTTTCTGAAAAGCTACTACAGTTGTGTAACCATCAAGTCCTTTGCTTAACAAAAAGATGGTCCCTACGAAGCTGGAGTTTGTGATAATCTCACCAACGTGCACAATCAGTTTCCAGAATGGACAACCATCTCTCTACAAAAAAAAGTAACCCAGAGATTTGTTTGTGACAGGTACATAGGAGGGTCAAGGTTTCATGTAATAAAATTCCATTTAGACCCTCCGAGACCTTATGCTATAACAGGTATAACAGATGTATCAAGCCTATGATCCTCAACCCCGTCAATAACAAGTGATTTGACCATAAACTATTGCCAAGACCCAGTGGTATTCTGGAAGATGCATTTCAATAACCTGTACAGTAAATACATATTTTTTCTGCACAGGACACCTCTGTATCTCAAAGTTTTTCAAATAATTTCAAACAAACGGTTGTCATGTCTGAGGTGTTGATTTCATTTGCAATAATTGAAATTCCTTTGCATTGCTCCAAAATGCAACCCCACCAAATATACACTATAATCAGAGATCTCAAACTCTCCCGACCAGATGTTTATTTCCTATAATGCGTTGAACGGCCAATAGATGGCTAGAAAATCACGGGAGTTGTAGTTCAGAAACATCTGGGGCCCAGTGATTTTGAGATCCCTGCTCTATATATTGGGGCATAAACAGGGTCTTTTGGAGATCTGGAATACCGGACCTTGATAGTGAGGGCATTAAAAGGTTCAGTGACTAATTACAGTGAGATTGCAGCTGTATTTTACCATCATAACATCTATACAGTGCAGGATTGTCCTTTAGCCTTAATAAAATAGTTGTGGGAATATTAACAAAACATCACCTGAAACAAATGAATGGTGAGGGTCTTTATAGTATGGTATTCTGTGAATATAATTTCTCTTAAGTATAAATGTGGGAAAGTGTTGTTAAAGGGCCAGCACTATATCAGGATCACTGAGAAGGTGTTTGATCTGTTCATGAAACTTCTCTCTGTATTGGTTGAAATACATAATACTCTCTGGTTCTTCCTTAAACCAAAACTTGTCAAACTCATAAACCAGGTAACCTGAAAAGGAAGCACAAACAGAATTACTCTTTGGCGTTGCTGTCAGCATTTTAAATCTCCATACAGTCATACAACATGTATTAAAAAGGGACACACTCCAGGCACCATAACCACTTCATTTTACTAGATTACAGTGCAAGCACAGTGTTCCAGCAGAAAACCTTTTGTTTTTTACTTTACAAAAAGAAATTGAATAAGAAGGCATTTAAAGCGGATCTAAATAACAACTAGATTCAGAGAACTGTATTTCCTGGATCAAACACCAAATGACTGCAAAGCTTCATGGTACATGTGAGCCATCCATTTCACGTGTAGTCATTTTTTTATTCTAGTTTACTCGTCTGTGTAACTGGCAAAATGCTTTGGGTTTTTTATGACGAAATTACTAGTACAGGTGAAAACATGTGAAATTACTAGCTATGTCTGATGGCTTCCTGTACACATAATATACACAGTATCTCACAGAAGTGAGTACACCCTTCACATTTGTAAATATTTTATATCGTTTCATGTGACAACACTGAAGAAATTACACTTTGTTACAATGTAAAGTAGTGAGTGTACAGCTTGTATAACAGTGTAAATTTGAGGTCCCCTCAAAATAACTCAACACACAGCCATTAATGTCCAAAACACTGGCAACAAAAGTGACTACACCCCTAAGTGAAAATGTCCAAATTGGACCCAATTAGCCATTTTCCCTCCCCGGTGTCATGTGATTCGTTAGTGTTACAAGGTCTCAGGTGTGAATGGGGAGCAGGTGTGTTAAATTATGTGTTATTGCTCTCACTCTCTCATACTGGTCACTTGAAATTCAACATGGATCTGAAAAAAGATTTGCAGCTCTACTAAAGATGGCCTAGGCTATAAGAAGATTGCCAAGACCCTGAATCTGAGCTGCAACACGGTGGCCAAGACCATACAGTGGTTTAACAGGACAGGTTCCACTCAGAACAGGCCTCACCATTGTTGACCAAAGAAGTCAGAGACAGCATGATGCATACATCAGTCCCCGAGTTGGTCTTCGTGAGATATTCAAAGTAATGTCTGCTGTGTGGGCGGTGGAAACTACGCTGCACACATCGCAACTGGCCAAGTGAAGCTGGAGGGAAGGGGCACGCCACACAGCCAGTCCACTTTAATAATCTAAAGTGGGCAGGGTGCAAAGAGTGTCCCTTGAATACTGGCTTAAAGAAAAAAACAACTTATTTTGTATAGGGTCTTCCTTTAAATGAAGGTTTATTTGACTTACAATAAAACTGATGGAAGCCGGTTATCCTTGGGATGCCAGAGACGGCATTATAGAAATGTGACTTCAGCGTTCCATTCTTCAGTAAGCTATAGGCCATCTCTGTTAGGTTGATTCCAACTATAGCATATGAATACCTGGAAGATAAATGAAACTGTAACAGAGAGCAATGGGAACATTATAAATATGCCTGCTGCTGTATTCTCTCCATTCACTATAGGGAGAATAACAGTAAAAGAAGCCAAATTCTGCCATAAAACAAATGCCTCAAGACTAATGTTTAACAACAAACAAATGCAAATTTATACTCCTTGGGTCCTGATATATGTGGAATTTACTCTTAGGAAATATCAGAGTTGATGATTTGACATGCTGCCCAACCTCTTGTTTCTGACATGTCTTCTGTATTTGTAAAAACCGCTAAGAATAAATCTCCAATTAAAAAGGATACACAAAAAAAACTGTCAATAAACTTACCCAATTTTTGGATGATTTGAGTGAGACAGAATTAAACGTGCTTCTTCTGTGTAATGGCGACTGAAATATCTAGAATTGTAACGTAAAAGAAGATAATAAATACATGTTAATGGACAATTGTACTTTTAATTGCGCCTGCTTGTTAATCTGTAAATATCTCACTTTTTTGCTTTAGGCTGGCCAACCACTGGGACCGTTTTCGAACGACCGACGATTTCGTCAGACCATGGACGGCGTCGGTCGTCCGACCAGGTCAGACTAGGGTCGTCCGCTGCGTGCGATCTGTCGTGCGACCACAGACTATCCAGATCAAAATCAGAGGTGGAGTGCAGAGGCTGCCAAAACCAGAATGAACTGGTTTTACATGCAAAGACAAGTTCATTCTGCTTTTGGAACCAATGCAGTCCTTTTTTGTGTTACTATTATTTTTACTATGCGCTTTGTCTGTAAACCTGTCAAACTATCCCCTAAATCAGGGCATGACGCCAACACTTCAGGGCAGTACTGCGCTCTGATATTCATTCTCTCTGCCGCTGCAGATTGCCGAAGAGCAGCTATTTGCAGCAAACTGCACCATATTGCACCATCATTTTTCAGTACAAACAGCAACAAAATTGCACCGTCCGGGGTTATTCAACATTCAGTGCTCTTCGGGAGGCATGTCAGTGCTTAGTAAATAAACCCCTTGCGCAGCAGCACTGCTAGTCCCACCAGGTTACACAGCTAGTCCCAACATACAAAAAGGTGTTTTGGTAAACTTGCATCATGTCTGCACCATTTATTTTCAATGGGAGTTAAAAAAAAAAAAAAAAAAAAAACAGCAAAACCAATATAAACGCGATTTTTTTTTTAACTCCCCTAATGAGTTTGTCAATATCCATCTTGCCCAGAAATCGTTCAGAACTCCCAGCCTGCAAGGTGTGATCGCCCACCTGCTGTGGTCTTTACCCGTCTCCAGAAGTCGACCGTCGGACTTCTGCCGCAATGGACGAGGTTCGATTCACATTCATGTTACGGTATCGAACGTGCGACGACAAACGATATCGGATGATCGCACGAAAACGGTTCCAGTGGACGGCCAGCCTTAAAGGTTAATGATATAAACCAGTTCCAGCCATTTGTCTTTCCCGATTCTATTGATTATTATTTATAAAGCGCCAGAATATTCCGCTGCGCTGTACAATGGGCACAATATAGACAATGTTACAATACTTTGAACAACATTTGACAAACCAGTACAGGAGGAAACGAGGGCCCTATTCCCGTGGGAACTCACAATCTACAAGGGTTGCGGGTGGAAACAGGAGGAGAGGACTGCAGGGTGGGACTGATGGACTGCAGGGTGGGACTGATGGACTGCAGGGTGGGACTGATGGACTGCAGGGTGGGACTGATGGACTGCAGGGTGGGATTGATGGACTGCAGGGTGGGACTGATGGACTGCAGGGTGGGACTGATGGACTGCAGGGTGGGACTGATGGACTGCAACCTGTCTGCTCTGTTGATGCTTAGAGAGCTGGTCTAGCATTTAAAAAAAAAAAAAAATTATATAATTTCTTAATTTTAGAAAGAAATGTATTCTTGTTAATTTATTCATGTAGTGCTCACATTGACCATAGGCTGTATTCCAACGGAGCCATTAATACCACCTCACACATGGATAAACTGTGCACGATCCGTTATCCATTAGACATTCAGATCACTATTATCAGCTGTATCATGACCAGGCCACTGAATTAACAACTTGAAACCGAATATTTGAGAAACGCTCCTAAATACCAGCAGTGACAATGTCACCATTGTCTCACTGCCTGCAATATAGAATCAGATGTAAGGGATTTTTAAGTCATAAATTTCAGTGTTAAGGGACCAGCAAAATCACTTAACACCTGTGTTTGAGAGCCAGAATTATTTTGAGAAGAACTACAATTAAACTCCAATGTAAAAAAAATATACAGTATGCCCTTAAAATAAACATGTTTCATCTTAAAGTCAACTTACAGTAGGTTTGCCAGTCCCAGCATACCCATGCCACGGAAATCAGTTTTCGGATCGTCACCCTGAAAGCCGATGTCCCCCCATTGCTTTGTGGTTCTAGACTTCAGTTTTTCATGTGGCATCAGCAAATCCCAAAGCTGCATTAAAAGAAAATAAGAACACATGCTGTGACATTAAAATCACAGATTTTACTTAAGAATGTTAAATTTCAAAATGGATTAAAGTGTTTACACTATACTCTCCTCTTAGCCATACATTTTAGCTTTAAAAGGTAAAATTCAATCAAAAGGCTACGTAGTGGGGATAGACAGATTATCTTTGCCTACTAGCGGCAGATTACTGAATCGGTATTGGCCTTTTATTTCCCAATTAACCTGATATTTGCGACTCCTGGATCTACGGTACTATATGTCCTACAGCAGAGCTCCGCAATTATGGCCTCCAGATGTTTTGGTACTATATTTCCCATAAGGCTCTACTAACCTAATGTTCAGCATAGTATCATTGGAGCCTAAATTGCTGACCTCTGTCCTACAGGGTCGTGCGGGGCACCATTGCAAAGAACAGAGTCAATGTTTTCCAATGATATTAGACGTGGCCATGTTGTTTGTAAAATAAAATCTTAAAAGATATTTATTAAATTGAGTAAATGAAATGGATAGAGTGTGATGCTTAAAATTGTATTAAACACATTCAGTTAATGGCATAATATCAGATTTGTGTTTTTCCACAACTTTAAAAGTACAGAATATCAGCACCAGTGATCAAACTATCAGCCACACAGGCTGCAGATAATTGGTATCGGCTCTGAAAACATGATATCTGTATATCACTAGATGCGGCTCCTGGCTTTGTAGAGACCTGTGCTAGTACTAATAAATATATAATAATTTGTTTAAGAGCAACAGTAAGTCATGGTAAAGTCTTTTTATAAAGAAATTCTCAGGCAAATCAATCACAATTGAAAAATATTAAGGCTCCAATGCAGTGGTTCCCAACCTCTGTCCTCAAATACCCCCAACAGGCTAGGTTTTAAGGATTGCCTTGGGAAATGCAGACTGAATCCTGCAATCACTGAGCAGCAAAACATATCACCTGTGCTTCGGATATCTGGAAAGCCTGAACTGTTGGGGGTACTTGAGGACCGCGGTTGGAACCACTGCTCCAAGGAGTAAAAAAAAGGTGCAGGGATGCGATCTTGCTAAACCAAATCTCTATCACCAAGAGATGTTTTAAGTGTCCAAGAGCCCATGCCACTATAGCCAACAAAGCAGTGGTTAACTTTTCCAGTGAATACCAAAGACGAAGATCAAAAGGTGCAGTGCGGAGATTCTGTGAAAGAACTGTGCTAGCAAGACCTGGAATAACTGAGCTTTTTACAAGATTTGAATAAAGGGAAAGAAACGACAAGGCAATTGTAAAGTGGGGGTTTCCGTCCACGTGCAGAATGCTCCCCTTGAAGTCAGTATTCCGCAGAAGTACCGCTTTTGGCCCAGAATGCAGTGAAACTCCGGCAATAACACTCAGGAGATCCTTGCGCTTTCAACCCAAAATGGAGACTGTTTATTACACAGAGACACACAGGTACATTCAAGGACCAACACCTTTGCGTACAATCAAACAGATTACATCACAGATCAGATAGCTGCACAGGACCTTCAAACAATGAGATTTCCTATGAGGAGAAGGGGGGAGGGGAGAAATAAGGGTAAACAAAAGGAATTTCTTATAGAGAGAACGTACATAATAGAGAGAGCAGGTACAAATACAGAGATCTACACTATACAGAGAGAAGGTACACAGAACACACAAACACCCTGCATCTAAAATTGCAGATACGGGGTGACTTTAACAAAGGAAAGAGCAGAAAAACAATATAAAACATCAGGCTCGCACCTCCCAAATACATTTCTAAGCCCATGTACTTCAAGTCCAAAGTGACGCACGTCACAGCAATTCTCAAGCTCACCTCCAGAAGCTGCTGTTCGTGCTGAAGGTTGTCGCTGTCATAGCTTTGCTTTCGAACATCTTCTACATTTGAATAAAGTTTCTTATAACCAGATATCTGCAATAAACATATCCTCAGGCTAGTCTGAAACCTGAGAAAGACTTTGTAAATATTCCGGAGATTTCAATACCAGCTTGCAAAAAACTGAACATGGTAATATTTAAAGAGAGATGCAAATGAAAAGGACAACAAAAAATAAATAAAAATAATAGCATTCTTCCTGCTCCTTGGAAGTATAGACCATTCGGGAAGTTAGGGATCATGGTAAATCCCCGTTTTATTTTGATATGGTAAAACAGGTTATATTATAATGATGCCTGAATTTCAGGGGTTGTGGACTATAACTGCCAAGATCAAGCCATCGTCATCCTAGAAATGTTGGCCAGCTTTTTAACCGCTACTAATTTGAGTAGTTTTTATTAATATTGTTTGATATACTGATGACCCACTTACCAGAAGGGTTTGGGGATAGCAGTAAGTGTAGGATCTTTTTATGTTTGAATTGGAAATAGCAGATGTGGCACACTGCTCATCGTAACACATGAACATAGAAAATTATTGTTGGATGGATCGTTATCTTCAAATCTTTGAGGACAATATTTATCCTTATAAGCATGGGACCTTGTTTCGGACAGCAATTCATCCAATACTATTTTTTCATCTTATTGGACTTACCTGATTATATAGGATCAGTGCCATATTTAACAAAATATGTGGAGACGGCAGGGATTAAAGATTTAATGCAACCAAAACAGTTCTACCAGTCGGTAGCACTAGAAAAATCAGGAGGAATCCATAAGGAAACAATAGCTCGGTCCTCTAATGGAACAGCCTCTACATGCACATATTCGGGGACATATTTGCCCACTTTAAGTGGTCTGTGATTAAAAAATCTAATACACCGCTCTATGTGGGGCGACAAGAAGTTGTCTGTAGCAAGTACTGGTGAGCATTTTTTGTATTAGAATCATGCTTATTAATCTACTGGCTTCAGAAATTTTAGACTAGAAATCTTTTATGAAGAGGCTTTCCTTTTCCGCTTTTATTGTATTTTGCACTATTTATTTGCTCAGTAGACATCTGTATGCATAGGTTGCCTTACCATGTGTTATTACTTCCACATTTACTTGGTTTCCAGTAGTAAGCAGGAGCAAGGAGTGCAGATGCGACAGGGCAGAAGTGATGCTTATCTGTTGCACACAACTACAGTAATTCTCAGCGACTGTCGGGACACGTAGTTAGGCGCAAATGGTTTACTGAGCCTGATTTGTGGCCCTTTTATTCTTCTAATAAATTGGGCACACAGTGACTATTATTGTAAGACTTAATAAAGGAGTTTCCACTAAAACATTGTGGTACCTTCTGTCTAGGTATGTAGACTCCATTTACTTTAACTTTGCGGTTTGTTTTCCACTTTATATATGTGGATTTTGACGCATTGCAAGAATCATCATTTTATTAGTGCCATAACAACTGTTGCAGTAGTCTTTTCATATACAGAGCTGTTTTAACACTATGGAATGAAATATATATATATATATATATATATATATATATGTAGTCATGTGTAGTCACTGACCTGCACATTGTTGACAACAGCAATATTTAGTCAAAAAGAACATATATAAAAAGGCCACTTACCTTTTATCCTTCTCCACATTAATCTTCTTTTCTTTAACTATATTGGCTACGTATTGGTCCACTTCATCTTCAGATATGTTTACTGCTTGCTGAAGAGCCTAATATGTAATAACCAAAAATATATTTAACTCATTATTGTGGATAGATCAGGGGTACAGACTAGATACGATAACGCAGCCCGAGAAGGCAAGCCAAAAAAATTAAGGATACTACATATCTGGAAATAGGTCTACAGATGCATGCATGATTGAAATATAGAGATATAGAGATATATACACACACACACATACAGTAGATACTCGAGTATACCGCTAGATTTTGGTGACAAAAATTTACCTTAAAATTGGAGGGGTCGCGTTATATTCGAGACATCTGCATCGCGTGGGAAAAAAAAAAATGCCTGGCTCTGGATCCAAAGTCTCCTGGCTGGAAGTTCTGGTAGTCTCGCTGAAGTGAATGCGGGCTCCCTGATGCTTGCAAACACTTCAGGAACTCCCAGATTCGGGAGAGGTGGGATCCATCACGGCCAGAGGGCACGCTCGGTTTAGGCCAACCATTCACCTCGCTCGCCTCCGCTGGCCATCTAGTCGCTAGTAAAGAAGACGGGTGGCCGGCGGCTTCATACTTCGTAAGAACTGCATTCATTCTAGAGCAGAGCACCCTGGCCTGAGGGGGAGCCTGAATGTGTTAAGAGAACCTGGAAGGATTTTAATTGTTTACCGGTACAGTAAACTTTTGAGTATTCTCTTATTTATTTCCATAATAAATTGCTATCCATCGCGTTATACTCGAATATCTACGATTAAAATAGATTTTGTAGTATTTACACACATTTTAATACAAAGTCCTAAATTTAAAATAAAAAAAAAAATTGGGAATCAAAAATGTAATCTAAAGAATACAAAAAAAGTGTGTTCAAAAAAAATAAAAGCTTTTTGCTGAAAATGAAAAGAATAAACATGCCTGGAGGAATAGGTACATGGACCGGTCTGAAAGTTTGTGACTAGGGTTTCGGAACCAACAGAAACAACTGCTGGGAAAGAAGTAACGGATGTGGGATGCTGTCCAGGTCCAGAACAGATCCCATGAATGGGGAAGCAGACAGGAAAAGTCTAATTGTCTGCTCCAGAACAGACAGGAATCAAATCTGAGACGTCCAAAAGGGAGCGACCAATACCACGGTGGTGGTCTGGGATTGCACCATCGAGAGGACCTTCAGAATCATGGCAAACAGAAGAAAGACATACTGTCGTCCCTTCGGCCAGTACTGAAGAAAAATCCATCGCTATCTCCTCCTCCTCCATGAAGAGGGCCCCACAGCTGCAATAACCTTGAGAAGACTGAGATGGGAAGAATCCAATCTCCCGCGTCTGACTGATTCCACCAATTTGAATCCACTACAACGATGGAAAGTCATGCTATGAATTGAGCTGAGACCAGTGGATCTCATTGTGAAAACATATATCTTCTTGGCCATTTCTGTCAGTTGCAGCAGGCTGAGGCCTCTCGGTCCGTTGAGGTCCCAGACTGCTGGGAAATTGTAAAGGCGTCACAGTACCGCTCAGGGAGCCACATGCTTGGCAAGACATCTCAGAGACAAAAGGGCCCCTAGCATCTCAAATACACTGATATTTGAGCAAGGCTTTCTGAGGCGACCAGCAACCTCCCTTCTCCACAAAGAGGACCCCAGCTGAGGCGACTCGTATCCGGTACTATACACACACGTGGGAAATTAAGGTGTCAAGCTATTCCCATTCCACAAAGGCATATCCGACTCCCACCAAAGAAGATCTTCCAGGGCTTCGTCCATAAGTCATACCGTGGATGTGTACTACTTTCCTGACCGGAGAGAATAGGCCTTCAATCTTTGGAGGGCTTTGTAGAAAAGAGCCGGCTGAATAGCCAGTCTAGCCGCTGACATCGTGCAATGACACGAGCCAAATGTAACAATGTCAAAGGATCAGCCCTCTGACCTCCTTCTGGATAGAACGGACCATGGAAGGTTCAGAGTCCGTATCATCAAGTCCACTTCCGGGTCCAGGAATTCCATCTGACGAGCTGGATGAAGGGTAACAGATATACGGTGGTGAATACAAATATACTTAGCTTTTAGATGTTATGGTGTAGGAAGATCTCCCAGAAGGTGGTTCACGTCCTACTTACTCAAAGATCAAGATATGTATCCTACTCGTGAACTAAAAATCGCAGGAAAACAGCTTCAATGGGAATTAATGAAATGCCTGAGGGGAACTGGCATCTATGATGATCACATATCGGTTTTTCATTGGATATCGTGCCTCAATCATGCAAGGTTGCCGCAGGTTGTTCGTTAATAAAAAGAATTTTATTCAGCAAATATAAAAAAGTGAATCTGGATGAAGGACAGGTTTTTCCAAACTCTCTCGAAAGCCCAAGCGTTTTAACAGAACGATGGTCCTGTTGAGGGGACGCAGGAGGAAAAGTCGGGATTTACATGAGGAAAAGGTCGTCCAGATAAACCATCAGTAATATGCCCCCTGGAGCGCAGATTCGCCATCACTGGACATAAAATCATCGTAAACCTCCAGGGGACAGAGGAGTTGCCAAAAGACAGGTATGCAAACGTTCACATCCTGCCCCCCCCCAAAACACAGGGAATCTCTGAAGTCCACATGGACGGGAACCGACAAGTAGCCATCTTTTAGGTAAAACTTGACCAGTCAATCCTTTGCGAGCAACGCATCTGACTGTATGAAGCCCCTCCATCTGAAAAGGGGCTGTACACCACCTGGTCTTTCAGGTCCTGAAGATTGATAAGGGGCTTAAGGCCTCTGCCCTTTTGGCCACCACATAAATTGCTGGTAAATCCCTGGACCTAGAGGGCCACCTGTACGATTGCACCATTTTGGAGGAGGTCAGAAACCTCCTGTTGTACCATGGAGTGTAGGTGTGACACAAAGACCAAAAGGTCTCGGGTGCGGTGGCTGAACTGGAAATCAGGTTAAGTCTGTAGTGAAACCCCTTATAGCAGTCCAGACCCAAGGGTTTAAAAAGGTAACATCTGCCTAGTGACGGGACAAAAGACTAAGGCGCCCCCAACCCTGACAGTGGAATGAGGAATAATAGGATAAAGAATTACCTGTAGACGACTGCCGTATCCTCGTCCACGGAAACCTCCTGAACCACAAGTGCACCAGGGTCTGGACTTCGAGGTGGGGGTTGTAAAACGTTCTTGATGTTAGCCTCATTTTTATCCATAGACGTGAAAGTATTCACGCAAGCCCCCCATATCTTGCACAAATTTAGCCCCGAATAAAAAGGCCCTGGGCGTCAGCGCTCATATCTTTTTTTGCAAAAGTTGTAAATTGGGGGTTCAATTTGATGAGTGCCTTACAGCGTTCCATCATCAAGGAAGCATTGGCTTTTCCACATGGCTCGCTGGAGCCATCCTCCCACCCCTCAGGATCCAGAGGAGCATGGGATAATTTTGTGCTCAACTCAGACCAGCTGGCCAGACACATTTAGTAGCTTGTCTTGGGTGTGGGGATGCCAGTCCCTCTACTGTATTCAAAGAATTCAGGGAAATGTAGGCAAACATCTGAGTGGCCAGAGTTTGAGACTCCTGGTCTAATACGATCCTCAATGTCCCCTTGGCGGCATAGCGCGATTTGCGCCGCAACTCTGAAACCGGAGTAATGACCGTCACGAAAGCAGATCCGTCGTCAGAAAAGGCCAGGGACCTTGGGTGGTTGGGCAGCATGGGTTTAGAGAGCGACATGGTTACCACAGCTAGCAACACGCACTGCAACAAAAGCTAAAAAGATACTTTGTGGGCAAATACCCCCCCCCCCGAGAGTGAGAGGGCGCTAAGCTACACAGCGGCCGCGGATACGGAAGGGGAGAAAGGGCGTGGAAAGTAGAAAGATTTAGTAAACAGTCCAATGGCCAGACTCCTAGACGACCGCTAGCGCCAAGATAAACAAAATAAAGAAACAAATAAGTAGGAGTACTTAACTATCCGCTGAGCAGCAAGAAAGGAAGTGCTGCTGACTGGGGCGGACTATTATGGGGGGGGGGGTGGTTTACTGTGGAAGGGGTGTGAGTTACCCCCTGCACTGGGGTTTAACCCTTTGCTTTTTCAAGCCATCATGTTCTGAGAAGGTCAGTATAGAGAGCAGGAGAACCACCTACATAATGTTCTCTTTCCCAAGCTACAGCTTAAATGGGAAGACTCGCAGCCAAGGCAACCTTTTCTCAATTTAAAAAGTAAATTATATTATTAGGGCTGCAACCAACGTTTATTTTCATAAAATAAAAATAAATAAATCCCAAAAAATATATATAATAATAGTAACAAATAATCGATTCATCGGTTAAACGCCCCCCCCCAGACGAGCCAACTATGTGCGCCCATACTGACGTGCCTTCCGGTGGCCGTCAAAGCCAGCCACACGCTGTAGCACAAGCACGAATTGCATGCATGCTACAGCAGGCATGCTGTGGACGTTTTGAAAGCCTCCACAGCGAAGTGCTACGACAGGCGTTTGACGGGGCTACAAAGCCCGATCCTCCATAGGAGGAGCGAGCCTTGCAGCACTGCACGCACAAACTGCGCTTAGCGAGGTGGCCAGACGGGTGCCAGAGTGGAAGGAACAGCCACTCTCACAAACGCTCGTCTGACCCGGCCCAAAAAGGGACATTATGTAAAAAAAAATAAAAAAAATAAAACCCTGCCCCCCGCTTTTCTTCTTAGGCAATAATGAACAAACAAAAGCTACTATAAAGCACTCTGATAGACATGATGATGCCAGCAAGAAAGCAGGGTGATAAGTTAAAACGGTCAGGGTGCATAGTGTGTCCCTTTAACATAATTAATGAACTGAGCTTGAGTTGGAAGAGAGTGAGTTTGGGCAAGAGACCTGACCTGAGTGTGAGAAGGACTTTGGGGGAAGGGAACAGACTAAAAGGTAGAGTTGGCAGTTCCAGACCAGAAAGGGGAGGCAGAAAGGGGAGGCAGAAAGGGTGGGGTGGTGGCAGAGGACTCCAGCTCCAAGTAAGGGTAAAACACCATCAGTACAGCTCCTATACCTTGGTGCAGCACCCCAGGGTCTGTGCTACAGTTCTGCTACTGGTGTAAACTAAATAAAAACATACCGGTGATGTCCAATGTAACCCTAGAAAATCATACTAACGTAAAGCAGCCACCACCACATCTTCTCCAATCAGTTCCTGTAGAGTCTGAGATTATTAACGTTTAACTCAGTCTGACTAACCAGTGTGTTGTACACAGGCAGTTGCCAACTATTCTCATTATCGATTACTTGTTTCAGCCATAAATTATAGAGTGGCTAGCATAATGAATGTATATATAAATAAAAAAAATAAAAAATTAAAGGCCTGAGATTTAGGTTAAATTTTAATTTTTTTCCCCCTATCTCACTACCACCTCCTCCATCCGTGTAACACCAATAGTGAGTACCAGAATATGGCAAATGCCAAGTGCAAAAGCAAATTTCAGAAATAAGCCTCAATTGACGCCAGTGTGGACAGTGGTGCAATAATTTGCAGAGTACTGTATTGCTGTTTTTTAAGCCTCTATAAAAAACACACAAATCTACACTGACCTTATTTATTTCAAAAACACAAGTCACATTTTTAAAAGCTAACAAAATGGACAGCTGAATATATTTCTTACCTTGCTTTTTGAATGCGTCAAGGAATATTCTAGAAAAAAGGAGGGGAAAACAAAAAAGGTTACTTGCACTGTGGTATGCGCATTAAGCAGAAACAGAAGATGCCCTATCTATCCATCTTCAGTAGTGCTTCCAAACCTGTTTTCTAGAGATGCACCGAAATTATAGACCGAAAATGGTGCTTTCGGCCGCAAGAATAAATAAATAAATAAAAATAAACAAATGATTCTGGAAAATCAGTCAGCCGAACGAACCTGGGCCTAGAGGCCCCTGACTCGGCCGGTCCTCTAGGACCAGGTTCGGATGACTGATTTTGGATGTGAGGTCGCATTACCTACATTCACATATTTCAGCCCCGAGTTCCTCAAGCGGTGTCCATGACAGTCCTTCTGTAATGGATACACAGGCCTCGCTCTCCTTGCGCGCACCGTCAGAGACGCCGGTCGCAGCATGACGTCGCTGAGGCCTTTTGTCCTTGTCAATGGCCAGATTGGTGACAGCTCCGCCGCTGGATGGGGGCTCCCCCCCAGGTTAATTCACAACCGGGGGGCAGGCAACCAGTGGCATATCTGTCACCAATCTGGCCGTCGGCAGGGTCAATGCCTTCCGTCTCCGTGACGTTGTCCCGCGCCTGAAGGTGCACGCAAACAGAGCAAGGCCTTTGCATCCGATACAGGACAACCATGGACACCAATGGAGGAGCTCCGGACCGAAAAATGCGAATGTAGGTAACACAGTCTCACCCCCAAAATCAGTCTTTTGAACTTGGTCCCTGAATGCCCAGCGAGCCCCCTGTTTGGCCAGGCCTCCGGGCCCAGATGACTGATTGTTGGTGATAAGGAATAATTATCCTTGTTCTCCTGCTGTCTGGAATTATCTCAGCCATTAGCGCTCATTTACTTCCTTGTACCCGGCCGGGCCTTTTCCTTGTTCAGAGTTGTAGAAAGCATATTCCCAATGTATACATTGATTATGAGAAATGAATTGAGCTCAAGACGCTGATGTCACATCTCTTTACTATTCAATATCTGCTGGTTTCACAGTTTTCACAGAGTTAACTACAGAAATACACGTCAGACTTAAGACCGCCCCTCAAATACAGAATTGGATAAACTTTAGGCACATTTTCCAAATTGTCTCAGACAAAGAACTTGGATAACAATACATCCTTCAAATTAACCCTAGACATTGACACTTTACACATCCTGTTACACCTAATCAATGATCAGTTCCTTACATCAAAGAGAGTTTAGGCCGGTAACTCTGAGAGTCTTTGTCTCAGGCCACAAGGATGTTGACTTAATGAATCCTTCATCAATAAATGCTGGAAGCCATAATTGATGATCCTTCAAGGATTGAGGCAGGTGTTCAACATCTGTTTCCTACTCTGATACAAAGAGTTTATCTGAGGATCAATTTGATATAAGAATACGCATTCATAGAAAGATTAAAATATTCCTCAACAGTTGGCCTGAAATTTTGTTGTCAGTGCATCACTACTGTCTTCAGGTCCAGAGAACATGCCAGGTTTTCCAGATATGTGAAGCACAGCACAGGTGATATGATTTGCTGCTCAGTGATTGCAGGATTCAGTCTGCATTTCCCCAAGGCGATCCTTAAAATCTGGCAAGTTAGGGACTGGAGAATCACGTTCGGGAAGCACTGTGTTACAGTGTAAGCAATGCTAGAAGTGTAGTGAAAAGAGGTGTCACAGAAAGATGCTGTATTTATAAAAATACATAAATATATGTACAGAATTTACCTATGCTATGTGCACGATGAGCACCGTCTTTACATCGATCACAAATTCGCTGCAGCTCACATTTGCCAGTGATATGGCGCAAGATCCACTTCCAGCAGAATCTAAAGTAGTTGCTGTAGAGGTACTGCCAGATGTATAGAACCATTCTGTTAAAAAGGGAAAAATAATAATACAAACATACATAAAACTTCTATTAAACAGAGCCACTGTAACCATAACCCCACCTCCGGCATCCAAGGAACAATTATTTATAACGTGCCAACAGATTCCATGGCGCTGTAAAAGGGATGGGAATAAACTAAAGGAATAAGCAGAACAATAGGAATAGTGAACCCTGCTCAAGAGCTTTCCCCTTCAAGAGGTGACACAGAGGTATGGGGAAATAGAGTATGAGAAGTATTGGGATGCGTGGGAGTTAGATCAGGAAAGCTGGAATGGGGGGTTTATGGAGCCTTTTTGAAAGCATGGAGAGTCAACGGTTACACGGGAGGGGGTTCCATATGGAACGTAACAGCCGTCCAAAACAAAGTACTTTCAGTCAGGTCATGCGGTGACAGTATTCTGGGGTTATGACCTGCACTGCACAGAAAGTACAGCACAGATTTGAATAGAATCAGGCAAAATCCAAATAGCACTGACATGTCCCTTCTATGCTGTGATCTGCAACATTTATTTATTTATTTATTTATAAAGGATTTTACCAGGAAGGATACATTGAGATTTCTCTCGTTTTCAAGTATGTCCTGGGTTCAAGTACATTGAAGTGTTACATTTACAGAAATACAAAGTAATACAATGTAAGATATTAACAACACAAATATACAGATTAACAGAAAATAAATATGTAGGAAATATAGTCACTAGGTTACATGTATACAGGTGCATTCTGTATTGAGGTATGTTAACAGGGAAATTTTGAGTGACTTAAGACTGGGGGAAGATTTGATGGTGTCTGGGAGGTTATTCCATAATTGTGGTGCTCTGTAGGAAAATGAGGACCGAGCCACTGTCTTTTTGTATTGTGGTATTGCAAGTAAGGTGCTGGCATGAAATGATAACACCCACCATCCCACGTTAACCTTAGTAAACACACGGGCATTACCCACAAGGCAGATCATATTTTTAGAAGCAGAGACGGTGATGGGATCACAGTATGGACCATTCAGCATTATGGGCATTCATTCTGTTACTTCATAATGCTCCCTGCCAGCAGCAGGAGAATCGCGCTGTGTTTAATGTGGAAGTGTACATTCAGCCCAGGCTTACTTACAGCAGCCATATGGTGCTATAAACGCCATGTGTCATACGCTGCACTCACCTGTCCCGCCGCAAACGGTGCTCCAGCACTCACCCTGTGGCTGCGGCCCAGGAGGACATGGAAACACTAGGCTCTAACAGGCTGCACTGTCACATCAGCACCTCTGCATCACGTGACCGCGCCCAGAAATGCGTCATTACAGAGCGCTTAACAGACTGTCTCCATGGAGACGGATAGCGTCGTTGCAACCACCGGAAGTTATTGGTTAGAAGGACGGAAGTCGATTGCAGACTGACGTACTTGCTCTGTTGGTTTTTCAAGTTCTCGTCTCGTGGCTGGGCGAGTTATTAGAGCGGTCTGTCTTTGGAATCCTTCAGTCAGGAGAGAATGGCGAAATAGGGTCAAAGAACAAAAAGGCTCTGACACTTATTTTATTGCTGTAATTTAATGGTCGGCGTAATAATCCATAACATGATTCTCGATTATGAACTTTTCACCCGGAGATACATTATACCAGGGGTCGGCAATCATGTCTCTCCGGATGTTTCATGAAGTCATGGCCAAAAATTTTTGTACCCTTGCATTACTGTTAATGATGATGCATCGCTTCGTCCAAAAAATTGTTGCAAATGTTTAGGCATTCTCATAACAAAAACGTGGAGGAAAAAAAGCCAGATCTGACACATTCCATTCATAACCCCAAAAATGGACTGGACAAAATTATTGGCACCCTCAATTTAAGATTTGGTAGCACACCCCTTGGCAAAAATAACTGAAATCAACTGCTCCGTACAACCATCAATGAGTTTCTTGCACATCTCTACTGGAATTTTGGACCATACTTCTTTCTCCAACTGGTCCAGGACTCTTGATTGGAAGGTTCCTCTTCCTAACTGCTGTTTTGAGATCTCTCCACACGTGCTCTATGGGATTTAGATTTGGATTCATTACTGGCCAGTTCATTACTCTCCAGCACATGGTCTTAAACCATTTCTGGGTGCTTTGGGTAATTGTCCTGCTGTAAGACCATCGAGATATACACAAAAATAACGTGAACTAACCGGTAAAGTCAAACCCAAAAGGCAGGGGTGGGATTCAGCTGTAAAAGAAATAAAGATGAATTTCACCTCACACATCAGATAGTCCTGTAATATGTATGATTTTTTTTTAAGAAGTATGATTGGTGTAACAGATCTCTGTATCCTGACTGTGTCACATCTTTTAATGCTGCTTCCTTGCTGGACCCCCATTATCTCGCCAGCAGACTTACGTGCCTTTCTCCAGACCTTAGCCGAAGCTTAAGAACAGGTATACACAAAGAGCCTTGCTAGCATCCCCCAGAAATGAGGCTATACGCACATATGAAGGTATAAAACAGCAGCACTTGCTCTGCCTTTAATGGAATAATGTATACAGTGCTAGGTGGAGCCTGACAGTCAATGGAAACCGATGCCCTGGCCTCCCACTCAGGGGTCAAGTCTAGGGGGAATGTGTGGGAACCGGAGTTCCTGCACTATTTTTGCAGAGGGAACTTTGTTCCCTTTTGTTCCACACATTATAAAGCTTGTATTCAGGTGTCCAGTCACATATTTCTCAGTTAAGTCACAATAAGAAAATGATTTAGCATATATTTTTGCTAAATTCCATATATCTAAACTTAAATATATAAGATGTGAGTGTCTCTTTGTGTTAAGTACGAAATGATAATTGCTAATGGGAGAGAGAAATCTTGGTGAGTTCCTACACTTCTTTTTTAGGACTTGAAACCTGCTCCCACTGCACCTCCTCATAATCCCTCCCCTAGAATAATGTTCAGGCGGTACTGCACTCCAGTCTGCTTCTCAAAGTATGGGGCACAATCCGACCAGGGACAGACATTGGGATAAGCAGAATATTCATTTAAACATTTAACAGATAATAACAAATTCCAGATAGGGGGAGTAGGAAAAGGCAAAGATAACCCACCCAGTAACCCTATCAGCAGATAGAAACATATACATATAGACAATAACAGTATTCATATATCACACAGATGACACAAACACCCTGCACCCTACAGGTACAGGGTGACTTCAATTTAGGAGAGGACAGGGTGGACAATATACAGTATCTCACAGAAGAGAGTACACCCCTCACATTTTTTGTAAATATTTTATATCTTTTCATGTGACAACACTGAAGAAATGAGACTTTGCTACAATGTAAAGTAGTGAGTGTACAGCTTGTATAACAGTGTAAATTTGCTGTCCCCTCAAAATAACACACAGCCATTAATGTCTAAACTGCTGGCAACAAAAGTGAGTATACCGCTAAATGAAAATGTCCAAATTGGGCCCAATTAGCTATTTTCCCTCCCTGGTGTCATCTGACTCTTGGTGTTACAAGGTCTCAGGTCTGAATGGGGAGCAGGTGTGTTAAATTTGATGTTATCGCTCTCATACTGGTCACTGGAAGTCAACATGGCACCTCATGTCAAAGAACTCTCTGAGGATCTGAAAAAAAAGAATTGTTGCTCTACATAAAGATGGCCTAGGCCAGGGGTCAGCAACCTTGGCTCCCTGATGTTTTGGGAACTACATCTCCCATGATGCTCAGTCACCCATTAGGCTGTAGTACCCAAAACATCAGGGAGCCAAGGTTGCTGACCCCTGGCCTAGGCTATAAGAAGATTGCCAAGACCCTGAAACTGAGCTGCAGCATGTTGGCCAAGACCGTACATGTCACGTTCCTGCCATGCCCCCTGGTAGTGAGAGCATATTTGTCAGTCCTTGTGGGATTCAGGGTTAATCTGTTCAGGCTCTCCACCCATGGAGTTTCTGCGGCTGCCTTGGCCTGTGGTCACATGACCTGCCCAGCCCTATATATATGGCCAGCAGTTCCTTGGGTCCAGTATAGGTCTTCCTTTCTGTGTGCCTGCATCTGAGTTTTGGTTCTGTTATTCTGTGTATGACTTCTGGCGTATCTCTTGACTATTCTCTCGTCTGCTCCCTCTATACTGTATATCCTGTTGCTGATCTGGTCTGTCTGAGAACCGCTCCTGTGTATGATTTTGGATTGTATGACTACTCTTCTGGCTCCTAATCCCTGGTTTTGGCTGACAATCCTCCCTGGCGTCTAGACCTGGCTATTCCCTGATGATTCTTGTATATTCTTGTTTTTGTTCTGTATGTCTTGTATTCTGGTCTTTATGTATTGTTGCCCAGCAGCATATTGTAGAATATACAGTATATTAGAGGCCAGCCTAAGGACCTCATACATAGTCCAGGGTTCTGTGTTGCTGCTGGTCATATTGGTTGTTTTTCTGGTGTTTATTCCCTACCCTGTAATCTGTATAGTTAGAAGGATACTCAAAGACCTTACCCAGTACAGGGCCTCCTCTTGTGTCTGTATCCTGTCCTGTCATCTCTGATTCTGTTCTGCATCATGCAGCAAAGCACATAATTGCCTAAAGGGCTTAACAGCACTCTGTATAAAGGGCCGTCCTTGGCATCTTCTTGGGACGCTCGTGACAATACAGCGGTTTAACCGGACAGGTTCCACTCAGAACAGACCTCGCAATGGTCGACCAAAAAAGTTGAGTGCTCGTGCTCAGCGTCATATCCAGAGGTTGTCTTTGGTAAATAGACGTATGAGTGCTGCCAGCATTGCTGTAGAGGTTGAAGGGGTGGGAGGTCAGCCTGTCAGTGCTCAGACCATACGCCACACACTGCATCAAATTGGTCTGCATGGCTGTAGTCCCAGAAGAAAGCCTCTTCTAAAGATGATGCACAAGAAAGTCTGCAAACAGTTTGCTGAAAACAAGCAGACTAAGGACATGGATTACTGGAACCATGTCCTGTGGTCTGATGAGACCAAGATAAACTTCTTTGGTTCAGATGGTGTCAATTGTGTGTGGCGGCAACCAGGGGAGGAGTACAAAGACAAGTGTGTCTTGCCTACAGTCAAACATGGTGGTGGGAGTGTCATGATCTGGGGCTGCATGACTGCTGCCAGTCACTGGGGAGCTACAGTTCATGGAGGGAACCATGAATGCCAACATGAACTGTGACATACTGAAGCAGAGCATTATCCAGTCCTTTTGGAGACTGGGCCGCAGGGTAGTATTCCAACATGATAACGACCCCAGACACACCTCCAAGACGACCACTGCCTTGCTAAAGAAGCTGAGGGTAAAGGTGATGGATTGGCCAAGCATGTCTCCAGACATAAACCCTATTGAGCATCTGTTGGGCATCCTCAAATGGGAAGGTGGAGGAACGCACAGTCTCTAACATCCACCAGCTCCGTGATGTCGTCATGGAGAAGTGGAAGAGGACTTTAGTGGCAACCTGTGAAGTTCTGGTGAATTCCATGCCCAAGAGCGTTAAGGCAGTGTTGGAATATAATGTTGATCACACAAAATATTGACACTTTGGGCCCAATTTGGACATTTTCACTTAGGGCTGTACTAACTTTTGTTGCTAGCGGTTTGGACATTAATGGCTGTGTGTTGAGTTATTGTCACGTCCTCGGTCCCTGGGGCTCCCCAGCGCCTGGCAGCGCCGTGCTCGCTGGCTGGACACTAAGTGATATGCAGGCCAGGAGAGATTACGTGATTAGGTGGGACGCATCGTAATGACGCGGAGCCGCCAGAATTAAAAGATAGTTTAGATTTGCTCATTGTCGTGGAGTTACTTCCCCAGCGCTTACTGTGTATTTGATACCTGTTACTGACTCAGCTTTGTATATGAACCACGCTCCTGTTACTGACCCGGCTTGTATGAGAACCACGCTCCTGTTACTGACTCAGCTTTGTATATGAACCACGCTCCTGTTACTGACCCGGCTTGTATGAGAACCACGCTCCTGTTACTGACCCGGCTTGTATGAGAAGAACCACGATCCTGTTACTGACTCGGCTTTGTATGAGAACCACGCTCCTGTTTCTGGTTCTGCTTTGTGTGAGAGCCACGATCCTGGTACTGACCCGGTTGTATATGAGAACCACTCTGTATGCTCTATTAACCCTTGCTGTACAGTTATTTTGAGGGGACAGCAAATTTACACTGTTATACAAGCTATACACTCCTTTCCTCTTTAGGAGAATCTTATCTTTACCTCAATCAATTACCTGAAGGGATTACTGGCAGGGAAATGTACCAAAGTTTTTCCTCCCTGCAACCTTTGACTATCTTTTTTGCTAGTGGGCCTGTATCTCTTTTAATTTCTATGATAGAGGATAGAAAGTATTTAAAAAGGCCTGTAATCACAGTCAGGCACTACAGCTAGTAGCCTGTGTTGCTCAAAGCTCAAAATACAAAACAAGGCGGTGACAAGACAAGAAGCTCAGATTGAGCGACTTCACACACACCTATATACAAAATGAAAAAAACACATATGCTCTTCCTACTGGTCAGGATATTTATACTGGTATGCAGGGCTAGACTGGGACAAAAAAAACAGCCCTGGACTCATTCAGACCGGCCCACTTTAATTATGCAAACACACACAAAAGTAGAATATAATACCGGAGTTGCTGAATAGCGATTGGGTAAAGAAATGCAGCGACTCTGAGGTTGAGTGTGCACCATGTCTTCAGTTGAGATGGATGTGCAGCGGGTTTCACTGGCACGTTGGCCCCAATATGAGACTGTGTCAGACTGTTCTGTTTTACGGATGATGAAGAAATTTTCACCTTACCCATTATGGCAGTGCGAGCCATGCTGTGAACCAGCATTCACACCGTCCCACTGAGCCATCGGCCACCGGGAATCTCCCTGTAGTCCCTATGACCAGTACATGCCTGCTGGTATTAGGCATCACTATAGTGTACCATTCGGGAGATAGCTGGGTTTCTTAAGGGCGCAACCAATGTTCTGCAGAGCGGCGATATATTTAATGAATATATACCCTAACGTGGGTTCTATTAGAGACTAGCTAGCTTTCAATACAGATGCTAGGCTAACAGAGCGCAAAATAAACACATAGGAATGTGAGCCTTTGTGGGTTCACAGTGGATAGGAAAGCATGAAGGAAAAAGGTAGTAAAGGCCCTTCGCCTATCTGTCCTCAGGAAAGTATATCTGTTCGTTGCAGTCCAGACAGTCCAACTTCTCCAGGATGGCACATCAATACATGCCATTGCCTGAAGGTTTGCTGTGTCTCACAGCACAGTCTCAAGAACATGGAAGAGATTCCAGGAGACAGGTAGTTACTCTAGTAAGCTGGACAGGGCTGTAGAAGGTCCTTAACCCATCAGCAGGACTGCTGCTCCTTTCTGCAAGGAGGAACAGGATGAGCACTGCCAGAGCCCTACAAAATGACCTCCAGCAGGCCACTGGTGGGAATGTTTCTGACCAAATAGTCAGAAAAAGACTTCATGAAGGTGACTTGAGGGCCCGATGTCCTCTAGTGGGGCCTGTGCTCACTGCCCAGCACCGTGGAGCTCGATTGGCATTTGCCATTGAACACCAGAATCGTCAGGTCCGCCACTGGCGCCCTGTGCTTTTCACAGATGAGAGCAGGTTTACCCTGAGCACATGTGACAGACTTAACAGGGTCTGGAGAAGCCGTGGAGAACGTTATCCTGCCTGTAACAGCGTTCAGCATGATTGGTTTGGTGGTGGGTCAGTTTTGGTCTGGGAAGGCATATCCATGGAGGGACACACAGAACTCTACAGGCTAGACAATGGCACCCTGACTGCCATTGGGTATCGGGATGAAAGCCTTGGACCCACTGTCAGACCCTAAGCTGGTGCAGTGGGACCTGGGTTCCTCCTGGTGCACGACAATGCCCAACCTCATGTGGCGAAAGTATGCAGCCAGTTCCTGGAGGATGAAGGAATTTATACCATTCAATGGCCTGACCTAAATCCAATAGAACACCTCTGAGACATTATCAGGGTTATTCAAAGAGATCCGAATGGTGGCCGAAACGTAACCGAACACTGAAATTCAGCGTACAGTTACCTTTCCTGGCCATTCGGCTATCCAGAGAGCAGACATTTCGCCAAATGCTGGTGTATTGCCTGCACATACGGTGCCTGTTCGTTGCCTGTTCGAGGGCAGTGATTCCCCATAGAGAAGCAATGATTTTGTCTATTCAGAGAACAAAAACCAGCAGTGAAAAGTTGCCGAATTGCCCTGCTGTTCGGTGGTTTCATTCGGCTGATATCCCATAGGATATCCTTTGGATCCCCTTATCTCCAGATCTGTGGCGGCTAGAGGGCCATGTATGACATTATTAGAAAGGCCTGATCATGGCCTTTTTACAATGATACCAGGTTTGTTGTAAAAATAAGATTAAAAATTAATTAATTTAAATAAATAATAATAAAAAATAAAAAATTGTTGTTTTTTTTTTGTCTGGGGTGGTTTAGTTAAATAGGACCTAGGCTGTCATCTAAAAATAATGAGCAAAAACGATCATAAATGAAATTATTTAGCCGGGGTCTTTTTTGGTGGTTGTAGATTTTTGGGATTAAATTACGAAAAAGTGTGTTTTTACCATTTTTTCATCATATTTCATATTTTTTTATAGTAAATTATATGATATGATGGCAATTATGGTATTTTTAGAAATTCCATTTAATGGCGGGAAAAACGGTATATAATTTGTGTGGGTCGCATGAACGAGTAAGAGGAAAATTTGACCTAAACACTAACAGCGCAGAAACGTAAAAGCAGCAGCGGGCACAAAAAGACAGATTTGCGTAAAACCGCCCGGTCACTAAGGGGTTAATATCTATGGTAAAATTATAAAATATATCAGAAGTCTGTAGTTTTGCCACTAGATGGCAGCAATAAACTTCATATCATTGCATGACTAAATTCCTTTCTTTTCCTCACTGCGCAGGGACAGCAGAAGGAGACACTACACACGACAACCTATTAAAATAATCTAAACAGCCATATGTGATTCGTTCATTCCCCCCTTCCTGCTGTCCCTGGGCACTATGATGGTCGTTGAGCTTGGAGGCCTCCCATCTGCTCTAAAGGCTGTTGATTATAGCAGCTGCATTTATCAGGGATGGGCTTAAGTGGCCTAGTCTCAGTGTTCTTGCTTTAGTCGCCACCTGACTATGTGTGCTTGTACCATACATGCTGATTGACCATACACATAGGCCTAGAATTTTCCTTTGAGGTTTGATAAGCCTTTATAAAAAAAGTGCCTCTGCTCATTCTTTTCTGCCACCCCATTTTATTCTCTCTCTCATAAAAAATATAACGATGAGCTCGTTCTGTTACAAAAAGTATATTGATGAAAATATTTTCATACTGAGCACTTGTTTGCTTAGTTACCGGTGTCACTGGCGCTGTCCTAGTGCTCTGCATTAAATAGTGTGACCTAACATCTGCAATCATATTCTATGTCCCTGGGCCTCTATGCCAACTTGATATGCTGTAGATGATAGATCTTATATGCATCTTATATTCCCTGGCAGTCGTATAAGGCTGTAGTTTTTGCTATCCCTTGTGCATTCAAAATATTTTCACAATGGGAAGAGCCTGATAAAAACTTGTGATATTTAATTCCTCTAAACATCAATCATCCTTTTTCTAGCTGTGGATTAGACAGGTGATACAGCCCAGTTTATTGGACAGATAACCTTGTACATCATGGAAAAGTGAGGAGCTGATCTGACAAAGGAAATGAGCATCTACTCTTACCCCTTCCTCGTTTTGTTACCAGAATTAATGAAACAGAAACAATTCAATGTACGGAAAATCTTCCATCACACGTTTTGTTTTTCCTTAGTTTCGCTGATGTGGCAGGTCCTTCTCATTGGATTCAGGTGAAAAAGAATTAATTAGTAATATTACACTTTCTAATTACATGAGGAATGTTATCAATACATCTGTGAGCCTCACACCAGCCTTCCCTGACGGCCACCTCCCCTCTTTGTCTTTATTTGGTTTGTCATTAGGAGTTGATATATATATATTGTGAGCTGGGAAACAGGTAGCGGGTGCAATTGCTCTCTGGGGTGAGCACTCTCGCAAGGTTCAGAGACCAGACCAGTGACTTTTCTTCAAATGGTGGTACATTTATTGCAGCAACCCACAGGTTATACACCACACTGTATATTGCTCAAAATAAACAGTTCAAAAGCAAAGAAAATTCCTAGCCGTGTCCCGGCACTAACTAAACATACAATAGCCCTGACTAACAACCTTTGCAAACCTAGTGTTTGTTAGGCTTCAGCAAACTAGCATGACCAACCTTGTGCTTCAGCAGATAGAGACCGTCTGCTCCCCAGACTCCAGATCCATGTCTGTTTGCCTCACCTGCACTAAATTGCCACTGAGGCAAAGTGCAAAACCAGGTGCTTAGAGGTTCCGGAAGGTGTAAGAGAGAAATCTGGGTGACACATAAACCCCGGACAGGACCTTTCCTTGCTCTCTACATGATGCCCTGTTACATACCCTCCCCCCTTGTTTCAACCCCCTGGGTGGAACACTGTCAGCTACACAAGCGTAGACTCTGGACAGAGCATCTACATTGGCCATTTTTTTACCCGGGCGATGCTTCACAGTGAAGCTGTAGTCCTGCAATGCCAGAAACCAACGGTTCACACGTCTATTGGTCTCCTTTTTTAGAGCCATCCATTTGAGGGGAGCATGGTCAGTCACCAGATCAAACTGGCGCCCTAATAAATAATATCTTAAGGCATCCAATGCCCATTTAATAGCCAAACCCTCCTTCTCAATCACTGCATATTTCTGTTCATGATCGTTTAGTTTTCTGCTTAAGTACACTACAGGGTGTTCCTCACCATTATGTACCTGTGACAAAACTGCCCCTAGACCAACATCAGATGCATCAGTTTGGACTACAAAGTCCTTGGAAAAATCAGGGGAGTAGAGGATTGGCTGTGCACAAAGAGCCCTCTTCAGGACCTGGAAAGATTCCTCAGCTTCTGGGGACCATTTGACCATTAAATTCTTCCCTTTGGTAAGGTCTGTCAAAGGGGCTGCAAGAGTTGCAAAGTTTGGGATAAACCTCCTGTAGTATCCCGTTATCCCAAGGAAAGCTCTGACTTGTTTTTTACTGGTGGGACGTGGCCACTCCTGAATGGCTTCTACTTTGTTTAGCTGGGGTTTTATGACTCCACGCCCAATCGTGTAACCTAAATATTTGGCTTCCTCTAACCCCAGGGCACATTTTTTGGATTAGCAGTGATACCTGCTCTATGGAGAGTTTCCAAGACAGCTTGGACTCGAGGCAAATGAGATTCCCAGTCAGTGCTATGTACTACAATGTCATCCAAGTATGCTGCAGCATACTGTTGGTGGGGTCTCAAAAGTTTGTCCATAGCTCTCTGAAATGTAGCAGGTGCATTTTGTAATCCAAAAGGCATCTTTTTATATTGAAACGAACCCTCAGGGGTTACGAAGGCCGTCTTCTCTTTGGCACCTTCTGTCAGGGGAATCTGCCAATATCCTTTGGTCAAGTCCAAAGTTGTCAAATAACGAGCTGTGCCCAGTCGGTCTATAAGTTCGTCTACCCGGGGCATAGGATAAGTGTCAAACTTGGTCACTGAATTGAGCTTACTAATCATTGCAAAACCTCCAACTCCCATCTGGCTTTGGGACTAGGACAATGGGACTGGACCAGTCACTACTGGACTCTTCAATGATGTCTAGCTCAAACATTTTCTTCACCTCCCTACTGATGTCTTTCCTCCTTGCCTCAGGAATACGGTAAGGTTTAAGTTTAACCCGTGCCCCTGGTTCAGTAACAATGTCATGTTGTGTTACCGACGTCTGATCAGGCAGTTCTGAAAATTTTTCTCGGTTTTTTATTAAAAACTCTCTGACTTCCTGCTTTTGTGACTTAGACAGCGACTCAGCAATTTTTACTTCAGGGACCTGAGGGTGTTCAGTATCCAGCTGGTGGGTTATTGGGATGAACCCAGCAGCTAGCGATACTCTATCTTTCCAGGACTTTAGCAAGTTCACATGGTATATTTGCTCTGGTTTTCTTTTCCCCGGTTGGTGAATTTTATAATTTACTTCCCCAACTCTTTCTATCACTTCAAAGGGACCCTGCCACTTAGCAAGGAACTTGCTCTCAACTGTGGGAACTAATACCAGCACCCTGTCGCCAGGTGAGAAAATGCGGACTCGAGCATCCCTGTTATATATTCTCTGCTGAGCTGCCTGCGATTGAGCTAAATGCTCTTTTACAATTGGCATTACTACTGTAATTCTGTCCTGCATCTGCGAAATATGCTCAATAATGCTTTTGTGGGGTGTCTTCTCCCCCTCCCAGGTCTCTTTGGCTATGTCCAGAAGTCCCTGAGGGTGTCTCCCATAGAGTAATTCAAATGGAGAGTACCCTGTAGAGGACTGAGGAACTTCTCTGATGGCAAACATCAGATATGGAAGCAAATAGTCCCAGTTTTTCCCATCCTTGTCAACAACCTTTTTCAGCATGCTTTTTAAGGTTTTATTAAATCGCTCTACTAGTCCATCGGTTTGAGGATGGTATACCGAGGTTCGCAAATGCGTCACCTTAAACAACTTGCACAATTCTTTTGTCACTCGTGACATAAATGGGGTACCTTGGTCCGTCAGAAGGTCCTTAGGGATCCCGACCCGGCTAAACACCTGTAATAACTCCTTAGCTATATTCTTGGCTGATGTCTGGCGTAGGGGAATTGCTTCAGGGTAACGGGTAGCGTAATCCATAATGACCAGGATATACTGATGCCCTCGGGCAGACTTCGGAAGCGGGCCCACAAGGTCCATAGCAATTCTCTCAAAGGGCACCTCGATTATTGGCAAGGGTACTAAGGGACTCCGAAAATGAGGTAGGGGTGCAGACATTTGACAAACCGGACAAGATTTGCAATAGTTTTCAATATCCTTTTGTACCCCAGGCCAGTAAAACCTCTGTAAAACCCTTTCAGTGGTTTTCTCAGTACCTAAATGACCCCCAATAAGTGTCCATGGGCAAGCTCCAATACCACCTTTTTGTATGGTTTGGGGACCACTAATTGCTCAATAATTTCATTGTTCTTTTTATACACACGATATAGCATGTCATCATTACTAATGAAGTAAGGAAAAGAGAGCCTATTCCCTGGTTCAACAGGTTCCCCATTGATCATCATAACATTTTCCCAGGCCCTCACAAGAGTAGGATCCTTCCTCTGCTCACTACCAAAGTTCTCTCTATGAGTGTTAAGATCTGCAAACTCTAGAGTAGCTTCAGTTTCAACAGAGGGCGGTCTATCCTCATTGGCTATAGGGCCTTCAGATTCTTCCAATTCTCCTGCCAAAACAGAGAAGGGAAAGTCTGGGGACCCCCAAGAGGGATCCTCTGAATACAACTGCTCTGCAGCAACCATGTATTCAGATTCAGTCTCTGGTTTAGAAACTGTGGCACAGTCTGGGTGTTCCCAGAGTTCCCAAAATTCAGGAAAGTCTCTCCCTATAATTACATCATGCACCAAATGAGGCACAACCCCAAGCAAGTGCCTCAGATCACCCCGTGCGGTTCCAAACTTCACAGCTACTATAGGATACTCCCGAGTATCACCATGTACACACACTACAGCAACCTTTTTAGCCCGGAAGTTCACAGAGTCTATCAATTCAGCCTTAATAAGGGTTACTAAACTTCCAGAGTCCAGCAAAGCTGTAACATGCTTATCATTCACAGTTATTGCACACATGTGTTTTCCCTTTACTGGCACCGCGGTGCATGAAACCGTGGAAAACAAAGACTGCCGTCTTTCCTTGAAAGACAAGTCACACTGCATAGGCTCATCAGTTAATGGACAGTTCGCAGCTAAATGCCCAAGTTCCTGGCACCGAAAACATCTTACATTCCTCAGGTTAGGTCTGCTGACGGGCACTGGTGTTCCCGCTTTGGAATGCCAACCTCCCCGGTTTAAATCAGCAGTTTTTCCCTCTGCCTCCTTGCCACGCTCACCACCCACTTTCCCTGGAACAGTCTTACCAATTGCCGAGGGAGGCCTTGGTTTTGGGCGGAAAGTCCATGGGCTCACCGGGGAGGCGTTCAAGTCCTCAGCTGCAAAGTACCTCTCAACAATCTCCACAAGCTGATCCACTGACTTGGGGTCCCCTTGGGTTACCCACTTTTGCAAGACGATCGGTAAGGATCTTAGGAATCGATCCATGACTACCCGCTCAATGATCTGTGGCCCCGAGAGGGACTCCGGTTGCAGCCATTTTCGGACCAGGTGGATGAGGTTAAACATCTGTGACCGCGGTGACTTCCCAGCTTGGTAGGACCAGTTGTTAACACGCTGTGCTCGCACTGCCAAAGTAACACCTCGCCGTGCTAGTATCTCCAGCTTGACCTTGTCATAATCCATGGCATCCACAGACTCCAAATCATAATATGCTTTCTGTGATTCACCGGTTAGCAAGGGCGCCACCAATCCTGCCCACCGTGTCTTCGGCCATGCTTCCCTCTCAGCGGTTCTTTCAAATGTTAACAGGAAGGCCTCTGGATCATCCTCTGCAGTCATCTTGGAAAGGAAGCGACTGACATGGATGGGTGAGGAGTTGTCAGAAGAATCTGCAGCTTGCAGGGGAGACCTCTGTGCCAGAGTCTGTACCACCTCCGTCAGAGTCTTGCGATCGCCTTCAGCAGCAACTGCAAGCTTTTCAAATAACATTTGTGTCTGTTCCTGTACAGCACTGATCTGCTGCTGCGTGTGCGTGTGCAGCACCTGAGTTTGCTTCTGCAGAGCATTTAACATGTCCCGCTGTGTAGCATTAGCCTGTTGCTGTGCTGCATTAGCCAACACCAACTGTTTTATAACATCCTCCATTTTTTTTTTTTTCTCCTTCTTCACTTCAGTAACTGGCCTTTTAAATAGCAGGTTCTTGCTATCACTTGCCCGCTTTCTCCACCATATGTGAGCTGGGAAACAGGTAGCGGGTGCAATTGCTCTCTGGGGTGAGCACTCTCGCAAGGTTCAGAGACCAGACCAGTGACTTTTCTTCAAACGGTGGTACATTTATTGCAGCAACCCACAGGTTATACACCACACTGTATATTGCTCAAAATAAACAGTTCAAAAGCAAAGAAAATTCCTAGCCATGTCCCAGCACTAACTAAACATACAATAGCCCTGACTAACAACCTTTGCAAACCTAGTGTTTGTTAGGCTTCAGCAAACTAGCATGACCAACCTTGTGCTCCAGCAGATAGAGACCGTCTGCTCCCCAGACTCCAGAGCCATGTCTGTTTGCCTCACCTGCACTAAATTGCCACTGAGGCAAAGTGCAAAACCAGGTGCTTAGAGGTTCCGGAAGGTGTAAGAGAGAAATCTGGGTGACACATAAACCCCGGACAGGACCTTTCCTTGCTCTCTACATGATGCCCTGTTACAATATATACAGTATTTTTTTTCTTTAATGTATATTTGCTATGAAGAAATGCTCTGCCGTATAAATTGATGTACTCTGCTGTACAAAACATACTAATGATTGCTGTGGAGAAGCAGGTACTGCGGGCACAGCAACGTGGGTTTTCTAAGCTTTTTTTATTTGCAGCAGCAAAGGGGTTTTCCACAAACAGAGAAAATAAACAACAAAAAAAGAAATCCTATTCCCTATTGGGAAGCTAACTGACAACAGACAAACCTGTCTACTCCTGGGCCCACTAAACGGGTTCCCCCAGTAAAACAAAACACACTTTCCAATATAACAGATTCCTTACTTTTTCACCACAGTCTCCAACTCCTTCCTCCTTCTGTCTCCAAACCCCTCAATGAACTGGAAGGAACTGAGACTTCTTATAGGGAAGGGTGGGGCAGCTGTGGTGAATGAGCAATCACTCAGTTAACCCTGAACTGGGAAGGTGGCTACTTCCAGCCTTCTACTCAGGTACCGGCCCTCACATAGCCTGCCCCGAGTGAACCCGTCACACATCCCCCTCCCCAGCGCAACACCAGGGTGAGAAGCGACCACAGCGGAGAGCCCATGGGCCCGAGACAGCGCATCGGCGTTGCCGTGGAGAAGGCCCGCCCTGTGCTGCACCACAAACTTGAAGGGCTGCAAGGAGAGGAACCACCGAAGGATCCGGGAATTGCGGTCCCGGTTACTGTGCATCCACCTCAGAGGGGCGTGGTCGGTGACCAGGGTAAACTGCCTGCCCAGTAAATAGTACCGTAGCATCTCTGTGGCCCATTTAATCGCTAGACACTCCTTCTCGATCACGGCATAGCGCTGTTCCCGGGGCAGCAGTTTCCTGCTCAGGTAAAATACCGGATGCTCCTCACCATCCCCATACTGCGAGAGCACAGCCCCCAAACCAACCTCTGAGGCATCCGTCTGCAGGAAGAACTCAGTCCCGAAGTCCGGTGCCACGAGGATGGGCCGGTCACATAACGCAGAGCGCAGATCGCCAAAGGCCTCCTCAGCCTTACCGTCCCATCTCACCATATCGGGGCCTTTGCCTTTAATAAGGTCGGTTAGCGGCGCCGCCCTAGTCGCAAAATGGGGTATGAATCGGCGGTAGTAGCCGACAATCCCTAGGAAGGCCCTCACCTGTTTTTTTCTAAGAGGTTGAGGCCAATTCCGTATTGCCTCCACCTTATGGACTTGGGGTTTCACCGACCCCTCCCAACCACATAGCCCAAGTACTTAGCCTCCGCCAGCCCAATAAAACACTTGGGGGGTTGGCTGTTAGACCGGACCTTCTGAACGTGTCGAGCACAGCCTCAACCTTCGGCAGATGGGACTCCCAATCCGTGCTATGGATGACGACGTCATCCAGGTATGCCGCAGCGTACTGGACGTGAGGCCTGAGCAGCTTGTCCATGAGCCGCTGGAAGGTGGCTGGGGCTCCATGAAGGCCAAAGGGCATAATTCTGTAATGAAATAACCCGTCTGGGGTGGCAAAGGCGGTTTTCTCCCTGGCCCTTCCGGTTAGGGGTATCTGCCAATACCCTTCGTCAGATCAAGAGTCGAGAGGTATCTGGCCTTTGCCAATCTCTCCACCAGCTCATCCACACGGGGCATGGAATAGGCATCGAACTTGCTGATTTCATTCAACTTCCTGAAGTCGTTACAAAATCTGGTAGAGCCGTCTGGCTTTGGCACCAAAACGATGGGGCTGGACCAATTACTGTGGGATGGCTCAATGACCCCAAGCTCTAGCATTTTCTTGACTTCTAGTCTGACTGCCTCTCTTTTGGCTTCCGGTATCCGGTAGGGTTTCAGTCTGATCGCTACACCGGGTTCGGTCACAATGTCGTGGAACACGTCATGTGTTCTACCCGGTACCGGTGAGAACACATCCCTATTCCTCTCGACCATTCGGTTGACTTCCTCTACCTGGCAAGGAGTCAGCTCAGGGGAAATAGCCACCCCCGGCTCTGGGGCCTGAGGACCGGACTGGGCATGGCCGGTCTGGGACACGCAGGCCTCTCTGTCTTGCCATGGCTTCAGGAGATTAACATGGTAGATCTGCTCCTTCTTCCGGCGGTCAGGCTGCCTAATCCTGTAGTTAACAGGGCCTGTCTGTTCCAGGACCTCATATGGTCCTTGCCAATGAGCCAGAAGTTTGCTTTCTGCAGTCGGGACCAGTATCATCACCCTGTCCCCTGCGAGAACTGTCTTGCGGTGGCCTTCTGGTTATAGATATGGGATTGGGTCTCCTGTGCCCTTTCCATATGCTGGCGTACCAGGGGGATAACCCGAGCCATCCGCTCGCGTATGCCTACAACATATTGTATCGGGTTGGTTCCGGTCACTCCCTGCTCCTCCCAGGTTTCCTGAGTATATCCAGCAGACCACGTGGGTGCCTGCCATATAGGAGTTCGAACGGAGAGAAGCGGGTCGAGCTCTGGGGAATCTCACGTATAGCAAACAACAAGTACGGCAATAACATGTCCCAGTCCTTTCCTTCCCTGTTAACAACCTTCCTCAGCATTCCCTTTAGGGTGCGGTTGAACCGCTCGACAAGCCCATCCGTCTGCGGGTGATACACGGAGGTCTTTAGCGCCTGTATCTTTAACAAGTGACACAGCTCTTTCATCAGACGGGAAACAAAAGGAGTACCCTGATCGGTCAGGATCTCTTTCGGGATGCCCACTCGTGCGAATACCTGAACCAACTCTCGGCAATGTTCCTTGCATTTGCTTTGCGCAAGGGAACGGCTTCAGGATACCGAGTGGCATAATCCAGGATCACCAATATGTACTGGTGTCCACGTGCGGATTTTTCTAACGGACCCACAATGTCCATTGCGATCCTTTCAAAGGGGACATCAATGACCGGGGGGGTATGAGAGGGGCTCTCAAGTGTGGCTTAGGAGATGCCAACTGACATTCGGGGCATGAGGCACAGTACCGTTTCACCGCCTCATAAACCCCCGGCCAGAAGAACCTGCGCAGGACCCGCTCCTGGGTCTTCTCAACCCCTAAGTGCCCTCCTAGCACATGGGAATGAGCGAAGTCGAGTACCTTCTGGTCTGAGAGGACGGAACCACCAACTGTTCAATTTCCTGACCTCCCTCCATGATGACCCGGTACAACAGATCACTCTTCAAAATAAAGTACGGATAACTCTTTATTGCCCCTTCCACCGGCACCCCGTTCACCTCAATCACCCTGCTTCTCGCAGTCTGTAACAAAGGATCACTAGCTTGGTCGTTCCCAAAAACAGTGTCCCGGAAACCCCTCCCCCTGAGTCATTCCCATCAGAGGTAGAGCCCCCAGAGTTAGGAGCCTCATTCACCTCCTCACTCGTATGTGTTACAGGGACCCCCAATTCTGTCTCTGTCACCTGGGTGGCCACCCCCTTTTGAGATCTTTTGGCCGGGGTGTTCACCAGAGCCTCAGCCCGAGCTCTGGTAAAGCCGTGTTTGGCTTCTCGCCTCTCTCTGCGTGTTTTCCGGGGTTTAGGAGGTTTCTGACAAAAAGACGTATCGTGGAATGGGAACACCTCGGTGATGTCGTTAGTACCCTCATCAAGGTCGGCAGTGGCCGTACCAACAGATAACCCCTGCAATATGGTCTGAAAGTCCGGGAAATCCCTCCCTAAGACAAGGGAATAGGGTAAGTTGGGTACCACCACAGCTGGGACAGACCGTACCCTTGCCCCCACAGAGACAGCGACTAACGCCGTGGATAATGAACGGTACTACCATGTACGCACAACACTCCCACAGTCTTATCTTTCTGTAAATTGGCCCGGCCCACCAGTTTGCCTGACACCAATGTTATGGCACTACCGGAGTCCGCAAGTGCCACTGCCTGTAGTCCGTTCAGCAGGACGGGCACTCGAAAAGTCTGAGTCCCTTCCACCAGGCCAGTCATACATATCAGTCCGCAGAAATTCCGGGGGTCCTCACCAGCCCACACTGCATGGGCTCGGACGTGTTAGGACACCTGGCTCGAATATGTCCCAGTTCGCCACACTCAAAGCACTGTATCGAGTTCCTTTGTTGCTCATTCCCTCTTCGAAAAGTGTTGCTGTGGTCTGAGTAACGCACTGGTCCCCCAGGTGCTGGCAGGATTGCCGACCCGTTCGACCTAGTTGTGGAGCCGAAGACTTTTTGAGGCTGCTCCTTTCTATGGGTGGGGATGCTCCCCACAACGACCTTTGGCGACCTCCTGGGCGAGTCCTCGAAGTCTTTTGCAGCCAGGTAGCGCTCTACTTGGGCCACCATGTCATCATAGGTACCCGGGTTCCCTTATCCCACCGCTGCCACCACTTGTGGAGAAGCAGGTACTGCGGGCACAGCAACGTGGGTTTTCTAAGCTTTTTTTATTTGCAGCAGCAAAGGGGTTTTCCACAAACAGAGAAAATAAACAACAAAAAAAGAAATCCTATTCCCTATTGGGAAGCTAACTGACAACAGACAAACCTGTCTACTCCTGGGCCCACTAAACGGGTTCCCCCAGTAAAACAAAACACACTTTCCAATATAACAGATTCCTTACTTTTTCACCACAGTCTCCAACTCCTTCCTCCTTCCTCCTTCCTCCTTCCTCCTTCCTCCTTCCTCCTTCCTCCTTCCTCCTTCCTCCTTCCTCCTTCCTCCTTCCTTCTTCCTTCTTCCTTCCTCCTTCCTCCTTCCTCCTTCCTCCTTCCTCCTTCCTCCTTCCTCCTTCCTCCTTCCTCCTTCCTCCTTCCTCCTTCTGTCTCCAAACCCCTCAATGAACTGGAAGGAACTGAGACTTCTTATAGGGAAGGGTGGGGCAGCTGTGGTGAATGAGCAATCACTCAGTTAACCCTGAACTGGGAAGGTGGCTACTTCCAGCCTTCTACTCAGGTACCGGCCCTCACATAGCCTGCCCCGAGTGAACCCGTCACATTGCACATACTATAAATATACAAAAAAATGGTATCCATGCTATTGATGCTCCTAGATTGTAAGCCTTTGAGCATATTCCTCTCTACTATTCTGTGTGTTTAACTTGTATGTATATTTGTTATATTGTCTCACCCATTTTACAGTGCTAATGAACTTGTTAGCGCTTTATAAGTACCTGTAACTGATGCAGGAGGTCCTTGCATAGGCCAATGAAGACTGATTGGAGTGGAAAACATTTTTTTCCTTAATGTCTTTTTTTTTTTCTCATGTCCAATATATCAGGGTGTGTATACACAGCTGAGAAACCCCCCCCCCACAAAAGTGATCCCACCAGCTGCGTATATGCAGCTACAGAGCAATAAAACAGAGCGGGCATCAGGGAGAGGAGGCAGTCAGCTGTGCTACCCAGCGGCGAGTGTACCCCATTCTACTGGAGCCGGACGCTGTGTTGACAGCAGAGTGTGCTGGGTCATCGAGGAAGATGGAGACCACTGCCCACCTGCCAAGGGGACCGGTGAGTGACAATCCTGAGAGGCTGCACCCATGTGGGATTGTGGGCATTGCGTGGGCTGGGCCCCTTTTGAATGTCTGGGAGAGGGGGCATCAGCAGAAGAAGAGACTGGGGACTGTAAATGCTGACTGGGTTCTGATCCTGGGGCTTCAGAAATATGCTGGAGAAAAAGACATGTGGGGAGGAGGCCCAGTGTGCCCACTACTGAACAATTTTTCTCTGTGGACTGTGGTGGCCTGTTGCGTGGAACACTGGACACAAGGGGTGTCTTACCTCTTACCCCAGGACTATGGACCCACAACCCTGCAGCGACCGTCAGACCCCACTGATGGTGCTTGTGCGTTAGCACCCTGGACCTTTACAAATGGTGCAGCAAAGGGACAAAGGGAGAGGTCTTGTCAGTGCCAAGCGATCCGTTGGGATCAAATCTCTCCCTGATGCTCTGGAATGGGGGACATATGTGACGAAACGGCCGCCCCAATGTTTATTTGCAGTTATTTTGCATTACAGTTTATTGTCTTTGTCAGGTTCCTGAACCATGCCAGACAGCCCCCTTCAAGCCTTGCTCATCTCAGAACCAGCACTGAGATTCCTGCACACAAATGGTTAAAAGTGAAAAACACATAGTAAAACACTACACCACCTGACCTTGCAAAATAAAGGGCCCTGCCCTCCTCTCCACATTGTTCCAGCATTGTCTATCTGTATCCAGAGAGAGAGGACGTGTATGCTGGGGCTCCCCTGAAAACCTTGAAACTTACCAGTCCTTCCCTGCAGTATCCAGAATATTCAAGTTCCCATTTTTCCTGGTTTGTTTTCTGTTTTACAATCCCTTTACGTGTCCTGCCCCTCTGCTCCAAACCACCATTAGTGTTCCTGCAAACTCACCACTCACCATATATTTCTGGAGTGGTGCCTCACCGCATCCTGGGCTCAGAATCTTGCCATCCAGGTGCCATCCCGGTACCGGTACCTGACAGTCTTTGTATATAAGGTAGAGTGTTTGTTCTGTGTGCGCTATTATCTGATGTCTGTGTTACATTAATATTCCCTTATGTGTTTATTGTAGAGTATTGTTACGTGTACCTTCTCTCTGTATAGTGTACATCTCTGTATTAGCTGTCCTCTGTCTTTATACTGTACTTCTCTGTGGCTACCCCCTCTCTGTAAATTGTATTTTCCCTGCAGTAAGAAGATTCCTTTAAGATGAGAAGGCATGTGTAAACACTCCATTGTGTTAGATGGCTTTTTCTATTGTTCTCTGACTGGAGACTCTTGATCTTATCTATAATGTATTCTTTAAGGGGGGGTTGTCTCAACTGTTAACTGTGTGTATTTGAAATAAAGAAGCATTCTCCATTTGGATTTTGAATGAGAAACAACTACACAGTACGTGTCGTCTACTGTGTGTGGAAATATCTCCTGTGTACAGCAGAAAGGGGCGCTCAGACGGAGGGTACAGAGCTTGGGGTACCCAGGATCCGTAACACACTGCCCTCGAACAGGCACCGTATGTGCAGGCAATTTGCCAAGATTTGGCGAACTGCCTGCTCTCTGGATAGCCTTATGGCCTGGAAAGGTAACCGTACGCGGAATTTCAGTGTTCGGTTACCTTTCGGCCACAATTCGGAGCTCTTTGAATAACCCTCATAGTGAAGTGTCTTACAGTCTACATAGGGCAGTAAGACTGAACATGGCACCCCTATGGAGCCCTGCCAATGTCATAGTGAAAAAAAAATTAACACGTGGGCATGATGTGTTATGTCTTGGGGACGATCTACTAAATCCCCTACAATGATTAGGTAGTAAATGTTTCACAAGATTCTGAATAGTGCAATAGCTTTTATCATAAGTAGTCCTGAATAATCTGTGATGCCTGGGATCGCTTCCTGCTATTTAACTGCAGTTATTTCAGTGGAGTGCACTACCTGCATGGTTAACGCAGGAGGCAGGGAAGATGCTGCGCTGAATGCCGAGGTTGAGAGACTCCAGCTGGGAGTCTCTCAGGCTAGCATGCCTCAGAGTCGGGAAATAGATTGGTTAGAAAAAGAACGAATCCTAAAGAATGGATTGGGACGGACATCCCTATAAATACACACAACAATACTTCCAATTGTCTCAAAGTCATATCTGGTGTTCTGCAAGGTTTCATTCTAAGGTCTCCATATTTACAAATGATCTACCCAAAATGTGCAATTCCTCCACAGCAAAAATGTTTGCAGATGATATCATAATATACCCAAAGAAAAAGAACTCTATCCCTAAATGTAACTCTAAACCTAAAACAAGGAAAAATATTAACCAAACCTTAATTACAAACCCTATAGGGGTTATTCAGAGAGCACCAAAATGTCGCCGACATTTTGGTGCTCTCTCGTTCCCCGCAATTTGGGTAATCAAATTCCCCAACCCTGCAGTGAGTTCAGCATTCACCGCAGGGTCCCTGAAGTGCAGGGAAAATCCACAACCGCATGTGAAATTCCACTGCAAAACCACTGCATCAAACGGCAAAACCACCAAAAAACACCGAACACATCCAAAAAAGCCGACCAACCGCCGAACACAGCACCGACCAGCCACTGGAAAAAACCGATGAACGGAGTAAAAAAAATGATTGAACGTTTCAAATTTTAAACTCTGTTTGCAAAAAAATGTATTGGATGAAAATGTCTGGAATTAACATATAAGGTCCCATGAACAATAATTAAAAGGTCTGTTACAGAAAAAAAAAGCTGTTTAGAAAAAAATATGAAAAACCAAAATTGGCGAAAAAATCCTGAAAGATGCCTAAAAAATTATAAAAAAATTGACTTTTTGCTGCAGATTAAAAGAATAAGCGGTTTAATAGATATTTAATAAAAACAGGAATATTTTTATCATTGAAACCTATGGGATTTGCCTGAATAAACCTGTCAAATGAAACCACCGAACAGCAGGGCATTTCTCTGATATTTCTCTGCTGTTCGGTGTTCTCTGAATAGATTAACCATTGCTTTTCTATGGGGATTTCACTGCTGTCGAACAGGCACCTTATTTAGCTGTATACAAAAAGAAATTTGGGGGGTACACTCTAAAAGAAACAAAGACATATCATGGTGCAGAAAAATACACTCTAGAGGAATTAAGGCCCCAAAGGATTGCACTCACAAGATGTAAATAAAAAATAGGCACATAATCAACCAATTGCTACAATGTTACCGCTCCGCTGGATGCAGTCGGCCAGACTGGATACCCCGCGTCACAGGAAAAAACAGGCAGGCTGTTCCAATCGCAGTAAAAATTTAATAATAAAAAAGCAGTGGACACAAACTCCAACGCGTTTCGTCTATACAGAAAATAGACTTCATCAGGGAGGAAATAACACTGGACCATCCTTAACAATCTCTTTAAATAATGTGTAAAACAATTCTGGAACTCCGCGGTCACTTCCGGTACTGTACAATCCACTTGTGCATATCCGGAATCCGATCTTGTCTTTCCGGAAGTGACGTATCGGGTCATCGAACCTTCTTCACTAGCGTGCGTGAGAACGGATGTATCTGACGATCCTCCGGACGGCGACTCTCGCACATATTCATGGGGGATGTAGTCCATCTATACAAAAATAAATAAAACGCCTTTTCCTATATACAGTATTTCGGGAGAATTGGGCTATCCCAGATCTACAATATACTCCGGATAGGGGTAAAAAGCAATCGATCAAAAACAAAGTACCTATCCATAAAAATATATAAAGAAAAGAAGACCGAATGGATCCCACCTGTACATACAGATAATTAATATCTGGTGCCCATATGGCATCTCATAGGGGGGAGATTATAAGCACCCCTTAATGTCTAGGTCTAGATTGAGACCTCCCCTTTTCCAAGTGCCCATTCTGTAGATCCACTCGGTCTCCCTTCTGGCTAGCAACTTCAAAAAATCCCCTCCTCTCCAGTCCTTAAAAACTATGTCAATACCTATACATTTAAAATTTTGGAGATTGAACCGAGGACAGTTGTTAAAGGAACGCTGTGATCAATCCTGTTAAGACTAATATTACCTAAATGTTCCAATATTCTCACTCTTAGCTCTCTAGTGGTTCTCCCTATACATTGGTCTCCACAGGGACATTCTAGTAAATATATAACACCTTTACTGGAACAATTAATAAAACATTTTATCTCAAATTCTTTATTTGTGCAATTACTTTTAAAATTAATAGACTTTCTTAATTGATGCCTACAAGCTTTACAATCTCCACATCTGAAAAATCCTTTTGGTTTATCTGTATTAAAAATGCCATTATTTTTCTCTTTAATAGTGGGGAGTAAGCTTGGAGCCAAAAGATTCCTTAAAGGGACACTCTAAGCAACATGACCACCTAAGCTATTTTAGGTGGTCATGATGCCCAGAGTAGCCTGCCCTCTGTCCCCCCTCCCTCCGCTCAGCGGTTCAGCTGTAAATGCTGAAAACAGCTGAGAGAGGTGGAGGACTTTACTCCGCCCTCCCAGCTGTCAGTCAGCAGAGCGGGAATCATATTTCCCGCTTCTGCCGACTTTTGCCGAGTAGGAGACGTCATCGCGCTTTCAGCGCGATGACGTCTCCTACTCACCGCAGAAGCTGGCGGCTCCCTCTGAGGGTTAGTGTTGCGCGCATCCTCTTGCGCGCAACACTAATCCTCAGAGGGAGCCGGGAGGAAGCCTGCCGATTGGCTGGCTTATGTGAGAGGCGCGCATGCGCGCTTCTCACGTAAACCAGAAGCCAAGACGCAGCAAGAAGGATGGGAGCGGAAGAGGAGGGAAGTGAGTATAAAAAAAAAAAACAGCGCTGGAAACAAGTGGATTTTAGGGTAAGTATTACAGTTACAAAAAAAAAATCTAAAGATTTATTAAGGGAATAGGGATAGGTTAGGATAAAAAAACGGGGGGGGGTGATTTTTTGAGTAGAGTGTTCCTTTAATTCCTCTAGTCTAGGGTGTATTTTTCTCCACCATGATATTTCTTTTTTTTTTTTTTTAGGCTGGGGTCAGACCAGCGCACTTTTAACGTGCGTTCTGGCGCACTTAATCACAGCCGCAGTAGCAGCAAATGACGGGCAATGACGGCCAATATGCGAAGTACGGCCGCACGAAAGTCCGGCCGTGCAACGCAATTAGAATTTGAATGCATTTTTTCAAGAAAGCAGAACCGCTAGTACTGACGTACTGAGTGCGCAGCTGCGGCATAGCGGCGTGTGTGCGTGATTAGGAGATGTCAGACGCTGCTAATGTCCAGCCTACATAACGTCCAGACGCAAAAAGAGTTTTATTGACGATCCGTACAAAATCACGCCCGAAAATGCGCGTCATCTGACCGTTTTTGCGCATTCCGTGAAAAAATACGTCAATGCGTTTGGACGCACTTTTCACGTTCGCGGGGAAAAATGCTTTCGTCTGACCCTAGCCTTAGAGTGTACTCTTTTTGTATATATATCTGTACGACAGCGTCAATAGGAGGAGCCACACTTACTCCAAAAAAGCTAAGCTTGTTTAAACCCTAAGGCCCCTATTACATTCTTCGCGCATTTGTTTTTGCGCGTGCAAATGCGCTTTTGCGCGAGGGGCAAAACTCTTTGCGCTGAACGTTGTATTACAACGTTCGCGCAAACGATGCGCGTTATCGTTTAACGCGGATAGACCTGCGCGAGCGCGATGAACTGTGCGCGTCCTATACTTAACATTGTGAGCGCAAATTCGTTTGTGCGCTGGTGCGCGGATGGTATTACAATCGATGCACATCTTTTTACGAACGATGTTTGCGTGCATAATTTTAACGCCTTTGAAAAGCTGGTGGTAACTGCAAATAGCAAACGTTCTGGCCGAAACTAAATACACCAGCACGGGGAAAAAAAATACAGCACAGTATAGTTACACATTCTACACATACCCAAACAATAAAATTGTGAATTTGTGCGTTTTTTTTATTGCTGCAGCATATATTGTATACTCAGATTTACTTTGACAGGCGCAAAATCTAAAGTGAGTCAATTAAGGTAAATTGATGTCAATTAAGATTCTTAATTCTGATTGGCTGAATCCCGCAAAAAAAACAGTCCGCACACTGATTTACATGCGCTACGTTACTGCGCACGTATTACTCTTCGTTCTGCGCGTCGTTTTTCTGAAGGTTATTGTTGGACGGATGAGAAAATGCGTTCGGATCGTAATACCACCGTTAATTTTCGCACGATAACGCTTAACGCTGCGCGCAAAAAAATTGCACTGCGCGGACGAATTTGCGCAAAGAATGTAATAGGGGCCTAAGTGTGATCTCACGATTGTGTTTGTTTTTATCTACACCGTATTTAGCTGGAAATTCTCCAAAATTTATCGAACTGCCTGCTTTGTGAATAGCCGAATGGCCACGAAATTGCACCATACGGGAAAATGCACTGTTTGGTGCAAAATCAGGGCCAGTTCGGTTCACTCTGAATAACCCTATAATAATTGTACCTATTCCTAAATGTAACCCAAACCCTAAAAATCACTGTCTGAAAGCTATCCGATTTAGGAGCAATCACAAATTTTCAAGTGATCCTGAAATGTTTTGATTGCTCCCAAAAAACGCTTCAGGAAACTATGCAAGGTTTCAAATTCTGAAACCTCTGAATTGGAGCATTGTTTTTTTATTCTGTGTCATTTTTATATTGTCCTTTTCGGATGCAACCAGGAGATGGTGGCCTTTCCATATGATACAAGGACTGCAGGTCCTTGAAAGTTTCTGAAGAAACATACAGAGTTATCCAAAGAGATCCAAATTGCTTGAGAAAGGTAACCGAACGCTGAAAATCAGCGTTCGGTTACCTTTCCTGACCATTCGGCTATCCAGAGAGCAGGCAATTCACCAAATCCTAGCGAATTGCCTGAACATACGGTGCCTGTTCGGTGCCTGTTCGAGGGCAGTGAAATCCCCATGAAAATGTACTGCTTCGGCTACTCAGAGAACACAAACCAGCAGTGAAAGGTTCCCCTAATGCCCTGCCATTCGGTGGTTTAATTCGGCAGGTTTATTCAGGAGAATCCCATAGACTTCAATGTTAAAAATATTCCCGTTTTAATTCAATATCTAATAAACCGTTCACTATAAAATTCTGCAGTAAAGAGTCTCTTTATTTATAGATTTTTTAGGATACTTTAAGCATTTTTCTGAATTATTTTTTTTTTAAAAGTCCGATTTATTTTTTGTTTTTTTTCAGTTTACTTATTTTTTTTGTAACAGCCCTTTTTATTATCATTCCCTGGACCTCCTGTGTAAATTTCAGACATTTTCGCTCAGTAGTTTCTTTGCAAACAGCGTTTCAATTTCACATTCATACAAACGGTTTTGCTAATTTATTCACCTCCCTCGTCTGCGGTGTCGGCTGCTTTAGCTGGGTAGCTGGGTGTGTTCGGCTCCTGCTCGGGCTTTTCGACAGGTTAATCCAGATGTTTTTGTGACTTTTCTGCGTGCATTCGGTGGGTTTTGCGGTTAGTTTTCGTCGGGTTTGCGGTAGCGTTTCTCTGCAATTCGGGGACCCTGTGGTGCTTGCTGAATACACCACAGGGTCACCGAAATGGGATCGGCAAAAGGAACCGAATTGAAGAGAACGAAAAGTCACCGAACGTGCGCTGACTTTTCGAATCTCTTTGGATAACCCTGATAGTAAATAATTTAAAGTGCAAAAAATATTATTTTACCATTGACTAAGTTGAACCTTTAATCAGGGGTCTCAAACTCAAATTACCCGAGGGCCACTGAACAAGTTTTCATTTCCCATGGGGGCCAGATGCAAAATTTTAAACTCGTTTTTATTAAACTGTTTATTCTTTTCATTTACAGCAAAAAATCTTTTTATTATTTGGTCCTAAGCAATGGCATTGTCCAGTTGTCACATATAAAAGGAGCAATACTATTGCTATTACTCATCTTCTCATTTCCCACGCTGCGAGCAAGGTCAGTGTTTATACAGATGCTGAGACACCGTCACCCCAGACACACACACACAAACAAAGTCACCCCTGACACACACACAGGCAGTCACCCCAGACACAAACACACAGGCAGTCACCCCTGACACAAACACAGGCAGTGACCCCTGACACAAACACACAGGCAGTGACCCCAGACACAAACACACAGGCAGTCACCCCTGACACAAACACACAGGCAGTCACACCAGACACAAACACACAGGCAGTCACCCCTGACACAAACACAGTCAGTGACCCCAGACACAAACACACAGGCAGTCACCCCTGACACAAACACACAGGCAGTCACACCAGACACAAACACACAGGCAGTCACCCCAGACACAAACCCACAGTCACCTCAGACCTCCTGGGAGCAGGGTAATACATCTCACACAGGTCTTTCAAAGAGAGCAGAGGGCCAAAACTACCCAAAATGTACAGGAGGGGGCTCCCGCCTCCGTCCCCAAGCTCTGTCATATCAGTGTTGCCACCAGCCCTCTCTCGCCCTCGTTAAATAGACAAGACGCATGGACAGTACACTTGTGTCGGTTCCGGCCAGCTACAGCAGCTTGCAGTGTGTACACCAATGTATCTGTCCGCGTCACCGAGAGTGCTCTCAGGGGGCGGGGCTTTGCCTGCCGGAGGGGGCAAGCCTGTGAAAGTAGAAATTCGGGCTCACGCGGCTACCACAGTACAGGCAGGGCCAGTGGCGGCTCGTGGGTTATTCAAATGGGGGTTCACAATACATAAATTGTGAAAATTTTATTTACGTTTACGACATACTGTACAGGTTAAAATACATTTGTTTGTATGTATGCACACATAAAGAACAGTCCTATATATTACACAGTAGGTCTCCCTCTCTCTCAGCTCTCTGCCCTTTTCTCACCAGTCTGTGTGCCCTTTTCTATTTTTCTCTATATCAGCACTGTGACCTTTTTTGTTTTTCTCTAGCACCAGTGTGCCCTTTTTCTGTCTGTCTTTCTCACCAGTCTGTGTGGCCTTTTTCTCACCAGTGTGCCCTTTGTTTGTCTTTATCACCACTGTGCCCTTTTTCTGTTTTTCTCTAGCACCAATGTGCCATTTTTCTGTCTTTGTCACAATGTGCTTTTTCTCACCACTCTGTGTGCCCTTTTTCTTACCACTGTGTGCCCTTTTTCATCTTTATCACCTGTAACGCTCTTTTGCCACTGGAGGCTGCCCCCACTGGCACCCTCCAGCTGGGTTACACCTTCTTGCTTTACCTGTTGGTCCTGAGTTTCCACATTTTGGGAATAAGGATACATAACGTTGGCAGTGCCACCACCTGTCTTGGCATCCATGGCATTGGCATGGACTGTTTGCCCAGGCAGGAACATAATAATAACTACTACACAGTGGTATAGTAAGCAATATAAACTTGTATTGAAAGATAAACGGCACCATAAAAGGATTTGCAGGTAATACAGTAACTAACTAGACACAGCAACTGCTGTCTAACCTCCCAGCCAGGACCCTTCCAAACAACCTGGAACCACCCTGATCTTCGTCCTAATAACAGCGATGATGGTACCAGTTGGTGCACACAGAGGTGTCGGGCCCTTTAGAATAACACCTGGTTAACTCAGCTGACAGTGCAGAAAATGCTGTTGGTAAAATCCGCTCAGCGGCTGTGAGATTCTTCCTTAGTGTAGAGATGGATAGAGTGCCCTGTCAGCGTGACAGAGGGAGAAGATACTCGTTACCGCGCATCTTCAGCTGCTCATAGCCCCAGGGAGACCTCCAGGACTTCTCAGCATCCACAAAGGTTTGGATGATAAAATGTGAAAATAATTTTTTTTTTTAAAGCTGTAAATAATTGAAATCAGAATGGAAATGTAATTTTGTTTTTCATTTTTTGTTATAGCATTCTGACAGGAGATGACCTATACATATAATAATAATATATTATGAATCTGCCGAGTGTGCTGAAAATAAAGATTTATAGTTTGTCTGGGTTTTACGATAAAATATGACTTCAAATCGCATTTAAACATGATGACCACAAAACGGTCAAAATAAGCTCAGCACATGGGGGGTGAAATGGCTCAGCAGTGAAGGGTTAAATATGTTTGTCCATTCGGTGTTATTTACACAAAATAATCTTTGGACAAATATTTCAGATTAAAATTTACATCATTGAACTGAAATCAGTACAATGATATTGCTTTCTATGCATTATTCACTTATCGTGCTAACTAACAGGGTTATTCGTGCTGTCAGACTTTCCCCTAACTTCTCTTCCTTCAAACGCTCCCTGAAAACATTCCTATTTAGGGAAGCCTACCACCCAACTCAAAAACGATTTAAACAGAAAAAACACTCACCGATATGCAAATTGTGCTCAAATTATCATGATCAGAAAGTGGGACCCCAACAAGGGTCAACTGGTAGATGATGGAGTGGATACTCGCATTGCCTGAATGACGCAGGGGTAAATTGAAATAAATTCATGGTCTGTAGCAGTGCTGTGCATTAAAATTGCTGGTAGATTAGTGGGAATTGATGCTGATGGAGGAGCGGATGACAGTGCAGAGGCCTGTGAGAATGACCTAGATTTGGAACAGTGGGTTAAGGACTGGAAGACTCCACACCCACAACATAATATACCGTATTATTGACATTAAATATGTTAATGCAATACATTACTTGACCTCATCATTGCTGAAATCGTGAGATAAATACACAGACGATGCCAACAAGAGGTGTGTAATTAAGTTAATTATGAAGTATATGTTTCATTTTCCTGTGAAGGTGAATAGAGAATCTTATGTGCTTTCTTGGATGCTGTTGGTGATGTATTTCACTTGAACCCATGCCAATCTTATAACTTGTTTCTACTCACCTGGAAACGAACACTTGGGACCTTATGATTATATTCAGTATAATTATTACTAATTCTTACTATTTGTGCCGCCATAATTTTTGCCATGGGCAGGAATATAAAATAAGTACAAAGGGCTGCTGCAACAATGTAGTATTGTTCATGAATATTTTAATATTTTCTCTGGTGTGGTTATTTTGAATCTGAACTCTAACAGGTTATTATGTGATAATTTATGGGTGCTTTTTTAAAAAACAATTAAAGTAGATTTAAGGTGGTCATGTGTCTAAGAACCATTGCAAGAACCCTAAGATGTCTGGGTGATCTCCTTACAGTTTAAATGCTAGTAAGTATAACACTGGTCAAAAAAAAAAAATTCTGGCCTGGACTTTTGCAGCTGGTTTAGACTAATTTCAGGGTGCTGATTCCAAATCTGATCTCAGATTTGCTCTATCACACCTCATTTTTATGCTATCGACACACCCCATTTTCATTGATTTCACCTGAAATTACCTCTTTGTCACTTAATGATTGCAAGTTGTTCCGAGTCAGTGACTGCTTTAGTGTTAAAATATGGTGCTCCATTTTTAGGATAATGTGTTTATAGTATTGTTTTATGTAGATATCCACATTTATTTAACCCCTTAGTGACCGGGCAGTTTTACAAAAATCCTTCCTTTAGTGCTCGTTGCTGTTTTTATGTTTCTGCGCTGTTGGTGTTTAGGTCAAATTTTCCTCTAAGGCTAGGGTCAAACGAATGCATTATTCGCAGCGACCGTCAAAAAGTGCATTCGAGCGCATTGACGTATTTTTTCACGGAATGCGCGAAAACGGTCATACGATGCACATTTTCGTGCAGGATTTCTTACGGATCCAAACCAGGAAACTTTGGGTGTCTGGACGTTATGTTAGCCGGACATGAGCAGCGTCTGACGTCTCCTAATCACGCACACACGCCGCTATGCGGGCGCAGCGCACTCTGTACGTCAGTACTAGCGGTTCGACGTTCTCAAAAAAATGCGTTTGTTTGCCGCTTGCGTTGTGCGGCTGAACTTTTGTGCGGCCGCACTTCGTATATTGGCCGTCATTGCGCGTCATTTGCTGCTACTACGGCCGTGATTAAGTGCGCCTAAACGCACGTTAAAAGTGTGTTAGTCTGGCCCCAGCCTTACTCGTTTATGCAACCCACACATATTATACCCGTTTTTACTGCCATAAATGGAGTTTTTAAAGATACCATTATTTCCATCATATCATATAATTTACTATTTAAAAAAAAATGAAATATGAGGGAGAAAAAGGAAGAAACACACTTTCTTGAAATTTAGTCACCAAAATCTATAACCACCAATCTATCTCCTCTGGTGGGCTCCTGCCGATGATGTCATTGCACCTGCCGGTCCCCCTAAAAAGGCGTGGCAGGCTTCCAGCCTGCCACGGGAGCCGCCAAGGGAGGTAAGTATCGGGCAGGAGGGAGGTTAGGAGACCCCTGACGTACCATGTACGACTGTGGGTCTAAGGGAGACTTCCCAATCGGACGTACATGGTACGTCAGCGGTTGGGAAGGGGTTAATATTTTACTTCTGCAGGGTGTGATCTAACAATGGCTACAACATCCGAAAGAAGGAAATGCACTAATGACCCAGATATCTTCTGATACACCTGTGGCAGCTTCACTTTGCAGGATCAATTTGCTGTTTTTTATTGAAAATGCAATATTTGATATCTCAAAAACTTGATGTGATAGACAAAAACTGATGCCAGATTTGGAATCAGCACCCCAAAATTACCTTAAAACCGTTGGAATACCTTATGTCAGAAAAAGTGTGTTGACCAGTGTAATGTTCCCCTACGCTACAAAGCCTCAACCCCAGCAATATCCTGTGTGCATATCTGTAAAGGTAACTGGAGGAGAGGGCACTGTCACACATTCCTTTGATCCCTACATGCAGACACTGTCTGCCTACACTGCCGGTCTTTAGAATAGCTGAAAGGTATTTTAATATGATAGGTAGGTTTTTAATTTTTGCATTAGTGTGAAATTCCCCCCCCTTCCTTCTTGTTTCAGTACGGTGTCTGTTCAGTTTTGTCTCCTCTCAAGGCTAGTCAGCAGGGTGATTGAAATAGATATCCTGTGTTAACTTAGAAATGCCCGCAAAATCTTAGTGACATGATGTAGAAATGTATCTGCTCTGATTGGCTGTTATATCACATTCCTATGTATGTTAGGCGTGGACAGGAAGCTCTTTTCTATAACGAACATTTCTATTGGATGTTGAAATAATAAACGGATCTGACAGACAGGAGCTGATCAGATGATGACTTGCCAATATCTCGGTGTGGTTGTTTCCAATCGTCTCCTCTGATCAGAGTCGCGCAGCGTCTTACTTCAGTTTTGATATTTGAGAAGAAACTTGAAAGGGTTTATTGGTAATTATATTTGAAAATAGAATTTAAACAGTTGGTGTCCGCGATTTTGGGATTTGCCATTCAATGTACCTTACATAAAATGTACTGTGACACAGTCCAGTTTTAACCACGTCTTCTAGGGCAACATAAATATGCAGAGCCACAGTCTTTTTTTTTTCTTAAGCAAGACTTTTATTTACCTCCACCTTTCACAGGCAATCAGTGGGAGAATCAGTGGATCACAGCAAACATTTCTTTCAGCAACAGAGGAATAACTTGGTTCTTTTTCCCTGTCTCTCCAGCTCTCTCTCCTGGAAGGACAGACACCCACACTCCTCAGCTACAAAAGAAAACCTTCCCTTAATAAAGCCCAACTAAATGGGACCACACCTGTATGCCATCGTTGGCTTTATTCTCCAAAACCTGGCCTGGCTAGTGAGCCGGGCTGCTGGGATAGTGGCCCGCCCTTCTCTCCACTATCCCGACCCCAGGGACCCATAACACATTTTACTGGACGCTCTCCATTGCACCAGCGAAACACAAAATATATTTTAACCATCTCCCTGGGGTTATTTTTAAACACAGTGCACAAGGTCTGGTCTCACATATCGCCCATTCAGGACCATACCCTGCTTCCTGTCACACACCCTCCCCCTCAGCTCAAGACCATCGGGACGAGCGACCACGGACATCAGCGAATGCACCCGAGACAGCCCGTCGACATTTCCCTGTAGAAGACCGGCCCTGTGCTCCACCGAAAAACTAAATGGCTGTAGGCTAAGGAACCACCTCGTGACCCTCGCATTAGTCTCCTTATTGCGATACATCCATATGAGAGGAGCGTGGTCAGTTATCAGCCTGAATCTCCTACCCAATAGATAATACCTAAGGGTTTCCAATGCCCATTTGATGGCAAGGCATTCCTTCTCCACAACAGAATAGTTCTTTTCCCGCGGCAACAGCTTCCTGCTGAGAAAAAGAACAGGGTGTTCCTCTCCCTGACACTCCTGGGAGAGGACGGCCCCCAAACCAGCCTCAGAGGCATCAGTCTGGACTATGAAGTCCTTCGCAAAATCAGGGGACACCAAAACGGGATATACACACAGGGCCTCCTTCAGACCTATAAAAGCCTTCTCGGCTTCGGGAGACCACTTCACCATCACAGGGGATCTCGCCTTTGTGAGATCAGTGAGGGGAGCGGCTATCGCAGCAAAATTCGGGATGAACCGCCTATAGTATCCAGTTAACCCGAGAAAAGCCCTCACCTGTTTTTTTGTCAAAGGTTGTGGCCAACTCTGTATAGCCTCAACCTTCGTTGTCTGAGGCTTGACCAAACCTTTGCCAATAGTGTAGCCTAAGTACTTGGCTTCCGCTAGCCCAATGGTACTTTTTGTGGGGTTGGCCACTAGGCCCGCAGACCGAATTGCAGTGAGCACCCGCTGAACTTTAGGAAGGTGCGATTCCCAATCTGGACTATATATAACCACATCATCCAAGTATGCCGCCGCATATTGAGCGTGGGGTTGTAAAATCCTATCCATCATCCTCTGGAACGTGGCAGGGGCCCCGTGCAAACCAAATGGCAACACTGTGTATTGGAACAAGCCATCTGGGGTTGAAAAGGCCGTTTTCTCCCTCGCTTGGTCAGTGAGTGGCACCTGCCAATACCCCTTAGTCAGATCAAGGGTTGTGAGATAGCGTGCTTTCCCAAGCCTCTCAATCAGCTCGTCAACCCTAGGCATGGGGTAGGTGTCAAATTTAGAAATGCAATTCAATTTACGGAAGTCATTACAAAATCTAATGGACCCATCCGGTTTAGGGACAAGCACAATGGGACTGTTCCACTCACTGTGCGATTCCTCAATCACCCCAAGTTTTAGCATTTTCTCTACTTCAGTCTTTATAGCTTGCCTACGGGCCTCAGGTACTCTGTACGGCTTCAGACAGACCTTTTCCCTGGCTCGGTTATTATGTCATGTCTGATTATTTGTGTCCTCCCGGTATCGCTGAGAACACTTCTCTGTTTTGCCTAAGAAACACCTTAACCTCCGCTTTCTGGTGTACAGAGAGGGTGTCAGAGATGTTTACCTCGGGGTCCGTGATAGGGAGGTCCGTAGGCTTCAGGGCCACTAAGACCTCTCTATCCTTCCATGGCTTTAACAGGTTTATATGGTAGGTTTGCTCAGGTTTCCTCCTTCCCGGCTGGCTTACCTTATAATTTACCTCTCCTATTTTTCCCATCACCTCATAGGGACCCTGCCAGGTAGCCAAAAATTTATTTTCCACCGTGGGGACTAGAACCAATACCCTATCTCCCGGTTGAAACACTCTGACCCGGGCATTCTTATTGTAGCTATACCTTTGGGCCTCCTGGGCTTTCCTCATATAGTCTCTAACGAGGGGCATGACCGCCTCCATGCGGTCCTGCATTTGGGATATGTGCTCCACGACACTATGGTAGGGTGTCGTTTCCTGTTCCCATGTCTCCTTAACGACATCCAGCAGTCCCCTGGGATGCCGGCCATATAACAGCTCAAACGGGGAAAAACCTGTAGAGGCCTGAGGGACCTCTCGGATGGAGAACATTAAGTAGGGCAAAAGAAGGTCCCAATTCCTGCCATCTTTATCAATAGCCTTCCTTAGCATACTCTTAAGCGTTTTGTTAAACCGCTCTACTAAGCCATCGGTTTGCGGGTGATATACTGAGGTTTTTAGCTGCTTGATGCCTAGCAATTTACACAACTCTTTCATAACCCTGGACATGAATGGAGTCCCCTGGTCTGTTAGGACCTCTTTTGGTATTCCCACCCTGCTAAACATCAGCATGAGTTCTTTTGCTATGGACTTGGCAGTGCCATTGCGGAGGGGAATCGCTTCAGGGTAGCGTGTTGCATAATCGAGGACAACGAGTATGTACTGGTGCCCCCTCGCAGATTTAACCAGGGGACCCACCAGGTCCATAGCAATCCTTTCGAACGGGACATCGAGTATGGGCAAGGGCACTAACGGGCTCCGGAATCCTGGAGCCGGTGCAGTAAGCTGACATTTAGGGCAAGAAGTACAATATCTATTGATGGCAGCAAACACCCCTGGCCAATAGAACCTCCTGAGGATCCTCTCCTTTGTTTTATCGATTCCTAAATGTCCCCCCAGGATATGGTTATGGGCAAGGTTTAACACCGTATTCCTAAAGTTTTGCGGTACCAATAACTGTTTGACAATGTCCGTCCCTTTCTTTTCCACACGATACAACAGATTGTCAGACATTTCAAAGTGGGGGTACAGCAACAACCTCCCAGGCTGGGTCACATTTCCATCCACAACCTGGATATCATTTCTCACTGCCCCTAGGGTGGGGTCCTCCCATTGGGCCCCTTTAAAGTTTACCGGGCCACCCGCTAAACCCAATAACTCCGCCTGGTCAGAGTTAGCACCTGGCTCATTACTCTGAGGCGGTTGGGTGCCCACTAATACTGGCATAGGACCACAGGTCGTTTCGTTGAACTCATCATCTAGATCAACATCAGAAAAAGGAAAGACATAGCCCTCCTTGATTTGCCTCAGTTCAGGGAGTTCCCATAGTTCCAAGAAGTATGGAAAATCTCTCCCAATCACAACGTCATGGGCCAAGTTTGGTACCACCCCCACACAATACTTCAGGGTACCACACTGGGTTTCGATATCCACTTCAGTAGTGGGGTACTCTCGTTTGTCTCCATGCACACAGACGACCCCAAGTTTTTTCACATGGTTAAACACCACCTTAGATAGAATGGCTTTAGTCACCAGGGTGACCATACTCCCCGAATCCAGCAAGGCGTTACACCGTCTGCCATTAACCTTCACGGTACACCAATGCGGATTATCAACTTTACCAGCAATGTCATACCCAGAGTACAGTGAATGTGCTTCATTATAGTCCATGGGCTCATCGTTCATACAGTCTCTGGCTATGTGGCCCACTCTATGGCATTTAAAGCACCGGATTATAGGATTATATTTAGGTACTCCCTGTACCCCGGGAAACATGTCAGAGGGGTTTTCTGCATGTCCTTGCTCTTCTACACCCCGCACCCGCTGAACAGTCTTACCAGTTCGTGTGGCGTTCTGGGATTTAGGGCTGCGGGACTGAGTCGCTGAAGGCGGTTGCACAGCTTCTCCCGAAGCTATAAATCTTTCTACCAAGGTGATCAACTGGTCTGCGGTTTGGGGGTCTCCTTGGTTTACCCAGCGGCGCAGAGAAGCAGGTAATCCACGCTGATAGCGATCCATAACTAGGGTCTCCACTATTTTAGTAGCGGAGTTGATTTCCGGCTGTAGCCACTTCCTGGCAAGATGAATCAAGTCAAACATCTGGGAGCGTGCAGCCTTGTTAGAAGAGTACGCCCAGGATTGGAATCTTTGCGCCCGCACTGCGGTGGTCACCCCAGGCGCGCCATGATCTCTGTTTTTAATTTCACATAATCACTGGCCTGGGTTGGCTCCAGATCGTAGTAGGCCTTCTGAGGTTCCCCACTCAAAAAAGGGGCAAGTATGCTCGCCCACTCAGCCGCCGGCCATTCTTCCCTTGCTGCAGTTCGCTCAAAGGCCAACAGGTACGCCTCCACATCATCTGCTGCGGTCATTTTTTGCAGGTAATGGCTGGCCCGGATCACCTTGGTACCCTGGTAGCCATTTGCAGAATCAGACTCCAGTTTGTCTGATATGGCACGAATCTCCTTGCGTAGAGTACTGGTGGTAGTTCGCTGTTCCTCCTGGACCATGCCGATCGCCTCCACTTGGGATGTCATAAGCTGTCGCACTAGGACCTCTGTGCTTTCCTTCTGAGCTCTAGCCATAGCCAAAGCATTCTCCGCCTGGGCCAAAATTAGTCGCTGCAGGGTTTCCTGGGTCTCAGCAGTTCTCCTGTTTGCCTCCTGCTGTGCCGCAGTAGACTGAACCAGGGCTTTTACGACGTCGTCCATGCTGCTCGTGGTTTATATTGCCCTCAGACTTGGTGTGGTTATCCTCACACAGGGCACCATATGTGACACAGTCCAGTTTTAACCACGTCTTCTAGGGCAACATAAATATGCAGAGCCACAGTCTTTTTTTTTCTTAAGCAAGACTTTTATTTACCTCCACCTTTCACAGGCAATCAGTGGGAGAATCAGTGGATCACAGCAAACATTTCTTTCAGCAACAGAGGAATAACTTGGTTCTTTTTCCCTGTCTCTCCAGCTCTCTCTCCTGGAAGGACAGACACCCACACTCCTCAGCTACAAAAGAAAACCTTCCCTTAATAAAGCCCAACTAAATGGGACCACACCTGTATGCCATCGTTGGCTTTATTCTCCAAAACCTGGCCTGGCTAGTGAGCCGGGCTGCTGGGATAGTGGCCCGCCCTTCTCTCCACTATCCCGACCCCAGGGACCCATAACACATTTTACTGGACGCTCTCCATTGCACCAGCGAAACACAAAATATATTTTAACCATCTCCCTGGGGTTATTTTTAAACACAGTGCACAAGGTCTGGTCTCACATATCGCCCATTCAGGACCATACCCTGTTTCCTGTCACAGTACCCTTACATTTGCTTGTTCAGATTTTGCGAACTTGCCTCCAGGCTTGGTTTTTATTTATTTTCCTTGAAGTTAAAGCTATGGTTCAGAGCTTGTTCATTTTTTTTTTGTGCAAGGTTGGACACTCTTTGTCTTGGTTTGTTTCTGTCATTTTATGTATTGTAGTAAAGAAAAAATCGTTTGAGGACCTCACGTGTGTTGTTTGAACTCGCCCGCTGTGCTGAGTATATTGTATTGTATAATGCTGGAAATTGAACTCATAAAAAAAAAGAAAAGAGATGTTTCTAGTTGTATTGTCTCCGTTCTGTGTCTATCTTGTACTTCAATTCTGGTGTTTCTGGTAGTCCATATCTGCTTGTAATTGTGAGCATTTTATTTTAATTGATTAGGTCAGGTTTCTTCTCATATAGCAAGATAGAAGACAAAATAGCATTGCTTCCATTGAGAGCAATTTTTCTTTTGCATTCTTGCCTTTTTTTTTTGTTATTTATTTTTTGCGTTGCTGTATGTTCGCGCTGTCTTATTTTATAATTTAACTGATTCTAAAGGATTTGCAAACTGTTTTTTCTTTCAGATTTCACGATTGTTTTTGTTTTATTTATTTTAATTTTTTTTAAAAAAATTTCTTGCCATTGATTACGTTTGTTTATTTAAATGTTTGTCTTTACTAATTATTAATGTATGTGTTTATCTTTGATATTTTGTATTTCCTAGTTCTGATATTGGGGTTTTTCATATGCAATTTATGTATAGGGACTGCCTTTTTTACCACAGGTTGCTTCATATGTGTTTTTACTGCTTTGCCTTGAGTGGGAAAAAAAAAACAGACAGGAAATGGAGACAATAGCACCTTTCAATCGGGCTTGCTAATTTTTTTTTTCCTTCTCATAACATTTTGTAGGAAAAGTTTTCTGTTTGCAATATGTAGTCGTTAAAATTATATACAAAAGAAAAGATTTATTTGGCTGTGAGTTCTGGAATGTGTATAATTGTCATGCTTTAATGGGAGTTGTGATTGTAGCTGTTTGTGCTGGGTATTTTCGTGTGATTCAAATGTGTATTTTATTTGGTATATAGCGTATTGGATGGCTGGGATGATTCCAAGATTTTATGGAGACGGATGTGGAATAAAAACGTAATTATGGGAGCTGGATTTACTGTAAATGGATGATATAAGTTGATGTATGATATATATAAAAAAACTAGTGTATCAAGGTGATGGGCGTCGTCAATCTGCCTTAATATAAGTTATAAATTTTCCCAAAAGAGGCGTGGTCGGTTATTTTCCTCTGGTCTTTGTTTGAGCCCAGCACAAAGTGATTGACCACACACCTTAATATAGGTTATACGTTTTGCTAAAATGGCTGACTGAGGTCATTTACAGGTTTTGTAACTTGTATAATGGAATATATATGTAGGTTCATCATGATACAGTAAGCAAAGAGGTCATGTTTAATTGTTTACACTCTAAGAGGAGATGAAGTGATATAAAGCTGAAGGATTTGAGTGAAAGTTTAATGGAAAGTGCCTACAGGTTTTGTAGCGCTGTACAAAGGAAATTAGGCAGATTTCAGGTGAGAGAAGGTGTTTTTTTGTAAAATAGCTGCACAAACACCTCACATTTGAATGTTTGTTTTTAACCAATATCCTTAATAAAGATTGTAGTTTTAGATGTTTTTAAGAATCTTTTTCTCTGAGTTTCCTCTGAGAACTTTGTGCTAGTTAACGCGTCAAGTTTTAACATGCCCTTCTATACTTTATTTCCCAGTTTATGATATTTTTGTTATGTGGTTTTTTATTTTAATTGAAGAGCATTTTGAGGAAATTGGTGACCGTTGCAAAAGTAAAAAAAAAAAAACAGTTTTCACATTTTTCTCCTAGCCCCTCCATTTTCTCTCTCTCATGACCACTCCTTTTTCTTTGTGTCCAAAAAAATGTGTTGCATTTGTTCTCCATTTTAAAGTATTTTAACCATATAAATTTTAACGTTTTTGACAGGTTAATAATAAAAAAAATTCCCAAGTTTTTTACTTTAGGTGAAAATTACCCATGCATGCCAACTTTGATCAAGCTAGATGGAAGATTATTGATACTAATATTGATAAAGCTGTTGGAATTGAAGGAAATTTACTCAAACACATTATCATTTCACATTGCAATGTTACATCAACCGGATAATAAGGAATTATCAGACACCAGACAATAAACATTCTAATTTATCAACAACTCATCAATAAATCATGCGATTAAAGAAGATCATTGATTTGGCAATAAAACTTAAGATATGTTAGTTTTACAAAACTGTTATTTTCAACCAAGAAGACAAAGAAAGAAGAAGATAATGTATTTTTTATATGCTGATGTATTAACATTGTGTTGTCTAAGTGATAATTATTTTGTGTCTTTTATTATTTTATATTTTATTATTTTTGTTGTTCGGTTACAATCAATATTGTTCAAATTCCCTGACACATTTAGGATTATTGAACATCACATCCAATTAAAATTAGAGTTAATTAATGTATTTAGGATATATAATTTAATGCATTTGCATAAATACGTTTCATGACCTATATAGTGGTAAACGGAAAGCTTTAATTCGGTAAAATTGAAATTGTTTTTATTTTTTGGATTATATTTGAGGATTGGTGTGTTTTATAAACACCAGGTTTGTTTCAAAACACTGAACAAGACTGAATAGGATAGTAATTAAATATTTTTTGATATTTAAATGGGTGGATTATGCACTTCAGCTATTTCCTTTTTGAGCCAAAGTTGTGTATATATATTTTTCTCTAAATGCATTGAGTCAGATGTAGAATGATCTTTCTTTTTTTGTTCAGTGAGGCCCATAAGCTTTGCGGGGAAATTTTAAAATGTATTATCTGTGTCTCTTCTTGTGTAAATTTAAATTTTTATTGTTTTCGTGCATTTGAGAGTGACAATGAATGAATGGATGTATATGATTAGCGGGGTATACCATATTTTCTTTATTTATTTTCTTTATTGTTGCTAAAACTGTATCACATCATCAAGAAACCTGACAGTCACAATGACTGCATATGGAACGAATCATGGACATCTTGTGTCAAGGTCAAAGGTCACAGGTAATAAGCAACACAAAAAATGTGTTGGAGCGCAAGGAGACAGCTTGTTCAGGAGTCCCTATGGTGGGAGCTCTGATGACATTCAATGATTATGCGTCTCAAGCTGGGATGTTGAAAAAGACCAAACCTTGATCTCGCACTTTGGACTACGGTATTAGATTATGGAATTTTGTTTTATTTAATCCCCTAGATAAGTGTGAGAAAGGATTGGATATGTGAAAATGAGAATGTATTTCTTGAGTGTGTGTGTGAATGCAGGTGTGTATGCGTTTTTTTGAGTGAAGCTGAACATAGGAAAACACACAGATATAGATCTGACTCATGTTGATTATTAGATAAATGAACTTTTACATTCAAGTTATTATATTTTTCTTGTTCGGTGAATTATATTTTGGGAAATTGGAATAAATAGTTATTTAATGTCTAGATTAGGTATTTTGGCCTACGCTCCAAGTGTGGTTCACTGGAAGAGTGAATCTAGATAGATAAGTGTATCTTATGCTTATAAAGGGCCTCCGTGGGAAATCTTTTTCGTATATCCTAAAAGGTAGAGAGGTATTTTAAGAGTAATTACCAGATTTTTTCTTCCCCTATGAGCATCTAAAATGATCTAGAGGAATTAGGCGAGGATACTATGGCCCCAGATATAATTAGTTTAATTAATAGATAGCACAACGAAGGGGGCACCGGGTACTCAACAAAAGGGCATAACCCAAACAAACATGAAAAATGAATCAATTTGCACAAGGTGCAACTAGAGTACCAAGAGTAGGTTAATTTAATGATACACATGAACAAACAATGAATGAAAAATTACAAGGTTGGTAGTAGAGGGTGTGGAGGGTGGGACAAAGAACCACCAATCAATAAGCAGAAAATTGCGCAATGAGAAGGTAGAAGAACCTATACCTCGGCGGTTCAAGCCGCCTACATAACCAGTAAAATAGTAAGGAGTGCCAGACAACATATAGTAATCCCAACCACTGCCCTCACCAACCAAAAACAGTTAAAAACAACAAGAAGGCGTAGCTTGACGCGTTTCGCCCATATGGGCTTAGTCTAAAGCTAGTGTGCCTCTAGTATTCACCCCAATATATGTAGGTACCTAAAGTAAACAAATGCCGGTCAGCTGGACCAAAAAATCGGTATGGGGAAATCACTTCCGGGTACGCCGGCGATCACGTGACAATTGGGACCAATAGGATAACAGGAACATCATGGGTGCAAAATGGGCCAATAAGGGAGCAGTGGAGGTCACATGGGATCAATGGCCAATCAGTGGCTCCCAGTGTCCTCCAGGAATGATCGGAATGGACTCTGCGGCGTACCAAGCAACTAAGAAAGGGGCAGGAATGATAATAAAACACTGCAGCCTGCAAGGATACAATATAATGTCGCCATGAAGGCTATAAACGTGATATGAAGGATTGAACTGAATAACAGGATGTCCTAATGCCGATATAATAATGCCCAAGAGCACCAAAGCAAGTAACAATAGTGATATAACACTCCTTTAAAAGGAGATGAGGCCTTACTTAATGCTGATGTCCAAGTGAATTAAGGGGTGAAGAAATAAAAGCTAACAAAATAATGGAATGGAAATACTATTAACCAAATGTCTACACATATGAATGTCAATTGAAAAAATATATATATATGAATATACATGCTCACATATATGTATAGATGTGTAAATACATACATAAAACATAATTACAAACGGGCAAGAATAATGATGTAAAGAAACATAATAAAGGACATGTAATGAAACATAATGAAAACTAATGAAAAAGAGAAGGAGGGGGGCATGATCAAGACCATATGGTCAGTTGGTAGTGAACCATAATACTAGGCAACTAAATAAAAGGGGTAAACCCTTCATTAAGTCCAAAGGGTGACCGAGTATTGAGTTGGTAGATCCAATAGGCTTCACGTTGAAGTAATTTGATGTCAAGATTGCCCTTCCTAGGGCCCAATTTAATCTGCTCAATGCCCAAAAATTTCATGTTATTAAGTGAACACATATCGCAACTCTGGAAATGTCTTGCAACAGGGGTATCCTTAAGTAATTTAATAGATCTGACATGTTCCAATATACGTACTTTTAATGGTCGGATGGTTTTGCCAATATATTTTTTTCCACAATAACAGATAAGTTGGTACACAACGCCAGTGGAATTGCAGTTCAAAAATTGGCGGACAGAAAAGGTTTTGGAATTGTCAAAATTGGAAAAATGCTTGGGATCACGGGATACATAAGCACAAGCGGTGCATCTGCCGCATTTGTACATGCCCTTGAGTCGATTGATTAACCAAGAAGATTTGGAGGACCGGGGGGTTTGAAAATGACTATGTACCAGTTTATCATGAAGGTTAGTACATCTCCTGGCTGTCATAGAAGGTCGTGGAGTTAGAGCCCCCTTCAAATAAGGGTCCTGGGTTAACAATGGCCAGTAACGCACACATATATGTCTAATCGCGTGCCACCCACAATCAAAATTGGCAATCAGTCTAATAGATTCCGATTTTATGGTAGTGGGAGCATCTTGCAAGAGACCATGTCGTTCGGTGATCAATGCCCGTTTATAAGCGGACTTTAAAACCCGGTTCGGGTAACCCTTCTCTTTAAAGGCCAAACGAAGAGCCTCAGATTTACACTTGAATTCCGAAATGGAGCTGCAGGTGCGACGTAACCTCAGGTACTGACCTACTGGAATACCCTTGCGCAATGAATGGGGATGATGACTAGACCATAATAATAAATTGTTGGCAGACGATGGTTTTCGACCTTCTCATTGCGCAATTTTCTGCTTATTGATTGGTGGTTCTTTGTCCCACTCTCCACACCCTCTACTACCAACCTTGTAATTTTTCATTCATTGTTTGTTCATGTGTATCATTAAATTAACCTACTCTTGGTACTCTAGTTGCACCTTGTGCAAATTGATTCGTTTTTCATAATTAGTTTAATTGCCTAGTTTGTTTTATCCATTTTAGTGATCACGATTGTATATGTGATCAATGAGACGATTGAAAGGTATTTTAATATGATAGGCAGGTTTTTAATTTTTGCATTAGTGTGAAATTCCCCCCCCCTTCCTTCTTGTATCAGTACGGTGTCTGTTCAGTTTTGTTTCCTCTCGAAGGCTAGTCAGCGGGGTGATTGAAATAGATATCCTGTGTTAACTTAGAAATGCCCGCGAAATCTTTGTTACATGATTTAGAAATGTATCTGCTCTGATTGGCTGTTATATCACATTCCTATGTATGTTAGGCGTGGACAGGAAGCTCTTTTCTATAACGAACATTTCTATTGGATGTTGAAATAATAAACGGATCTGACAGACCAGGAGCTGATCAGATGATGATCTGCCATATCTCGGTGTGGTTGTTTCCATCGTCTCCTCTGATCAGAGTCACGCAGCATCTTACTTCAGTTTTGATATATGAGAAAAAACTTGAAAAAGGTTTATGGTAATTATATTAGAAATAGAATTTAACAATAGCTAAATAGGTAAACGGGACAGGCAACCGAATAAACAAAGTCAGAACAAGCCGAAGTTAGGAACCTGAGCAGATAATCAGACAAAGCCAGGGGTCAGAACCCGAACGGATTGTCAGACAGAGCCAGAAGTCAGAACCAGAATGAATAGTCAGACAGAGCCAAGGATCAGAAGCAGAACAAAACACAAAAAAAGTTGACCTGAGCCGAGTTAGCCCCCCTTATCAAATTTTTTCAATAAAACTCATGCAGTTGGTTAGAGCTTTGTTAGATCAGGTTAGATCAATTGTTGTTTGTGTTAGATCACACATAGAAGAAGAGATATTAACAATTATTGTAAGGGGGCTAACCCGTCATCAGCCCCCCCTTATCAAAAAATGAACCAAACACTTAGCTATTTTGGAAGCTTTATGTTAGATCAGGTATGATCAAGTGGTTTTTTTTTTTTAACTGGTACACACTGTTCACACCTATATTTCAAGTTTGGAAGCACATATTTTCAAGTAGCAATACAAAAAGGTATCCATGAAGAATGCATAATCTGTGAAAAAATTATGCAAAATGTCCCTGCTACCATTACATCTCTAATACAAAACCGGACTACAGCATGGGCGGGTTTGCTTCTGTGTAGCGAGAGAAGTCCATTTTCAAAACAGATAAAATTCAGTCCATAGGTGTGAAAGGTATGACTGGCAGTCTTTTTTTTAATTTGTAGTAGTTATTTCAGGATCCTTAAGCATGCAAGCCTTGTAGAAGGAGGACCCCCTCAAGGGCACCAGGGTTGGACTCGTCAGCCAGGTTAAGCCAGAGCTGGGAAAGTTTCAGGGTCATCTACGTCAGACTCAGGAGCAGAGGAATCGCTCGACTTATGATCAAGTGGTTTTAAAGTTAGATCACACATAATTCCTGACCTATTGGGTGATTAATAAAGACGGGTTAGCCCCCACACATTCAATTTTCTGACAAAAAAACATTCAGGCTTATAGATCTTTGTCAGATCAGGTAAGATCAAGTGGTTTTAACGTCAGATCACACATAATTACAAAGATATTTAACAAAATACAGAGATTTTGTGTATTACATAAGGTGTGTAGCCCTCCACCCCCCCCCCCCACATAAAATTTTCTGACCAAAAACCATTCAGGCCTATAGATCTTCGTTAGATCAGGTATGATCAACTGGTTTTACCGTTAGATCACCCATAATTACTGACCTATTAAGTGATTAATAAAGACGGGTTAGGCCCCCACCCCCGCAACATTGAATTTTCTGACCAAAAACCATTCAGGCTTATAGATCTTTGTTAAATCAGGTATGATCAACTGGTTTTAACATTAGATCACACATAAGTACATTTTAAAAAAAATTAACCATATAAATCTTAAAATAATAGGTTTTGCATAGCCCTGCCAACAAACAGATATAAAACCAGGAGCCATAAATCATTCATTCATTGTTAGAGTGTTTCTTACATTAGTTCCAGCATGCAAATGGGCTAAAACTAATAATCATAATATAAACCGGGAAATGTAAATATAATCTATAGGGATACACCAATACTAGTATTAGTGCCAATACCGGCAAGTAGTTGGTACTCATGCAAATTTCCTGATACCTCTACCAATAATCGGAAGCCAGCGCTGGGGTGGCTTTCCGGTATCCGAGGGGCTGGGGCAACTGCCAGAATACATTAACCCTTTCACTGCTGAGGCATTTCACCGCTGTGTGCTGAGCTAATTTTTACCGGTTTCGTTCATCATGTTTAAACGCGATTTGAAGTCACATTTTATTATATGACCTAGACATATTATACTGTATATCGTTCTTTCCGGCAGGCTCGGCAGATTCATAATATATCATTTTGTATACGTCATGTCCTGTCTGTATATTATAACAAAAAATACAATAAAATTAGAATTTTTAATCATCTACAGTGTGTAAAGTTTTTTTTTTCACATTTTATCACATGAGCGATTGCGGTTATATTTTCTATGGGGTGCGCTTGTACAAAAATTAGAAATGGGGACTCGTTACATTTTTTGGGGGGAATTACTTGATTTTTAGCAAACGCACCCCATAGAAAATAATTATTATTGCAGCATCAATGTTCACATTAACTGAAATGTGAACAATATTTCTGCATTAATAAAAACAACACACAAACAAAAACTTTTTTTTAAATTTAATTTTTTCTAATTTCTGTTTTACTTTGAACCTGGTCATGTTTGGTATCATTCGAAAGGCCATAACCCCCTAGCTGCCACGGTTCTGGAGATATCAGGAGGAAAGGAACTAGGGATGAACTGTTCGGTTCGATCAGTTCGGAGTTCGACTCGAACATTGGCAGTTTGAAAGTTCGCGAACTTCAAACTTTTTGGCGTGTTCGGTTCGAGTTCGAAGAAAAAAACATTTTGAAAAAAGTATAAAAAATGCTTAACAAATACTAAAAAATCGAGATTGTAAAGAGACTCTTTACTGCAGAATATTATAAGCAATGGTTTATTAGATATTGAATTTAAAAATTACCCAGGGCAAGAAGGCATGCATGTGGGCGATGATTAGCAATGGACGGACTGTGTACGTCGTCAAGAAACGGTATGTATAATAGCATAAACATGTTACATGTTACATATACATAACACACATTACATACATCTACCAACATATGTCAACACATGCTGCAGCGTAATGTATTATCTGTTTGTCAGACAAATGTGACTGTCATAAAATTATTCTGGCTTTATTTAAAATATTTGCACACGTGTACATTTTTCTGAAATTTTCACACCTCAAAATTACATGTGCTTAGAGTGCATGAGGCTTGCATAGGATTTTTTGCACCACCTGTGTGTTTCATCTTTAAAATGCTACAATGGGTGATGTGGATTTTCTAGCTTACAAGGAAAGCATGCTTTACAGTCTGCCTAATGTCTAGGTGCAAAGATTCTCACCTCTAAATAACCTGTGCTTACAGCAGGGCTCTCAAACGGCGTAAACAACAGGTATTAAATAGTGTTTGGAAATAACATGTGCTTCTAATTAGTCTGGTCTCATGAATTTGATACATTGCCTGCAGACTGAGTGTGGCTCCTGCACATGTAAGAACACTGTGCTTCTGAATTCTAAGAACTGTTAATTTCTAGTACATGATCCTCTGATATGCTGTTTAACCCCTTAAGGACCAGGGCTCTGTAAAGCCAATCATTAATGATGTAGATGTTACGTCATTTGTCATCAAGGGCTTAATAAAATCTTTATCACACTTCTTAGATTTAAACGTAATATTCCAGTATTTGTAGGTCATGTACCTCTCCCGAAGGGCCTATGTGAGCATACAATTATTATTGTGTTAGATCTATAGTTTTGGTGCAAGCGTGGTGGAAGGGCTTGCTGCTTCTGCATTAGTAACACAACGCAACGTGAAAATGTCTATCACAAAGCGTACAAGCTGAGTCCCTAGAGTCTCTGACTATCCATTGTCATATATACCTTGCTTTATACATATAATACATTCCCTCATCTAACAGGATAGTAGCCAGTCCCTGTGCATTTTAACCCCTTAAGGGTGGCTAGGTGTTGTGTGTGGGTCTCTGATGGCGATGTTTCTATACATCCTACAAATCCGCCACTTCACGGGCAGGTTATGGGGACCTCCTAGGCACGATATTTGAAGGAATTTTTCATTTTTATTTTTAACCCTTATTTTATGGAAAACTCACTGTTCCTTTAAAAACTTATTTTTTAAAACTTTTTGTCCTTGTTTCCTGTCCCCCAGGGCACTACTCGGACCCCCATACACCTTTTATGGCAAATATCTTGCATATATTCCCTCTTGGAGGGCACTCTAAGGCTGCTGTCAGACGAGCGTAGTGTTCACGTCCGTGATTGCGCCTAAAAGTACGTCCGTGATAGCATGACAGGAAGCCCATCGGAGCCCGTTACACGAAGTACGTCCGCACTGAACTGCGGACGCACAACGGCCGCGGCAAACGGACGCAAGGCAGGCAAGAACGTACAACCGCTAGAACGGCCGCACAAAGTGCGCTGCGTCCGCAACGTCCGCATAGCTTTGTGTGTGAGTGATGGAACGTGGTCAGACGGACTGCATTTATACGTCCAGCATTTTTCACGGACAAAATGGTTTTGCTTTCTAATTCATTTTCCCTCCTACATCCGTCAAAATATACGTCAGTGAAAAAAACGGACTGTCTGGCCACTACTGCGTCTTCCGTACTAACGTACGTCCGTGTGCACGGACGTACAGTCTGTAGAAATCACGCTCGTCTGACCCTAGCCTAAAAATCGAACTTTCGAGTCCCATTGACTTGCATTGAGTTCGGTTCGAGTTCGAACTCAAACTTTTGAGTGTTGTTGTTCGACTTCGAATGCAAACCGAACACGGGGGTGTTCGGCTCATGCCTAAAAGGAACCCCATATCTCCACCAGGGGACTTTCTTGGGAAATCCCCAGGCACCTAAGGGTTCCACGGCCATCTGACGTCATCGTGCTATGCGTGATACGTCAGGAGCTGAAGGGAATCCCGGAGTGGAGCCGCCATCCAAGATGGCGGCCCCACCAGAGTTAGAACAGCGCTGGATCGCGATCTGGCATGTCAGGGGTTAAAAAAAGGGCACCGCTTTAAAGGCCAGACACTGCCCTTCAAAGCGGTGCCTTTTTTTTTTTTTTTACTTTAAACCCTCCCGATCGGGAGGGAGAGGGATCCAAAAGGATCCCCCTCCCTACCAGGCGATCTCCCGGCATTGCCGGGAGGGTCGCCCGGAAATGACGTCATTGCGCATGGTGCGATGATGTCGTTGACATCGGGAGGGGCTTGAGTTCAGCCTCTGAGGACGCTGAAGCCAGAACGCCATGGGACCCCGGACAGAGAGGTGAGTATCTTTGCCAGGGCTCCTGCTTGTGGATGACGTGTGGGGAACGTCCTCCGCATATAGCAGGAGTCAATGAGGATGTTCCCCACACGTCATCCGCAGCGAAGGGGTTAAAAGCATTTCGCCAGCATTCCCTTCCAGCTGGCCACTTTCTGAGTGGCCACCGGCCTGTGACTCGGCCTCTAGCTGGGATGTAGCGGGAATGCTCAGTGGATCACATCCAGTTGGAGGGGGAAGCTGGCGGAATGCTTTTAATGCATTCTGCCAGGCCCCAAGTGTCTGAGGTTTGAGTGTAAACATGTATCTGAGGTCTGAGTTTATATATATGTATCTGTCAGGGTGGCACCTACAGGTACAGATCCCTTACAGAATCCCCTCCCTAAGGAGCGGCCACTGGACGATCCAAACTGGACTCGATGCTGGGCACCTGCGGGCAAGAGGAAAGAAATCAGTTCGTATAAACAGATGTCCTGGATCCAGCAGTACGGGGTGTCTTGGGTCTTGCGCCTCCTCTGGTGGTGACTGTAGTCTGCAGGGGATGAGGCCACATAGCTCCGCTGTACAGAGGTTTTGAATGTACATCTCTCCTGGTGGACAGCACTCCCGGGGCAACAACATTAAACATGTACTCTGACTCAGAGTCAGAGGGTGAGTCACTGGATGGATAGAACTCCGTAGCTGGATCGTACTGGGAAACCGCAGCATGATGAGCCCCTCCAGTGTGGGACGCTGCTTGTAAGGTGGTGCCAACGTACCCTGGATGCCGACCTGGGGGTCCTCTTGATCGCCAAGCAATCTGCCGCTGAGGTTCCTCATCAGAGGACATGGTGTCCCATTCCTCTGCTCCAGAATCGGGTGGAGAGCAGCATGGTGACTCTTGCTGGCTGGGAGCGATGGGAGTAACTGTCAGTGCCACCTGGGCAGTCCTGGGCAATGTTGCGGCTTGCCTGATGTTCAGAGCTTCCTCAAATCGTGCCAGATCTTCCCGACGCACCACTGTGCCTGTGGATGCGTAGACACAGTCAGGTGATATAGGGTCCGGGGAACAGATGGTGGAAGCAACAGTTTGTTCATCGCATACAGGTTCCGGGGTTGTATGAACTGTACTAGGTCTCGGGCATAAGAAGGTTCCCTGTACACAGAAAGGAGCTTCTGCCTTGGGTGTGATGTGCTTTCTGGGTGCAGGTTTTGGGGTTCCAGCAGCATTGGTCATGAGGTGCTGCCTGGGAGTGATGGGAGTCGTACCTGGGGTCTGTAAAGTCATAATGTCCTGGGTGGTATCCCTTGGTACCTGGTCTGGATCCCAATACTCTGAGGGGAGGCAGCCAAATGGCAAGAAATCTTCCAGAGAGTCATAGCCAGCACCGTCCACTTCACAGATCGCCGGGTCTTGCTGGCTGGAAGTGGTTGTACCTGGAGTCTGGACACACATAATCTCCATAGGGACAGGAGGGTTAGATTCCTCGGACACTGGGTACCCTTGCTCCATATACTCAGACTCCAGAACTTCTGTAGGTTCTGTCTCCATGGGCAATACTTTGTCATCATCCTCCTCGGAGTTAGCCTCCAGGGACACCGAATCTCTAGGTACCCTGGGTATGGGTTGTCTGGGGGCAGGTTTCGGTGCAGGAGGTGACCTGGGAGCTGGCTTGGGCACCTTTTCAGGCTTTGTCACAAGTGCAGATTTTGGTGATTTTGCAGATCTGGGTTCAGGTGCAGGCACGGTAGCTTTCACCGGTTGGGGCGACGGTGCAGGCTTGATCACCTTACCAGGTTTATTCATTGCAGCAGACTTTGGAATTGCTGCAGGCTTAGTTCCTGGTGTAGGCCTGGTCTCTTCACGCGGGGGCAGCGTGATCTTGACACGAGGCGTATTTTTTGGCATAGGTGGTTTGTCAAGTCTTAGCCCAGGGTCTTCTTTCTTGGGTGGTCTTATGGGGCAGTCTATCAAAAAATGATTGGAACCCCCGCAGTACAGGCATAGCTTCTGGTCTATTCTCCTGGTACGCTCCTCTGGGGTCAGCGAGCCTCTAGGTCTCTTCCCTGGGGGAACATACACCTTGGGAAGGGTGCTCCTTAGAGTGGCCGTCACGTCCCATATATCATCCAGCATCACACACAACCTGTAGGCCAGATCTTCCAGGACTGGGAGTATTCCTGCAGGCTCAGTTTGTGGACTTCTCATTCTGTCAGGGTGGCACCTACAGGTACAGATCCCTTACAGTATCTGAGGTCTGAGTGTGTGTGTGTGTGTATATATATATATATATATATATATATAAGGTCTGGGTATGTATAAGGTCTGGGTATGTATGTGAGGTCTAAATATATATGTATCTGGGTCTGTGGGTATATATTTGTCTGAGGTCTGTGGGTATACATGCATACATATGTCTGAGGTCTGGCGTGGATATACATATATATCTGAGATGAGATATGGTGTATGTGTGTGCAGGCCTCTGCAGTGGGTATATGGGGCGTCTTGCCATACATTTCAATAATAACATATTGTCACTTCCAGTCAGTTAGGAATCAGACCCGGCACCCGGCAGCACTGTCCTGGCTGGCCAGGCGCCGAGTGATATGTACGCTTGCGGCAGTCACGTGGGTGGCCAAGGGACAAGGTGCGAAGGATGGCACAAAGCCGTCGGGTTTAAAGTCAGTCTGCTCAGGCAGACTCATTGCCCTGACATAGTTTTGATTCCCTCAGTGCTTTCTGCTATTCATGTGTATGACTCTGGCTATCTTTAACCCTTTCGCTGCTGAGGCGTTTCACGCCTCTGTGCTGAGCTGATTTTTACCTGTTTCGCTCATCTTGTTTAAACGCGTTTTGAAGGCTTATTTTAGTATATGACCCAGACATATTATATATCGTTCTTTCCGTCAGACTCGGCAGATTCATAATATGTCATTATTATATGTATACGTCATGTCCTGTCTGTATATTATAACAAAAAATGCAATAAAATATACAGTTTCAATAATTTACAATGTGTAAAGTGTTTTTTTTTCACATTTTAACATGCGAGCAATTGCGGTTATATTTTGTATGGGGTGCGCTTGTTAAAAAAATTAAAAATGGGGTCTCGTTCCATTTTTTTGGGGGAAAATTATGTGATTTTTAACAAATGCACCGCATACAAAAATCGTTAGTGCAGCATCATTGTTCACATTATAATTGAAATGGGAACAATATTGCTGCATTAACAAACCAAAAAAAAAAAAAAATTGTATAATTCTTTTTTTTATAATTTTTTTATTTTTATTTTTAATTTTTATTTTTTAAAAAAAACTTTTTTCATGGTCATGTTTGGTATCGTTGGAACGGCCATGCTCTGGCCGATCCAACAGTACCAAACATTAACCCCTAGCTGCCACGGATCGGGAGATAGGGGGTTCATTGGAACCCCTATCTCCACCATTGGTGGCAGTTAGGGGTTAACTCCAGGACTGGCGTCATCGTGCTATGCACGATGACACCAGTCCTCAGGGGGCATTCCTGGAAGCTTGGCCGACATCCAACATGTCAGCCAGCTCCGGGAAAGGATCACGAACCGGCGCTTTTCGGTGCCGATTCGTGATCCAGCCGCCATGGGGTTAATGCCAGGTACCGTTAGGAAGGGCAGGCTGTGCCCTTCCAAACGGTGCCTTGATTAACCCTCTGCACCCCGGCGATCGGGAAGGAGAGAGGTCCGCACACGCGGGGGGGGGGCGCCTGAATTAGATGTCATCGCGCCGGGTGATGACATCTAATTGTGCCGGCGGCGGTTCCAGGTGCTGGGTTGACATCGAGGATGTCAGCCCGCACCGGGGGGCACAGCGATCGGCCGGAATCTGGCCGATCGCTGGCCGCAAAGGGAGGACGCGCTCAGCGCGTCCTCCGCATGGAACCTGTCAGACCTTTTTAGATATAAAATTTCTATAACGCAGGAATGTTTAAATTTGGGGCCAGGAATTGCGTCACGCAAACAACTTGTCTGCGTCGTTAATATATAACAAGAACAAGAGATAAGCTAAACTCGTTAGTGTTACGCATACAAGAAAGGACATTTAACATTGATCAAAGACAGTCTAATGGACTCTGTTTATTTTATTTATTTGTTACAACCAAACAGGGTTTAGATCAAATGGTTTAAAAGTAAGGGAACACAATGACAACTAAGATAGATATCTCAGTATTGTGTTTATTTCGTCACATCGAAACTCTGAAGACCACGTAAACATGGAACAATAGGTTGCCCAATAAAGAAAAAAAAAACCAAAGAAGGGTTTTGGGTAAACCAGCTTGCTATTCGGCAATATGTACTATATGGTATGAGAATATTTATTAGTTAGAACTGATAATTTTAGCATCTTATAAAAACAGAGGCCCTACCACATTTAGTTGATCATCACAAATGTCTGGTGTACTAACCCGCATGAAGCCGATTAAGTCGGGTAACGTGTGACTGTTAAAAAACGATACCACGAATGAATGATTGCATGTCCCCTCACATACACATCCCTGTGGATATAAGTAAAGGGGGATGAGATGCCACAATAGAAATAAATTTGAATTTGTTAATAAAATCGATGGAGTCCCGGGATATAGGAATAAAACGACCCCAAACCAGTAAAAGATTGGCCAAGCCCATAAATTAATTCCTGCAGAAGGTTGATGGTTGATCTGAGAGCGCCATCTGCTGGCCAGGTAACATAACACCTGGACGGACCCCTGGAGTTGATGAATATATATCCTCCAATCAAATGAGGCCACATAGTGATGGGCTAGATCTAAAACTGGGCGGAAGACCACTATATAGAGGGGACACTCCAGAGCAGAGGGAGACACACTGAGAAAAGCTTGGAGAGAGACCTGAGGGACGCTTGGAGGGAAGAAAGGCAATCACCATCGGCCGCCCCTTTAAGACCGACCACACCCTAATCTTCCACCACTCTATCTTCACTAACCAGATGGTAAAGTATACCTGAATAATATGATATCTATTTTCTAATTGCATAGTCCTGACTTTAGATGTCCACCACAAACTAAAGGAATATAAATGAATTATTTTGCTGTTTGAGCCTAATGATCAGTAGAATAGAAATTCTGCCTTTACAGTCCACTGCAGAGGAGTGCTAAGGAAGAGACTATCATCGGCTGAATACTTGAGCCATAATTTAGTGAAATTATTTATATTCCAAGAATACTGGTTGTGGACATCTAAAAATATCAATTTTATACCTATAGTGAGATACGCTGGGACCGTGAAATAGCTTTTATATGTCAAGTGCCGTCCGCCCCACTCATAACCTAGCATAACTCCTTCCATATCCATCTTGCAGCCCTTCCGAATGAATGCATGTACCGTAAGTCAATAAGAAGTGTTAGGTTAACGTATACCGAATGAAGTGCTGTGATTGATCGGTGGAAGAGATAGTCTCCCTATCGAGTGTGTTATGTATCTCCCTGAAGGAAGTTGCATTTAGTGAATAGGCCCCCACAATAATAAATTGTGCTGCAGGTGATGCCCAGTAACTGAGTGTTTATTTTAGCCAGGTGGAGGATTGGTTTATAATGGGAAAGGTTTAAGTGAATAGAATAGAGCTTGGTGTTTAAGAATTGAGGCATGTATATCTGTGGTGCGGTCTATAAACCTAAAATATCTGTCCATTAGATTATTGCGTGTCACAGTATCGCTACTAATCACGATCTATAATCACTTGTAAATTGTATTTTGCAAATCCGTTGATAACATACGATTGTATGAAACTTGACGTGTAAATAAATTTTGGTTTGAATTGTTTTACCGTTACGCAGTCTCATATCTTTATTGATTTTATTGTGTTTAAAAATATCTAGAGAGCATCAAAAGAACTCGGGATAACGCGCCATATATTTGTTAAGACGTATATTCATTGATTGGTTATTAATCCCTGTCTTAGGGGTTAAATACCAATTTATACCACTGGTATTGGAGGCACTGTCAATAATATATATATATCTATGTATATCAACAATAAGAAAAATATGCGTCATAATTAATATATCCCTGACCTATTAAGGAAGTCAATAATCTCCAACAAACCCTACCTGCTGGTGGACGCGCTGAGCACATCCTCTGCAGCAAAAGGGTTAAAGAACCCTCTCTGTGTATAACCTAGCTATTGATTACAAACCCACTTTGTGTACTGACCCGGCTATTCCTGACAACCCTGCTCTGAGTGTCACTCATGGTATAAGGCTGACCATCGCTACAGGTAATAAGACCTCTGCTACCTTGTATAAGTGTGACCTCCTATTCTGGCATTTGTTAACCCTTGCTGGGTGCTCTATGATCTGTTCCCTGAAGATAGTTAGCATTACCGACCATTCAGGGATCGGAGGGGTAGATAGTATACTGTGTACAGGGACCAGTATCATAGACCCAAGGGGGATCTGTGACACATATACTGGACAGGCTTTCAGCAAAAATCCTAAATTATTTATTGGAAAGCGGTCACATGACATTAAATAAAAATATCAGTACCCGTATCGGTGAGTAGCTGAAAAAAGGTATCAGTGCTCGTACCTAAAAATTGGTATCGTGCATATCCAATAATTTTAAAGCTATTAAAATTTGATCAGTGAGATATTTTTTATCATCTAAGACTACAGAAAAGTTATATTAACATCAGTTACAAGTTTTTATAAAGCGCTAACAAGTCCCGTAGCGCTGTACAGTGGGAGGCAGAACAACAAATATACAGGTTCAACACACAGTACAGTAGGCGAGAGGACCGTTCTCAAGAGCTTACAATCTAAAAGGATAGGGGTGGCACACTGGGTGAGGATAAATAGAGAACATGAAGTAGTGGAGTACATGTTGGCCAGGGACGTGCGGTGAGGTCAGTGGCTGGTGAGGCACTGGCTAGTATCAGAGCCAGAGCCTCCGGGATGATGTGATCCGCCAGGGGCCGGAGCGGGATGGATCCTCCTCCCCAAAAAGTCCAGCTCCAGGAGCCTGTGACAGTTCTTCTCCTCGCCGGATATCGCTTCTCATTCCAGGGCACAGAGCTGTAGAGGAAAGTTGAGCAGCACGGATATCCCCAGCTTACACAAATAGCGTTACGGGGAAGCGTACGATACACAATTGCACAGGCTGTGAAAAGAAGGCGTGCTACGCGACGAAGAGAAGGTGGGGGAGCGTGGAATCAGTGAGTATAGTTTATTTTCTTTTATTATTTCGCTTAATGACAGGTGAGACAATAGAAAGGTGTCTAGCCTGGAATAAGATTTTGCCACTGTTGAATAGAACGTGTAGTCTTTGGTGAATGGATGAAGGACCATCCAGCCGTCCACCAATTGGTGTTGATAGAGTAGTTGTAGGAATCGGCGGCGTAGTGAGGGATCTACTTGCGGGGAACTCGACATACCCTCTTTAGAGGAATCGAGCGGGACATTAAAATCGCCCCACATATCAAGAGGCCCTCTGTAAACCTATCTAGTTTTGTTAATATAGCTCTTAGTGCTGCGCGGGTTTTTATTCTGGAGGTATATGTTAGCTAGTGTGAGACACCGATTACCCAAAGAGCCTTTTAAAAATAGTAAGCGACCATTTGGGTCATTAAGATGGTTGTGCAAGTAAATGGGATATGACGGGCGATCAATATAGCGACCCCTCTAGATTTAGAGACGGTATAGTTACTATAAAAATCTTGTGGGTAGCTGCGTGAGGTTAACGATGGTGTTGAATCTTCCCTAAAGTGGGTATCCTGAAGAAACAATATATCACCTCCCTGCCTCCGGCAATCTATCAGTTCCATACGTCGTTTCTGCGGAATATTTAAACCTCTTATGTTCCAAGACAAAAATCTTACTTTAACCATTTAAATAAATCAGAGGGGTGGACATTTGCATACCTTCACATGTACCTTGACCATGACCACCTGGCATTGAAGGTATTGTATCCAAATGCAGTAAAATATTAGTGGGTAGCCAGCCAGCCCCAGAGTAAATCAAATGAAAAAATAACAAAAAAACTAGAAAGTAAAAAATCCTGCACTGTAAACGGCATTGCATTTACTTCTAGGGAGATCATGCCAAACTAATCGTATTGATTTTTTTGATTGGGTAACAAAAATAATAGACACAGGTGGTGCAGTAGACATTGCTTATTTAGATTTCAGTAAGGCTTTTGATACTGTTCCGCATAGAAGGCTTATCAATAAATTGCAATCTTTGAGCTTGGATTCCAATATTGTTGACTGGATTAGGCAGTGGCTGAGTGACAGACAACAGAGGGTTGTGGTAAATGGAGTTTATTCGGCGCAAGGTCTTGTTACCAGTGGGGTACCTCAGGGGTCAGTACTTGGACCCATTCTCTTTAATATTTTTATTAGTGATATTGCAGAAGGTATTAATGGAAAAGTGTGTCTTTTTGCTGATGACACAAAGATTTGCAACAGGGTTGACGTTCCTGGAAGGATCAGCCAAATGACAAATGATTTAGTTAAACTAAAAAAATGGTCGGAGTTGTGGCAATTGAGTTTTAATGTGGATAAGTGCAAGATAATGCACCTGGGACGTAAAAACCCAAGGGCTGAATATAGAATATTTGATACAGTCCTAATCTCAACATCTGAGGAAAGGGATTTAGGGGTCATTATTTCAGAGGATCTAAGGGTAAGTAGTCAATGTAATAGAGCAGCAGGAAATGCTAGCAGAATGCTTGGTTGTGTAGGGAGAGGTATTAGCAGTAAGAAAAGGGAAGTGCTCATGCCACTGTACAGAGCACTGGTGAGACCTCACTTGGAGTACTGTGTGCAGTACTGGAGACCGTATCTCCAGAAGGATATAGACATCTTAGAGAGAGTTCAGAGAAGGGCTACTAAAATGGTGTACGGCTTGAAGGAGAAAAGTTACCAGGAAAGGCTTAATGATCTTAACATGTACAGCTTGGAAAAAAGACGAGACAGAGGAGATATGATAGAAACATTTAAATACGTAAAGGGAATCCACAAGGTAGAGGAAGGGAGTATATTTAAAAGGAAACAAAGTAGCAAAACAAGAGGACATAGTCTTAGATTAGAGGGGCAAAGGTTTAAAAGTAACATCAGGAAGCATTATTTTACTGAGAGGGTGGTGGATACATGGAACAGTCTTCCAGTAGAAGTGGTAGAGGCCAAAACAGTAATTGAATTTAAGCAAGCATGGGATAGGCATAAGGTTATCCTAAACAAAAGATAAATCCAGGTAAAGTATCCATGTAATTGGGCAGACTAGATGGGCCGAAAGGTTCTTATCTGCCGACATTTTTCTATGTTTCTATGTTTCTAAGTAAAAGAATAGAGGTCTGGGACACCAAAAAGTCAAAATAAAGGACAAAGTTTAAAGAAACAAAGCCAATGTTTCGGCTGCCACTGAAATCTTTATCAAATACATTTTAATGAATGAAGCTGGGGAAAGCTATTATCTGAGTTTCTGAGCAGGCACATTTGAAGCTCCACCAGTTTTAGAAATGCTCCATAGATCTTCTCAAACCCATTGTGCCTCAGCCTGTCTCTTTTCCCCCAAAGGACTGACAGATTCAATGTGACATATTTAGCTTCTTGCTGGTTCTTTCCCTTAAATTCCAATGTACAGTCAGGTCCAGAAATATTGGGACATCGACACAATTCTAACATCTTTGGCTCTATACACCACCACAATGGAGTTGGAATGAAACAAACACAATGTGCTTTAACTGCAGACTGTCAGCTTTAATTTGGCCGGGTTAGCCCCCCTTATCAAAATTTTTGAACAAAACTCATGCAGTTGGTTAGAGCTTTGTTAGATCAGGTATGTACATCCAACTCAGGTGAACGGTGTAGGATTTACAGCAGTTTGCAGATGTGCCTCCCACTTGTTAAGGGACCAAAGGTAAAGGGACAATTGGCTTCTCACCTGTTCCATGGCCAGGTGTGTGATATTCCCTCATTATCCCAATTACAATGTCCAGATAAAAGGCCCAGAGTTCATTTCAAGTGTGCTATTTGCATCTAGAATCTGTTGCTGTCAACTCTCAAGATGAGATCCAAAGAGCTGTCACTATCAGCGAAGCAAGCCATCATTAGGCCGAAGAAACAAAGCAAACCCATCAGAGAGATAGCAAGAACATTAGGCGTGGCCAAAACAACTGTTTGGAACATTCTCAAAAAGAAGGAACGCACCGGTGAGCTCAGCAACACCAAAAGACCTGGGAGACCACGGAAAACAACTGTGGTGGATGACCGAAGAATTCTTTCCCTGGTAAAGAAAACACCCTTCACAACAGTTGGCCAGATCAAGAACACTCTCCAGGAGGTAGGTGCATGTGTGTCAAAGCCAACAATCAAGAGAAGACTTCACCAGAGTGAATACAGAGGGTTCACCACAAGATGTAAACCATTGGTGAGCCTCATAAACAGGCCAGATTAGAGTTTGCCAAACAACACCTAACAAAGCCTTCACAGTTCTGGAACAAGATCCTATGGACAGATGAGACCAAGATCATCTTGTACCAGAGTGATGGAAAGAGAAGAGTATGGAGAAGGAAAGGAACTGCTCATGATCCTAAGCATACCACCTCATCAGTGAAGCATGGTGGTGGTAGTGTCTAGGGATGAGCTGTTCGGTTCGAATCTAACGTTTGGGACGTTAGCCAAAAGTTCGAAAAAAATATTGAAAAAAGTGTAAAAAATGCTTAAAAAATACTAAAAAAATCTGGAAATAAAGAGACTCTTAACTGCAGAATATTATAAGCAACGGTTTATTAGATATTGAATTAAAACGGGAATATTTTTAACATCGAAGCCTATGGGATAAAACATTCTTGTTACTAAAACGTCAGGCAGACACGGCCCTCTAATCAGGCACTGTAGAGGGCAGCCTGCCGGGGCCTCCCAAGGATCCCCTTGAGGAGCATGCGGCCGCCGGATGACAGAGCTGCGACTGTGCGGGCTAGCCGCCCAGGTGCATGTGGCAGAGACAGGCAGCGCAGGGAGGGAGCCACTGCACCTGCAGCCACGGCAGACCCCCCCCCACAACCAGGATCCAGGGAGCCCCCACTGACCACCAGGATAAGGTAAGGCGACACATTTCTAAAAAAAATTAAATCCGAGGACATTTTTAAATGTCCCCAGGAACATAAAATAAAACTTTTTATATTTCTTTCTCTACCTGGCTGAATGTATTTAATTATATATATTAGATACATTCAGCCAGGTAGAGGGGGTGGCATGTGGGCTGCGCGGGGTCTCAGGCAGTGGTTTGGTTTTTTTGTGTGTATATTTTTAGCAAATTTATAGGGGAAGGTAAGGGGAGGTATGATATATATATATATATAGATAAGATATATATCTATATTCTTATAAATATATATATCCAGACTTGTATTACACACACATTTTGGCAACTAATTGCCCCCCTCCCTATTTGGCTGATCCCTCCAGAAGAAATGTTGAACCCGATAGAGCAGAGATTAGTATATATATTCTCTGCTCTGTCGGGTTCAACATTTCTTCTGGAAGGATCAGCCAAATGGGGGGGCGCATTTAGTTGAGATTGTCCACATGCCACCCCCCCATGTGTGTATGTGTATATATGGTCTGAGGTCTGTGGGTGGGTGTATATATATATATCTGCGCGTTGATATATACGTATATATAGGTCTGCGTGTTGATATATACGTATATGTCTGTGTGTGGTATCAATGCATCCCTACTCTATACACAGCGCTCCATGTCCCTATAATATATATGATCAGGGGTTACTTTTTTTATACTATGCCTATTAAATTAACAGTAATTTTTTATGTATTTTATTGAGTAGAAACTTTTTTTCCCTATATAACATGTGCTTTGTGAAAATAAAACGGTTTTGTGTGTACATTTTAATTTAGTTAGTGGATTCCTGTCCAGTGCGGTGAGAAACAAACGTAATGTAGTGTAGACAGGCTGCGAGGCGGAGCGGAGTGAAGTCAAGCCTGCAAAATGTTTGCTTCTCTTCGCTTCGCTACGCTGTGCGTCACTACACACTCAGTGTGTCTCAGCCTTTATTCCCGCATCGCTAGCTTACCGAATCAGTTTGTATACTTGTTACTGACCCTGATTGTTCTGAGGACCTGATCTCTTGCCGACTTTGCCTGTCATTTGACTATTCTCTCTGTGTATTTCCTGCCTGTTCTGTTTGCTTCCTGTTGCTACTGGTGTGCGCTGATTCTCACCATATACAGTAGTGCAGTACAAGTGCCTAAACATTGCTGACCCGGTTTTGTTATATCTGCTGATGTAACTGAATAACTAGATCGGGGATCTCTTCTGCATTACCAAAACCTCCACCACTGCACTCTTCCACAATACCTCAGAGGGGTTACGGTGTGAAGGCACTTGCTGACACCAAAGGCAAAATATTTGGGAGCACTGACGCCTATACCAGATTCATATCATTTTAATATTTGACCACAGGGTCCAACCCTGCACTCTTCCACAATACCACAGAGGGGTTACGGTGTGACGGCACTGTTGCCGACACTAAAGGCCCAATTTTAAAGCACCTATTGTTACTTTCATCCAAAGCCTGCATAAGTTTCACCATAATTTACCAAAAAAATCACTAAACTCCTTCTGCATGTCCTAAAATGTCTCCTCTTTTCATACAGGCTGCCGCCCCAAGCAGTTGTTTATGAATAGATTAACCCCTTAAGGACGGGAGTAATTTTACAACTTTGGCACTTTTTCGGAAGTGAAGTTTGCTGAAGTTTTTGCTCATCATGTTTAAACGCGGTTTTAAGTCACATATTATTATACCACCCAGACAAATTATATATCGTTCTTTCGGCAGACTCGGAAGATTAATAATATATCATAATTATATATAAAAGTCATGTCCTGCCAGAATGCTATAACAAAAAATGTAAAAAAATGTGAATTTTCAATAAAATTTCAATCATCCACAGTGTATAAAGTGTTTTTTTTTCACACTTTATTATCCGATCCTTTGCGGTTATATTCTATGGGGTAGACTTGGGAACCCTTTTTTTTTTTTTTTGGTGGGGGGGAAATTACCTGATTTTAGCTAAACCCCCCCAAAAAAAATCATTGGTGAAGCATCATTGTTCACATTATAATTGAAATGTGAGCAATAATGCTGCATCAAAAAAAAAGCACGTTTTTATTTTTTAATTAATTAATTAATTGTTTTTTTTATTTTTATACACTTTTATTTAACTTTTTTCATTGTCATGTTTGATATCGTTGGAAAGGCCATGCTCAGACCTTTCTATCGATATCAGGCATGACCCCCTAGCTTCCACCGATCAGGAGATAAAGGGGTTCAAAGAACCCCCCTATCTCCTGCAAGGGATTTCCATAGGAAATCCCTTTGCAGCTAGGGGCTTCCCCAGTTAACTGACATCATCGCGCATGGCGCGATGAGTCAGTTGACGCGGGGGGGGGGACCCAGAGGTGGGGGGCTGCCATCCAAGATGGCGGCCCCCACCGGAAATAGGCCGCGATCGGGCACAAATTTGTGCCCGGTCGCGACCTGGCAAGTCATGGGTTAACCCCAATACATCGCTGGAAAGGTCAGGCTGTGACCCTTCCAGCGATGCTGGCCACAGCCTTGTATCCCCCGGCGATGGGGAGATAGAGGGATCCGAAGGATCCCTCCCCTCCCCTCCAGGCGCTTCCCCTGCTCCGGCGGGGGGGGACGCCTGAAACTGATGTCATCGCACCCCCGGCGCGATGACGTCAGTGCGCCGGAGGAGGAAACCCTGCCGATCTGACTCCGTGGGAGTCAGAGCAGCGAGGGAGCCGCCGGAGGAGGTGAGTATCTCCCGGGGGGGCTGAAAACACCGAGGACATACATTTACGTCCTGTGGCGCCAAAGCCCGCCTAATGCAGGGCGTAAATGTACGTCCTGCGGCGTTAAGGGGTTAAAGGAAAAACATTTACCGTAATTTGAAATGTCATTTTTTCGTTTTTAAATGATTCTATACATCCTACAAATCCGCCACTTCACGGGCAGGTTATTGGGACCTCCTAGGCACGATATTTGAAGGAATTTTTCATTTTTATTCTTAACCTTTATTTCATGGAAAACTCACTGTTCCTTTAAAAACGTTTTTTTTTAAACTTTTTGTCCTTGTTTCCTGTCCCCCCAGGGCACTACCCGGACCCCCATACACCTTTTATGGCAAATATCTTGCTATATATGCCCTCTTGGAGGGCACTCTAAAATGCGAACATTCGAGTCCCATTGACTTGCATTGAGTTCGAATCGTGTTCGAATTCAAACTTTTGAAATTGTTCGCGTTCGAATGCGAACCGAACACGGGGGTGTTCGGCTCATCACTAGTAGTGTCATGGCGTGGGCATGTATGGCTGCCAGTGGAACTGGTTCTCTTGTATTTATTGACGATGTGACTGCTGACAAAAGCAGCAGGATGATTTCTGAAGTGTTTCGGGCAATATTATCTGCTCACATTCAGCCAAATGCTGCAGAACTCATTGGACGGCACTTCACAGTGCAGATGGACAATGACTCAAAGCATACTGCAAAAGCAACCAAAGAGTTTTTGAAGGGACAGAAGTGGAATGTTATGCAATGGCCAAGTCAATCACCTGACCTGAATCCCATTGAGCATGCATTTCACTTGCTGAAGACAAAACTGAAGGGAAAATGCCCCAAGAACAAGCAGGAACTGAAGACAGTTGCAGTAGAGGCCTGGCAGAGCATCACCAGGGATGAAACCCAGCGTCTGGTGATGGCTATGCGTTCCAGACTTCAGGCTGTGATTGACTGCAAAGGATTTGCAACCAAGTATTAAGAAGGGAAAGTTTGATTTATGATTATTATTCTGTCCCATTACCTGTGGTCCCTTAACAAGTGGGAGGCACATCTGCAAACTGCTGTAAGTCCTACACCGTTCACCTGAGTTGGATGTACATACCCTCAAATTAAAGCTGACAGTCTGCAGTTAAAGCACATTGTGTTTGTTTCATTCCAACTCCATTGTGGTGGTGTATAGAGCCAAAGAGGTTAGAATTGTGTCGATGTCCCAATATTTCTGGACCTGACTGTATGTTTTTGCCAAAGCCCTATACCCAAAACATGACTCTGTTTTCCATTGTGGGTAAATTGGTTTTGGACACAGCTATATTAGAGATCAACCACTTTCAACATTTTAACAGTATACAAATAAAGATGTTGCCCAAGAAAACCTTCTGAAGGCTTGCCCCTGGTTTGGTCAAACAGGAAAAGCATGCCTATAATGATATTCAGGCATCCTTTATAAAACACCCTGAAGCGAGAATTTCAATCATTTGCACTTGCTAGGGAAAACAATGAATAAAATATGTAGCGATGTGTTAAAGTTTACTGTGGCAGTACCCATTTTTGGCCACAAGATGGAGACAATCACGATTAAAGACCCTGGACACTCGAACTACATGTCCCGGCATGCTTTGCGAAGAAACAGGAAGTGGGTGGGTTTGTGGAGACGCTGTACATCCTGCACCTCGTGGAGAACAGGCAGAGCGCGCCAGGGAGCAGAGGAGAGTGGATGCACACACAAAGAAGGAGAGACCAAAAGATAGGCCGGAGCGCAGACAGAGTGGATCGGGCCTTAGGATTGGGTCACTCAGCCTTGCGGGAGACAGACATCACCATCTATATTATCCGAGTGCAGTGCTGAGGAGAGAAGACCCCTCGAGTAAGGAGTACCGCGGTCGATTGAAGCGGGGAGCAGGTGGTAAGCTGGCTGAGTCGTGCTGACAGACAGAAGGCCAGACAACAGATCCGGTGGTCGGCGTCCCCAGTCAATATCGAGCGGAGAGACGTCCTGGGTCAGCGGAACCTCAAGCTTGCGCTGGATGGGTGAGAGGCCCCCAAGGCCGTATGTAAATAAGAGCGTACGCTGCTGTTTTCCTTCTAAAACCCACAGGGCCCCAACTGACTAGTCGAAGACATCATTAAAGTAAACTCACTGGCCAGTTGAAAAGTACCCGGGTACCCTACACACACAATACATATCACTTCACGTTCTGGGACTTAACCTGTGCAGGAATCAGTTTCCTTTTTTCCAAATCCATACAAGGGGGCAAAGTTGAAGTTACATTCTGAACAACTTTTCGGTTTTTGGTTCCCGCTGCGCATTTACCGTGATACGAGAACTGTGTATTTTATTGTGTCCCGCTACGCGGTTTTTCCTCGAATTTCGTATCTTTTAATTTTCTGCTCGGTCGGGGGTTTTTTTTCCGAAAATACGAAGCCCTCGTGTTTTCGTTTCTTTTACCGCTACGCGTTTATCGTGTTACGAAAGTACTGTAAATCTTCCTGTATATACCGTGTCTCAAGAACTGCAAACCTTTTAGTAAACCTTTTAAATATAAGACTGTTCAGCGTGTTGGAGTATATTTATTCCCTAGTGCGGGGAGACTGACCCGTGGTTCATTTTCAGCGGCTCCTCCGGGAGTGAGCGCTACACGTGGGGGCTCGTTTCCGGGATTCAGTCTCTGGAAAAACCGCATCTAAAGGGTTAAATATGGATCCAGACACTGCTGCCGAATGGTGTGGGGAGCATAGTAGTCAGTTAGCATGTTGCATAGTCATGGATATTCCCGCAGACACTTGGGCCGAAGATCAGATTCGCCAGGCCGTGGCCACGCTAGCACCAGATCATCGGGGGTTAATCCTGGACATTAAGAAAAACCCAGATACCTCTCACACGCATGTTCTTCTCGAATGGAGAAAAGGTATTCCAGCATGTTTTCGGGGCGCGAGCGTGAAGCTGACCGATGAGGTGGAAGTCCAACTGATTCAGCCAAGTGCGCCACGTGGCGAAGCCGAAAGTGTTCCCGCGCCCAGTCCGTTGGCCATGATCGGGCCTGAATTTATCGTGGCTATTGGAGATTTGCTGGCTAAATGTCAGAAAACAAGCCCTCCTCACACTAATTTCGGTTATCGACGGTTAAGGAACTTTACAGGAAATGTACCAACTCCGGCGGGAGAAGAAACCTTTGAGGAATGGGTGGAACAGGCGATGCAGGCACTGGATGAGTGGGACGTCCCTGAGGCACAGAAAAAGCAAAGGATCACCGAGAGTTTAAAGGGACCTGCATCAGAAGCGGTGAGAAACCTAAAACTGAGTAGGAAAGATTGTACTGCTTTGGATTATCTGAACGTTCTTGAAGAAGTGTTTGGGCGAACAGAAAAGGCAGCGGAACTAGTATATCAGTACGAACACACCTATCAGAAGAGGGGTGAGAGAATGATTGATTACATGGGGCGCTTGGATAAGATTCTGCACCAAACTCCTCAAGAAAGGGGCCAAACCGGCTGACGTAGACAAGATACGAATAAAGCAGATCCTGAGGGGCTCTCAACCGTTAGATCCGGTGATGATGCAGCTGAGAAGCAGAGCAGTTAATCAAGAGTTGAAGTACCTGGAACTGATCCGAGTGGTACGAGAGGAGGAGGCTCTGCTGGAAGAGAAATCCTTCAGGCGGGGAGAAAGGGCTTATGCACAACCTGCAAGATATAACGACGGTCTGCAGCCTGAAAATGACTCGTTAGACACCTATGGATCTGATCTGGATGAACAGGAGCAGTTAGTCGGTTTTAAATTCGTCGAAAAGGCTGCGAAAGAATCGAACTCTTCTGAACGAAGCGAGTTGTTCAAGACTGTAAAGAAGGTACAGGAAGCTCAAACTGAACTGCAGAAAGCGCACGCTGAACTGTGCAGGGTGTTGATGAAGGTGACCGAGATGCAGGGGGAAATGCAAAAGTTCCTAACAGGTATGCAGACGACTGAAGTTGCCGTGGCGTCTGGTTCAAATCTCTTATTAGAACCTCAACAAGCAACCGTGTCTCCACTTTCGAGGAAGAGATGTTTCGGTTGTGGAGAAATGGGCCATTTCCGTGCGCAGTGTAAAGGCCGGAAGCCTGAGAAGGACAAAGTTGAGTGGCTGCTGAAAGCCCTAGAGGGACTGTTATCTACTCCGCCAGCGGGAAACGCCAGAGGGCACCAGTAAAGGAGCAACCTAGGTGCCCAGAAGTTGAATCTCGCGCTCCAAGAATCAATTTAAAGCTAAGAGGGCAAGAGGGCCCAAAGTTAAGCCTACTGCTGAGCCTGCCAGAATGGAAAGAGTCACTCCCTTAGCATCCGGGTCTACGTCATGGGGAGGCAATGCACGCCCAAAACCTGCACGGGCCAAGAAAAAGGCCAGGGTCCAGCAAACTGGGTCTAAGCGTCCGGATACCTCCACCAAGTTTCCTGACCAGCTGATAGGTCCTTCTCCGATTGTGCCAATCCAAGTGGAGGGAGTCTACACCAAAGCTCTGTTAGATTCAGGGGCTCAAGTGACTTTGATTTATAAAGACTTCTATGAGAAACACTTAAAGCACATTCCTCTGCAAGAATTGAAGGACTTGGAAATATGGGGTATCGGCACTGAGAAACTCCCTTATGACGGGTATCTGCAAGTAAGGTTGGAGATCGGATCTGAAGTCATCGGACAGTCCGGAGGCTGTGACGCCTTAGCCATTGTGTGCCCCCGACCCTCGGGTGCGAACAGAAGCTCTCTGATAGTGGGGGCGAATACGGACCTAGTGCGGCGTCTCCTGACCCCCATCGTAGTGGAAGAAGGGTCAACTCAAGGAGTGCACCCCATGTTACGACCGGTCTATCAGAGGATGGTGAAGAACGGAAAGCACCTGCTGAGGTGGGAAGACTGTGGAGACTGGGTGGGACAGAGAAGGTTCTGCAAGCAGGAGAAGTAGCGAGCTTCCGGGTTTCAGTTAAGTTGAACGGATCGCAACCAGGTCCCTATGTGGTGCTGGGAACCGATGTCAGTCATGGGAGTGAAACCGGAGTCGAAGTAATTCCTGAAATAATCTCCACAAAAGCCTTGAAGAGGACACGAGGAAGAGTCTCGGTCAGTGTGTGCAATGTGACAGATTCTCCGGTAGTCCTTAAAGCACGAATGCCTATCGGGCAAGTAGAGTCTGCTACACCCCTCTCCACCGATTTAGGAGGGGGAGTGGATAAAGAGATCCCAGATGAAAGATTCTACCTAAGGACGCCCCCATTTCACCTGAGTGGAAGAAACGTCTTCAGTGTCAAGTTCTAAAGTGGAAAGAATTATTCTCGAAAGATGAGTTCGATGTGGGCCTGGCTAAGAGTACGGAACATCGCATTCGGTTGCAAGAAGACAAGCCGTTTCGTGAAAGGTCAAGGCGAGTTCCGCTGGGAGACTTGGATGATCTGCGAGAACAGCTAAATGAGTTGCAGAGAACCAATGTGATTCAAGAGTCCAGGAGCCCATATGCATCTCCAATAGTGCTGGTCAGGAAGAAGAATGGTTCTGTCCGCTTGTGCATAGACTATCGCACCCTGAACCGAAGAACCATCCCCGACCAATATGCCACTCCTCGGATTGAAGACGCCTTACAGTGTTTGTCTGGAGCAAAGTGGTTCAGTGTACTAGACCTGCGAAGCGGATATCATCAGATACCGATGCACCCTGAAGACAAAGAGAAAACTGCGTTCATTTGTCCACTGGGATTCTTTGAGTTCAATAGAATGCCTCAAGGTCTGACGGGAGCTCCAGCCACGTTTCAACGGTTGATGGAGAAGACAGTCGGGGATATGAATCTAATCGAAGTGTTAGTGTACCTGGATGACATAATTGTGTTCGGGAAGACTCTGGAGGAGCATGAGCAACGTTTGGAGAAGGTCTTGAAGAGGCTCCATGAAGAGGGGTTGAAATTGTCTCTGGAGAAATGCCAGTTCTGTTTACCGTCAGTCACATATCTGGGACACGTGGTCTCGGCAGAAGGTGTTTCGACAGATCCTCGAAAGTTGGAGGCCGTAGCTTCTTGGCCTAGACCTCGAAACGTCACTGAACTTAGATCTTTCTGGGATTCTGCTCATACTATCGAAGATTTGTGGGAGGATTTGCAAAGATAGCTCAGCCGCTGAACAAACTCCTACAGAAAGAAACCACCGAAGGAGGCTGTAAGGTCTCTGACCGAAACCCCTCCGCTCCGGGACCAAGGAAAGCTAAAGAGTCCATACAAGGTGAATGGACTAGTCAATGTGAAGGTGCGTTTGTGAAGCTGAAAGAGAATCTAACCCGAGCTCCTGTTCTGGCCTTACGCGGACCCTCACAAGCCGTATGAATTACATGTGGATGCCAGCCGAGAAGGTCTGGGAGGAGTCTTATATCAGGAGTATGATGGATTGCTGAGGCCTGTGGCGTATGTGAGCCGGAGCCTTGCGCCTTCTGAGAAGAACTATCCTACTCACAAACTGGAGTTCTTAGCCTTGAAGTGGGCAGTGGTGGACAAGTTGAAAGACTATCTGTATGGAGCGGAGTTCGTGATCAAGACGGATAATAATCCTCTCACCTATATCCTTACTACTGCAAAACTGGACGCAACGGGACATCGGTGGTTGGCCGCTCTGTCAGGGTTTCGGTTCAGCCTGAAGTATCGCCCTGGGGTAAACAATCGAGATGCTGATGCTTTATCAAGAAGACCCTACACTACAGAATGGACTCAGGTGACTCCAGACGGAGTGCAAGCTTTGTGTCAAGGAACAGAACGCCGGGTCAAGGGAGGAGTTGAAGCGGAGGCCATAGGAGTCATGGCCGCGGCTGTTCCTGAGTTCTACTGTAACCCTTCGCAATTGAGGGTTGAAAATCTACCTACCTTTTCCAAGCAGGACCTGAAAGCGGATCAAGCTAGAGACCCTTTGATTGCATTGACCATAAAGGCCCTGACTGCAAACCAGCGAGAGATTCTGTTAACCAATTCCCCGGATGGGGCCAGATTGGTTTACAAAGAGTGGGAGCGGTTGAAGATGTTGGATGGGGTGGTCTACCGAAGGGGCCCCTCGACCAATTCCGAAGAGATTCAGCAGTTATTTCTCCCCACTAAACACAGGGAGAGTGTGTTGCGATCATTACATGATGAGCATGGACATTTGGGTGCTGAGAGAACTTTTAAGTTGGTGCGAGATAGGTTTTATTGGCCTTGCATGAGGGCTGAAGTTGAGAGTTATTGCCATTCCTGTCTGAGGTGCATTCAGAGGAAAACTCTACCAACCCGAGCTGCTCCAATGAGCCATCTACAGAGTCAGGGACCCATGGATTTGGTGTGCATTGACTTCCTGTGCTTAGAGCCGGATGCTAGTGGGCAAGGGAACATTCTGATAGTGACTGATCACTTTACCCGTTATGCCAAGCTTTTTCTACAAAAGACCAACGCGCTCCGACAGTGGCGAAGGTGTTGATGGAAAAGTTCTTTGTTCATTACGGCCTGCCCAGAAGAATACACTCTGATCAGGGAAGAGACTTTGAAAGTAGATTGGTCGGGCAATTGTTGGAGTTGTTGGGAATTCAAAAGACTCGAACTACGCCATACCACCCTCAAGGTGATGCTCAGCCTGAAAGGTTTAATCGCACGCTGCTAAATATGCTGGGGACTTGTCTAATGTAGAGAAGCAGAGTTGGAGTCGTCATATAGCTACTCTGGTGCATGCATATAACAGTACGGAGAGTGATGCAACGGGATATTCACCGTACCGTCTTATGTTCGGAAGAGAAGCTCGACTGCCGGTTGATTTGGCATTTGGGTTATCTCTAGACCAGACGTCAGTAGCTTCTCATAGAAACTACGTGGATAGACTTCGGAAGAATCTGGCTTCTGCGTTTGAACAGGCCCGTTTGACTTCAGGTAACAGGGAGCAAAGGAACAAGAAGAACTATGATTTGAAGGTTCGAATACAGGATCTACAACCCGGTGATAGGGTTCTGTTGAAGAATTTGGGTGCTGCTGCGAGACACAAGCTGGCGGATAGATGGAGTTCTCAGGTTTACATTGTTTGCAAACAACTGCCAGGTCTGCCGGTGTATCAGATTCGCCCTGATGGAAAGGCTGGTCCCCTCAAGAATTGGCACCGAAATCACTTGTTACCTTTGAGAGAGGCTGTGAGGATACCAGTGGAAAACGAACTTCCTCCGGCGAATCCGCATGCTCCACGTGTTCCTCCTGTTACTCGGTCTCAACAGACTCGGGTTGTTGGAGAGAGCGAAAGAGACAGCGACGAAAGAGTTTTCTGTTTAGATTGGATGCGCTCGCCCGAACCTGAAGAGGTTGTCCCAGTTCCTTGTCATGGGAAAGTAACTTGAGGGCTGAAGCTCCTGAATTTCAGTGGGAATTCCCCGAGAATATGGAACTCCCTGAAACCCTTGAACTTCCGTTAAGGGTCCCGGATACTGTTGGAGACCCTGTAGCTCCTGAGGACGAGCCTTACGACTATAGTTCTATGCCTTCCCTGGAGGGATCGTACTCGGAGGAAGTGTCTGCTCCAGTGGCAGACATAAGGACTGAGCCTATACCTATAGTACTTCCACCTGAAGAGGAAGGAAGGAGCCTGAACAAAAACGCTCTATTCGACCGCCCCAGCGACTTACCTATGACTCACCAGGACATAGCACTGAAGAGGCCATCACCACTGTGCAGAGATTGCCCGAAGTGTCTGCTATGTTAGCTGAGGTAGCCCAGAACATGAGTCAGCTTGAGAAAGTGTTTCTAACCCACTGCATGTATGCTGCTGAACCTGTATATGCTGTATAAACTGTGTGCATATTGTAAAAGGATAATGTAATTGTTGTACCTCCTTGGAGAGACCCAAGAGTTCTAGGAGGGGGAGAGTGTAGCGATGTGTTAAAGTTTACTGTGGCAGTACCCATTTTTGGCCACAAGATGGAGACAATCACGATTAAAGACCCTGGACACTCGAACTACATGTCCCGGCATGCTTTGCGAAGAAACAGGAAGTGGGTGGGTTTGTGGAGACGCTGTACATCCTGCACCTCGTGGAGAACAGGCAGAGCGCGCCAGGGAGCAGAGGAGAGTGGATGCACACACACAAGAAGGAGAGACCAAAAGATAGGCCGGAGCGCAGACAGAGTGGATCGGGCCTTAGGATTGGGTCACTCAGCCTTGCGGGAGACAGACATCACCATCTATATTATCCGAGTGCAGTGCTGAGGAGAGAAGACCCCTCGAGTAAGGAGTACCGCGGTCGATTGAAGCGGGGAGCAGGCGGTAAGCTGGCTGAGTCGTGGCTGACAGACAGAAGGCCAGACAACAGATCCGGTGGTCGGCGTCCCCAGTCAATATCGAGCGGAGAGACGTCCTGGGTCAGCGGAACCTCAAGCTTGCGCTGGATGGGTGAGAGGCCCCCAAGGCCGTATGTAAATAAGAGCGTACGCTGCTGTTTTCCTTCTAAAACCCACAGGGCCCCAACTGACTAGTCGAAGACATCATTAAAGTAAACTCACTGGCCAGTTGAAAAGTACCCGGGTACCCTACACACACAAATACATATCACTTCACGTTCTGGGACTTAACCTGTGCAGGAATCAGTTTCCTGTTTTCCAAATCCATACAAGGGGGCAAAGTTGAAGTTACATTCTGAACAACTTTTCGGTTTTTGGTTCCCGCTGCGCATTTACCGTGATACGAGAACTGTGTATTTTATTGTGTCCCGCTACGCGGTTTTTCCTCGAATTTCGTATCTTTTAATTTTCTGCTCGGTCGGGGTTTTTTTTCCGAAAATACGAAGCCCTCGTGTTTTCGTTTCTTTTACCGCTACGCGTTTATCGTGTTACGAAAGTACTGTAAATCTTCCTGTATATACCGTGTCTCAAGAACTGCAAACCTTTTAGTAAACCTTTTAAAATATAAGACTGTTCAGCGTGTTGGAGTATATTTATTCCCTAGTGCGGGGAGACTGACCCGTGGTTCATTTTCAGCGGCTCCTCCGGGAGTGAGCGCTACAAATATTTCTGTGTTCTGTTGATCATGCTGCTGGCGTCTATCTTTTTTCCTTTAACCAGATGACAGGAACCGGAAGAGCAGGTAATAGACCGTGGTGTGTGAAAATAAGTGATTTTTACAATTCTAGGCAAACAAGGAAGCGGAACTGGGGGGAAGCCAGCAGGGGTGTAAATAGTTAACTAACCCACTACCTTTTATCCCCTAGGTTTTTCCTTTAACAACAGGACGTACACCAGGATGTACTTGAAAACGAGAGAAATTTCAATGTATCCTTCCTGGTAAAATACTTTATAAATAAATAAATTTACAGTTACAAGTTTTATAAAGTGCTAACAAGATCTGTAGCGCTGCACAATGGGAGGCAGAATAACAAATATACATACGGGTTCAACACACAGAACAGTAGGAGAGAGGACCCTGCTCAAGAGCTTACAATCTAAGAGGAGGGGGTGACACACTAGGTGAGGGTTAATAGAGAATATGAAGCAGCGGGGCACATGTGGGCTGGGTGGGAAGATGCAGTAGGAAATGAACAGAGGGGGATTAGGGAGTGAGATGATAGGCTTCTCTAAAGTAATGTGTTTTCAGAGACTTCTTGAAGGACTGGAGAGATGGGGAGAGTCTGATGTTGCAGGGGAGGGAGTTCCATAGAAAGGGGTCAGCTCGGGAGAAGTCTTGAAGGCGGGAGTTGAGGGTGCGGGTATGTGAAGCTGATAGCATCAGATCATTGGAAGAGCGAAGTGGTCAGGATGGGGTGTACCTGCTAATAAGGGAGGAGATGTAGGCAGGGGCGCGGTTATGGAGAGCTTTGTATGTGAGCACCAGTATTTTGAATTGGATTCTATAAGAGACAGGGAGCCAGTGTAGAGATTGAAAAGGGGTGAGGTACGAGAGGTGCGGGATGTGAGGTGTATCTGCCTGGCACAGGCATTCATAATAGACTACAGAGGAAGAATCTGGGATCTTTTAAGGCCAGAGAGAAGGAGGTTACAGTAGTCAAGGCAGGAGATAATAAGAGCTTGGACGAGCATTTTAGCAGAGTCCTGATTAAGACAGGGATGGATGCGTGCATTGTTTTTTAGGTAGAAGTAGCAAGATTTGGTTAGCGACTGAATGTGAGGAGTGAAGGAGAGATCAGAGTCTAGGAGGACACAGAGGCGGCGAGCCTGAGAGGTAGAAGTAATAGTGGCACCATTCACTTGAAGGGAAATGGGTGCATCAATGTTAGTTTTAGAGGGAGGGAAGACGAGACGTTCCATTTTAGAGAGGTTAAGCTTTAGGAAACATGAAGTCATCCAGTCGGAGACAGCTGAGAGACAGGCTGTAACACGGTCCAGCACAGGAGGAGAGAGATCGGGAGGGGAAGTCAGCGGTACAGTGGTACAGTCCTATCCTTGTGCCAAAGCCACCTCAAAAATCTGAAGAGGTTATAGAGCATGAAGTGTCTATGTATGGAGCAAAGCTCTGAAACAACTTTTATTAATATTTTAACCTAAAACTTCAACACCATTTCAAATTATTTTTTATCTGTAACAGATAAAATAAAAATAAAGAAATAAAAAAGATAAAATGGAGTGCACATAGCATATAATGTATAATTAGCACTCTCTAATCAACACCAGTTAGCCCATATAGCACCAAAATCAGAATCCCCACATCCCCAACAATCAGCAGCCTAATAACTTCAGAGCCTGGCCATCTCGCTTGTATGGCACACCGTGCAGCAGACCAGCCCCAGTTTAAGCTGAAACTGTAGCAATGGCTGCTGAAAAATAAAGTGCATCAAATTTGCATCATTATTTCTAATCTTTAATGAGTTATTCCTATTTAAACAATCTGCAGACGTCTCCCTGCTAATATAAACGCACGAGTTTGATTTACCAGCTAAATTGCAATATCTATGGTGTCTTACAGGGTTATCCAAAGAGATTCGAATTGCTTGAGAAAGGTAACCGAACGCTGAAAATCAGGGTTTGGTTACCTTTCCTGACCATTCGGCTATCCAGAGAGCAGGCAATTCGCCAAATCCTGTCGAATTGCCTGAACATGCGGTGCCTGTTCGGTCCCTGTTCGAGGGCAGTGAAATCCCCATCAAAAAGCACTGCTTCGGCTATTCAGAGAACACAAACCAGCAGTGAAAGGTTCCCCTAATGTCCTGACATTCGGTGGTTTAATTCGGCAAATTTATTCAGGAGAATCCCATAGGCTTCAATGTTAAAAATATTCCCGTTTTAATTCAATATCTAATAAACCGTTCATTATAAAATTCTGCAGCAAAAAGTCTCTTTATTTATAGATTTTTTAGGATACTTTAAGCATTTTTCTGAATTTTTTTTAAAAAAATTAAAAGTCCGATTTTTTTTTTTTTTTTTTTTCAGTTTACTTATTTTTTTTGTAACAGCCCTCTTTATTATCATTCCCTGGACCTCCTGTGAAAATTTCAGACATTTTCGCTCAGTAGTTTCTTTGCAAACAGCGTTTCTTTTTCCCAGATTCATACAAATGGTTTTTCTAATTTATTCACTGCCTCCTCTACGTCACAGCTGCTTCGGCTCTGTGTGATTCGGCTCCTGTTCGGCTCCTTTTCGGCTCCTGTTCGGCTCCTCTTCGAAGGTTAATCCAGATGTTTTTGCTTGTTTTCAGCGTGCATTCGGTTAGTTTTCGTCAGGTTTGCGGCAGCTTTTCCCTGCAATTCGGGGACCCTGTGGTGTTTGCTGAATACACCGCAGGGTCACCGAAATGCAATCGGCAAAAGGAACCGAATTGAAGAGAACGAAAAGTCACCGAACGTGCGGTGACTTTTCGAATCTCTTTGGATAACCCTGTTAGAGTTGATTTTTCTCATCTATGTACATGCAGAAGTCTGCAGACTCTTGTTTTAAACAGGGAAAACGCGCCAAAGGTAGGAAATAATTAATGGATGTAAAAAAGGAAAATGGTTATTGTTAACGTGATGAATTGATATATAAGTGTATTTCAAGAAGCAATTTAATGAACTCCTTGAACTGACGTTGCACTTTGGTTGTGTAATTGAAGTGACAAAGGTCACTGGGCGTGATAGAAGCATTTTGCTAATAATATGTACAGGAAATGTGCATTAGCTTTAAAAATGGCAATAAATGTTTCCAAATAAAATATGTCATTTCAAACAATAAATGTATCCAGGTTCACTTTCTTTACGTTTCCTACCAGGAAGTGTATATTGTACCAGCTATAAAGATCAATGCGATATCTCATCCCTTGATGAAATAAATAGTTACAGTTACAGGTATTTATAAAGCGCTAACAAATTCTGTAGCGCTGTACAATGATTGAGACAGAATAACAAATATCCATACAAGCTAAACAGACAGAACAATACAAGAGAGGACCCTGCTTGAGAGCTTGCAATCTAAATAATGCTTTACATTTTATTTAAGAAACAAAAATGGCATGAAAAATATATAAGAAATCTGGTTGAGAAAAAGTAATAAAAGACCTGATAGACATTAAAGGTAAGACACAAATGGAAAACATTTGCGTTTACCGTTTTCCATTTGTGGCTTGCCTGTAAAATCGGTATGATCAGCAGCTCAAGTCGTAAAACTTTCAAGCTGCAATGTGAGCCTCGTTTCTTTAAAATAAGTTAGGAAAATTAAAATGTCACACAAAAAAAATCCTGAAAAATACCAAAAAAATAACTAAATAAAGAGACTTTTGGCTGCAAGTGGAAAAAATAAACCATTTAAGAAATATTTAATAAAAATGCGAATATTTTTTACATTGAGACCTATCGGGAAAAAAAAACCTTGTTTCTTTAAAATAAATTAGGAAACTTAAAATTTCACCCAAAAAAAATCGCAAAAATGCCAAAAAATCCTAAAAAATAAATAAACAAGATGACTTTTTGCTGCAAGTGAATAAAATAAAATAAATATTTAATAAAAAAAGCAAATATCTCTTTACATTGAAACCTATGGGGAAATAAGCCTATTTTTCTAAAATAAAAGGAAAAGATAAATTTTCACTGGGACTATACTGAGGGCTGGAGTTTCAGATGTAATAGCCCCTATGTTAATCTGTTCCTGATTAGCAAGGCAGTCTGGGTAAGGACAAGGAATAGAAACATAGAAACATAGAAAAATGTCGGCAGATAAGAACCTTTTGGCCCATCTAGTCTGCCCAATTACATGGATACTTTACCTGGATTTATCTTTTGTTTAGGATAGCCTTATGCCTGGGTGATGGTGATAAAGACACCCAGCTTGGGAGAGAGTGACACTTTTGGGAAAAGGTGTGATGATGAAGTAGAGATGAAAGTTAGTCATGGTGACACTGTAGTGAGAAGAAGGTGACACTGGAATGAACAGGGGTAAGAGTAAGTTAAGGGAGATTCGCGGGTAAGGCAGAAATTAATGCCTGTGTCAGACGAACGCAGTGATTACGTCTGTGTTGTTTCGTGGAAATTTTATTATGTGGACATTATATTCTAGGATGTGCGTGTTATAAGTTGTCATCTGTCTCCCTGTGTTGGATTTGAATGTGGTTTTAAATCCAAACCAGCGGCAAAACCGTCAGTATGAAAACCTTCTTTTGGGTTTAGAGACATACCTGCTTTTAAGACATTTAAGCCTTGTCTCAACACTGGTACCGTGTTGAGACAATAACTGTATTTGTCCCCCGCAGATATGTCAATAACCCATAGGAACGAGTAGATTGAGCAGTATCTGAATGGGGTCCATATTGACAAGTGACGGGGATGGGGACAAACATGGCTGACGGGGATCATGGAGATGACTCAGGGATGAGTCATCTCCAGGAGGCCGGTCGGTCATTCTGGTCCACGCCCCTGTCCTTTTGATATGTAAATGTAATTACTGGGCAACCTGGCTTTCTGTTGTACAGCCAGGGGGCTACTGGGCGTGTGCGATTGTCTAATAAATTAAACTGACCAGGAGACACAGCTCACTTGGCCAGAGGATTTCCAGCTTGAAGCAGCGTGTTTGTCTGATTCCTCCTGGGATAGAGAAGTACTTTGTGTCTTATACAGAAAGAGCTAAATATAGCGTGTATTTTTATAGTGACGGATTTGTTTGTACTGGGCGCACTTTAATACTGAAGTGTACCTTTTTAGTGCACCAGGACTTTATGCGCAAAAGCCAAACTTTCCATAACAATTGGCGAGCCTTGTATTAGGAGCTGACATGGATTCCAGAGCAGCTTGCCAAAGGAGGGAAATTGGATTCTTGGTTTTGGACAACCAGAAAAAGCCGGCGAAGTTGGTAAGACTTTCTTTTCAGTTTTTGAAATTTCTGTTGTCCTAGAACCAGCATCTGGTCTCTCTGCAAGCTGTTGCGGTAATCCGCGCCCAGCAAAAGAATCTCTCTTTTTGCTTTTCACTCTTTGTGTATAAGGACAGGGGATTAATATCTGTACATAGAGGGATAGGGGTATTGGCTGGGGATAGAGTCTATATTTTGCAAATCCCTGGTCAATACAGCCAAGAGGGTCTTTGTACAGGGTTTATGTATGGAGTTTGCTGGATGTTTTAAAAGTGCGACTGGGTTATTTTCGTATTTTCGTTAGTGCTGGTCACCGTGTGAAATAACTTTTAGTGGTGGATCTGAAGTTGATTGTGACGTGTGGGGTGATCATTACAGGGTATCGTTTTTGTTGCAACTTTTATGTTTGTAAGAGGTGGTTTTGGTTTGTAAAGGCAGCATTTCCTTCGTTAGCATTTGCACAGGAGAGACCGCAAGTGAAGGATTTTTATGCTGCTTGCTTCAATTTTCAGGAGTAGGGCACATGGAATAGGAAGAAACTGTTTTGTTTAATCTGGGTTTTTATTGCTGGATTTTGGAGACACCATTTTGTCATCCTTTGTGTGACACCATGTGCTCAGCCACCATTTTGTCGAAGCTCAACCCACCATTTTGTTGAAGCTCACCCACCATTTTGTCGAAGCTCAGCCACCATTTTGTCGAAGCTCAGCCACCATTTTGTCGAAGCTCAACCCACCATTTTGTCGAAGGTCAACCCACCATTTTGTTGAAGCTCACCCACCATTTTGTCAAAGCTCAGCCACCATTTTGTCGAAGCTCAGCCACCATTTTGTCGAAGCTCAGCCACCATTTTGTCGAAGCTCACCCACCATTTTGTCAAAGCTCAGCCACCATTTTGTCGAAGCTCAGCCACCATTTTGTCGAAGCTCACCCACCATTTTGTCGAAGCTCAGCCACCATTTTGTCGAAGCTCAGCCACCATTTTGTCGAAGCTCAACCCACCATTTTGTCGAAGCTCAACCCACCATTTTGTTGAAGCTCACCCACCATTTTGTCAAAGCTCAGCCACCATTTTGTCGAAGCTCAGCCACCATTTTGTCGAAGCTCAGCCACCATTTTGTCGAAGCTCAACCCACTATTTTGTTGAAGCTCAACCACCATTTTGTTTGTAGTTAAATTTTTGTTTGTTCTCAGGTTTTAACTATTTTTGTATTTTTATACAGAAAGCAGATTTCAGTAAAGCGGTTGCGGTTTTTGTACTGAATTTTGAGTTTAAGTGAAATCTTTACTTTGTACTCAGTTTCATTAGATAGTAAGACCAAGTTTAACTAAGAGTTTTTGTACCTTTAGTGGTGATTTTATTTTTTTATTGGTATTACAGTAGAAAAGAAAGATTTGTTTTTTTTTAAAAAAAAAAAAAAGGAAAAAACTTTCTTTTTATATTTACTTTCCATAGGCAGATTGTGCAAGCGACAATAACACGCTTTTATGGGTTCATAGTTGCTTTGTGCAGCGAGTAGTTTATTTCAGTTTTGAAGTTCAGACGGTTTGTTAGCTTCATTTGGTGACAGTGATTCATGTGTTGTAATGAGGCATCGTACAACTAGCAAATAGACAGAAGAAGGCTATCCCCATTTAACTTCTGTTAGGAGAGAAGCCACATTGTTCTGTAGAGAAAGAGGATAGTCATTGTGCTGTGCGGTTTAGTCTGGCGACGCAGTGTACGGGCGTACAGCGTATACGCTTGTGTATACATACACTGTGAGGGGTAGAGACATAATTCGGGAAGGGGGGTAATCTGTGGTTGTTGACTAATCGTTTGGGGCATAGTTCTGTACCCAACCTGCTGGGACAACAAGCCATAGAGTTACACGTCGCCTCGGTTAGGGTCTCTAGTTGGAGGACTATAGTGATTATAATCTGACAATCCACCGTGAAAAGACGACACCAGGCGGTGCTCTCCTAAATTGGTGCAAGGGTTTCCCTGGATGCAGGGGTAAGACGATAAGCCGATTCGAATCGCCATGGGCAATGTGCCGTCCATGCAAGGGAAGGAAAGTGAGGCTTCCCACAGTCAGACGGCTGCGCAGCACATGAAATCTAGTTTTGGGGCGAAGGCCATGAAACCCCTTAAAGAATGGCATAGATGGTCCAAGGGTACCGCTTGGAGTATCCCTCTGGAGGAGACGTTTGGCGCCTGGAGATGGGAGAAATTCATAACTGAGTTTAAACCCAGACTCTGGACGGCAAAGACTTTAGATGTAGCTCAGCTGTGGCTTCAGAAGTTTATTATGGTAAACCGGCAGGGTATACAGAAGGCGGTTTCAGTCCGGAAGAACCGCATTATGTACACCTGGCCAGAGGGGATAGCCGCGATTGGTGATCCAATGCTGGAAGCGGAAGAGGCTCTTTCTGGGCTAACTCTGCTAAGGCAGGCTGGATCCACCCACACTGGATCTATTGTAGTTTCATCTGATGCTTCTGCCATCACCAATGTAACAACCTCTACTCTGCTCTCTCCAGCTACCATACCTCTCGCTCCCACAACTCCACCTAACCCTCTCTATCCGTCTCCCTCGGCCACATCTGGGGCGTTTCCTCCTCCAATTACAGTTAATTACGAATCATTTCCAACTGGGAATCTGCAGATGCTATGTGAGTCTAAGGGAATTGGGACCAGACTAAAGAACCGTGGGGATTGAATAGCTGCGCTAAGAGCTTTTGATTCAGCCGTGCCTACCATCTACCCTTCATTGGATGGCTTCCAGACGGGGATGGTCATGGGAAAGGTAGGACACAGCAGTCCAATGAAGCTACAGCCTCCAAGGTATACACCTGGTCCCACTTGTGTCTCTGAACCTGGTACTTATCCAGTCCGGGTGCAACAATACGAGGGTGTTCCCAATGCCGACGGTGAAAGGACGTTAGGGGAGAGGGTGGTATGACATGTCCCTTTTGCTTCCTCGGAAATCAGAACCATCCTAGCCGAACTGCCTGACTATAGAACGAATCCACGAGGGTTCGCGAGAATGTTCTGTCAAAATCAATTTAGTTACGGCATGAGCGGAACGGACTGTGCCCAAGTTCTGAGGGCAAAAGTAGGAGAGGAACCAGCAGGGGTTATAATTTCCCGCTGCAACATTGTCACTCACGGACAGGCCACTTCCGGAGGTAAGGAATTCTGTGTTGCCCTGCTAGCCAAACTTCCAGAGATGTATGGGGCCTCCTCCACCACGGATGTGATGAAACTCTGTCAAAATCCTGGGGAGGAATGCGTTTGTTTCTGGCGTCGCCTGAAACAAGCGGCATTAGATGCAGATTTGGAAGTTGGTCCTGATGTGCCAACCGACGGAGGTAAGTTAACCGCTATTCACCTCCTACTAAGAGCCAAATTCTTAGAAGGCATCCATACGAAAATTCGAGACCGGTTATTGTTAGCCAGACCCGAATTTAGTGAAATGACAATACCTGCCATTCTATCCACTCTCTCCGCTATAGAGAGAGAGGTGGATAGGAAGAAACAGGATAAAACATCCAAAGTCCTTGTGTCACAAGCCCCCGATGAAGAACAAACATACCAAGATCGTGGGAAAAAGACACAACACTGGAAAACCAGGACTTGTCACATCTGCAAAAAGGAAGGGCATTTTAAAGCGTGACTGTCCTAACAGACTCAAGGGTAAGTGGCAGTTCATTCCAGGCGATCCGACGACTCCGGTCGTGGGGATGGCCAGCCAGGGCTATGATTCTTCATAGCACACTGGCAAACCGGTGTCAGGCCATATAAACCTGTTTATCGAGGAATTAAAATATCCCCTCCCTTGCCTCATTGACACTGGTGCAGCCCGAACTGTTCTGAGATCCAGAGATCTCAGAGGCAAGGTTCCCCTCTCTGGGGAGACTATACCCACTGTGGGTCTCACAGGTCAGACAGTGTCTCTACAGACCACCAAACCACTCCATTGTAGACTAGGGGAGCACACGGAAGCCATCAGGTCTGTACTGGTATCGGATGATGTTCCCATTAATTTGTTGGAAGCGGATATTTTATCAGAAATACAGGCGATTATTGAGTACACTCCAGCTGGCATTGTGGTAAGTAGCGCACTATCAGAAGAACGATTATGTGCTATGGTAGCATTACCATATCTGACGGAACCAACCTGTTTCCTGGAGTTGGATGTACTGGCAGAGGTAAATTCCAAAATTTGGGCAGCAGATAAGTACGAAGTGGGCCTTCTTCCCGTGCCGCCAACTACAGTTAACATCAAGCCAGGGAGCGTTTTACCCCGATTACCACAATATCCCTTGAGTGTGGCTCAAATGGACAGTCTTAAGATCCAATTGGACCGATATCTACAGATAGGGGTCCTCTCGCCAACCAAATCACTCTGCAACACCCCACTATTCCCAGTGGCCAAAAGGTCGTCCAAAGGCCAGGAAACAACATACCGGCTAGTGCATGATAGTGATGCTCCTCTGGTCCCTAACCCCCACACCTTGCTGGCCTCTGTACCACCAAATGCAAAGTTTTTTACTGTCATTGATTTAACCAATGCTTTTTTCTCGGTACCACTGGACCCCCAGTGCCAGTACCTTTTTGCTTTTACATTCCAGGGTCAACAACTAACATGGACACGTCTCCCTCAGGGGTTGGTGACTAGTCCCTCGGAATACAGTTGCAAGCTGAAGATCGTGTTAGATCAGTGGGCCCCAATCCAGGGGTGGTACTGCTGCAGTGTGTGGATGACTTTCTACTTTGCTGTCCCACACGGGAGGTTTGTTATCGGCATACTGTATCATTGCTTAACCATCTGGCGCCCACAGGTAATAAGGCTAACAAAGAGAAAGTACAGTTTTGCAAGGAAAAGGTTATATTTTTAGGACATTGCATCTCTCAGGGTACCCGGCCTTTAACCACCCAGAGAGTAAAGATATTAAGTGGCTCTAACACCCACTAAACAGACCCGAAGACTATGCACCATTTTGAACCCAGCGTCTCTTCTTCCTGTTATAAAGGAGGAAGAGAAGGGGGGAGATAATGGTGTGGAAAACGAAAATTTTCCAACTTTTACTAACCATTCTAACCTCAACTTCTAATCAATTTTCCAACCTAGTAGGGAAACTCTTTGAGGACCATCATGATTGCTTTTCCTTGATGAGCTCCAAAAAGTCCACCGGGTCCAGGAGTCTCTCCCGGACCCAAACCCAATAACCAGTGTTCATTCTATTCAACCAGGTGATTGGGTCGTGCTAAAGAAACATCCGAGGACGGGACCAGAGACGAGATATCTTGGTCCATTCCAGGTGCAGCTGACGACGCCAACCTCTCTGAAGCTCGAAGGACGAGACAACTGGGTCAACGCCAGTCACTGCAAGAAGCTGCTCAACTACATCAAAGAATGAGAAGTATCATTTTTGTTTACTTGTTTAGCTTAATTTATTTTAGCGAGGGAAACGATGAAAAACATCCCAATCTTTTATTTAAAATGCACCTCCAGCTAGCTAAGGCAGCAAACAGGACCAATTGCTGGGTGTGCTCGAAACCCCCCCCCCTAGCCATTATACTCCAGCAATGGCAGCCGTTCATGCTATATACAATGTTCACATTGGTACGAGAAATTAGCCAAGACCACCCAGAGACATTTGTCGATAGAATTTAATGATACATTCCTAGAGGGTAACATCAGTTATAGTTTTAATATTAGCTCTGGCTCTTGCGCCTCGCTTGCCAATCCTGTATGGGTGTCTGGGCAATTAGGTGGCCCGCAGGTATGCTTCAACATCAGCTTCGGTGACAGATTTGTGGGATCCTCCAGTTGTAAGAAAGGTATAACAATCAACCATACTAATGAAACCCCCGATATCTTTAGTAACACCCATAGACCAGATTATATCTGCTGGAAAGAAGGATGCGATGTTCAGACGGCGGCGGCAATCCCCCAGTCTATTCAGTTATTACTGAGTGCCCGAGACTGGCAGAGAAACTCCTCATGTGCTGTTCTGACAGGCCCATATTATTTCCTGTGCGGTTCCGCCGCTTATAAGGTAATTCCCCCTAATACAAGAGGTTCATGTGCTTTAGTGAAGCTTGTTCCGGCATCTTACATTGCAGCCGATCGAGAGGATCTGATGGTGCGTAGGAAGGCCAAGATGTCCGGGAGAGCTCGTAGGGAACTATTCTCTAGCCACGATCAGGCTTGGGCATGGTTCCCTGCGTGGACTGGATGGGGAATAGAGCTTATGAAGCGATTGAACAATTTCTCCTCTATTGTAGACGAGATGTTCAATGAAACCGTAGAAGCTGTCAGGGAGATCACACAGGAACAACGACAAATAAAGACTCTGGTATTGCAGGAAAAGATGGCTCTTGATTATCTTTTAGCGTCCAAGGTGGGTTTCTGTGAATTCATAGGTGAGGACTGTTGCACCTGGATAACGGACACCAATGACATGGTCAAAGCACATATGGATAAGGTTAGCGCCCTGCAAGGCAGAGCCAGAGCTATAGCCAGTGAGGGTTGGAATCCTTTTGAAGGTTTGGGAAGCTTCGGGGATTTCTTGTTTTCCATTGGATCCTGGCTAAAGGAAATGGGAGTATATATACTTATGGTGTTTCTGTTTCTATTCCTTCTATATGCCGGAGTGAAATGTTCCTGTTGTCTAATCGACCGAGTTACCAAAGCCAGAGTAGATGACTACTTTTTCGTTGCCGAGATGAGACGCCCTGAAGACCAACCCATGGACCGGACACAGAGGATTTCAGACCGACCAACGATCGACGCAACCCACCACCTCATGTCCTCCCTCTGAGTCACCTCCCCTAAAGCAGATTCTACGTGTCAAGTTCAACATGTCAAGATTTGTTTTTAGACTTGCTTTAAGATTTGCCCAAAAAATCGGCATGTCAAGATTTGTTTTTAGACTTGCTTTATGACCCACGTGTCAAGATTTGTTTTAAGATTTGCAAAAAAATCGGCGTGTCAAGATTTGTTTTAAGACTTGCGTTAAGATTCTACGTGTCAAGATGGACTGTCTGTTGTTTTCTATCATCTGTTTGGTTTTTTTACATTCAGAACTTTACAAGAGGAACTGTTTCTTTCCAAGGAAGATCGAGATTCATCGAGGGACACTGGGGAGCAAATGACAAAGAGGAGGGACTGTCGTGGAAATTTTATTATGTGGACATTATATTCCAGGATGTGCGTGTTATAAGTTGTCATCTGTCTCCCTGTGTTGGATTTGAATGTGGTTTTAAATCCAAACCAGCGGCAAAACCGTCAGTATGAAAACCTTCTTTTGGGTTTAGAGACATACCTGCTTTTAAGACATTTAAGCCTTGTCTCAACACTGGTACCGTGTTGAGATAATAACTGTATTTGTCCCCGCAGATATGTCAATAACCCATAGGAACGAGTAGATTGATCTTCACTCAGATACTGATCACTCTGAGCAGTATCTGAATGGGGTCCATATTGACAAGTGACGGGGATGGGGACAAACATGGCTGACGGGGATCATGGAGATGACTCAGGGATGAGTCATCTCCAGGAGGCCGGTCGGTCATTCTGGTCCACGCCCCTGTCCTTTTGATATGTAAATGTAATTACTGGGCAACCTGGCTTTCTGTTGTACAGCCAGGGGGCTACTGGGCGTGTGCGATTGTCTAATAAATTAAACTGACCAGGAGACACAGCTCACTTGGCCAGAGGATTTCCAGCTTGAAGCAGCGTGTTTGTCTGATTCCTCCTGGGATAGAGAAGTACTTTGTGTCTTATACAGAAAGAGCTAAATATAGCGTGTATTTTTATAGTGACGGATTTGTTTGTACTGGGCGCACTTTAATACTGAAGTGTACCTTTTTAGTGCACCAGGACTTTATGCACAAAAGCCAAACTTTCCATAACAGTTGCCGCACAGTTTATCGTCCGTCGTAGCATAGAATCGTGAGCAATAGAGACCCACACACGAAGTGCGTCTGCACCGAACTGCGCACGCACAACGCACGTGGCAAACAGACGCAAGTTAGGAAAGAATGTAAAACCGCTAACATGGACGCGCAGAGTGCGCCACGTCCCACCACGTCCGCGTACCGTTCTGTGTGCGTGATGAGGAGACGTCAGACGCAGCGCATTTGCGACGTCCAGCACCTTGACGCACGAAATGTCTTTTCATATCCTTTATCATATTAATTTTGTTTCCCATAGAAACATAGAACATAGAAACATAGAAAAATGTCGGCAGATAAGAACCTTTCGGCCCATCTAGTCTGCCCAATTACATGGATACTATACCTGGATTTATCTTTTGTTTAGGATAGCCTTATGCCTATCCCATGCCTGCTTAAATTCAATTACTGTTTTGGCCTCTACCACTTCAACTGGAAGGCTGTTCCATGTATCCACCACCCTCTCAGTAAAATAATGCTTCCTGATGTTACTTTTAAACCTTTGCCCCTCTAATCTAAGAATATGTCCTCTTGTTTTGCTACTTTGTTTCCTTTTAAATATACTCCATTCCTCTACCTTGTGGATTCCCTTTTTACGTATTTAAATATTTCTATCATATCTCCTCTGTCTTGTCTTTTTTCCAAGCTATACAATATTTCCCTTTTGACTATGTGGTGTCTACAGTATCTTCCGTCAGGCCGTCCGTCCGTTGTGCACGCACGCAGAGTGCGCTCAGACTGCGTTCGTCTGACTTTAGCCCTTAGAGTAGGATTATTTGGGACTAGCGGGGACATTGTGATACTAAGGAAAAGCTGGATATGGTGGCACTGAGGAAGGTAGGTAGAGATACTTGGGTATGGATTTATAACACGTGGAGGTGCTGGCAACAGTTCAGAGAGTAGGGTTTGGTGGGTTTATACTGTGGAAGCAGAAATGATAACAGAAGGTTGGGGAAGTAGGATACGGTGGAACTACATTTTCTTCACAATCGTCACTTGTTAAAGGGGAGGAATATGAACAAGGACAAGATGTTTCTGATCTGTTTATAGTAATAAAGTACAGTTGTGTTCAAAAGTATTCAACCCCCACTGAAATTGAGTGTTTTGGCCAGTTTGACATTGATTTTGATCATTCAGTCATCTTGCTTACAATTAAATCAAAGAGGCACGTGTAGGTCAGACAAATATAACATAACATTTATAAATGAAATAACCACAAATGTCTTTTCTGTGCTCACATCATTATCAGTTTTATTCAACCCCCAAGTGACATTCAATCTTAGTACTTTATAACTGTAAAAGGATGTTGTACTAACAGCTTTTAAACGTGAAGCATAGCTTGACACAAGTGTCTTGCAGCGATCTACGGGTATCTTCGCCCATTCGTCATGGGCAAAAGCCTCCAGTTCAGTCACATTCTTAGGCTTGCGCACTGCAACTGCTCTTTCTTTAAGTCCCACCAGAGGTTCTCAATCGGATTTAAGTCAGGTGACTGCGATGGCCACTCCAAAATGTTCCAGCCTTTAATCTGCAACCATGCTCTAGTGGATTTGGAGGTATGCTTGGGATCATTGTCCTGTTGAAAGGTCCAACGTCTCCCAAGCCTCAGGTTTGTGACGGACTGCATCACATTGTCATCTAAATATCTCCTGGTACTGAAGAAATTCATGGTACCTTGCACACGCTGAAGCTTCCCTGTACCTGCAGATGCAAAACAGCCCCAAAGCATGATTGACCCCCCGCCATGCTTCACAGTAGCAAGGTGTTCTTTTCTTCATAGGCCTTGTTCTTCCTCCTCCAAACATAGCGTTGGTCCATGGGCCCAAACAGTTCTAATTCTGTTTCATCAGTCCACAGAACACTTCTGTGGTTTGTCCACATGACTTTTGGCATACTGCAGTCGACTCTTCTTATTCTTTGAGACAGCAAGGGGGTGCGCCTGGGAGTTCTGGCATGAGGCCTTCATTACGCAGTGTGCGCCGTATTGTCTGAGCTGAAACTTCAGTACCCACATCTGACAAATCTTTTCTCAGTTCCTCAGCAGTCACACGGGGACTTTTCTCCACTCTACGCTTCAGTTAGCGCACAGCAGTCGAAGTCAGCATCTTCTTTCTGCCACAACCAGGTAGCGTTTCAACAGTGCCCTTTGCCTTGAATTTGCGAATGATGCTTCCTATGGTCTCTTTTGGTATGTTAACATCTTTGCAATCTTCATATAGCCATTGCCCTTCCTGTGAAGAGTAATCACCTCTTCTCTTGTTCCTGGACCATTCTCTTGACTTCACCATGTTTTGTAACCACACCAGTAAATGTCTAGAAGGAGCTGAGTATCATAGTCATTTTAAAGCTGCCTAATTGATGCTTATTATGCTTTATTGCTGCTCCGTGACATCCACAGGTGTTTTCAATACCTGATTGAAAACACTTGAATGAACCTCTGTTCTTCAGAGTGGTAGTCTTTAAGGGGTTGAATAATTGTGTCAATGAAGAATTCACAAAAGAAACATTTACTACTGTATTACAAAACCAATTGATGTCATTTTAGTTGCAACTGGTTCTTTAAAAAGTCCTTGTAGGATTTCATTCTGAATACAATTACAAATGTACACTAAATTCCCTAAAACCCTTTACAGCATTGGGGGTTGAATAATTTTGAACACAACTGTATATATATATATGGGGGGGCCATGTATGATGAAATGATGGATAAACCAGAAACTAGAACAATAGTGTTGGCATTATTGGACTTTGCTTAGAGTTAAAGTTCCCAGTATTTTTGCTACATCTCATTAGCCATAGAATAAATAAAAATGTTTTTATAGTTTCAGGTTACATTGAAAAGTCATAAATTATTCCTTATCTTATCTCTCATATTTCCACAAGACATTAATGATACATGTCATAGACTTAGGGAAAGGGGAGGTTGTTTCATTATCGGGTCATGTTTCTAGCCCTGAAATGCCACATTCATTTATCGCTATATTTACCATATGTGCCCTTCTGCCTAATTGCTTTTAGTTCATTTGCTTAATCTTCTACCTACGTCTCTTTATATTACATATGTCAGAAGAAAAAAAGTGGTAGACACCAACTACCCAATATCAATTTTAATAGGTGTACAAAAAAACTAACATAACACCGAATGCATAAAAAAAATATAATGAATTAGATAGGTCACGAATTGAAACCACCCAATGAGGGATGGATACCTCACTAAGGCAATCCTGTTGGTCTGTGCATACAAATCAAAGTAAAAACTGAGTAACACAGTCTAGCTAATGTAGGCTACTGGGCGGCAGTTAGCAATATGCCAGGCATTCATACAATCAAATCAAAAAGCATTGAATAATTCATAATCTTCGGAGGACCACCTTAAATGGGTATAGACGTCGACCGATATGTGAATAATTATGCGCATAAAGTAACAAGATATAATATAGACTGTGTAAAGTATCAACGCTACAAAGAGCCTAACAATTGGCTCCTATATATGCCTGGTGTACATTCATTGAGACAAAAATTGTACTGAAAAATGTAACTGTGCAATCATAGAAACTGCTAAATCAGCGATACAACATAGATTTATAACCATAGAACCATCAAACAGCACAAAAGCCATACAACAAAGATAGCTACGCCCTCATTGTTAGGGGCAAAATTAGATAAATGCCAAAACATTATATGTTTTTTATGCGTTCGTTGTTATGTTAGTTTTTTTGTACACCTATTAAAATTGATATTGGGTAGTTGGTGTCTACCACTTTTTTTCTTCTTCAATATTGCCGGGTTACGCCCATTGTAGACACTGGTTTTTGATTCTAATCCCCAGTGCTTTTTCTTTTCCTTTTTGCATATTACATATGTCACATGTTTTCTATTCTCATATTACCTAAAAATTGGTGGCTCTATTCCAAGTTGGCTGTAACAATTGATTGTCATCCCACAAATCTTAATTGTCCTGGTATACTAAGTTGTGTGGTAAAATTAGTTATTACTTGGCTTTTACAGGCCATAAGTGCACCTATTATTAAGAGCCACAGAATAACCAGCAATTTTCAAGTCACTCATTATTCTCTAAGCAGCCAGAGAATAAAAAAAAACGATTTCGGGATCAAGCTGGTGTGAAAATTACATTAAATAAGGAAAAAAATCCTGCAACCACCCCTATAGAAGTAAGAGTGTGGTAGACACCGGCTACCAAATAACCTTTATTAAACAAATACAATGTGAACACACAATAATTAAAACACATATATATTGATAAAGTGAAAACCTCCTTGAACCAATAATGGCTCGCCCCTATAGAGGGAATAACCCAATGGGATTATGTGTTATCAGATCTAAATTGTAGCAAAGGTGGTAGGCAATTGTATATATATGCAATATCATAAATAATCAAAGATAGCGATTTGTAACCTAAAGACTCTGTCAGTATATGAATGAAGTATGCTGCTAAGTAGCATCAGATAAAGGGAGGCAGATATGTTCGTAACAAAGATATAGGTATACATATAAGAATTAAGGTGGTAAATAACCATTAAATTATACCATATATTGATGTTTCAATAAGGTTCGAACTAACCAAAATTTGGATAGCAGGGCGGGATAACAAATGTTATGACTCAATTCACATTATAAATCCACAACTTCCAACGGTATAAACCAGCATATAATTGCACATTTAACTACTGCAAAACGACATCATAGGTAGCAGTGCTACAAAGTTCTGAAAAATCATAAGCAAGGAAAATAATAAATTCACAGTTAAATAAGGTCACAATAAATTCCCTGATATAAGGTCACAATAAATTCCCTGATATAAGAAACACATTGCAGTTGCATAAGAATAATTCAAAAATTGGACCAAATTCTGCTAATTTGTGAGGGGCGCAGCAACAGGGCAGTAAGAACTTGAATTGCCAAGCTAGAAACTAAAAATTAATTGACAGCACAAGCCAGCCGAGCACCCATTAATTAGAATCAGCAATCAGCAACAGAGCACACATTGCCCAATTCAACAGCCATCAAAGGCTGCACCTTTGTTTAAATGTTTATCAAACACTACCAGCAGATTCAAGGAAGGTAAACGGATGGTAGACTATGAACAGTTAAAAGGACCCCATCTCGACCGGTTTCGCCGCTTGAAGGACGCGGCTTTATCAAGAGATGACTAGCCCTCCACGCAGCTCTCACTTAAATAAGGAGACCTAATCAATTATTTGCCTACTCGGCACCGTTAAACTCCTCCCCTCCTGCTTCGTGTAAAGAACCCAAATTTTTCCTCATTACGGAATTCCCTTATGTCTCGTAACGTAGGGTCCGCCCACGTGATTTATCTTCGACCAATCGACAGGACCAGAGTCTAAAGAGGGCATAGTGAGTGTAGGAGACAAAAATAATTGTAGGAGACAAAAATTAGTTATTACTTGGCTTTTACAGGCCATAAGTGCACCTATTATTAAGAGCCACAGAATATCCAGCAATTTTCAAGTCACTCATTATTCTCTAAACTGCAAGAGAATAAAAAAAACGATTTCGGGATCAAGCTGGTGTGAAAATTACATTAAATAAGGAAAAAAATCCCGCAACCACCCCTATAGGAATTAACTTGAATCCCTGGTGGGAAGGAGATCATGATCTACTGCCTCTTCTTGCTACAAAGGTAAAATAGATCCTTGGCGTCCTTGCACTTGACATGCCCAAGCTTTCACCATAACATCCATGCAATCTCTCATCACTCATGCAATGAGACTCCGCAAAGCCATATACTCTGTGGCAGAACCTACAGTCACTGGGGCATCTGGAGGGGGCTGTGCGCTAGCCTCTTGCCCAGAGACTATGGCCCGTGAAAGAGACTATTGGGGGAACTGGTGGACCTTTTAAATATATTTAGTTTTTCACTGGTTTAAACATTCCCTGGCAAACTAAAGAGTACTGATGTGTGTGTGTTATTCCTTTGTGTATTTATTGTATAGTCTCTTGTTGTGTATTTTGCGTACATTCCCTCAATTATCTAACCCCTCTATGTATTGTGTAGAACTCCGTATTAGTACCTGCTCTCTCTATTGTGTACGGTCTCTCCATAAGAAATTCCTTTTGTTTTACCTGCCTTCTCCCTCCCCCTTCTCCTCCTAGAAAATCCCATTGTCCATTGTTTGAAGGTCCTGTTCAGTATTTGATCTGTGATGTTATCTGTTTGGCTGTATGCAATGGGGGGGTTGGTCCCTGACTGTATCTGTGTCTCTGTGAATAAACTAGCATTCTGCTTTTGACTTCTTGCGGTGAGACTTATTCTTTTGACTGCGGTTAAAGCTTTGAGGGAGCTGTTAGGGAAGATTGCTCCAGCGACTGTTACATGGAAGAGAGCCCGCGGACAGAGGTACTAAGTTAGTGTACAGTCGCTCCGTCACAGACTCTAGAGGTGAATACTGGTAAAAGTGCCACCAAAAATACATCCATATCAAGACTGGCCTTTCATTTTGTTTTACAACTAATACAGATAACTCAGAAAAAAAGAGTTAGTTGGACTTCTGGGGCCAGATCACAACCTGACCAAAAAGCACAGCCCTCAAACGGTACAGCATAACGGCTCGAGCGCTGCGCTTATATTTAACTCATTGTATTCCATTTGAGACGCAATCTCCGTTTGCATCTTGGATGTAGCGCCAGATTATTGTACATTAACGTCTCCAATACTTGTATGGGAGAAGTTAATGTGGCCCCAGCACATTGAGAACGAGCTATTCCAATCAGCTTGTTCCCAGTCTGCATCTGACGTTATTCAGGTCTGAACAACATTTTCAGACCCTGGTAGTAAGTGATTGCTCTTGTCGGGCATCTGGTTGAGAGCAAAAAATTCCTCCAAGTCCGCTCACAGAGCCAGTTGGAACCGTGAGTCAAGCAGAAGGGAGTAATTGAATATCCAGGTCACTCCGAGCCCTTCCCACCCTTTCCATCCGTTTGTCCATGATGGTGTGATCAGACGAAGAAATCTCATGAATTCTCAAGGAGTGGAGTCGAGGAATCAGGTCCCTGCTGCAGAAAATATAATCCAATTTGGAATACATGTCATGGGGATGCGAATAAAACGTGTAATTACTTTCCTTAGGATTCAACTAGCGCCTTGTGTGTGTCATAGAGTTTCATATCTCGAATTGGGATACAAAATGGTCTAACCCTGCCCTCTGGGTTGTTGGCCGAAGCTCCAAGGCTGTGGTCCGTATAGGGGTCCAGCGTCACCCCCACAAATACATGCCCGTTAGGCAAATCAGTCAGTCTATCGGTCAGGGCCCTATAAAATGAGGCCACGGGTGGGGGGGAATAGATTTTGACGAATGTGTAAGTGTGTCCCGCCACCCTCCCGTCCACCCGCAGGAACCTGCCGTCGAGGCCAGACCTAGTCCAGGTGTGTTGAAAGTGGAGACCAAAGTGATGTAGATCCAAAGTAAAATCCAGGTAGGTTAGTTTTCATAATCTCCAAACACTGTTAGTAACTGTTAATTCACAACTTATTCCCTTGGTAATATAGTGTACTACTATACCATTTACTATCGATGCTATGAATTTTCATTTTGGATGATTAGAATCTTAAGCCTCCTTGAAGATTTGTTTTTTCCCCTCATATGAATCTACACTTATTACCCCATAATGACAAAGCAAAAACAAAACTTTCTGACAATTCTGCTAATTTAAAAACTAAACAAAAGAATGAATGAAATATCACATTGCATCCAATTCCTTAAGAATCTAGACCATCCTTGAATGTTACTTGGAAAAGCACACACCTTCTGTAAAAACATAAACGTAATAACCAAGTCATGAGATCATAGGAATAGTGTGCTGAGTTCAGAGAAAGGAATATCAGGATACAAATACAGGAGACAGACTACAAAAACAAAGTTTGAAACAACCAGGACTCTGCCAAGAGCTGGCTGCCTTGATCACACTGAATAACTGGGGGAGAAGGACCTTTGACAGGTGAGAAAGAACACATTGTTCACTCTTGGTGAGCCTCAGAGATTATGAGTGGAGATGGGAGAAACATATGGAAAGACAACCATTACTACAACACTAAAGCGACATGGTCTTTATTGCTGACTGGTCAGATGGAAACTTCTACTCACTGCAAGAAACATGAAAGCCCTCATGAAATTTGCAAAAAAGCAGGTAAAAGACTCAGAGTGTGAGAAACAAAATTCTCTGGTCTGATAAAACAAAGATAGAATTGTTTGGCCTTGATTCAAAGCAGCATGTCTTTAGAAAACCAGACAATATTCATCACCTGCACAAATCTGAAAACAGCTATCACCAAACTGTCCCCATCCAGCCTGAGAAGAAGTGCAGAGATGAATGTCAGAAACTACCTAAATCCAGGTGTGCAATGCTTGTCGCATCATACCCAAAAAGATCTGAAAAACTTTAGGCTATAATTGCTGCCAAAGGTGCTTCAATGAATTACTGAATTAAGCTTCTAAACGTGTATGTTAATGTGATAGGGTTTTTTTTTCTGGGTTTTGTTCAGGGTTTTTTAATACGGGTTGGCTACTCCATATCTGGAATTTTGAAATCTGGAAGACTCAGGACATAGATTTGACTTAGCTTTCTGCTGCTCCTGCCAGGTTCTCCTCAATTATGGTTTGCTCTTGGCGAGAAACACTTATGAGCTGCTCAATATGTGCCTCGCAGCCGTTGCACAGTGTGTCTAAGAATGCCTCTGGCTGTGCAGCATGTGTGCCTGCTGCGTAACCTCTCCCTTCCAGAATTGGAATACAAGTTGGATTTAAAAAAAGGGAAAACTTCAAAATTGGATTAGAGGTACTCCATCTGTATTTTACAGTAATGTGACAGATCTGAGACCTAATTCCAGTGTTGCCTTTACACGTAAGATAAGCGATCCAGCTGTACGATATGAAGGAAGTTAACTTGGTGACTGGAATCGCTATTCCAAATGGGCTGCAAACTTTGTACGCAGTGATATGGTTGAAACGTTGCCACGGCTTACATTCTAATAAACCTGCTTGACTGAGCTGCATTAGGAGTGCCAGATTTCTTTATTCTCTTTACAAGTCAATGGCAGACACACATAGAGACACTAGAAAAGCCACTGACAGAAACAGTAATGCACACAAACAGACAACAGACAGACAAGCACAAAACACTGACAGTGACACTGAAAGAAATGCAGTCACTGACATACACTTGAAGAGACACAGAGAGATTCAAAGTTGATGAGAGATACATATCTCTGTCATTGTCAGTGTCTCAAAAACAGAGACACAGAAACACAGTCAGAGACCCTGACCACTCCACACACCGACACACTCCCATAAAGCTAAAAATAAGAGATCCCTCACTCCACTCATGGTATTACTATAGCAGCTTATTTGAATGAACCAGGTGGCACGTGGGCGGCCATTAAGGTAGCCTTTGTCAAGCACAGAACACACACTGAAAGTAAAACATATACAGAGTATACAATCCAATACCATTGAACAATAAGTGAAGTGCAGTCAAATTGATCAATTAACAGCCATATAAAATGTGCACAATTAAAGAATAGATTTAACTAATTACCAGGGAATTGGGAGAGGCACAATAAATTAAAAAGTAGGAGAAAGGAAATAGCACAAACGTCTCACTACTTTCCAAAATCTACATAAAACAATGCTAACCAACGATGAGTGAAGCGGACCCGCAACAATGCGTTTACTGCAATTACGTGTCATTTCCTTCGAGTTGTCTTACTACATGCATATATTTAGCAACTATTTGCTTGCGTTATGATAACACCCATAAGCACTTTTGGAATTAATTGATTGTTTAACACAAATATACACTTTTATTATGTTAACCCCTTAGGGACCTTGGACATACCATGTACGTCATGGCAGCGGGTCTCTTTTAGACCCGCTGACGTACATGGTATGTCCTGCGGTGTTTTGAGCGCTGGAAGCGATCGGATCGCTTCCAGCAGCTCAAACGCCATTGCAGGATGCCTGGGAGTCCAGGCATCCATGCAATGGCGGTTACAAGTGCCGGGGCACCTTGTGATCGCTCCCCTGGGAGCGATCAACATCCGGTTTTACCGGAGAGGTGCCCGGCACTTGTAGAGAGCGCTGGAAGCGATCGGATCGCTTCCAGCAGCTCCAAGGCCATTGCACGCTGCCTGGGAGTCCAGGCATCCGTGCAATGGCGGACAGGAGTGCCGGGGCACCTTGTGATCGCTCCCCGGGAGCGATCAACATCCGGTTTTACCGGAGAGGTGCCCGGCACTTCTAGAGAGCGCTGGAAGCGATCGGTATCGCTTCCAGCTGCTCTGTGTATATTGCAGGGATGCCTCGACAGCGAGGCATCCCTGCAATATGCTTACCTGCCGCCGGTCCGCTCAGTGATCGCTCCCCCCGAGCAATCACTTCCGGTAGCGGCAGGAAGTACTGAGTGCCACGAGGTCGTGGCACTCAGTACAAAAAAGATCACATGAGTGATCAGGTGCTCTGCTGGGTGCCTCGAGGGATCAAGGCACCCAGCAGAGTAAAAAAAAGAAAAAAAAGTAAAATAAATAAAATAAAAATGAATAAAATAAAATAAACTGACAGCCAAGATGGCGCTGCCCTTCTAAGGGCAGGGTCATCTTGGGCTGAGTGGGATGTTCCTAGCCTGCCTCATCAGAGAGGCAGGCTAGCAACATCCAATCAGAAGTTAGAAAAAGTCAAAATAAAATTTCTAATTTGTCAGGTCAGGTCAATATTTTGTAAATATTGGCTCTGACCTCTGTGATTCTCCCTCCCTCTCCTCACTTGTGTTTTGGTGAGCGAGAGAGAGAGATCAGATTTGACAGGTTAGAGATTTTAGGTAGATTGAGTGAGATTAGAAAAATTGAGGCAGATTTAGAGAGAATTTAGGGAGATTTAGAAGAATTGAGGCAGGTTTAGAGTGATTTAGAGAGATTTAGGTGTTTATTTGTATTTTCTTGTGAAACCCAACGGTTCTTCTAAGAACCAATAATCCGTTTATATATATAATAATTATAAAATTTTATAATCTATTATATATAATGTCTGAGAGGGTGTACAGCGCCGAGGAGGCATATGCCATCCTGGCGTCAGAATCTGAGGCATCTGCGTCAGACTCAGACCCTGATTTCGACCCCGCCAACTGCTCAGAGACGTCGCTAGATACATCATCTACGCTGGCTGATGTATCTAGTGATGTTTCTGATGCAGATCCTGGGTCACCACCTGCCAGCAGGAGACGCACAGCTCCAGCTGAGGAGTGGGTAGTGCCTCATCGCCAGAGGCCAGATATCCCTCCTTTCACGGCAAATCCTGGCATCAATATTGATGTTGCAGGATTTACCGCCACACAGTTTTTGCAGGTGTTTATGGGGGATGATTTGTTGGGCCACATCGTGGCCCAATCAAATCTGTATGCCCATCAGCATTGTGCTGCGAAGCCAGACTCCTACTTGGCAAGGCAGCAATGGACCCCACTAGATGTGCCAGAATTTCTGAAATTCTGGGCACTTACTATGCTGATGGGCATCATAAAGAAGCCCTCAATTCGCTCCTACTGGAGCAGTAGCCCCATCTGCTCTACCCCCATTTACCCCAATCAATGTCACGTAGAAGGTATGAAAACATTTTGCGTTTCATGCACTTCAGTGACAACAGCCTGTGCCCTCCTAGAGAGCATCCCCAGTTTGACAGGCTGTATAAAATCCGCCCCCTGATTACCCACTTCGCCGCCAGGTTTGCAGAGGCTTATACACCTGGAAGAAATATCTGCGTGGATGAATCCCTAATGAAATACAAGGGAAGGCTGGGATTCAAGCAGTATATTCCTTCCAAACGCTCCAGGTATGGAGTGAAGGTGTATAAGCTCTGTGACAGCGAGAGTGGGTATACTCAGGCCTTCCGGGTGTACGAGGGAAAGGATAGTAGCCTTGACCCTCCAGGTTGCCAGAACACATGGGAACCAGTGGCAAGATTGTGTGGGACCTACTTTTTCCCCTGATGAACAAAGGGTACCACTTGTATCTTGATAATTTTTATACGAGTGTCCCTTTGTTCAAGCTGCTGTATTGTTTTGATACAGCAGCATGCGGTACTGTTTGCAAGAACCGCGTAGGTTTCCCAGCACAGCTTGTCCGCACCCGGCTAAAAAGGGGGGAGACCTCAGCTCTGCGCCAAGAGGAGCTGTTGGCGGTCAAGTACAGAAACAAGAAGGATGTATACCTTCTATCCACCATCCACACTGAGAGGTCTGTGGAGGTCTCTGTACGTGGCAGAGCTGAGCGCATCAGGAAGCCAGTGTGCATCAAAGACTATAACCGGCATATGGGTGGGGTTGATCTGGCAGATCAGCTGCTCCAGCCCTACCAGATTATGCGGAAGTCAAGGGCCTGGTACAAAAAGGTTGCAATTTACCTGATGCAAATTGCAACCCACAATGCCTTTTTGCTCTGCAAAAAGGCAAACCCCGGAGTGACGCTGTCCTTTTTACAGTTTCAGCTCCAGGTCATTTCGGGGTTTTTGTACCAGGATGCACATGCTCCCCGGGCGGTGATGGGGGACAGAGTTGGGGCTGCACATTTTATTTATAAAATCCCCCCTACTGAGGGCAAACAGAAACCCCAAAAAAGATGCAGGGTGTGTTTCAAGAGGGGGCAGAGGAGAGACACAATCTTTTACTGCCCAGAATGCCCTGGACAACCCGGTCTGTGTCTTGGGGACTGTTTCAAGCTATATCACACTGTGCGTGATCTGTGATTTTTTTTTTCCTTTCTATTTTTTCTCACACTCCAGTTAGTTAGTTCAGTTTAGTTTTTTTTTTCTTTTACTGCACCAGACTTTTACATTTTATTCGTACTTTTTATGTTCTACAATTGGTGCTGTATTTTTCCAAAATCTTTGCACACCTATGCATGGGGGGCATGGGTGTACTCAGGAGACCTTGCAGAAAACAACCTGGAGAGTTTTCATGCAGTAACAAACAACAGTGTCTCCTAAATCACAGTCCAAATCTAATGTGGGCGTAAAAATCTGAAAATTGAAAAATTACCGCCACACAACTTCTCAAATGTTTTGGGCTAAAACCGTTGCATCCATGGCATCAATGCACTCCATATGCAATACCTTGGGGTGTCAACATAACAAATATAAACAATTTTCTGGCAATAATTCAAACTGGGGTATGCGGTAGACCCAAAATCAAAGCTAGGCCTAGCTGAAGAAATAATCTCAATTTCAACTCCAATGACAAAGTCATAAAAATTGTATTTGAACCTTCCCAAAATCCTGGCAAACCTATGCATGGGGGGCATGGGTGTACTCAGGAGACCTTGCAGAAAACAACCTGGAGAGTTTTCATGCAGTAACAAACAACAGTGTCTCCTAAATCACAGTCCAAATCTAATGTGGGTGTAAAAATCTGAAAATTGAAAAATTACCGCCACACACCTTCTCAAATGTTTTGGGCTAAAACCGTTGCATCCATGGCATCAAAGCACTCCATATGCAATACCTTGGGGTGTCAACATAACAAATATAAACAATTTTCTGGCAATAATTCAAACTGGGGTATGCGGTAAACCCAAAACCAAAGCTAGGCCTAGCTGAAGAAATAATCTCAATTTCAACTCCAATGACAAAGTCATAAAAATTGAATTTGAACCTTCCCAAAATCCTGGCAAACCTATGCATGGGGGGCATGGGTGTACTCAGGAGACCTTGCAGAAAACAACCTGGAGAGTTTTCATGCAGTAACAAACAACAGTGTCTCCTAAATCACAGTTCCAAATCTAATGTGGGCGTAAAAATCTGAAAATTGAAAAATTACCGCACACACCTTCTCAAATGTTTTGGGCTAAAACCGTTGCATCCATGGCATCAAAGCACTCCATATGCAATACCTTGGGGTGTCAACATAACAAATATAAACAATTTTCTGGCAATAATTCAAACTGAGGTATGCGGTAGACCCAAAACCAAAGCTAGGCCTAGCTGAAGAAATAATCTCAATTTCAACTCCAATGACAAAGTCATAAAAATTGTATTTGAACCTTCCCAAAATCCTGGCAAACCTATGCATGGGGGGCATGGGTGTACTCAGGAGACCTTGCAGAAAACAACCTGGAGAGTTTTCATGCAGTAACAAACAGTGTCTCCTAAATCACAGTCCAAATCTAATGTGGGCGTAAAAATCTGAAAATTGAAAAATTACCGCCACACACCTTCTCAAATGTTTTGGGCTAAAACCGTTGTATCCATGGCATCAAAGCACTCCATATGCAATACCTTGGGGTGTCAACATAACAAATATAAACAATTTTCTGGCAATAATTCAAACTGGGGTATGCGGTAGACCCAAAACCAAAGCTAGGCCTAGCTGAAGAAATAATCTCAATTTCAACTCCAATGACAAAGTCATAAAAATTGTATTTGAACCTTCCAAAATCCTGGCAAACCTATGCATGGGGGGCATGGTGTACTCAGGAGACCTTGCAGAAAACAACCTGGAGAGTTTTCATGCAGTAACAAACAACAGTGTCTCCTAAATCACAGTCCAAATCTAATGTGGGCGTAAAAATCTGAAAATTGAAAAATTACCGCCACACACCTTCTCAAATGTTTTGGGCTAAAACCGTTGTATCCATGGCATCAAAGCACTCCATATGCAATACCTTGGGGTGTCAACATAACAAATATAAACAATTTTCTGGCAATAATTCAAACTGGGGTATGCGGTAGACCCAAAACCAAAGCTAGGCCTAGCTGAAGAAATAATCTCAATTTCAACTCCAATGACAAAGTCATAAAAATTGTATTTGAACCTTCCCAAAATCCTGGCAAACCTATGCATGGGGGGCATGGGTGTACTCAGGAGTCCTTGCAGAAAACAACCTGGAGAGTTTTCATGCAGTAACAAATAACAGTGTCTCCTAAATCACAGTCCAAAACTGATGTGGGTGTGAAAATGAAAAATGACCACCAAACAGTATCCAATTTGTTTGGAGCAAACGGTTGCATCCATGGCATAAAAACACTCCATTTACAATACTTTGGGGTGTTAGCTTACCAAATATATGCACGTTAATAAAATTGGGGTATGTAAAAAGGCCCCTAAAAAGAAGAAAGCAAAGAAGATACTGTATGTCAAATTAGAAAATTGACAAGCACATGTCAAAAGATTGGCGTAGCACCCCAAAAACAACAGAACAAATCTATATATGGGTGGTATCAATTTACTCAGAAGATGTTGCTGAACATATTTTGGGGTGTTTTTGCAGTAACCCATAACTGGATTTGACAATTCACGCCTAAAGTACAATGTGTGTGAAAAAATAACACAAAAAGTGACTACCTGAAAGTTTGACATAGAGCTAGTGCATGGAAAGTGTTAAAATACAACTCTTTGAAGCACCCTAGGGTGTGCCCTTTCTAAAAATATATGGTTTGATGGGGGTAAATTACTTTGGCCGGCTTCAAAAATGTCCCAAATAGGACATGGGTGCATGATGACGAAATGTGAAAATTCCAAGTTGGAAAACTGAAATGCGCACCCCCCAAATAAGGCCTATTAGCCCCCAAATGACCCAACATACCTATACATGGGTGGTATCAATTTACTCAGAAGATGTTGCTGAACATATATTTGGGGTGTTTTTTGGCAGTAACCATAACTGGATTTGACAATTCACGCCTAAAGTACAATGTGTGTGAAAAAATAACACAAAAAGTGACTACCTGAAAGTTTGACATAGAGCTAGTGCATGGAAAGTGTTAAAATACAACTCTTTGAAGCACCCTAGGGTGTGCCCTTTCTAAAAATATATGTTTGATGGGGGTAAATTACTTTGGCCGGCTTCAAAAATGTCCCAAATAGGACATGGGTGCATGATGACGAAATGTGAAAATTCCAAGTTGGAAAACTGAAATGCGCACCCCCCAAATAAGGCCTATTAGTCCCGAAATGACCCGACATACCTATACATGGGTGGTATCAATTTACTCAGAAGATGTTGCTGAACATATTTTGGGGTGTTTTTTGGCAGTAACCCATAACTGGATTTGACAATTCACGCCTAAAGTACAATGTGTGTGAAAAAATAACACAAAAAGTGACTACCTGAAAGTTTGACATAGAGCTAGTGCATGGAAAGTGTTAAAATACAACTCTTTGAAGCACCCTAGGGTGTGCCCTTTCTAAAAATATATGGTTTGATGGGGGTAAATTACTTTGGCCGGCTTCAAAAATGTCCCAAATAGGACATGGGTGCATGATGACGAAATGTGAAAATTCCAAGTTGGAAAACTGAAATGCGCACCCCCCAAATAAGGCCTATTAGTCCCCAAATGACCCGACATACCTATACATGGGTGGTATCAATTTACTCAGAAGATGTTGCTGAACATATTTTGGGGTGTTTTTTGGCAGTAACCCATAACTGGATTTGACAATTCACGCCTAAAGTACAATGTGTGTGAAAAAATAACACAAAAAGTGACTACCTGAAAGTTTGACATAGAGCTAGTGCATGGAAAGTGTTAAAATACAACTCTTTGAAGCACCCTAGGGTGTGCCCTTTCTAAAAATATATAGTTTGATGGGGGTAAATTACTTTGGCCGGCTTCAAAAATGTCCCAAATAGGACATGGGTGCATGATGACGAAATGTGAAAATTCCAAGTTGGAAAACTGAAATGCGCACCCCCCAAATAAGGCCTATTAGCCCCCAAATGACCCGACATACCTATACATGGGTGGTATCAATTTACTCAGAAGATGTTGCTGAACATATTTTGGGGTGTTTTTTGGCAGTAACCCATAACTGGATTTGACAATTCACACCTAAAGTACAATGTGTGTGAACAAATAACACAAAAAGTGACTACCTAAACGTTTGACATAGAGCTAGTGCATGGAAAGTGTTAAAATACAACTCTTTGAAGCACCCTAGGGTGTGCCCTTTCAAAAAAATATATGGTTTGATGGGGGTAAATTACTTTGGCCGGCTTCAAAAATGTCCCAAATAGGACATGGGTGCATGATGACGAAATGTGAAAATTCCAAGTTGGAAAACTGAAATGCGCACCCCCCAAATAAGGCCTATTAGCCCCCAAATGACCCGACATACCTATACATGGGTGGTATCAATTTACTCAGAAGATGTTGCTGAACATATTTTGGGGTGTTTTTTGGCAGTAACCCATAACTGGATTTGACAATTCACGCCTAAAGTACAATGTGTGTGAAAAAATAACACAAAAAGTGACTACCTGAAAGTTTGACATGGAGCTAGTGCATGGAAAGTGTTAAAATACAACTCTTTGAAGCACCCTAGGGTGTGCCCTTTCTAAAAATATATGGTTCGATGGGGGTAAATTACTTTGGCCAGCTTCAAAAATGTCCCAAATAGGACATGGGTGCATGATGACGAAATGTGAAAATTCCAAGTTGGAAAACTGAAATGCGCACCCCCCAAATAAGGCCTATTAGCCCCCAAATGACCCAACATACCTATACATGGGTGGTATCAATTTACTCAGAAGATGTTGCTGAACATATTTTGGGGTGTTTTGGCAGTAACCATAACTGGATTTGACAATTCACGCCTAAAGTACAATGTGTGTGAAAAAATAACACAAAAAGTGACTACCTGAAAGTTTGACATAGAGCTAGTGCATGGAAAGTGTTAAAATACAACTCTTTGAAGCACCCTAGGGTGTGCCCTTTCTAAAAATATATGGTTTGATGGGGGTAAATTACTTTGGCCGGCTTCAAAAATGTCCCAAATAGGACATGGGTGCATGATGACGAAATGTGAAAATTCCAAGTTGGAAAACTGAAATGCGCACCCCCCAAATAAGGCCTATTAGCCCCCAAATGACCCGACATACCTATACATGGGTGGTATCAATTTACTCAGAAGATGTTGCTGAACATATTTTGGGGTGTTTTTTGGCAGTAACCCATAACTGGAATTGACAATTCACGCCTAAAGTACAATGTGTGTGAAAAAATAACACAAAAAGTGACTACCTGAAAGTTTGACATGGAGCTAGTGCATGGAAAGTGTTAAAATACAACTCTTTGAAGCACCCTAGGGTGTGCCCTTTCTAAAAATATATGGTTCGATGGGGGTAAATTACTTTGGCCGGCTTCAAAAATGTCCAAATAGGACATGGGTGCATGATGACGAAATGTGAAAATTCCAAGTTGGAAAACTGAAATGCGCACCCCCCAAATAAGGCCTATTAGCCCCCAAATGACCCAACATACCTATACATGGGTGTATCAATTTACTCAGAAGATGTTGCTGAACATATTTTGGGGTGTTTTTTGGCAGTAACCCATAACTGGATTTGACAATTCACGCCTAAAGTACAATGTGTGTGAAAAAATAACACAAAAAGTGACTACCTGAAACTTTGACATAGAGCTAGTGCATGGAAAGTGTTAAAATACAACTCTTTGAAGCACCCTAGGGTGTGCCCTTTCAAAATATATAGTTTGATGGGGGTAAATTACTTTGGCCGGCTTCAAAAATGTCCCAAATAGGACATGGGTGCATGATGACGAAATGTGAAAATTCCAAGTTGGAAAACTGAAATGCGCACCCCCCAAATAAGGCCTATTAGCCCCCAAATGACCCAACATACCTATACATGGGTGGTATCAATTTACTCAGAAGATGTTGCTGAACATATTTTGGGGTGTTTTTTGGCAGTAACCCATAACTGGATTTGACAATTCACGCCTAAAGTACAATGTGTGTGAAAAAATAACACAAAAAGTGACTACCTGAAACTTTGACATAGAGCTAGTGCATGGAAAGTGTTAAAATACAACTCTTTGAAGCACCCTAGGGTGTGCCCTTTCAAAAAATATATAGTTTGATGGGGGTAAATTACTTTGGCCGGCTTCAAAAATGTCCCAAATAGGACATGGGTGCATGATGACGAAATGTGAAAATTCCAAGTTGGAAAACTGAAATGCGCACCCCCCAAATAAGGCCTATTAGCCCCCAAATGACCCGACATACCTATACATGGGTGGTATCAATTTACTCAAAAGATGTTGCTGAACATATTTTGGGGTGTTTTTTGGCAGTAACCCATAACTGGATTTGACAATTCACGCCTAAAGTACAATGTGTGTGAAAAAATAACACAAAAAGTGACTACCTGAAAGTTTGACATAGAGCTAGTGCATGGAAAGTGTTAAAATACAACTCTTTGAAGCACCCTAGGGTGTGCCCTTTCTAAAAATATATGGTTTGATGGGGGTAAATTACTTTGGCCGGCTTCAAAAATGTCCCAAATAGGACATGGGTGCATGATGACGAAATGTGAAAATTCCAAGTTGGAAAACTGAAATGCGCACCCCCCAAATAAGGCCTATTAGCCCCCAAATGACCCGACATACCTATACATGGGTGGTATCAATTTACTCAGAAGATGTTGTTGAAGATATTTTGGGGTGTTTTTTGGCAGTAACCCATAACTGGATTTGACAATTCACGCCTAAAGTACAATGTGTGTGAAAAAATAACACAAAAAGTGACTACCTGAAAGTTTGACATAGAGCTAGTGCATGGAAAGTGTTAAAATACAACTCTTTGAAGCACCCTAGGGTGTGCCCTTTCTAAAAATATATGGTTTGATGGGGGTAAATTACTTTGGCCGGCTTCAAAAATGTCCCAAATAGGACATGGGTGCATGATGGCGAAATGTGAAAATTCCAAGTTGGAAAACTGAAATGCGCACCCCCCAAATAAGGCCTATTAGCCCCCAAATGACCCGACATACCTATACATGGTTGGTATCAATTTACTCAGAAGATGTTGCTGAACATATTTTGGGGTGGTTTTTGGCAGTAAACCTTAAAGTTCACAGTACATGTATTCTTAAATTGCGTTAAAAAAAAAATCACCAAAACTTTTTTTTTCTCAAACTTTGGCATAGATTTGTGGTAAAATGGTTTGCATGGAAAGAGTCAAAATACCCCAAGTTTAATACCTTGATTTGTGTACTTTAAAAAAATATGTATATGTGGAGGGTTATTCAGCAATTAGTGACAGATATCAGTGTTACAATGTCACTAGCACTAGTTTTGAAAATAAACTCTTTGGAAATGGCAAAGTGCTACTTGCACTTATTGTTGCATAAAATAAGGAAAAAAGCAAGGAATATGTAAACATTGGGTATTGCTAAACTCAGAACTAAATTTAGAAACTACTAAGGAATTAAATTTTTTTGACGGTTGTTGATACATAAGAAATTTTGGGGGTCAAAGTTCGAAAAAGTGGTGTTTTTTCAATTTTTTTGTCATATTTCACAATGTTTTTTATAGTAAATTATATGAAATACAGAAAAAATGGCGTCGCGCCCATACTCACTTATTTTTGGAGCGGCGGCAACTGCCAGGAGTAACAGCCCAGTAAATGTATAAAACATAACAAGGAAGGAGAGTGTCATCTGCGCTCATTCCTATGTGTTCCATGTACAACAAAAATGAGGTTTTGTTTGTTTCAATGGCCATTGCAACGTAAGCCCACTCGCCACTTCAAGGCACCTCTTTAGAGTGGGTACCTAACAATTGTAACCAAAAGGCCGCTCTACTGAGCAGCTCCAAGCCCCTCCAGCTGCTTTTCAGCAAGGAGAGACAAAGATGGTGGGTTTTATTTATACACGCACCAAGCACTTCCCATTTGGGATCAAAAACAAAAACATGGAAAGAGGAACAGCTGCAAAACGACGGACTGGTGTTACAAGCATGATATACATAAATACAGAAAAAATGGCGTCGCGCCCATACTCACTTATTTTTGGAGCGGCGGCAACTGCCAGGAGTAACAGCCCAGTAAATGTATAAAACATAACAAGGAAGGAGAGTGTCATCTGCGCTCATTCCTATGTGTTCCATGTACAACAAAAATGAGGTTTTGTTTGTTTCAATGGCCATTGCAACGTAAGCCCACTCGCCACTTCAAGGCACCTCTTTAGAGTGGGTACCTAACAATTGTAACCAAAAGGCCGCTCTACTGAGCAGCTCCAAGCCCCTCCAGCTGCTTTTCAGCAAGGAGAGACAAAGATGGTGGGTTTTATTTATACACGCACCAAGCACTTCCCATTTGGGATCAAAAACAAAAACATGGAAAGAGGAACAGCTGCAAAACGACGGACTGGTGTTACAAGCATGATATACATAAATACAGAAAAAATGGCGTCGCGCCCATACTCACTTATTTTTGGAGCGGCGGCAACTGCCAGGAGTAACAGCCCAGTAAATGTATAAAACATAACAAGGAAGGAGAGTGTCATCTGCGCTCATTCCTATGTGTTCCATGTACAACAAAAATGAGGTTTTGTTTGTTTCAATGGCCATTGCAACGTAAGCCCACTCGCCACTTCAAGGCACCTCTTTAGAGTGGGTACCTAACAATTGTAACCAAAAGGCCGCTCTACTGAGCAGCTCCAAGCCCCTCCAGCTGCTTTTCAGCAAGGAGAGACAAAGATGGTGGGTTTTATTTATACACGCACCAAGCACTTCCCATTTGGGATCAAAAACAAAAACATGGAAAGAGGAACAGCTGCAAAACGACGGACTGGTGTTACAAGCATGATATACATAAATACAGAAAAAATGGCGTCGCGCCCATACTCACTTATTTTTGGAGCGGCGGCAACTGCCAGGAGTAACAGCCCAGTAAATGTATAAAACATAACAAGGAAGGAGAGTGTCATCTGCGCTCATTCCTATGTGTTCCATGTACAACAAAAATGAGGTTTTGTTTGTTTCAATGGCCATTGCAACGTAAGCCCACTCGCCACTTCAAGGCACCTCTTTAGAGTGGGTACCTAACAATTGTAACCAAAAGGCCGCTCTACTGAGCAGCTCCAAGCCCCTCCAGCTGCTTTTCAGCAAGGAGAGACAAAGATGGTGGGTTTTATTTATACACGCACCAAGCACTTCCCATTTGGGATCAAAAACAAAAACATGGAAAGAGGAACAGCTGCAAAACGACGGACTGGTGTTACAAGCATGATATACATAAATACAGAAAAAATGGCGTCGCGCCCATACTCACTTATTTTTGGAGCGGCGGCAACTGCCAGGAGTAACAGCCCAGTAAATGTATAAAACATAACAAGGAAGGAGAGTGTCATCTGCGCTCATTCCTATGTGTTCCATGTACAACAAAAATGAGGTTTTGTTTTGTTTCAATGGCCATTGCAACGTAAGCCCACTCGCCACTTCAAGGCACCTCTTTAGAGTGGGTACCTAACAATTGTAACCAAAAGGCCGCTCTAAATGTTTTATACATTTACTGGGCTGTTACTCCTGGCAGTTGCCGCCGCTCCAAAAATAAGTGAGTATGGGCGCGACGCCATTTTTTCTGTATTTATGTATATCATGCTTGTAACACCAGTCCGTCGTTTTGCAGCTGTTCCTCTTTCCATGTTTTTGTTTTTGATCCCAAATGGGAAGTGCTTGGTGCGTGTATAAATAAAACCCACCATCTTTGTCTCTCCTTGCTGAAAAGCAGCTGGAGGGGCTTGGAGCTGCTCAGTAGAGCGGCCTTTTGGTTACAATTGTTAGGTACCCACTCTAAAGAGGTGCCTTGAAGTGGCGAGTGGGCTTACGTTGCAATGGCCATTGAAACAAACAAAACCTCATTTTTGTTGTACATGGAACACATAGGAATGAGCGCAGATGACACTCTCCTTCCTTGTTATGTTTTATACATTTACTGGGCTGTTACTCCTGGCAGTTGCCGCCGCTCCAAAAATAAGTGAGTATGGGCGCGACGCCATTTTTTCTGTATTTATGTATATCATGCTTGTAACACCAGTCCGTCGTTTTGCAGCTGTTCCTCTTTCCATGTTTTGGTTTTTGATCCCAAATGGGAAGTGCTTGGTGCGTGTATAAATAAAACCCACCATCTTTGTCTCTCCTTGCTGAAAAGCAGCTGGAGGGGCTTGGAGCTGCTCAGTAGAGCGGCCTTTTGGTTACAATTGTTAGGTACCCACTCTAAAGAGGTGCCTTGAAGTGGCGAGTGGGCTTACGTTGCAATGGCCATTGAAACAAACAAAACCTCATTTTTGTTGTACATGGAACACATAGGAATGAGCGCAGATGACACTCTCCTTCCTTGTTATGTTTTATACATTTACTGGGCTGTTACTCCTGGCAGTTGCCGCCGCTCAAAAAATAAGTGAGTATGGGCGCGACGCCATTTTTTCTGTATTTATGTATATCATGCTTGTAACACCAGTCCGTCGTTTTGCAGCTGTTCCTCTTTCCATGTTTTTGTTTTTGATCCCAAATGGGAAGTGCTTGGTGCGTGTATAAATAAAACCCACCATCTTTGTCTCTCCTTGCTGAAAAGCAGCTGGAGGGGCTTGGAGCTGCTCAGTAGAGCGGCCTTTTGGTTACAATTGTTAGGTACCCACTCTAAAGAGGTGCCTTGAAGTGGCGAGTGGGCTTACGTTGCAATGGCCATTGAAACAAACAAAACCTCATTTTTGTTGTACATGGAACACATAGGAATGAGCGCAGATGACACTCTCCTAATTATATGAAATGATGAAAAAAATGGTATCTTTATAAAGTCCATTTAATGACGAGAAAAACAGTGTAAAATATGTGTAGGTTGCATAAACGAGTAAGAGGAAAATTTGTCCTAAACACTAACAGCGCAGAAACGTAAAAACAGCAGCGGTCACTAAAGGACGGATTTGTGTAAAACCGCCCGGTCACTAAGGGGTTAAGTAGAAAGCACATATATGAATACTTGTTGCACTTTAACTACTAAAAAATTGTTACATATTTGTATTCAAAAGATTAATATTTAGCACTTTTTGTGGATATTGGAGCTGGCTATCAGGGATCTTATGACCTACTACTGTACTGCATACTCTATGTGTGGTTTTGTGAGTGCCATGCTACTTTTCTTTTTGACAAACATGCCATCCAAGAACAAAAAGAAGTACCCGATCACTCATAGTCCAAAAACAGCAGGTTTCTTAGAAATTATAATTTTTCAGACAGACAAAGATCAGGTTGAGGCAGTGTGTAAATGGCAATGATTACAATGACATAGATCAAAGCCAGCAGGTCAAATCAGGATACATAGGTCATAGTAAATTTACAAAAAGTGGTCAGGCAGGGATCAGATCCAAAAAACAAAGTAAACCCAGGACAACCCATTAGGTCTATTCATTGTAGCAGCCCGTGACCTCCACATACCAGATTGTACTGTTACAATAATCATTATGTACCCCAGGACATACTTGAAAACGAGAGAAATCTCAATGTATCCTTCCTGGTAAAATCCTTTATAAATAAATAAATAAAATAAATACTTCACTGGGCCTTATCATGGTGGTGTGCCATGACCCTTAAGGCATAACAGACAAGATGTGCAATCTGTGTTGCCCTTTAGCCTTGAAAAGATCTCAAGTAAATTTATGTATAAACTAAATTTGATAGAAAATAATTTAAAATAACATATAATATTTAATATAGACATTAAAAAGAGAACCATCAAAGAACATAAATGAGCATTAGCAATCGGGAGGCGATGCGGGCGTAAAGCTTACGGCTTAAAAAAATTAGCGCATCAGTATTAGCGTGAGCTTACTGTACTTAGCTCTTCCTATGCTTAACATGGGAAGTGCAAATTGTTAGCAGAGAGTAACTAGCGTTAGGATCACATAGTCTTAATGCTAATTATGAACTGCTGCCGCTAACTGAAAAAGTTTGCTACAGCTTGGAGCTGAAGCTTCTGCTGAATCAGTTAGCAGCAGCTGGAACCCCCCCCCAAAAAAATAATCAAATACACACCTCTCATCCTCCGTCTGTCACGTATCCCTCTACACAGATCACAATGAAAGTCCCTTTAGACAGTCCCTATCTATCCCTCCGATCCTTAGGTGGTCGGTATAGTCTGGCTACCTCTAGGGATACAAACACGTATATTTATCTGGTATGAAGATATACCCAGGACAGGGTTAAGTGGAGGTAGCCTAATAGCAATATAAGGAAAGCAAGATAAAGTGGTCTAAGATCGCCAGAAACTGTTACACAAAGGGTGGTTATCATAGTTATCATACAAGCCGGGTCTCTCACAGTCAGAGGTGTAACTAGAAACCTCAGGGCCCCAGTGCAAGAATCCATGAAGGGCCCCTCCTCGACGGCTGTGGGGAGGGGCCGAGGCGGGCCATCGAAGTCAGCGGGGTGTACCAGTACACCCCGGGCCTTCAAGACCCACCCGCCGCAGATATCAGACCCCGAGTATCAGACCCCAGTAATTAGACAGCCAGTATCAGACCACAGTAATTAACCAGCCAATATCAGACCCCAGTAATTAGCCAGTATCAGACCCCAGTAATTAGCCAGCATCAGATCCCCAGTAATTAGCCAGCCAGTATCAGACCCCAGTAATTAGCCAGCCAGTATCAGACCCCAGTAATTAGCCAGCATCAGACACCCAGTAATTAGCCAGCATCAGACCCCAGTAATTAGCCAGCATCAGACACCCAGTAATTAGCCAGCCAGTATCAGACCCCACTAATTATCCAGTATCACAACCCCAGTAATTAGCCAGTATCAGACCCCAGTAATTAGCCAGCCTGTATCAGACCCCAGTAATTAGCCAGCCAGTATCAGACCCCCAGTAATTAGCCAGTATCAGACCCCCAGTAACTAGCCAGTATTAGACCCCCAGTGATTAGCCAGCCAGTATTAGACCCCCAGTAATTAGCCAGCCAGTATCAGACCCCCAGTAATTAGCCAGCCAGTATCAGACCCCCAGCAATTAACCAGTATCAGAACCCCAGTAATTAGCCAGGATCAGACCCCCAGTAATTAGCCAGTATCAGACCCCAGTAATTAGCCTGTATCAGAACCCCAGTAATTAGCCAGTATCAGACCCCCAGTAATTAGCCAGTATCAGAACCCCAGTAATTAGCCAGGATCAGACCCCAGTAATTAGCCAGTATCAGACCCCCAGTAATTAGCCAGTATCAGAACCCCAGTAATTAGCCAGCCTCTGCTCACTCACACACACACAAACTACACACCCCAGCTTGTTACATACTTACCATAGGTAAGTATGGTCTCCACTTCCCCTCCCTGCACGTGCTGGACACTTCCAGAACAGCAGGGGAGGCTCTGCTTTGCATAGCTGTGAAGGGGGAAGGGGCGTGGCCAGCCCATCCCCATGTGAGCAGCCATCCTCTTCTTCCTCCTCCTCTCCCCCCGGTGCAGTGGCACCCGCTGCACCCCTGGTAGTTACGCCCCTGCTCACAGTACAACTGAATAAACACACAAGGAGTCAGTGAATCGCCAAAACGAATCACTCAACACTGAGGGAAGCAAACTCCACGAAAGGGCGATGAGCCGGATCACGCTGTCTGGCTTTAACCCCTTAGGGACCACTGACGTACCATGTACGTCCTGCCCACGGGTCTCCCTTAGACCCGTGGACGTACATAGTACGTCAGCGGCTCCTAACCTCCCTCCCTTACCTTCCTCGCTGGATCCCTCGCAGATCAGGCAGGAAGGAAGCCTGCCCTGTGATTTAGATGGGCTGGCGAGCTCGATGACGTCACCGCGCTGCGTGGTGACGTCATCAGCAGGCGCCCCCATTGAAATCAATGGAGGGGAGGGGGGGCTCCTTCGGAGCCCTCTATCTCCCCAACCATTGAAGATAGAGTGCTGCAAGTTGCACCGCTGGAAAGGGGAGTGCCGCAGGGAAAGGGAAGAGCCGCTGATGGAGCCGCCCTGTGCCGGAGCCCCAGACGTGACAGCGGCGAGAGCAACGGCCTGATCCGCTGCTTCTGGCTGCCGGGAGCAGAGTGAGACTGGGGAAAAAGTCCCCAGTCTCCCTCCGTAGTCACTCCGTGGACCTGTAGGATCTTGCGAGAGGTGAGATCTTGCCGGTCATGCGACCCAGAAGCACAAGTCTCCATGTAGTCCTATACAAGGCCGGTGTCAGACTATTTTGCACCCTAGGAAAGACCAACTTGCACCGCTCCAGAATTTTTTTTAACTGTTGAAATGCGAGGGGAAGGAGGGGCATACACTGTGCATGCGGGGAGGGGCAAACACTGTGCACGGGGACACACACACACACTGTGCATGCTGGGAAAGATATGCACTGTGCACACACACTCACAGACACACTGCGGGGGGAGCACACACTGTGCACGGGGACTGCACACAGTCGACGTCCGATGCCCATCATACCGCTCCGCTGGTCGAGCCCGGGATCGGTCTGTGCCTCTTTCTTTCCTCTGCCTCTTTTTTCTTTCCTCTGCCCTCTCTGTCTCTTTCTTTCTTCTGTACCACTTTCTTTCATCTGCCTCTTTCTTTCTTTCATCTGCATCTTTCTTTCATCTGGCTCTTTTTTTTTCTTTCTTCTGTGCCTCTTTTTTTCTTTTTCTCTTTCTTTCGTGGCTTTTCTTTCTTTTGTGCCTTTCTTTTTTCTGTGCCTTTCGCTCTTTCTTCTGCCTCTTTTTCTCTAATCTGCCTCTGGTGGTGCCCGCATGTCATCTGGTGGGGCCTCCACGTCATCTGGTGGCGCCTGCACGTCACCATAAGATGCCCACCTTCTGCACTACTAGCAGGGGTCCGCAGGCCAACAATGTCGGCTTTGAGAGCCGCCACTGCCGGCTACATGTGCCACACAATGAGGATTAGGTACAATAATGGAACCCAGGTTGGAGTCGCCTGCGCCCCTAGGCGGCAGTGCGCTCTAGGTGGTTGCCTTGCTTGCCTAGCGGGAGCACCGGCCCTGGTCCTATGGACTCCATGGAGGGGATGCTCGCGGCGGTGCAGTAGCGCTGCCCCAAGCATCCAGGAAGCTAGCGGACGCTACGGGGCAGGCTACTGGACTCAGCACCTGTCTCATAATGTGCTTGTAAACGCGGATGCTAAGTGGTAATTTGCAAGCGTAAATTTTTCCCCTTCGCCTCCCTGTTTTAGCTCAGGACATATAAAAGTGCCCATAGAGTCTTCAGCATGTCGATAGCTTAATATAGGTACTTTGCGCTATTACTAATACTGATGCCTATGCTACTGCGAGATTAGCAACAAAGCGATTGATTACTGTGTGAATCACTTCGTTATGCCTGATGTGTATAACTGTACACATAAAGCAAATAGGGCTGAAACTATCTACCTGGTAGCAACCTCACAATTATTGTCTCGGTAATGTCTGCAGAAAGGTATAAATCAACAAGTACGTCTCCACTGTTAGCCAGTCACTACTAATAAATACTATATTTGCATTGTTACCAGCCTCAATTTATCATAGTGACCTGTCTCAGAAATTAAAATAACACGGGAGACTCCAGATCACCAACTGTGGTTACAGACCATTAATCAATTGTTTAGGAGACATGAATTTGGGATTAAACCCGATTTAACAAATGTCCAAAAGGTTACTACACAAAGTAGCACAATCGCTCAGATAAAAAATAACTTTTATTGTCTATATATAAAATCAAACAAAAAAGAAGTGATGAAGGAGCAAGAAGTAAATAGAGAGAAGAAAAATGTTGATTTCTGACATCAATGATCTACAATAGCAGTCAGAATATAAATCCTCCGAATTAAATAGACATTGAACAACTACCAGTCATTTATTTATGCTGACAGACCATATGGATTCACAGAGTGCCGTTATTATTAAATGCTATATTAAGCAATCAATCGTATCCATTCAATTTGTTCATGCAGAGATGTTAGGTTATATTTATTCTGACTGAAGGGTACCTAGTCAGTCCTAATTGAGAGACACATAGTCAGAACATCAGAGGAAAGTAAAAACCACACAAAACCAAAGAGAGTATTTCCTAATACTGTACTTATAGTCACATAGCCAGGGGTTAATTCCTCCCATATGAATTCACAAACTGACCAGAAGTGATTCAAAACGTATCACTAATATTACCATGTCGAGTAAAATTGTAAGAACCCTTCCCAAAGCGCCAAATTTATAGTCATTTGTGACCCATTGTGCTAGCTAATAAAAAGATTTCATTAAGATTGATCCCTGGCTAAAACGCACTCGACGTGCATTTCGCCATCATGCTCTTCAGGAGTGCCAGCACTCGACGTGCGTTTCGCCTTCATGCTCGTCAGGAGTGCTGATGGTTTTGCAATGCTGACAAACACTGGCACTTAGTGGATAACCCCCTCAGTCATCTCTGTCCATGTTGCAGCATTTTGTTCAAGTGAAAAAATCCCTAATTGATAGTGTATGACGTGGGATATATTTTATTTCTATTGCTTTGTTGTCTTGTGTGGGCATGACTTTTTATCACACCCTTGGTCTTAATGCCCAACTTGTTTTATGATATATTAGTTTGATACTATTTGTCCATTGTACAGTTCAGATGAATATATTGCCACCAGATGAATACATTCATAATAACTACAGCACAATTTGTACATTTATATTCTTATAAAGTCAATTTACTTCCAGGATGCACATCCTTCTCAAGACTGGCTTCTCTTTTTTAAAGTGTGTTTTTAAAACTTTGCAATCTGTATACTAAGCAGTGCTGGCACAACCAAAGAGAAATGCTGCAATATGTTTCTCACTTATCACAGAACACGGAGGCCAATGGCTGATAGCCATTATGCACCCTGATTATTTCAGACCGGTGGTTCCCAACCATGGTCCTCAAGTACCCCTAACGGGCCAGCTTTCCCATATATCTGAAGCACAGCACAGGTGATATGATTTGCTGCTCAGTGATTGCAGTATTCAGTCTGTATTTCCCCAAGGTGATCCTTAAAACCTGGCCTGTTAGGGGGACTTGAGGACAGGTATGGGAACCATTGGTAAACAAATAAAGTAATCAGGTTGCATGCATTGCCCTTCCCTTTTCACGTTTTGGGAATATCACACCGTGAAGTGGAGGAGTTTCTTCCTTCTTCCATTCACGCATATTTCACTCAGCAGTCGGGATTTGTATATCCCGCCTCCTGGTGACCAACTCAGGGCCCAATGATATCAGCATTCTTTGCATTAGCACTAGGGTTGCCACCTTTCCTTCAAGCCAAACCCGAACACTCTTGGTTTGGGTTCAGGCGGCCATATTTTTTGTAGTGTATACATTATGGCACGTGGTATACATTGCAGACTGGTGTTATGGCACACTGGTATTATGCTTGGCACACTGGCATTATGGCGGGCACACTGGTATTATGGCATGCTGGTATTATGGCTGGCACGCTGGTATTATGCATGGCACGCTGGTATTATGTATGGCACACTGGTATTATGGTGAGCATACTGGTATTATGGCACACTGGTATTATGGCTGGCACGCTGGTATTATGCATGGCACACTGGTATTATGGCTGGAACAATGGAATTTTGGTTGGCAGATTGGAATTATGTCTGGCAGACTGGTTTTATGACTGGCACATTGTAATTATGGCTGGCAGACTGTTTTTATGCCTGGCAGATTGGTTTTATGGCTGGCACAGTGGAATTATGGCTGGCAGACTGGTTTTATGGCTGGCACAGTGGAATTATGACTGGCACAATGGAATTATGGCTGACACAGTGGAATTAAATCTGGCAGACTGGTTTTATGGCTGACACAGTGGAATTATGGCTGGCAGACTGTTTTTATGGCTGGCACAGTGGCATTGTGGCTGGCACAGTGGAATTATGGCTGGCAGACTGGTTTTATGGCTGGCACAGTGGAATTATGGCTGACAGTGCTGATGGTTTTGCAATGCTGACAAACACTGGCACTTAGTGGATAACCCCCTCAGTCATCTCTGTCCATGTTGCAGCATTTTGTTCAAGTGAAAAAATCCCTAATTGATAGTGTATGACGTGGGATATATTTTATTTCTATTGCTTTGTTGTCTTGTGTGGGCATGACTTTTTATCACACCCTTGGTCTTAATGCCCAACTTGTTTTATGATATATTAGTTTGATACTATTTGTCCATTGTACAGTTCAGATGAATATATTGCCACCAGATGAATACATTCATAATAACTACAGCACAATTTGTACATTTATATTCTTATAAAGTCAATTTACTTCCAGGATGCACATCCTTCTCAAGACTGGCTTCTCTTTTTTAAAGTGTGTTTTTAAAACTTTGCAATCTGTATACTAAGCAGTGCTGGCACAACCAAAGAGAAATGCTGCAATATGTTTCTCACTTATCACAGAACACGGAGGCCAATGGCTGATAGCCATTATGCACCCTGATTATTTCAGACCGGTGGTTCCCAACCATGGTCCTCAAGTACCCCTAACGGGCCAGCTTTCCCATATATCTGAAGCACAGCACAGGTGATATGATTTGCTGCTCAGTGATTGCAGTATTCAGTCTGTATTTCCCCAAGGTGATCCTTAAAACCTGGCCTGTTAGGGGACTTGAGGACAGGTATGGGAACCATTGGTAAACAAATAAAGTAATCAGGTTGCATGCATTGCCCTTCCCTTTTCACGTTTTGGGAATATCACACCGTGAAGTGGAGGAGTTTCTTCCTTCTTCCATTCACGCATATTTCACTCAGCAGTCGGGATTTGTATATCCCGCCTCCTGGTGACCAACTCAGGGCCCAATGATATCAGCATTCTTTGCATTAGCACTAGGGTTGCCACCTTTCCTTCAAGCCAAACCCGAACACTCTTGGTTTGGGTTCAGGCGGCCATATTTTTTGTAGTGTATACATTATGGCACGTGGTATACATTGCAGACTGGTGTTATGGCACACTGGTATTATGCTTGCACACTGGCATTATGGCGGGCACACTGGTATTATGGCATGCTGGTATTATGGCTGGCACGCTGGTATTATGCATGGCACGCTGGTATTATGTATGGCACACTGGTATTATGGTGAGCATACTGGTATTATGGCACACTGGTATTATGGCTGGCACGCTGGTATTATGCATGGCACACTGGTATTATGGCTGGAACAATGGAATTTTGGTTGGCAGATTGGAATTATGTCTGGCAGACTGGTTTTATGACTGGCACATTGTAATTATGGCTGGCAGACTGTTTTTATGCCTGGCAGATTGGTTTTATGGCTGGCACAGTGGAATTATGGCTGGCAGACTGGTTTTATGGCTGGCACAGTGGAATTATGACTGGCACAGTGGAATTATGGCTGACACAGTGGAATTAAATCTGGCAGACTGGTTTTATGGCTGGCACAGTGGAATTATGGCTGGCAGACTGTTTTTATGGCTGGCACAGTGGCATTGTGGCTGGCACAGTGGAATTATGGCTGGCAGACTGGTTTTATGGCTGGCACAGTGGAATTATGGCTGACAGTGGAATTATGGCTGGCACGCTGGTATTATGCATGGCACACTGGTATTATGCTTGGCACACTGGCATTATGGCGGGCACACTGGTATTATGCTTGGCACACTGGCATTATGGCGGGCACACTGGTATTATGCTTGGCACACTGGCATTATGGCGGGCACACTGGTATTATGCTTGGCACACTGGCATTATGGCGGGCACACTGGTATTATGCTTGGCACACTGGCATTATGGCGGGCACACTGGTATTATGGCTGGAACAATGGAATTTTGGTTGGCAGATTGGAATTATGTCTGGCAGACTGGTTTTATGGCTGGCACAGTGGAATTATGGCTGGCACGGGAATTATGGCTGGCAGACTGGTTTTATGGCTGGCACAGTGGAATTATGGCTGGCACGGGAATTATGGCTGGCAGACTGGTTTTATGGCTGGCACAGTGGCATTATGGCTGGCACAGTGGAATTATGGCTGGCACAGTTGAATTATGGCTGATGCTGCGCTCACTCACACAGAGTTGCTTGTCTCGGAGTCGGTGGTCACTGGAGCCGCCCTGCCCTGGAGACGTAGATCTGGACGGTGGACGAGACCAGCAGGAGCCGGAGGACCACTTGTCTTGGGACTGGAGGCGGAAGCAGGTCCAGGATCGCCGCATGCACGCCAGTCGCTGGCACATGTGCATGCACGTAAAAGTAACGTGAGCCGTGGCGCCTGCGCAGAACTGGCAGTGGGCGGTGCGGACGTGCTGCGTCTCCAGCGGCGATGGGGAAATGCTGAAATGTAAGTATGAGGCGGAGATGCCCGGTACTGGCCCGGAGTCATATGTCCGGGTGGCAGAGGGTGTCAAACCCAGACACATGACTCCAAAACCGGACAGTCCGGATCAAAACCGGATGGGTGGGAACCCTAATTAGCACCTCTATTCACCCATTTTACAACGCTATGGAACTTGTTGGCGCGTTATAAAAATGTGTAATTGTATTCCGGCCAAACTGCTGTATCAGCAGCTTGAGCTGGAATATTTTTTAGCTATTCACTGAATACAGGCAGCGGTGCTGTGTCCTGCCAGGTAACAGCTCCTGGAGTGAATTGGCCCCAGGAGCCCAGCATGACTTTGTAAGAGCGCAAGCCCGGAGCAGAGCTTGTGCAGGTTTGCACTGCGCTCCATGGAGTCCAATGGACTGCAGAAGCTGATACCCATGGTGGAGTCCAGCACTGCTGGTATCCTCTTCCCATTCAGCCCTCCTGCAACCAACTACTTCAGTTACCCTATTCCCCCTCACCTAATGGGTCACCCCTCTCCTCTTAGATTGTGAGCTCTCCAGCAGGGTCCTCCCTCCTTCAGTTCCGTGTGTGTAACGTGTATGTATATTTCTTCTGTCTCCCATTGTACTGCGCTAAGAAATTTGTTGGTGCCTTATAAATACTTGTACCTGTATCAGGGAATAGTTGGGAAATATTCTGTCTTGAGCTGCTGATTCAGCAGTTGGAATAAAGCTGTTAATGGTGAGTCGCAAATGAAAAAAGGCAGCAAAGTCGCACAAGCAGCAGAAGAACAATGAGAACTATTTGTTCTCAACCTTCCACTGCTCGTAGCCAGAGGAAGTGGCAGATCGCACTGCCCTCTGCACCAAGGGACATGAGGTAAGTAAGGGATTTTTGGTCCCATTAGATTGAAGTGTTAAGTGATTTTCCAAAAGAGTTATCACTTAACACCAGCTTTTGTAAGCTGAGATTTTTTCTTTAATACCAACAAGGAGAACAACCTATGTTGGTATAGCTCCTTATTCTCCATCTAGCCTCCATTAACAGCTCTAATACAAAGTATAGGAGTTGTTAATTTACAGGAACCTGACGAAACATCCTAGCCAAAAGCTGAGCCCTGTTATGTTGACCAGCTCCAGCCAACAGCCTTACGGGTAATTGTAATCTAGGCCAGGATCGGAATAAAGGCCTCTGGAACTAACTCCTTCACTACCAAACACTTTTTCTTGAAAATCGCTTTATAATTTTATTTATTTGAAACATGAGATGCGAAGTTAACAATTAAATATAAGGTAAAATAAAAATTTTGAACAGAAATTTCTGTACAGAGACTAACACACTGAATCTGAACTGTACAGGGATTTTCAGTTATTATTACCCCCTGAATCATACCATGTACAGTAGTGAGTTACCCCAAAGCTCCCCTTGTATTCTGCCCTCTCCCTGGCTGCTGTAATGCAGTAGTAAAGTTTTGAAACTCTTTGTTACAGTGAGAGTGAGAACAGCTTCTTGCAGCTTGTTTACAGCAAGATAGGCTAAAAAGGAGAGATAAGACAGTGGATTGTGTATTTCTACAGGGGACATTGAAATATTTTCTATAAAGACAAGCAATTGTAGTATGATATATTAATAATTGCTTTTCAATGCATTGCAATGCAAAATAGTGTAAATTCGACTTTGGAAGTGAAGTGGTTAAGGGACGCCATCTAGAGTTTTTAAAAGCTTGACGGACGACGTTTGGAAGATGTCATGGAGTGTCCCCTCTGGTTGTGGAGGATGTCCCCCACACGTCATCCGATCGGGGAGGAGGTTCTCCCCATACTTAACTCTCTGTCCGGGGTCCCGAGGAGGTCTGACTTCCTTGACGTCAGACCCCACTTTTATACCCGTCCTGGCGCATTGATGTCATTGAGGCGGGCGCAATGACGTCAGTTTCAAGTGCCACTCTGGCTGAGCTGCAAGAGTGCCGATCGGGAAGAGATACTGTAAGGAGCTGGTTCCGGGGTGGTAGACTTGAGCCCAATGTGCAATGATCTTTGCTGAGAGTTTGTTGATGTATAAACAAAAGAGGGTTTATTTAGGAATTCATAGAACATAAAAACAATAGATGAATATAGAAGGGAAGGGAACACACTGAATAAATAATAACAGTAACAACTTTAACTGAAGGCAATATACGACAATACTAAACTACGACAAAAGAGAAATATATAAAGGCATAGTGATTTTTGCAGGCAGAGGTTCCTGGGTCTGTAAAGGGTCCTGGAAATGCAGGGTAGCAGGTTCTAAGGATTCTGTAGTAAACAGGGCAGCGGGCTCTGCGGGATGCAGGGCAGCAGGTTCTGAGACTTCTGTAGGATACAAGGTAGCGGATTCTGCGGGATGCAGGGCAGCAGGTTCTGAGACTTCTGTAGGATACAAGGTAGCGGATTCTGAGAGATACAGGGCAGCAGGTTCTGAGACTTCTGTAGTATGCAAGGTAGCGGATTCTGCAGGATGCAGGGCAGCAGGTTCTGAGACTCCTGTAGTATGCAAGGTAGCGGATTCTGCGGGATACAGGGCAGCAGGTTCTGAGGCTTCTGTAGTATGCAAGGTACAGAGGAAGGAAATGCTGGTGAGGACCAAACAGATAGGGTCTAGATAGATAGATAGATAGATAGATAGATAGAGGCACAAGAGACAGCTCCCTGTCAGCTTGGCTTACACCAAGACAATGCAGAAGCATTGTGTCTTGGGAGTGGTCCCTTTTTGTAGAGGGTGAAATCAGGTTGCATTAGTCAGCACCTGGTGGCTGGATCAGCCTGGTTGTAGAGGAATTACCAGTCTCCTTACAGGAAACTGGCTGCTTTTTGGTTTCCTGTGGCGCTGACGTCCAGGTTCCTGACAGATACAGAAACAAGAGAGGCATCACTGGAAAGGTCATGCTGACCATTCCAGCTATGCCTCTATTTAACCCCTTAGGTGCCGGTCCACCACGATCAGGTGCCAATCGCGGACCTCTCCCGGAGGTAGCTGACATCTTGGATATCAGCCAAGCCTCCAGGGCCTCTCTGTCAGTTGGGGCATTAACCCCTAGCTGGACCCCCGTATCTCCTGACCGATGGCAGCTAGAGGGCCATGTTTGATATCATTGGAAAGGCCAGAGCATGGCTACAGGTTTCGTGTAAAATAAATATAAAAATGCATTTTTTTCTTATTTTATTAATGTAGCACTATTGTTCACTTTTCAGTTATAATGTAAACAATGATGCGGCACTAACGAAAAATTTTGTTATTTACTTTCAGCTAAAATCACGCATTTTCTCAGAAAAATAAAGTAACGAGCTCCCATTTCTATTTTTTTTAACAAGCGTACCCCATAGAATATATAACCGTAAAGGCTCGGATGATAAAACGTGAAAAAACTAATTTACACGCCGTAGATGATTGACATTTTAATGGAAATTCACATATTTTGACCTTTTTTTGTTATAGTATTCTGGCAGGACATTACGTATACATATAATAATGATATATTATGAATCTGCCGCGTCTGCAGAAAAAATGGATATATAACTTGTTGGCAATAATACTGGACTTCAAATCGCGTTCAAACATGATGAGCAAACACTGTAAAAATGAGCTCAGCACACGCAGGTGAAATGGCTCAGCAGTGAAAGGGTTATAGATATGAGTGAACTCGCTCCCTATCAAATGGTGCAAAATCCCATGTGACCCATGACGCTGCAGCAGGGGATAAACAGCACTGGCCCTCCAGATGTTTTGAAACTACATGTCCCATGATGCTCAGCTACTCGTTAAATATGGGAGATGTGTTTACAAAACCTCTGGAGGGCCAAGGTTGCTGCCCCCTATTCTACAGCGTCACAGTAAGGGAGAGCCTTTTCAATGCCTCCTTTGTTATAATTAGTCAATACAGGACATGACCTGTGCCATGCTTTCCCTGTGAGTGGGCGCACCTGGTGCTGGGCACAGGCAGCACTTGGCATACCCTCCTTCCTGGCAGCATGTCCCCGGTGAGAGGGAGGGGCGGTTCGTGCTGAGTGGATGGAGGGAGGGAGGCAGGGCCTGCGGCTCCTTGTCATTCACTCAGTAAGGAGAGCAGCACATACAGTAAGCAGAGCCCACCTGGCGCACTCAGAGCTGGAGAGGACGGGTGGGACACGTCAGTACAAGGAGAGCAGAGCCCCCTCCGCTCACAGATAGCCAAGAGCCGCCCGGGACACAGCTCGGGGCTGGCCGGGTGAGGGCGCAGTGGCCGGGGGGCTATGTGAGATGAGGTGCAGGAGCGGCAGCCTGGTGACACTCTTTGGATTGGTCGCCCTTGTCTACCTGTCCGTGTACACCGCCTGGTACAATGGCAAAGGTAAGCCCCGGGGAGGGAGGTCTGAGTGCCCGCCTGGCACTGGGTCATAGAAAGCCCGTCTGACACGGGTTACTGTCCGCAGGGCATTACAGTGGTGCGCGTTAACCCCTGCAAAGCCACACTGCCTGCCACCATTACAACGGCAGCCACTCTTCACCAGGCATCTCACCCCAAGTCACCCTGGGATTAACCCATTAGTGTCCTGATTACAGGGCGGTCCGTGCACCATGCCTACCCCTAATGACAGGGAAACCTGTGCCCCCCTGCCATGTGCTGCCAAGAGTGCCAGCCTGTGTGCCATGCCTCATGACCACCTAAGGGAGCTGCAGAATGACATCACTTGACTTCACAACCTGTGATACTAAAAGCAATGCCATTCAGCTCCTCCACCCAGGATGTGACAGAAACCCTAATCTGTATCTGTGTCAAAGGCATCGAAAGTGCCAGAGGTAAAATGTACAAACTGGCTCCTGTGTTTACCTCTCTCATGCTCTGAGTCTCCCTCCTAATACTGACTCTACTTGTAGAAACATGATCTGCTGTCTCATGTGGGACCCTAATCCTGTAACCACTATCAACAACTAGCGGCATGTGTGTGTTTTATATATATATATATCCAACTACCATCCAATATCATTGCTTCCTGTAATGTCAAAAATTCTGGAAAAATGTGTTTACACTCAATTACGCTATTACTATCAGTATTGGAACTATTTAACCCCAGATCAACTGCCCTTTTAAAAGTTTCCAATGATATCCAGGCTGGTATGGAACAAGGAGACCTAACTGGAGCCATCTTCCTTGATTTTGCCAAGGCCTTTGACACAGTAGACCATGGAATCTTATTACAAAAACTTAAAAACTCTGGTATTGGTGATCGCACGCTAACCTGGTTTCAATCATATGTGTCTGATCGGTCGCAATATGTGTCCATTTCTGACAGAACTTCCCTCCCCCTCCCAGTCACTTGCGGTGTACCCCAAGGCTCAATACTCGGCCCCCTGCTATTCACAATATTCGTAAATGATCTGCCCAATGTCTGCAAAGCCTGAACTGTACACATGTACGCAGACGACACTGTGATCTATACCAGCAAACCAAATCTCCCACAGCTGGAGGCCGTGCTGCAAGACCAATTCAGTGGTAGAAAAGTGGATCAAAGATAACAAACTTTTTCTAAATGCTGACAAAACTGTAACGATGCTCTTTGGAACAGCACCTAAACTACACTAATTGCAAACACCCCTTCTATGTGTGGGGACACAATCAAATGACACGCTGACCAGTCACTTCTCTCAAATATCTAGGTATGTGGTTAGACCCAAATCTATCCTTTGGCCCCCACATCGAAAAACTCTCATCTAAACTTTACCCCAAATTAGGTGCCCTGTACAGAAACAAATCCTGCCTGAGCCCTGTGGTAAGAAAGCAAATTGTACAACAAATGCTTATGCCAGCCATTGAATACGGAGATGTATTGTATGCAGCAGCCCCGCAAACACACCTCCAGAAACTTACTACATTGTATAACTCATTCTGTCTCTTTGTGCTACAATGTAACTACATGACCCACCATTGTGACATGTTAAAAGAGCTAAACTGGCCATCGCTGGATCTAGACGCACTCTTTACCTTTCCAACCTGGTGTTTAAGAGCTTTTCTGGGAAGCTACCACCCTACCTGAATAGGCTGCTTCCCCTAGCAGTTCCCTCATCCTACAACCTCCGATCCAGGACCAGCACCTTACTTGCAATACCGCAATACATAAAGACAGTGGCTCGATCCTCATTTTCCTACAGAGCACCACAATTATGGAATAACCTCCCAGACGCCATCAAATCTTCCCCCAGTCTAAAATCCCTTAAGAGCTCCCTATTAACATACCTCAATACATAATGCACCTGTAAACATGTAACATAGTGACTATATTACTTACATATTTATTTTCTGTTAATCTGTTTATCTGTTTTGTGTTAATATCTTGCATTCTACTACTTTGTATTTCTGTAAAATTTCAATGTTCTTGAACCCAGGACATACTTGAAAACGAGAGAAATCTCAATGTATCCTTCCTGCTTAAATCCTTTGTAAATAAATAATATATATATATATATATAAATATAATCATTCCCAATGACAGGGCACTGATCGCCCTTGAAGACATGTTCACCACATAGCTTGGTGTAGGGTCCTCACAGCCGAAATACGTATATATGAGTGTTTGTGACCTGTTGCATAAACCTGACTTTTACTAGAAAATGAGCCATCTAGTATGGCGTGGCTTTTGATTAGAGCGTTCTGTGTGAAAACAGACCCAGGATGCAAAAAATTGAGTAATTGCAGACATAATTTGCATGTCTAACCCTGAGTTCCGTGCTGCATATGGAGAATGTAGCACATAAGCTCTGTGATGCAGTTCTCTGAATTGCTGGGATGTGTAAATGACTTCTGCAATAATAAGATTATATATATATATATATATACATACACAGGGCTTTTTTTGAGGCGGTGCATGCCGATACGCCATACCGGCACCTCATCGCCAGCCGCCCTTTGCTTTTTAATTTTTGACAGCTCCGGTATCGGACTCTCGGAGTCCGAATCTGGAACTGTCTGGTCGGCACAGGGGCGGATCCATCGGCCACCGCATTCTTTACTTCTACGAGCGGCCGCCGGCATGGACATCTGCCGCTCGCCTGGGATCCATCCACCAGCCAGCCGTGATCTCGCGGAGTTCACGTGAACTCCGCGAGATCACTGCTGGCTAGAGGATGGATCCCAGGTGAGCGGCAGATAGTCATGCAGGCGGCCGCTTATAGAAGGAAGTAAAACGTGGTGCCTGGCAATGACACGGAGGGGCCTGGCAGAGGTGAGCTGGGGGCAATATATCTATGTGAGCTGGCCTGGGGCAATATATCCATGTGAGCTGGGGCAATATATCCATGTGAGCTGGGGCAATATATCCATGTGAGCTGGGGCAATATATCCATGTGAGCTGGCCTGGGACAATATATCCATGTGAGCTGGCCTGGGGCAATATATCCATGTGAGCTGGCCTCGGGCAATATATCCATGTGAGCTGGGGCAATATATCCATGTGAGCTGGCCTGGGGCAATATATCCATGTAAACTGGGGCAATATATCCATGTGTGAGCTGGGGCAATATATCCATGTGAGCTGGCCTGGGGCAATATATCCATGTGAGCTGGCCTGGGGCAATATATCCATGTGAGCCTGGGGCAATATATCCAGTCTGAATAAAGGAGTATGTATAAGGACACAAAAAAAGTCATAATAATCAGTTTTTCCCAGGGCGTGAGAGTACCCCACCTATTTTTCCAGAAAAAAAGCACTGTATCTGTATGACAAAATAGCAGGCACTCAGGGGTCTACATTAAAGATTTAATATATATACACCCACTCATTGTGTGTGCATGAGCCATGACAGCAAATATGTGAGAACATGATAGCTGGGCCTAGATTGTATCATGTCTCGCAGGGGGTGAAGGTTAACATGTATTTCCATGTCCCTGCCTGTCATGCATAGCTCTAGCAGTGCTAAACCTAAAAGGACCACTCAAACTTATTAACCCTGTTGCTGCTGAGCCATTTCACACCATGTGATTAGCTCATATTGATCATTTTGTGAGCATCATATTTAACCCCATAGTGACCAGGCGGTTCTACCATTGTCTGTCCGAAAGTTCCCAATGCTGTTTTTACGTTTCTGCGCTGTTTGTGTCACCGCACAGTTTAACGTCCATCGTAGCATAGAATCATGATCAATAGAGACCCACACACGAAGTACATGCGCACTGAAGTGAGGACACACCACGCATCTGGCAACAGACGCAATTTAGGCAAGAATGTAAATCCTCTAGGACGGACGTGCAGAGTGTGCCACATCCGCATAGCGCTCTGTGTGTGATGACATGAAGTCAGACGGATCGCATTTGCTTTATTTGAAAGAAAGTGTCATAAGACAATCAACAGGAACGGCCTCGCAGGGCCTGCCAAAAATTATGCAATAATGAGAAACAAAGGAAAAATGAAGGACAGAAAGGTGCCAGAGAGTTGCTTTGTATAAGGTGGTGACCCATAGTGGGGGAAAAGCAAAGAGAGAAAGAGGAGGAGAAAAAGAAAAAAGGGGTAGAAAAGAAAGGTAGGCGGGGTGGAGGTGGGAAAAAACGTGATGGCCATTACCGTGGGGCTCCTGGCGCGCTCCCGGAGGAGGCCATGGAGTGAACATGCCACAGAGCCTAGGGGTTCGAGGGCCAATCAGGACCAAAGAAGCCATGGTGGCACACCCCCAAAACACCCAAAATAATAATAATAGAAGGGAAAGAAAAAAAAGGGGGGATGGGAGGGGGGAATGGGTCCATTGTCTTCGATAGGTCGGGCACCAACTAAACAGAAAAAGCCGCAAATGGGGAGGGGGGAAACAGTCAACGCAGAGGGGACACAAATATCCCGTATGGGGACAGCAACCGAACGAGGTGCAGTAAGTTCCGAAGGTAGGCGGCGTTGAGGTGCCACAAAAATGACTCCCGGGGGATAAAACATAGGCAGAATGTCATCCTGTGTCTCTATAGGGCCCCCAGCTCAGTCCGTTGCACTCGGTATTGGAGGGGTGCCAGTCTGCTGGTCCACATCAGGTTGGCCCGAAGTAGCCGGGAGTAGACCCAGAGTGCAAAGATGACCCTCCACCTCAGTCAGCGAGGGGGCCATCAATGCACATCCATCTCGTGGGGAGAGTATAAGGGATCCAGAAGGGCCCCATTTATAGCCAATGTCCCGAGCACGGAGGAGGGCTGTAATCGGCCAAACCTGACGCTGTGCAGCCAGCACCAGGAAGGGGATATCTCGATAGAGTGCGATGCTTGCTCCTTCGAAGGGGATCGCAGGAACATTCTGCACCGCCCGGAACAGCGTAGAATGCAGGGTGATGTCTCGCAGGGTGATGAGGACGTCGCGCGGTGCCTTCGCCGGGGCCGTTGCAGCCTTCTGAACACGGAAGGCCTGGAGGACAGAGTCCTGTAGGTGCTCTGACTGACCGAGAACTGCCCCCAGGAATCTCTTGGTATACTGCAGCAGCTCTGGCTCGGTGATAGTCTCTGGTATGCCTCGTAGCTTCACGTTGCGCCTCCTGTGCCTCGACTCCAATGCCACCACAGCCTCGTGGAGACTTCTCACCTGTGTCTGTAAAGCTCTCACCGACAAAGAGGTAGCAACCTGTACATCCTCCACCCCCTGCGTGCGAGTCCGAAGGTCGTCCACCCGGACCTGAGTCTCCGTGACCGCCGCACCCAGGGACTGGAAATCCGCCTGCCACAATCTCCTGGCATCCTCTAACAAGTTGCGGATATCAGGTTTAGTGGCGGGAAGCGCATCCTCTCCCAGGCCCAGCGGTGCCACACGTGCTGCAGAGGTTGCGCCGCTATCTCCTCCAGCAGCGGCGGGGCTCCAGGCTCTGGCGCAGAGCGTATCGGCAGCCTCCGCCCCACACCCCCGCCAAGCGAAAGTCTGATGTCTGGGGTGCCGGGATCCTCACCCGCTCCACCGGCATGCTGAGAAGCAGCGGCTTAGTGCAGGGCGAAAAAGCGCGCCAATTCCTGGCTCCCAATATGGCCGCCGGCTGAGAAAAGAACCGCGCAGCGGCTCGTTCGTCTAATGCAAGTCCGGAGGGGGGAATCAAACAGGCTCCGGAACGTCTTTACTTGTTGGCCGACGGCTGTATACCATTGCAAGGCGGGTAGCCCGATCCAGATGTACCCAAAGGCCGTAGGAAAAATAAGAGAGATCGGAGCTCCACTCCGGCACGTCCGTCTCGGTCCGCCGCCGGCCACGCCCCACGGAGCGCATTTGCAATGTCCAGCACCTTGACGCACAAAATGGCTTTTCATATCATTTTCCAATTTGTATCATTTTTCATATTACCGGTAATTTTGTTTCCTATAGTTCCCTTTCTTTTCTACGTCCGTCAAGAAAAACGGATTGTGTGGTGTCTACAGTATATTCCGTCAGTACGTCTGTCCATTGTGCACGCACGCAGAGTGCGCTCTGACTGCGTTCATCTGACATTAGCTTTACTCGTTTATGGGACCACACATATTTATTATATACCGTTTTTCTCACCATTAAGTGGCCTGTCTAAGGCTAGGGTCAGACTAGCGCAGTTTTAACGTGCGTTTAGCCGCACGAAATCACGGCCGTACTAGCAGCAAATAACGTCCAATGCCGGGGAACATACGACGAACGGCCGCACGAAAGTTCGTCCTCGCAACGCAAGTGGCCAACGAACGCATTTTTTCGAGAACGTCAAACCGCTACTACTGACGTACAGAGTGCGCTGCGGCCGCATAGCGGCGTGTGTGATTAGGAGACGTCAGACGCTGCTAATGTCCGGCTAACATAACGTCCAGACTCAAAAAGTGTTTTATTGATGATCCGTACAAAATCACGGACGAAAAGGCGCATCGTATGACCGCTATCGCGTATTCCGGGGAAAAATACGTACGTTCGTTCGACCGCACTTTTTCACGGACAACGTGAAAAATGCGTTCGTCTGACCCTAGCCTAAAGATACCATTATTTTCATCATATCGTATAATTTACTATAAAAAAAATTATGAAATATGATGAATAAATGAAATATAAAACTTTTTCGAACTTTGACCCCCAAATCTATAACCGCCAAAAAAGACCCCGTGTAAATAGTTTGTAAATTTTGTCCTGAGTTTAGAAATACCCAATGTTTACATGTTTTTTGCTTTTTAACCCCTTCACTGCTGAGCCATTTCACCTGTGTGCTGAGCTCATTTTGACCGTTTTGTGCCCATCATGTTTCAGCACGATTTGAAGTCCCATTTTATTATATGACCCAGACAAAAAAAGTAGAAAAAAAATATGTTGTTATTTTTTATTTACTTATTATTTTTACTATTTGTTTTTAACTTGCAACATGTCTGGTATCATTGGAAAGGCCATGCTCTGACCTTTCCAAGGATACAAAAAATGACCCTCTACCTGCCACCACTGGGGAGATATAGGGATCCAAATGACCCTGCTATCTTCACGATAGGTATTTCCATAGTGAAATCCCTTGGCTAGAGGGTTAACTGCCAGCTAACTTCATCACACCCATGTGTGATGACTACAGTGAGTGGGGGGAGGCTCCAGAGGTTTGGCTGACATCCAAGGTATCAGCCACCTCCGGGAGAAGTCCGCAATCCGGCACCGATTGGTACCTAAGGATTTCTTTGAATGCAATAAATGGTCAGAGAATCACTCGAGGTGTAGGTTCGGAAACATTTGGGGGGGGCAGCGTTTGAGATCCCTGCTTTAACCTTTTAGGTGCACACTGTGACCTTTCCAGTAATGCCTCTTTTTTTTAACTCTTTACTGATTGGGAGGGAGAGGGGTCCAGAGGACCACCCTTCCTTTCAGGCACTTACCCGGCTCCCAGCGCGATGACGTCATAGCGACGGCTGGGGTTTATAATCGATGACCCACTGTGGGACCCCAGCCAGAGAGGTGAGTATAGGGAAGGAGGGTGGTTTAAAGACATGACGTACCAAGTACAACCTTGGTCGTTATGCAACCATTTTCGTAGGGCATACCTGGTACGTCATTGGTCCTTATGGGGTTAAACATGATTTGAAGTCATATTTTATTATAGAACCCAGATAAATTATATGTTTTTTTTTCCCGTACTCATGAGATTCAAACTATATCATTACAATGTGCAATCATTTGCAGCGTGTAAATTTTGTTTTTCCACATTTTATTATCCAAACCTTTGTGAGTATATGCTCTATATATGTTTAATTTCTAAATCCAAAATGGAGAATCTGCTACTGTATTTTTTAAGAAATTAGCAATTTTAACCTATATTTAAAAAATATTTCTCTTGTATTCTGGCACTGCCAGGATATTCAGAGAAAGGTGAAACTCAGGAGAACTGGCAGAAGAAGAGAACAATCTAGACCAAATATCCGATTTGGAAAGTGAGATAAATGAGAGAATTTTTCTGGTTTGTCCATTTTGACCTAGAATTTTCACTTCTCCAGTCATTCTCCTGATTTTCACCTTTCTTTGAATAACCCTGAGTTTTTTTCTTCTTGTCGGCCTGTATAACTCCCAGTGCCAAGCAATGTAGTTGTAAATTTCCCACACGACCAGCAGAGGTGCTCCTGTGCCTGTGCTGAGCAGGTAGCCCAATTTTCATTGGCTCACACAATGACCAATCCGAAGCCAGGGGGCACGGACAAGCAGCTCTGTCCGGCGTTACGCTAAGGAATCTGAGGTCTGTGAATTACTGGCGAGCCGCGCCAAAATGTATACTGGCTCCGATTGTCGCAATGATCAGTTTGTAGACCCCCAGGCTGACAGCTGATTACCGCATACTTGCCCGGCGCCAGGAACAAAGTGTCTGGGGCGTCGGGTGAGACAAATCGTCCATCCCTATTATATCTTATACAGTGCTGTATTTAAGGGGGAGTGAGACCCCTCCTATGAAAGAGGGGATTTCTCTCATTTGTAGGAGGGGTCACATCACTCTCTAATTTACATACAATTACCATAGTACTAATGATAACCTTGGAGTTGTTTTTTTTTTTTTTTTTTTTTTAAGGGGTTTGCTGACTTTTAGCAATCCTATCCCCTTCACGGAGCACTCTGGATATTTTTGGGATGCATTTTGGAAAGGCGAGGGAGGACCAGCTCTTTCTAATCGGGGGTCGCACTTGGTGGTGACTGTCAATCAATCACTGCAGGAATAGTGATACTCTAATAGTACCATAGTATAACTCAAATTCAGATGGGTGGGTATCCCCTCTGTGGCCCCTCCCCCATAATACAAAGAGGGAGCATGAGACCCCTAATTTTAAAGCTTTTTTTTTACTCTTTTAGGCCCTGTTCACACCGGGGCATTTTACACCGCGTTCCTGCGTGCTGTAAAACGCCCAAACACGGAAATCCCATGATTTCCTATGGGGCCCGTTCACACCTGGGCATTTTAAAGCGTTTAGGAACGCGCTGTAAAACGCCATACGCCCAAAGAAGTACAGGAGCTTCTTTAGGGCGTATTGAAGCGTGTTCGCGGCCATAGACTGCAGCGTGAACGCGCCACAATGCGCGTTCGCGCGATACGCACACCTAAAACGCGCGTATTACGCGCATATGAAAAATGCTGAGGTTTGAACCCAGCCTTAGACAAGCCTTCTCTGTGTCAGTCCATCTGCCACCTGATTTTCAGAATAATATACAGCGCTGCGGAATATGCTGGGGCTTTATAAATAAAGATTAATAATAATAAATAATAATAAAAATGTCAAATATCTTGCAAAATTAGAAATATAATGGTAATCTATGTAATATAAAGGGGCACCTATCAAACCCTCCTTATAGAAATATCTCACAGAATCCTTTATTTGAAAGAGGCTTTTCCCACCATTCAAACACACTCAATGTTTTTATATTTGACATTTTATCCCCGCTCTTTTTCCATATAACGCGTGAGATGGTACAAATGGGTAAAATATGACAAAATGTTAGCTTCGAAATATTATTTTTTCCAAACAAAAATATCCATAGAGTTTTTTTCTGACTGATAGGATCACTTTAACTTTACATAATAGTCCTTTTTGTTTTTCTTCATATAGTTACTCTTTTATCTTGTGCATGATCATATTATAAATAATTCACTGGCAATACAACCCGTACAAAGTAAAAAATAAATGAAGAGACATTTTCCTAAGTAAACAATAAATAATTTAGAAAAAAAAACTATTACAGGGTTATCCAAAGAGATTCGAAAAGTCACCGCACGTTCGGTGACTTTTCGTTCTCTTCAATTCGGTTCCTTTTGCCGATTGCATTTCGGTGACCCTGCGGTGTATTCAGCAAGCACCACAGGGTCCCCGAATTGCAGGGAAAAGCTGCCGAAAACCTGACGAAAACTAACCGAATGCACGCTGAAAACAAGCAAAAACATCTGGATTAACCTTCGAAAAAGCCGAACAGGAGCCGAAAAGGAGCCGAAAAGGAGCCGAATCACACAGAGCCGAAGCAGCTGTGACGTAGAGGAGGCAGTGAATAAATTAGAAAAACCATTTGTATGAATCTGGGAAAATGAAACGCTGTTTGCAAAGAAACTACTGAGCGAAAATGTCTGAAATTTTCACAGGAGGTCCAGGAATGATAATAAAGAGGGCTGTTACAAAAAAAATAAGTAAACTGAAAAAAAAAAAAAAAAAATCGGACTTTTAATTTTTTTTTAAAAAATTCAGAAAAATGCTTAAAGTATCCTAAAAAATCTATAAATAAAGAGACTTTTTGCTGCAGAATTTTATAATGAACGGTTTATTAGATATTGAATTAAAACGGGAATATTTTTAACATTGAAGTCTATGGGATTCTCCTGAATTAATTTGCCGAATTAAACCACCGAATGGCAGGGCATTAGGGGAACCTTTCACTGCTGGTTTGTGTTCTCTGAATAGCCGAAGCAGTGCTTTTTCATGGGGATTTCACTGCCCTCGAACAGGGACCGAACAGGCACTGTATGTTCAGGCAATTCGCCAGGATTTGGCGAATTGCCTGCTCTCTGGATAGCCGAATGGCCAGGAAAGGTAACCGAACGCTGATTTTCAGCGTTCGGTTACCTTTCTCAAGCAATTCGAATCTCTTTGGATAACCCTGTTAGTTCTGCATATATTACACAAACATTTTTCTTTTACATTTTTCTTTTGTATTCAAAGGCGTTTGTTGAGGCATAAAATAAAACCAACAGGAACAATGCAAAGGTACATAGCATAAAAAAAAAAGGCAGTCAGAGCAACATACAGCAGTTGCGAGGGCACACATTGGGGTTCACCCGCCAATGATGACAAAACAAGTCAGAACAGCTAGAAATAGACTAGCAAATAACGCCCTGGAGGCGGCAACGAAACAGGAGGATACTCTCGGTGTATAAAACAAGGATCCAATCAAGACATGCAAAAGTGAGCATAGTAATAAACACCCGAGACAGCACCTAAAAGCAATTATGTTGGCAAAGGGCAAGAGTAAAAAAGAGGGAAAGAGAAGAAAACAAGGAAGAAGAGGAGAAGAGGAGAGAAAAGAAAAAAAAAGAGGGGGAGGGATATTAAGGGTCAGAGAAGATACGAACAGTCCAACAGAGGAGTGAGATGGAAGAGGGGGAGAGCGAGCTGCGGAGGGGAAGGCGCCAGGACCAGACCCCGACCCCAGCAGCACACAGGCATAAGAGAAACAAAGCGCGCCGGGACACGCTTCCATCGATAACTGCTCAGAGGACTATAGTGTAATGCTGTGGGGCTCCAGAGCGAAACCTGGACATCGTCCACTTAGTGGGTCGTCGGGGATCCTATAGCGTCAGGTCCACTTCCAAATCTTTTACATTTTTCAATCATTTATTGTGTATAGCTAAAAATGTCCAGACGAGCCTAGAGTGTACCTTTTTTCTGAAGAAAAAAAAACCTATCATAAATGAAAGTGCATTGAAGAGTTTTAATAAATCTTTTATCATCTATGCTGCGGTGTTAAAGCATGTGGAAAGTCAGACACTGAACGCAAACACGAGGAACTCGAGAGCCGTCTGCTCCTCCAGCTTGTATCATCTGGGCGGGATTAGTGGTCGGAGGTGTCTGTGTTTTATGAAGTCATGTGATGTGTATCACTGACCTCATTGATTTGATCAAGTGCACGACGATGCTCAATAACACTTGACTGACTCATTTTAGGTTGTGAAATCCAGCCTGATCTCTCCGGCTAAGTTACTTGGCTCACACATTAAATGCTATTTCTATTTGCAAAAGCCAAGGAGGCGAGAAGTCATTGACAAAGGTTCTGTTTTTTTGAAGGGGCTGGTGCATTTGTATAAATTTTAGGAAGTGACTCAACGATTTGCAGGACCCAAGGAATGTACTGTATGTAGATATGTGTTGGCACAAGCACAGGTGTCATAGCAACGCATGTGCAGAATCAACAAAAATATTATGAAAATGTAACTACTCAAAGGGCCAAAAAGCAAAGCCATAGGCTCCTGAAATTGTAAATATGCACGTAATGTTGGCTATAAATTACCCCTAAATTGAGCATCCACAATGGCATGGTTCCTTGGTGCTTTATAAAAGAGATATCATTCCAAGTCAATAAAGGAGGCAATAGATGCTCTGTTAAGTCAATAAAAAGCTTGAGCCTTTTCCCCCCTTTTTAATTTCTTTTAATACTTTGTTGTACTTGTTATCTATGCAAAAATAAGGCGGAAATTCAAAAATAATGCAAAGCAGAATCCTGGTGATATCATTTTCAAATATCTGCATGGGGAACCCTAGTCCTCCCCTTCACCCCCGAATCCTGCTTATTATTACACTTAATAGTGTTGAATAAATATCTATTTAAAGTTGTGAATGCACAATTGGCACAAATTGATGGTTATTCGTCACTTTATTACTTTTTTTTCTTGAGTGAGGTAATAAGCAGAATGGTGTGGGGGGGGGGGGCTTGGGTCGACTGTCATACAGATATTGGAAAATGACATCACTGTAATTCTGGGTCTGGACCAGGGATCTACTTCCCTTATATCTGGAATTTCCCCCTTATTTTTGGTGTAGGAAGCAAGGGACTGCATGGGACAAACAAACTGCTCACCTCTGTAGGTTAGTGAGGAGGTGGGTAATGGAATAGAAAAGATGTCTTTGAACATCAAAGTTGTGTAGCATGACCATTCATTTAGTGTAAGCGTGAGCTTGATTGGTCTGTCCTGGTATCTGAAGTTCTGGACCATACATCAACAGGGGGTGACACAAAACTATTACAACCATAAACATATTGTCCGATGGGCCTCTCTCCACAAAATGAAAAGGAAATGAGAAGGAAAATGTCAATTTTAAGACAAGTCATTTCAAAGAAGATTATACTTTCATTTCAACCAGCGATGAAGCGGCACGTGTAAACCCGTGTTTACCTGTGGGCTTCAGCACTGGTTGAAATTAATGTATAATCTTCTTTTAATTGACTTCTAATAAAATTTTTATTTCATTTCTCATCTTTTCTTTTTCATTTTTGGGCGAGAGGTCCATAAAATGATTTGTTTATGGGTAATGAAGTAGCAGTTCCCCATATCCAGCCAATACCTGCCAACTAACCAGCCTGGTAGTGGGATTCCTACCTTCCAGCCCTCCCATCCTACAAGCTTGGGAATGGGACTGGGGAAGGGTAACAGTTCCTCCTACCTTACCTGTGCCCCTCATTCCACCAGATTTGGAATTTGTGGGGAAGGGATGTAACCGTCCCTTCTACATACTTGCCCCCATCCTAAAACCTTTGGAAGGGAGAGTAGGGTGGGGAGGGACTCTTAACCTCCAGTTCCTCCTAAATGGCCCTCATCCATTCTAGTTTAGGAATGTGAGTGGGAGATTACAGTTACTTCTATCAGGGTAATTCAAAGAGATTCGAAAAGTCACCGCACATTCGGTGACTTTTCATTCTCTTCAATTCGGTTCCTTTTGCCGATCCCTTTTAGGTGACCCTGTGGTGTATTCAGCAAACACCACAGGTTCCCCGAATTGCAGGGAAAAGCTAACAAACCGCAAAACCCAGCGAATGCACGCCGAAAACAGTCAAAAACATCTGGTTTAACCCATCGAAAAACCCGAGCAGGTGCCGATCACACGCAGCCGAAGCCTCCGGAAAAAGCTGACAGCGCAGACGAGGCAGTGAATAAATTAGCAAAACAGTTTGCATGAATGTTTGAAAATAAAACGCTGTTTGCACAGAAACTACTGAGCGAAAACGTCTGAAATTTACATATGAGGTCCAGGGAATGATAATAAAAAGGGCTGTTACAGAAAAAATAAGTAAGCTTAACCACTTCGCTGCTGAGGACGCGCTCAGCGCGTCCTCAGCATTCCCGCTGGTGTGCTGAGGACGCGCTGAGCGCGTCCTCCCATTGGGGTCAGCGTTCGGCCGGGTTCCGGCCGATCGCTGGCCCCTCCGGTGCGGGCTGACATCCTGGATGTCAGCCCGGCATCCGGAACAGCAGCCGCCGGAATTTGGTGTCATCGCGGCAGCGCGATGACACCAAATTCAGGCGCCCCCCCCCGCATGTGCGGAGGAGGCGCCTGAAAGGGAGGGGGGGAGGTCCTTCGGACCTCTCTCCCTCCCGATCGGCGACTCTGCGGGGGTTAACCCAGGCATCATTTGAAGGGCACAGCCTGCCCTTCCAAATGATGCCTGGCATTAACCCCTGGGGAGCTGGATCGCGAATCGGCGCTGAAAAGCGCCGGTTCGCGATCCTTTCCCGGAGCTGGCCGACATCTTGGATATCGGCCAAGCATCCGGGAACTCCCCCTGAGGACTGGCGTCATCGTGCGTAGCACGATGACGCCAGTCCTAGAGTTAACCCTTAACTGCCACCAACGGTGGAGATAGGGAGTTCCAATGAACTCCCTATCTCCCGATCCGTGGCAGTTAGGGGTTAATTTGGGTATGGTTGGATCGGCCAGAGCATGGCCGTTCCAACGATACCAAACACTACAGTGAAAAAAGTTTTAAAAAAAAATAAAATATGAAAAATAAAAATAAAAAAAAATTTAAAAAAAAATTATAAAAAAAAAATAAACACTTTTTTTTATTTTTTTTGGTTTGTTAGTGTAGCAATATTGTTCCCATTTCAATTATAATGTGAACAATGATGCTGCACTAACGATTTTTGTATGCGGTGCGTTTGTTAAAAATAGTGTAATTTTCCCCAAAAAAAAATGTAACGAGACCCCATCTCTAATTTTTTTAACAAGCGCAACCCATACAAAATATAACCGCAATTGCTCGCATGTTAAAATGTGAAAAAAAACACTTTACACATTGTAAATTATTGAAAATACATATTTTATTGCATTTTTTGTTATAATATACAGACATGACATAACGTATACATATAATAATGACATATTATGAATCTACGGAGTCTGACGGAAAGAACGATATATAACATGTCTGGTCATATATACTAAAATAAGCCTTCAAAACACGTTTAAACATGATGAGCAAAACAGGTAAAAATGACCTCAGCACAGGGGCGGGAAAAGCCTCAGCAGCGAAAGGGTTAAAAAATAAATAAAAAACAATCGGACTTTAAAAAAAAAAAAAAAATTCAGAAAAGTGCTTAAAATATCCTAAAAAATCTATAGATAAAGAGACTCTTTACTGCATAATTTTATAATGAACGGTTTATTAGATATTGAATTAAAACGGGAATATTTTTTAACATTGAAGCCTATGGGATTCTCCTGAATAAACTTGCCGAATTAAACCACCAAATGGCAGGGCATTTCGGGAACCTTTCACTGCTGGTTTGTGTTCTCTGAATAGCCGAAGCAGTGCTTTTTCATGGAGATTTCACTGCCCTCGAACAGGCACCGAACAGGCACCGTATGTTCAGGCAATTCGCTAGGATTTGGCGAATTGCCTGCTCTCTTCGGTTACCTTTCTCAAGCAATTCGGAGCTCTTTGAATAACCCTGTATGTTTCAGGGCCTCCCACCCAATCAGCTTGGAGAAGTGAGAGTAGGGGTAACAATTCCTAGTAGCCAGCCCCGCCCACCATAATAGTATGGAGGGCGGGTTACAGTTCCCCCTACCTACAATTACCCCCACCCCATAAGTTTGGGAATGGGACTAGTGGTTTGTGTGGGTGTCTTTTTATAAACCTCTCCCTGCCTTTTTTAAGGTGCTCTGCAACAAGATTGTCTCCACTAAAACCTAGTTTTTTAAAGCCAGGCAATAGAAGCTTATTTTCTGCAGTGCCGAACCAATTGCCTGTTTCTAAATTGCCATCTGTTCAAAAAAGTGTGGAAAAACTGGTTATTGTAATGTTAGTAAAAGGAGATGCCTGCAACTTGATGTCTCCAAGAGATAAAAGGTCTTAGGGATATTGACTCAAAGGATTGAGCTATTAGGAGACTTTTTTTTTAGCTCTTAATTGTTTGAATAGCCTTCCTTTCCTGGAATCCGGTAAAAGGGCAAAAGTATTGAAAAAAAGAAAAATCCAATCTGAGATCATGATCAGATATGAGGTCATCACTGTAAGCAGTGACTGGCTTTCCTGGCTATGCTTGGCGTGTGCAAAAATGACAATGTTCCAGACATATTAATTGCCATTTAAATTCTGAGGTTCAGCACGCACGAGAAGCTGTATGGCGGCTGATGAAATCTGATGATGAGGCAGGGGTTTAAAACACCTAATCTTGGGTATTTTAATGCCCAATTAAACCAGAGCATGTGCTTTTTTATTATAAGAGTTTTTCATACATATCCGAAGCATTAGTACAAAAAACACTAATTGGTGAATGTTGATCACCTAGTTAATATCAAAATCATAAAGAGCCAGCAATCAGGCAAAGGTCTACAGGGGAACCACCCAGTTACAGTGATAGACGTGAGGGGAATTTTGGGAAAAATGTGTGGGAGTGATGAACGGCAGCCCCCCTTTTTTTTTCTAAAGTAAAGTTTATTGATTTTAATTAAAGCCACAGAAATAAAAGACGGGGAAAGGGAACAGAGGAAATAAACCCTAACATTTCTGTGTGTGCTCAAAAAATGTACAGTTCGTCCAATAGACATCATATATAAATAGACCCAAAGTCAGGGCTCGTAAAAGAGCTCTCATAACCCGCCACCCGTTCCTCCCCATTCTTTAGTCCAGTGTTTCTCAAACCTGTCCTCGGGACCCCCAACCAGGCCAGATTTTGCAGATCACCTTGGAGAAATGCAGACTGAATCCTGCAATCACCGAGCAGCAAATCATATCACCTGTGCGGTGCTTCACATATCTGTAAATGTGGTGTGTCAGCGGGTCCTGAGGACAGGTTTGAGGAACACTGCTTTAGTAGCCATCAGAACAGGCTCCACAAATCCACTCATTTACATTGTTTCAACAAGTATAAATCCCACAATTCCCATGGGTCTGTTTTTGGAGGTGTTACCGTATATCTAATAATTGGGTAGCCATTCTGTCGGACCCTTGAATCCTAAGTCTGTCATTGTGCGTATGTGTTCCTTTTCCAGTTCTGAGCTATCAACAGCATTGTAGTGGAGGTGATGTGAAAAAACATTCTAGTCTGCTGCTTGCAGAGCTGCTTTTCCTCCCATCTCCAACAACAGAAGACCAGGATTTAAGGGAATCTGGGTCCCCACGAAGGTCATGGCCATTTCTGCAACTTGAGCCCATAAGGCATATATACCTGGACAATGATACCAGATGTATGTAAGTGCCACCCGATCTGTTGCCTTGCACTGCTTAAACTTAGGAACCCTGTCTGGAGTCTAGCACCAATGGTAAAGACGCTTCAGGCTTGTTTCCATTAAAGTCACATTTTTGGTTGCCCCATATCTCTCTGGAAACATCCACCCCATGCTGTAGAGTATATAGAGTTACCAATATCCTTCTCCTAGAGGTGCTGATACCTGAACAGTTGCAGTTTGCAATCTGACAACTCGACATAGTATCCAATTAATATCAGTCCCCGTGGTAACCTGGACGATGCACACATATTCTCTACCATGAGAAACAAGGGGGGTGTTTGTGAGGGTCCTGAGAACGAGCAACAGCACAAATGGCCTGCTCTACGGTGGGTGCCCGCTCAGGTCTCACAAACAAGGTTTTAGCTTGATTGTGCCATTACAGGGATGAATTTTCCATATGCAAATCAGCCTGCTCTCACCCACAAAGGGTGGCCAGTGCTGACTGCCAAGGACGTCATCCCTGCACGAGAGGTGCAGCAACCCCCGACGATCGTTTCGGCCTTATTGGGCCTCGTCAGGAGGGTATAGCTGACACCCCTCTAGGCACATCAAGCAAGGGGTCCACGTCTGGACGACCCTTTACAATTGCAGTGAGAAACAAGGGGGGTGTTTGTGAGGGTCCTTGTTTGTGAGACCTGAGCGGGCACCCACCGTAGAGCAGGCCATTGTGCTGTTGCTCGTTCTCAGGACCCTCACAAACACCCCCCTTGTTTCTCACTGTAATTGTAAAGGGTCATCCAGACGTGGACCCCTTGCTTGATGTGCCTAGAGGGGTGTCAGCTATACCCTCCTGACGAGGCCCAAGAAGGCCGAAACGATCGTCGGGGGTTGCTGCACCTCTCGTGCAGGGATGACGTCCTTGGCAGTCAGCACTGGCCACCCTTTCTGGGTGAGAGCAGGCTGATTTGCATATGGAAAATTCATCCCTGTAATGGCACAATCAAGCTAAAATCTTGTTTGTGAGACCTAAGTGGGCACCCACCGTAGAGCAGGCCATTGTGCTGTTGCTCGTTCTCAGGACCCTCACAAACACCCCCCTTGTTTCTCAATATTCTCTACCATCGTCAAAGCTGGTTTATAGATGGAGTAAAAGTTTATAAAACCCTGTCTGTTAAGCTAAGTAATGAGTTAGTAATATGAGAAGTGCCCTGTTTAGTGAGTAAGAAAGGGATTTTAGTGGTCTGTTGTAAGTGGCACAATCACAGCGCTAGTGCATGACTGATTTTGTTGTCAGACCCATAAACGTCTCATGCCGTACCTGGTCCCCATCAGCCAGCAGTGCCTTCCTCGCGGGCCGGCCCCCGAGTGAAGTAGTGACTGATCGCGGGCACAAATTGAGGATGCGGGTGGGGTGCGACGTGATGATGCAGCTCCCAACGAGTTCAAATTAAGAAGCCTGAGTTCCTTGCCCTGACTTGGGTTTCACTCCTCTCAGTGCTCTCTTGCGTTATTTGCTTATCATATCACCCGTGTATGACTCCTGGCTCTTAACCCTTTGATTCTGGCTGACAACCTGACCTGGTCACTGACCCGTGGCAATCCTCTGACTACCCGATCTGGCATCCGACCCATGGCATATCTTTGACAACCCTATTGGTATTAATAAACAGCACCTGGGCACCCTATTGGTATTAACCTCTGGTATCTGGCTCACGAGCAACCTGGTATTAATCCCTGGTATCTGGCTCATGAGCATCCTGGTTTTATCCCCTGGTTTCTGACTCACGAGCATCCTGGTATTAATCCCTGGTATCTGTTGTTCTATTCTGTTTGCATATACCTCTGGTACTGTTTGTGTATGGTAATATTGTATTCAGCTGTAAAGAAGGTGTCATATACAGTATTTGCATGTCTTTTCACAGATTTAAAGAGGATTATGATGCATTAGGTAGTAAATAGAATATACCGTATTTATGAAACGATCATATGCTATTAGATTAGAATATCCCATTATTTGAACAAGTTGACCGCTCCCTAAATAACTTATTTCCAAGGGTACATACGGAGAGTGACTGCATTTCACTTAGCTGTCTTTGCTTTTTTTTTGGCAGGAGTGGAATCTGCTCCCAAATCCCATCTAAAGCAATGTTCGATTTGTTGAGTATCCAGCCGTATCATGTCGGACATAACAAAGAGCTGTTCTTTCTTATTTTATAGCTTGATAAATGAATCCATCCATCCATCCAAATGAATGAATCCATCCATTCTCATCTGACCTTTCTTGTATTAAAAAAAAAAGAAAAGGAGGAGGGGTGATTTCCCCCACCATTTTTACATTATATTTGCAATTTATTGCCGCAGGCATAATCACTTATAGATTACAGTTACAAGTATTTTTATAAAACGCCAACACGTTCTGTAGCGCTGTACAATGGGTGAGACAGAGTAACAAATATAAATACAAGTTAAACACACAGAACAGTAGGAGAGAGGACCCTGCTCGAGAGTTTACAATCTAAGAGAGGTACCTTGCATCCCTCCTAGTGTTTTTGTCAACCTATACACCAATGAAGAGGTGGATCTGGTCTAGTAATCTCTAGAGATAAAAGGATAACTACGTCTCTTGGAAAGATTGCACCCCAGGTGATGTTTTGAATCCTGTGGTTCTTATTTATTTGTTTGCAATAAGTACCAGATACCAAGTGGAATGAGCATGGCCCCATCCATCCATTGGCTAAGAAAATGTTGGATGACACGAATTTTAACTATTTTAGAATTCCACAGAATTAAATGTTTAAACCTCTCTTTGCAGAGAGAAGATGTGCATCATGTCGCAGGGCAATATAAGGCACTCGTTAATCGAGAGGAAGATGTGTACAATAGCCTCTCACCAGACCTGTCAATAAATATAGAAACCAAAACCAGGAATGCCAGACATTTAAAGCATCCTGTGTTACTTTAAGTGGCGTATAAGTCTCTAGAGTCCCACTGTTCGTATCAGACGTCAGATTCTTTATTTGGTTGAAATCTCTTTCTGCACAAGCCTATTTTTGTCCAGCCCTGCAGACCATGTATGGTAGGGAAACATGAAAGCAATTGTCAAGAAAAGCCGGTATTAAATATCACAAATAGTTTATGCAGTGCTGTACATTAAATAACGAGAAATTGAACAAATAAAATGTCAAAGAAACCCGGAAAACAGAGGCATGAGATGGCCCTGCTCAGAAGAGCTTACAACCTAGATTTTGAGCTCTTGAAAGGATGAACGTGTCTGGAGCTATAGCGCTCACTCATTCAGTGCAGCACAAGCAAAATGAGATTTTAAGAGGTCAAAGGAAGATCAGATGGAGTTGCTCAAACTATAGGATCCCACATTGATCGTCTTGTGCACAGTGGACCCATAGGTATGACTATGCAGTGCATTAACTGTATTAAGATATGTTTTATAGCAATGACTATTGGAGGCGCTTGTTCTTAGAAGTGGAAGAATAAGCTATGATCAGTGAATCTGCTATGTTGGTCAACATTTTCTTTAATGATCAAGTAATCTTTGCAATATTAAACAATTAGGCTATATGTAATTAGGACTTGATTGGGGCAAATCATTGCTTTCTCTTCTTTTATTCTCATATTCTGAGACGTTTCTGCGTAATAGGTTATTGTCACGATTCCCCCTAGGATCTATAATGCTGGTTACTGTACGTAAACCACTATCTATTCTTCCGATCATTGAGAGGATGGCAAAGCTACCTGTTGCCACTGGCCATACAGAGGTATACACACAGAGGGTTAACAGAAACGATGTTCGTGCAGCTGAGAGCAAGCTACTCACACGCCATACACACAGGACAATAAGGGTAGTATCAATAGGTGAGATTATCAGTCTTTGCACGGGTTGGTACAGAGAAAGTCAGCCATATGCTTTGGCAGGTGCACAGAGTGAATGTCAGCCTTTGCCAGGGTCGATACACAGAGAAAGAGAGTCAACTTTGCCAGGGTCGGTACACAGAGTGAATGTCAGCCTTTGCCAGGGTCGGTACACAGAGAGAGTCAGCCTTGCCAGAGTCGATCCACGGAGAAGTCAAATGAAGTATAATAGAGCATTGAGATGATACGTAAACCGCGTCAGGGCAACGAGTGATGTGAGACGTGGTGCTTTATTAAACCCAGTGCCGTCAGGCACCATGTCAAAACATTGCGCCCCGCTGATGTGCATGACCCGTGACCATAGGGACTCCTGATCTAGATCGGCACCCAGCCAGCATGCAGCAAGGAACGTGCTGCCGGTTGCTACTGCTGACATACCCGAACGCCGTGGGATGTGACAGTTATCATGGTAGTAGTATTGTATTTGGTGGGGAGAGAACCATCTCCATATAGTGAGATGTAGCCCAGTGGCCACATTTGTCCTGTCTGCACCTACATAGACATTTCATATTCTATACCGATTTTTGTGGAAATTTCGATTTGGCACACATTGCAGATTTAAGGGTGCAGCTTTATGCAAAGGTTTTTATAAACCCTGATTACGCATTTGACCTCCGGTTTCACTGTCATTGTACTGGTGAACAAAGCCCACACACTGAATGCACCTATCTCCTCCGTATACCTGCCATTTGGCACAGACCTTCATCAGCGTAAGTAAGATGAAACGCGCTGGGACAACACCTGATGTGGCCAGGAAGATGCTTTTGTTATGCCCAGGAGGCAATCCTTTTGTAAGAATAAGGATCAAATGGAAAACAGATTCTAAAGCTAATGAAATTAAAGTTAAAAAAAAGTTAAATGAGGAGCTTGGAGAGAAACGTAATCCTTGTGGTTCTGAATATATTTTTCTAAGCGTTTAGACCTGGGGTCGGCAACCTTGGCCCTCTAGATTTTTTTGAAACTGCATTTCCCTTTTGAGGCTCTGCCAATCTAATGAATGTTTGAACATAATGGGAGCTGCGGTTCCAAAACACCTGGGCAGCCAAGGTTTCTGACGTCTGGTATAGACAACTCTACATGGACAGACTAATATTGACAAACATTTTAGTGATGTTTTTAGACATTTTAGTGATCCACGGACTTCTGTCCCCAGCAGACCAGCAAAATTGATAGTCCCCTTCTCGCTCAGGTAATCACTAATACACAGCGGCACAGACTGCCGCTGCTGGTTATCATCTCTCAGGGTCCATAGGATCTACTGGAAGGTCAGTAGACGGACACTGCAAACCAGTTGCTCCCAGTTTCCTTCTGCTTGTGGTGAGAAGATGTGATGGACTGCACCATCGTCTGCACTATGAGACCAGAGGTCTAGATTATTTTTATATTTTAAATGCATTTATATTAACCCCTTTACGATGCAGGACTTGCTATGCCATCCCGTAACAAGTGGGCTTTAAAGCCGCGAGACGGCATAGCGCGTTCCTTGTGTTTGATTCCCTCCTCCCAGAGAATGGCCTTTCCAATGATACCAAACATAATCAGGTTTCGTGTAAACAAAGAATTTTTTTTTTTTTAAATCTATTAATGCAGCGATATTCACTTTTCAATTATGATGTGAAAAATAGTGCCGCACAAACGATTTTATTTCTCAGCTATAATCGCGTATTTACTCAGAAATGGGAACTCGTTACTGTATTTTTCGATTATTATTATTTTTTTTTTTTAAAAGTGTACCCCATAGAATATATAACCGTAAAGGCTCGGATGATAAAACGTGAAAAAAATGTACTTAATACGTTGTAGATGATTGAAATTTTGATGGAAATTCACATTTATTTTTTCCATTTTTTGTTATAGCATTGTGGAAGGACATGACGTATACATATAATAATGATATATTATGAATATGCCGAGTCTGCCGAAAAAAAGGATATATAATTTGTCTGGATCGTACAATATAACGTGACTTCAAATCGCGTTTAAACATGATGTGCAAAAACGGTCAAAATGAGCTCCGCACACTTCTACTTTTAGAAGAGTACCAAACTTGCAAAATTGCCCCTGTCCTTAAGGGGATAAGTGCCTTTTCGAAACTTAAAATCATTGAACATAAGGCATTGAGAGCTTTTTGTTTTTAGCTGATCTCGACAGCGAAATGGTTCTCTGATTAACGATAACCGCTTGCTTGGAATAGGGCCCCTACTGTTTTGTTTTTAAACATTCTAATCGTTACATTATTCTGTTTATCTTCACCATAAAATTTTATTTCACTTCATAAAATGTTTGTAAATAATCAGGGTTATTCAGAGAGCGTGAAAAGCAGGAGAATGACTGGAGAATGAAAAATTCTAGGTCAAAATAGCCAAACCAGAAAAATTCTCCCTTTCATCTCACTTTCCAAATCGGCTATTTTGACCTACAATTTTTCATTCTCCAGTCATTCTCCTGCTTTTCACGCTCTCTTAATAACCCTGCTAGTCTTGGCATTCCTTTCTAAGATTACAGTCTTCTTGCACCTCATCCTCTATCTGCATGCTGCAGGATTATAAACTCTGCAAGGTCACTAATAAAAGACAGGATAGGAGCAGGCACCGCAGTTAAAGTGTTTATTGAAGGATCAGCAAGGTCTTGGCCATTCGCAATAGAAAGGCTGCTGCAGCTGAAGCATTGCTGATCTGTCCGTACCACCTTACCTGTGAACGTCTTTTAATGAATAGAATTTTGGATATGAACACTCTGGGGATTGGTTGTATCCTCCGTTTTGGATACCATGGCTCTGATGAGTGAGAGCTGTGTGCTCTGCTTTATTCAGCGAGGTCACAGTCTGGATCTGGTATAATAAACCGAACTGTGACCTGGGGGGGGGCAATGTCTGCTGCTAAGCAGGAAGCTTAACAGTACTTCTTACCACAGGACTGTCTGACATGTTGCCAAGGTCAGAAACTTCCCCTTTGTCTGTTAACTAGAAGAAAGAAGTGTCACATATTGTTTTTATTGATGTTCTGCATCAATGAATTTGTATTAAAACTATGACTGTTGCAGCAGGGCATCCAGTGTCAATCCTACACATGTGCTTTACCATCCAACAGTGCATGGAGCAGGGTATTATTCCAGGGAGATTACAATAAAGACAGGCTGTAATAACAGATCTCTGTGCCCAAACAGGGTCACATCTGTGAAATGCCGCTTCCTCGCATGGACACCTGGGTTCTCCTCGTGACTCTCACACCTTTCTGTAGTACATTAGCCGCAGCTTAAGGCCCGGTGCATGTAGAGAGCCTGGCTAGCACCCCCAGAAATAAGCTGTAGCTGTAGACCTGGAGCCTTTCCTTGGTCACAGCGGGCAGAAGATTCCTGGTACCCCAAATCATGAGTCGTGACTTCAAGCTTGTTTATTACACAGGCACAGAGATACACAGGCAAGTACAACCCGCTTAATGCTTACACCCAACAGATAACATCACAGATACAGTCAACCACCAACGCTATTTGCATACAATCAAGCAGATAGCTGCACAGGACCTTCGAACAATGGACAGTGGGATTTCCTAGGAGGAGAAGAGGGGAGGTAGAAGGCAGGTAAAACAAAAGGAATTTCTTATAGAGAGAACTTACACAATAGAGAGAGCAGGTACTAATACAGAGATCTACACTATACAGAGAGGGGTTAGATAATTGAGGGAATGTACGCAAAATACACAACAGGAGACTATACAATAACTACACAAGGGAATAACAAACAGACATCAGAAATCTTTAGTTAACTGGCAGATAAAAAAGTGAAAAACAAATATATTTAAAAGGTCCACCATTTCCCCCTATAGTCTCTTTCACGGGCCATAGTCTCGGAGCAGGAGGCTAGCGCACAGCCCCCTCCAAGTCGCACAGTGACAGCGTGTTCTGTCACACAGGCCTTTTGCTTTTTCATTGTCTTCTTTTCAGTGGAAAAGTGTCACGGCTGAGTAAAAGGGTAAACACAGGGTGTTATGAAAGGACTCTTTTTCAAAGTGAAAAGTATTGCAAGGAACGGAGACAAAGGTTAAAAGGACAATTCATAGGTATGGATCACTAATCGACCGATTAATAACAATCTATTGAATAATCTGTATCGATCTTAAATGTGACGATATTACCAAATTGTAGCCTTTTTTTAAAAAACACAAGTACCGATAGCAGTACATTCAAAACCGATACAGAATATTTATTAAATTCTTAATATCCATCCACCCTAATAATTGACTGATCCCATAATCGTTTGATCCTTACACTCTAGGGTTAAAGAGAAATAGAATACGACCATTTAAAATACATTAAATATTATTTGTGGCTAGAGTGTCCCATTAGCTATAATCTCAATTTAAAGCTGAAGGGGAGAAAGGAAGAGAAATATGGATGAAGGCCCATTGTCTAAGCAGGAGGTGAGCAGTTGGTTGTGCAGGATGTAGCTGACAGTGTCTTGGGTTTTATTAGGGATTTGCTAGCATGGGCCAGGCCAGTTCTGGGAGGAAAAAAAAACCTTTTATCTGGCTCTCAAATTTGTGTAGGTGGCTCCTCTATTGTGAAAACCTGCAAGAGGCATGTCGGTACCCATGTTGATGTTTAGGTGGTGGCAGCATCACAATGTTTAAGGCTGCATTCTGGTAGTTATCCTAGAACAAATGAATCCTTACTACATACGTAATTTGACTGCATTCATCAATTGCATGGTGTAACAGAATGGTTTTGTGGTAAGGCACTCTTAGAGATTTGAATGCATCAGGCACACAATTCATTTTGTCCTGTAAACAGATATTTCTCTCTGACCTCTTTGGTTCCTCATACTCTTTGGTGAGGAATAGATTAAAGTGGTCGATAAGAGATTCATCACTGGCAGGCTCAGGGCATTCAGATATAGAATCGCAGCCGCAGAACCATGTCTTTATTCTGTACGGCAGCTCATGTAACCCAAAGGATGATACCTAAGAATGAAGGTTATTCTTGTTCGTTACTGTATAGCTCCAAATTGTTATTTAATGATGAATTATTCAGGAGTTGCCCGATTTTTTTTCTATCACTTTGTTCACTTCATTCTTTTGTTTCTGTGTAATGGGCTGATAAAGTGAGGAGAAAGGTGTAGAAGGTATGTATGGAGTTTCTCAGACCTGTTCTAGAATAATCATCTGTCCCATCCACTTTCTATTCTTCTTGGAACAGACCTTATGTTACTAGTATAGCAACAGGTTCCTGGGAAAAAGACCCTAGATGCACTTTTTGCGTGTATTGTATACTTCGTTTGCATCTTTGGTCGATTCCCTGACTTTGTGGTATGTTTCTGGATATGGTGTTGCTTTACTCTTTCCTTTTGGCTAGTTTGTGTCCATGGTGGGTGTCCAAGGTTAAAAAAAAAAGTGGGATTCCATAGAAACTTATGCCAACCAGAGTGAGCCATTGATACAAACATTTGTATCTATTAATTCCAAAATTTAAGAAGTGTGACGAAATCCGCTACTCAGCACGAGTAGATTTGTCATTAACTCCGTCCTTGCCTTGAAGCACTAGGAGGTAGCATGCCAGCCGAGGTGTCTGCCCTGGATGCAGTGAAGGCGGCTGTTCAGAATAAGCCAATCTGCTGGATGGAGCCTGTAATGCCGCTATTAAAAGGGCATCAATCCGCTGCTTGTTTCTGCCTGGATCCGAGAATGACGAGGCTCTGTGAGAATAGCCCTGTATCCCTCCCCAATCACTTAGTCGAGACAAAGTGTAGGTTGAAGGAAAATCAGAGTGTATTCAGAATGGAAACATAGTGTTTATATACATTTACAAGATCTTGATAACCCGGCTGGCCATTGTTCTTTACCTGGCCCCTCAAGACATCCCGGCGCCAGTTTTAGCACGGCCTCCACACGGCCTATAACCCTTTACTGTAGTATATTTAACATCGGCTCTTCTTAGCGTTGCTAAGGGGTTAATGTAGGGGTTAATTCCGCTGGAGCAGCAACACTTTCTGGGTTCTGCTGGCTAGCTCTGGTCCCCTGGTTACTCCTGCTAAAAGAGCACCCTGATCCAGGAACGGGGGACCGAGCGGCAGCGATTACAAACTGCCCAGCAGCTGATGAGGTGTATTCGCCTTAGAGCTCCATAGCTGTAGCCGCTCTGTTTTGGGACCGTTGATTGGAGAGGTTCCCGATAGCGCTTCCTCTTCAAACTCACCCCACACCAGGCAACCCTCCCTGGGGACCTGATGTCCAAAAAGCGCCCTGGTGGGGGCAAAGGGGGCTCCAGGTCAGGCGGTTGAATAGGAGTAGGGTTTTGGCAGCTTGCCAGCGGTAATTTGCGATCTCCTGGGGAGCCTCCGGCTTTATACAATATGGGGCAAGCCGGGGTACACTTTGCAGGAACACTAATAACATATTTTGTTTGTACAATTAGCACTGGTACAAGCTGGACACCAAGGGGAACGAGTTATTAATCAGCACAGGAGATATACAAACAAACTGGCAACCGGACTGTTTCAATGACTGATACATTGTAGCAAGCATGTACTAGTGGTTACTAGCAGGATCAGTGCAGGGGAAAAAACATGATTAAATAGAATTCTATGAACATTTTTACAATAAATCTAACAGGGGAATTCGTTCATATAAATAAAGATTAAACGAAATATAACAAAATAAGAATGAAATTAAACTAAATAAATCCTGTGGCGGCCGATCCATCACGAGAAGGTTCTCGGGATCCCTGTTTGTCCAAAGGAAACCGAAGATGATACCAAGCAGTCCTGAACCTTTAAACTGGTTCATTTCCCCACTGGATTCTCGAAGCCAAGCTCTATAGATGTGGAGGTTGATAATCCCTTGATCATGTAGGTGAGTATGGTGCCTACGCATAGTCCCCTACATCCTCCTACTTCGACCCTGAGCTCCAGCGGAGACTGTCCTCCGGCTGTCGCAGGCTGCTCGGCCGTCCTCCAGGCTCAGGCGAGCTCGCCTGAGCCTGGAGGACGGCCGAGCAGCCTTCGACAGTCGGAGGACAGTCACCGCTGGAGCTCAGGGCCGAAGTAGGAGAATGTTGCCTACACATACTCACCTACATCGGCCCTGAGCTCCTCCAGCGATGGCAATCCTGCATCCAGTGCCCGCTGTGTCGGTTGCCGGTATGACGTCACAAAAGCCTTTGACCCAGGGTCAAAGGCTTCCGTGACGTCATACCGGCGACCGACAAAGCGGGCACTAGATGCAGGATTGCCATCGCTGGAGGAGATCCAGGCCAATGTAGGTAAGTGTGCAACCGGTGGAGGATTCGAGGCCGATGTAGGTGAGTATGTGCTCTCCACACACCCCCCCTCCCTGCTTGCTCAGCCGGCATCCAGGCTCAGGTGAGCCCCGACTTGGCCTGGGCCAAGTCGGGAGCTCGCCTGAGCTTGGAAGATGGCCGAGCAGGCAGCGCGGCTGGCCTCCATGCTCAGGTGAGCCCCCCGGCTCGGCTGGGCCTCTAGGCACAGGCCAAGGCCTGGATGCCGGCCGAGCAAGCAACTCGGCTGGCCTCCAGGCTCAGGCGAGCCCCCTGAATGGAATGGAAATTTTCGGCCGTTTTTTTTCGGCTGAATTTCCATTTCGGCCGAAAACACCATTGTCGGCCGATAATTTTTGGTGGCCAAAATTTTGGTGCATCCCTAGGAAGAACCTGGACACACTGAGCGCATCTCGACGCCCGGCGCCGCCTACAGGCGCCGTGCGTCGCTTCGCTCTCAGTGTATCTCAGGCTTAATCCCTCGGAGGTGAGAGCGTCGTTCCCAGTGCTCCTGTTTATTTATTTTTTTGCAATGGACCTATTTAGTCTCATAAATTGTGTTTAAATACATATTTTAACATTTAATTAAATAGTCACTCTAGCCACCATGGTCACATAAGATGATTTAAAGGGATTATTTAGAAAGAAATTCAGTGCATTCTCGTTTTTGGCTTAAATAATCTCCAGCTTGAGACCAGTTTATTGGATACTGATCCTTTGAAAGCCTATATACTGAGCCACTTTCTAAACAGGCTAAAAAAACTGTGAGTATTCACTTGTTATCTATCGTAATGTTACTGATTACTGATATCTGCGCAATGGAGGTCTCCTTCTCCTTTTAAGTGCCCAAGAAGTTGCCCACGGATGATCCCACTCCACACTTGTGAGTTCCTCATACATTTAATTGGTTTTTCATAAATTTATTATTCGTCTACCCAAACGTTATTGCACCATGGCGCTCTCTATTTTTCAAAATTAGGTCATATTGACTATGATTCCCTAATCAGGAGTATCCAGAATACTGTTGAAGCTCCCTACTCCAGATATATTAGGGATAGACCAATATATCGGTTTAGCCAATTATCGGTGCCGATATTCAGAAAATTACTGATATCGGTATCGGCATTTTATTTGCCGATATTACCGATATTTGGACAAGTTTGCTCACTGCAGCTGCGACACGCAAGATCCCACAGAACTGTAGGAATCTGGGGCTTCTCCCACATCAGGCTGTAAGCCCTCACTGCAGAATTACCCCTGCTCACTGACCGTATTGTGCATGAGCGTGATGACAACAGAAATGGGGCTTCCATCCCATCTGGCAGGGAATTCCCTATACAGGAGATGCAGGGTCTATTTCCTACAGCAGGGTCCAGCAACCTAGGACCTCCAGATGTTTTGGAACTGGATTTCCCATGAGGCTCCAAGAACCTAATGAGAAGATGAGCATCATAGCAGATGTAATTCCAAAACGTGGGGCAATATTACAAGTGACTGCTTAACCAGAGCTGTGATATAACTTTGTAATATAACCCTTGGAGGGCCAAGGTTGCTGAACCCCTTACATACAGGATCATATGAGGGATCTTTAAGAAAGCCAAAGACACCGTCTGATTGTTTGTAAAAAATAAAAGATTAAATAAAATAAAAATTCTTATTAAATTGAATAAATGAAGTGGACGTGGTGCAATGTTTACATGTTAAACACATTGGGCTATATTACAATCTTTGCGCAAAACCGCTTGCACAAAGCGTGAAGTTTTGCGCCAAGCGTTAAACGTTTGCGTGCGCAAATCACCGCTGGAATTACAATCCTCACGCGCTTTTGACCCGATCAATAACCCGCGTAAACCGGATGCGCCCAAATGCTCGCGCAGTACCGTTGCGTGCAGAAATCAGTGTGCTTACTGTCTTTTTTTTTTCACGCAGTTCAGCCAATCAGAATTAAGAACCACAAGTCAATCTGAGCATATATGCTGCAGCAATAATACATGCACGCACAACTTCTCCATTTTATTGGTTTGGATATGTGTAGACTGTGTAACTATACTTTGCTGCATTTTTTTTTTTTTTTTGGGCTGGTGTATTTGGTTTCGGCCAGGACGTTCAGATTTCCGTTACCACCAGCTTTTAGGAGTTGCTAAAATTATACGCGCAAACGCTGTGCATTACAAACTGCGCATAGATTGCGCATACCAGCGGGCAAATGCGTTTGTGCGCACAATGTTAAGTATAGATCGCGCAACGTACAGTAAGCTCACGCAGGGTTCGCAGGTTCACCCGCGGTAGACGATTACGTGCGTTTGTTGCACTGACTATGTAATATGGCATTCGGCGTAAAGGGTTTGCCCCTCGCGTTAAATGTTTTTTTGCACCGGTGGAAACGTTTGCACGAAGATTGTTGTTTAGACCATTGAGTTCATGGCATAGTCAGATTTGTTCTGTTTTTTTTCAGAACTTTAAATTTACAGAATATCGGCACCAAATATCGGCTATCGGCCAGAAAACCTGCCGATAATCTGTATCGGTATCGGCCCTGAAAAAAATGATATCGGTCTATCCCTAATATATATATATATGAAGTCTATGTGTGTGATCAGGGTGTGTGCAGGCAGTGGGTAAATGGGATGTCTGGCAAAAACATTTCAGTATTAACGTACACTGGAAAAGCTTTCAGCAAAATTCTGAATTATTTATTGGAAAGCGGTCACATAACATTAAATAAAAGTATTGGTACTCGGTTTTGGTGAGTATTTGAAAAAGGTATTGGTACTCGTACTCCTCTTAAAGAATTGAAATCGGTGCATCCCTAAAAAATGTAGTAAGGAATTCCCACACAATGGTTTCAATAATTCATCTGGTTGGCTATGTGTGTGCTAGCCACACACAAGCAGGTTGTGTTTCGGCAGCAGCTTTCCGCTTCCTGCTGCAGGTGCCATCTAGCCAAAAGAACATCAACGGAGAATTTTTTTCGTATTATAAGAACATAGTGTGGGACAAGTCGAAACCTGTCTGAGTAACTTAAGGTAACAACAATGCACCAGAATGTGACATCGTTCAAAAATCGTGGTATGCGAAGGGGTTAGTAATTCAGGTAGAAAGCATTTGACATTGAGGTGTTTTGTGTGAGATATTTCATAGTGGTGTATGGGATCCACCTAATTATGCCTGAGATAATGAACATATTTTCAGTAAGAAAACAAAAGTGGTTCACCTTGGAAACACTTGTGCATGTTATCGCCTCTAGTGTAGGCGTCACACTTGTTATAATCTCATGGGGCTGAGTTCATAGAAAATCCCCTGCGGGTTAAAATTATTTTAGATGTGCTCTGCTATTTTATCAGATCTTTCGCCGGCTCACATGGAACACGAGTGCTAGTTTCTCATAGAATATAATCTGGGTGGGTTGTTTAGACATTTATATTTAATTTCCCTTTTCTATTTTCCCCCTTTTCTCCCATTCTCACACAACTTCAGTTTCTCCCTCCTTTTCTCTCATCCCCTTCCCTTTATCTCACTTTTTTTCTCTTTCAATGCACTAATATTCCATATAGTCATATCCTAGTTTAAATGGATTCTCTGAGTCTAAAATGGTAGGAAAAGGAGGGGTTAAACTTTAACCCCTCTGCACCACCTCTCACACTCATTAACCCTTTAGTCTAACAATGTAACTTCTATAAATTGCCAGGCTCCCTTGGCACTCCTCTAGAGAAGAGGAGCTACCAGCTTCTTGCTAAAGTTGCAGCTGTCATGTGACTGGCAGGAGGCTTTTCCTGCCCAAACCAATGGCTTTTAATGTTGAGTACATTCAGAGCCATTGGCAAGAGTCCTGATATCTAAGAACCAGAGATCAGCCCTTGCTGATCTCAACTTCTGGGCGGAGTTAATCCCCCACACTTGAAGGGCTGCATTCATCCCTCTGAGACTCCGGAGGAGTACTACATTGAGTGGTCACATTACCTAGAATTTCCCTTTTCTTTTAAAAAATGAAGTAATATTCCTTATAGTTTTGCAAAGTCAAATGAAAAAGTGGCTGCGCAGGGCCATCACACAAAGTGTCAGTAACAATAATGAAAATAATAACCGTATGCAGATTGAGTCAGCAAAAGGCAAGAGGTAGCAAAAGTAAGCTTAGAGCAATCTAAGTGTCATCAAATTAAAAAGTCTTGAATGTCCTAAGTAAGTGGCTCAGGTTGAAATGGAGAGGGGGATAAAACAAACCGGGTGGTCAACACAAAAGAGTTGGTGGGATCCGCAAGGGGAAATCGAGGAAACCAAAAAGGGAGGAGGGGAGAAGGGAGTGGGAAGGGTGGGGGTCTGCCCAAAAATCATGGTATTCCCGGCTCACCCCGGCAACCCAAGGGAAGGTTGGGGGCCATGGAAGAGGCCACAAGGCCGGGAGACCTGGGCCAAGGGAAACGGCCAGAGCCATGGTTGCCATCCTGGTGGCTCGCCCAGGGCACCCGTGTGTCCCGCACTCACACAAAATAAGAGGGGGGTATAAGGAGAATCCCGATGCCCCAAAAACCATACAAAAGTCCCAGAAAACCAATAACAAGGTCCGCAGAGAAAGGAATCGGCCGGGAAGAAGAGTCACATAAAACAAACACATAAATGAATGTTGGGGGGGGGGGTGTCAATAGCTTGCAAACATGCACACTCGCCGATCCCAGAGAGCACCTGAGAGCGCTAACTGAAAAAATGGGGGGGGGGTGTCAGCCAGTATCCAAGAGCATGGGGACAATCAGGACCCCCAATACAGCAAGCGGGAAGTAAAATGGGATAGGCGACAGGCCATCCAGGGAGGCCATCTCTGCTGAAGAATAATACCCTACATGGGAAATGCCATGTAGCAAAGCCACAACAATAGCGGGTGCAGAGCGGCTTTCACTCTTCACAATGACCGCCCGCCGCCACACAGCTCCTGTACCATGAGAGAGGGTAGGAAACTAGAAGGCTCCGCCGGACCACAGAAGCCATCGGACCGGTCACCAACTGCAGACACAGGGAAGACCCCTGAGGTGCCTCAATGATGAGTCCAGATGGGGAAGGGATGAATCTTTGTGGGCCACCAGGACCCCGCCCGCACACAGCAGAAGCTCCACAGAACCGCGCCTCCGTTGTCTCCGTCTCAGGCCCAGTAGTGTCCAGCAAAGCCGGGGCCACTTCGCAGCTCCAGCTAGTTCCTCGCCAGGTAAAATAGTCCACCTGCCGGTCCGGATGCCACTGCTCCTGAAATTCGGCCAGCAACTCTGCCAACATTCCACAGGTAAGGAGCAAGGATTCCGCAGCAGAAGACAGCACAGGGGACGAAGACAACATTGAAGGCCCCACAGGAGCAGGTAAGTCATTAAGGCCAGCAGCCAGCAAACCCAGGGGATATACTTCTGAACTTTGGACAGCTCCCAGAGAACGGGGGCCTTTCGTCCTCCCCAGCATCGCCACCCACAGACGCTATTGTCAGGGTAAGCTAGGGCGGGCAACAGGCAGGGCACCACCAACAAATAGGCTGCAAAATGTCAGGAGGCAGGGGTCCGGCGGGGAATAACAGCAGGAGTACCTGTCAATGGCAACCCAGAGATGGGAATCCAGGTGACCTTCCGCAAGAAAAGGAGCTGAGGAAGGTGTAGAGAGGGCCTAAAAAAGGCCGATAAAGTCCTCAGTGGGGAGTCCAGGCATGGCGCACCACCAGCACACGTCTTCCCTCCATGGCATACATGCCCCGCCTTAGAATAGAATATTGCTTTTAAGCTATTTAAGGAATCACTTAGGGTGGCTGTTTCTTATGCTATCGGTTCTGAAGATTATACTATATTGCTAATCTCGTAATAAAGCATATAGAATGACGCTATAAAGAGCCAAACATATATGTCGGCTTTCCACATACAAATAACCAACCGTCCACTCGTATAGTGCCACTATAATAGTCCAGGAACCTGTTTATAAACTGAACTAATACCACGGCAGTTCAAGCTGCCTACATACCTCCCTAACTAGCCAAGGACAGGTAGTATTAGAATAATATAGCTAGGGATAAAGGGAAAGCCAAACAAATAAAATGATATGGTTGCAAAAGCTGGAGCAAGAGAATAGTAGTGACTGGTAAAAAGTAATCGGAGGCATCATGCTCAACGTGTTTCGCCCACAAAGGGCTTATTCTAGAGCTAAATGAAGTCCTGCTTACCTGATGTATATAAAAGGAGAACTACTCGTTAAGTAATGGTATACACCTGTTCATAATATAAGTAGCCAATAGGGATGCACCAAAATGAAAATTTGGGACCGAAATCGATACTGAAAATGCACGATGAGCTTGGCCGAAAACCGATACCGAAAATTACTTTCTATATATGACTATATATACACATACTGTGTATACATGTGTCTGGTGTGTGTAATATATATATATATTAGTGATGCTCCGAAATGAAAATTTTGGAACGAAACCGAAAATGACTTTTTTCCCCCTACAATTTATTTTAAGATGTTTTTTGTATAACTGTATTAATACTAGATTTTATTAAATTAATATCATGAATTTAAATTAATCCACATCAAAATGTTTAAGATATTTTTGTCCTATTTTGGTGGAGTTATTTTGCATCTAGTGCATACATTCATGTGTAAAATATTTAGACACACACACATATTTTATAGTTGCAGAAGACATTTACACATCCCAGCAATTCAGAGAACTCTGAATTGCTGGGATGTGCAAATGTCTTCTGCAACTATAAAGTTTATTATTGTTGTGGAGGCAAATTTTTTTGCCCTCCACCACAACTTCAATGAGTAGATATATATCTAATCTATAATGGCTCAGATGTAGCCTAAACATCAGTCTGTTTCTCTTAATCTATTATTTTTTTAAAGTGCAGAAAAACAAAGCTTTATAAAGGGGCCTTTAAGATGCAAAGGAAATGACAAACCATTGCAAAATTAATGTGTATAAGTTCCATTAACTTTTTGGAGGCATGAATGTAAGCTCCCACATTAACCCCCCCCCCCTCTTGTCCTCTGAGCAGACACCACTGGCAGGAGGTCAGTGATAAATCGCTTGTTCCTTGTCACTGAGAGGCCAGAGGTTACTGCTTGCTCTGATCATGCAGTTAACCCTTTGTGTGCAGAAATAAATGTGTAGCAGCTCCTGCCTCTTTCCAATTACAATTATCTCCAGCTAAGCAGCATTGAAAGAATGCTCGCTCAGTGTCAGCTGGGATCAGCAATTTATGGCTCACCTTTTCGGCTGGTGTTTTGCTTTCGGGTAGGGATGCACCGATACCGATACTAGTATCGGTATCGGGGCCGATATTGCCGTTTGCACGAGTACTTGTTACTCGTGCAAACGGCCCGATACATCCCGCCGATACCGGAAGCCGGCGCTGGGCCGGCTTGCCGGTATCCGCGGGGCTGGGGAAGCTGGCCGCGTGCATGAAAAGCACGCGGCCAGCGTTCCCCTCCGGCGCGCCAAATACTCACCCTTCCTGAAGTTCCGGTCTCTGGGCAGTGATGCGGTCACGTGGCCGCCGGGCGCTCCTGTGACGCGGCCTCTCGGCTGGAGGCAGCGTCACAGATGCGCCCGGCGGCCACGTGACCGCATCACTGCCCAGCGACCGGAACTTCAGGAAGGGTGAGTATTTGGCACGCCGGAGGGGAACACTGGCCGCGTGCTTTACATGCACACGGCCAGCGTTCGAGCTGGGGGTAAATCCATGAGACCTGGGGGCAAATCCATGAGACCTGGGGGCAAATCCATGAGACCTGGGGGCCAATCCATGAGACCTGGGGGCAAATCCATGAGACCTGGGGGCAATCCATGAGACCTGGGGGCCAATCCATGAGACCTGGGGCAAATCCATGAGACCTGGGGGCAAATCCATGAGACCTGGGGGCCAATCCATGAGACCTGGGGCAAATCCATGAGACCTGGGGCAAATCCATGAGACCTGGGGGCAAATCCATGAGACCTGGGGACCAATCCATGAGACCTGGGGCAAATCCATGAGACCTGGGGGCAAATCCATGAGACCTGGGGGCAATCCATGAGACCTGGGGGCCAATCCATGAGACCTGGGGCAAATCCATGAGACCTGGGGGCAAATCCATGAGACCTGGGGGCCAATCCATGAGACCTGTGGGCAAATCCATGAGACCTGGGGGCCAATCCATGAGACCTGGGGCCAATCCATGAGACCTGGGGCAAATCCATGAGACCTGGGGGCCAATCCATGAGACCTGGGGGCAAATCCATGAGACCTGGGGGCCAATCCATGAGACCTGGGGGCCAATCCATGAGACCTGGGGGATATATCTATCAGAGCTGGGGCAAGTCCTTGTGAGCTGTGGGCAAATCCATGTGAGCTGGGGGCAAATCCATGAGACCTGGGGGCAAATCCATGTGAGCTGGGGGCAAATCCATGTGAGCTGGGGGCAAATCCATGAGACCTGGGGGCAAATCCATGTGAGCTGCGGTCAATCTCATATAAATTTTTATGAGGTCTGTTCCTATTGGAAAGCGTCACATGACATTAAATAAAAGTATCGGTACTCGGTATCGGTGAGTACTTTTAAAAAGTATCGGTACTCGTACTCGGTCTTAAAAAAGTGGTATCGGTGCATCCCTACTTTCGGGCCAAAACCGATAACCCCATTATCGGCAGATATCTATCTGTGGCTGAAATTCCGGTGCATCCCTGGTAGCCAATAGGGTAACTCGCGTTAGACATTAACGTGCATTTTGTGCGCGAACGTGATAATACGACGTTCAGCGCGAAGGGCACATTTTTGAATGGAAAATGTAATAGAGCCCCGTGTGTTTGTTTCACGGAGTACAGTGCGACAATACTTGAACAAAAATGAGCTGCATGATCGAGTTGCCAGAAAGAAGTCTTTACTGCGCCATTGCCACAAAAAAGCCCGATTTACAATATTCCTGACAACACCTTGACAGCTTTTGCCACACTGTAATTTGGAGTGATGAGACCAAAATAGAGTTTTATGGTCACGGCCATAAGCACTATGTTTGAAGAAGGGTCAACATGGCCTACAGCGACAAGAATACATCCCCTCTGTGAAGCATGGTGGTGGCTCCCTGATGTTTTGAGGGTGTGTGAGCACTAAAGGCACGGGAAATCTTGTGAAAACTGATGGCAAGATTAGCATGCAGCATGTTATCAGAAAACTGTAAGAGAACTTGCATTCTTCTACACGAAAGCTACATATTTGACGCTCTTGGACTTTCCAACATGACAATCAGTGGTGTCTTTAGGGTTGGTGTCACCCGGGGCGGTAATTCATGGTGTCACCACCCGTATCTCCTTCATAGCGATTAACCTACCTGGCGCAGTATACGCAGAGGGACAGACAGGTATAGAAAGATATGCAGAGGGACTGACAGACATGTATTAAAAGATACGCAGAGAGACAGACAGTTATAGAAAGATACACAGAGGGACAGACAGACAGGTATAGAAAGATACGCAGAGGGACAGACAGGTATAGAAAGATTCACAGAGACACAGACAGGTACAGAAAGATACGCAGAGGGACAGACAGACAGGTATACAAAGATACACAGAGACACAGACAGGTATAGAAAGATACGCAGAGAGACAGACAGACAGGTACAGAAAGATACGCAGAGGGACAGACAGGTATACAAAGATACACAGAGACACAGACAGGTATTAAAAGATACGCAGAGAGACAGATAGACAGGTATAGAAAGATACGCAGAGGGACAGACAGACAGGTATTAAAAGATATGCAAAGGGACAGACAGACAGGTATAGAAAGATACGCAGAGAGACAGACAGAAAGGTATAGAAAGATACACAGAGGGATAGAAGACAGACTGGTATAGAAAGATGCGCAGAGGGACAGAAAGATAAGGTATAGAAATACAGATACTTAGAGGGACAGACAGAAAGGTATAGAAAGATACGCAGAGGGACAGACAGAAAGGTTTAGAAAGATACACAGAGGGATAGAAGACAGACTGGTATAGAAAGATGCGCAGAGGGACAGAAAGATAAGGTACAGAAAGACAGATACTTAGAGGGACAGACAGAAAGGTTTAGAAAGATACACAGAGGGATAGATAGTATAGTCAGTGGCATGAATGGATGGAGGGATTGATAGGCTAATTTACTAGAGATGGATGAATGGATAGAGGGATGGATGGACGGACAGACTGGGATGGATGGACGGACAGACTGGGATGGATGGACGGACAGACATGCATGGACGGACAGACTGGGATGGATGGACGGACAGACTGGGATGGATGGACGGACAGACATGGATGGATAGACAGACAGGGATGGATGGAGAGATGGACAGACAGATTGACAGTGGGATGTAGAGATGGATGGATAGGGATGTATGGATAGACAGTGTGTCCTCTGTCACCCTCCCCAGCCCCCTGTTTTCTCTCTATTACCCTCCACAGCCCCCAGTGTACAGTCTGTCACCTCTTCTACCCTTCCCAGTGCAGCCCCTGTTACCTGCCTCTGTCCAGATCTAGCATGTGCAGGTTGTAAGGGCAGCTGCTCCTAGGCTTGGCTTCTCTCCTCCTCACATCCACAGGCATGTGCTTGTGATGGTGTGTGAGGAAGGGGTGGGGCAGTTTGCTGGAGGCTCCCCAGACTAAGAGCCAGGGGAAGCAGGGGCAGCCATGATGGTGGGAGGGCTTCTCCCCTTCCTCTCCCCACCCCCAGCCATCATATGGAGGGGTGGGGCTTGTGCCAGTCAGGGGCGGAGTTTCTCTCTGCACAGCACTGATCTCTCCCAACAGAGAGACAGCGCTGAGAGCAAGCAAACACCAATGGCTGGCTGTGAGTTGTGTCACCCTGCAAGAGGGTGTCACCCAGTGTGGCCCGCCCCCCCACATTGTGACGCCACTGACGACAATGACCCTAAGCACAAGGCCAAATTGACCCGCCAGTGGGTACAGCAGGAAAAGGTAAAGGTTCTGGAGTGGCCATCACATTCTCCTAACCTTAATATCATCAAGCCACGCTGGGGAGATCTCAAACACGCGGTTCATGCAAACATGGTGTGGTGTGTGTAATATATATATGTGTGGAAATGTGGTGTATATATGTATATGTGTATATATATTTATATATATATATATATACACACACAATGTGGAAATGTGGTGTGTGTGTGTGTATATATATATATACATACATACATACATACACACAATGTGGAAGTGTGTGTGTGTGTGTATATATCTATGTATATACAGGGTGAGCCAGTCAAACCTGCATTTTTGAAATGACTGTAAAAAATAAACGGATGGATATTTCAAAATTTTATTGTTACTATCTTAATGTACATTAAAAAGCATTTAAGAAACAACATTCACTGTTTAAAAATAACTCCAGTAAGATGGTGTCCTTCCCGATTGTATGGGTGATGGTGTAAATCTAACCAAGATTCTTCGGACGCTCGTGTTTGCCATGCCAAGCGCAGCACTCTGTCGACGCGCCGATCTCCGAGGGCTTCTTTGCACAGCAACTCTCACGCGGTCAATATTCGCGGGAGTTCGCACTGATCTTGCACTGCCACCCCTTCTGCTTCTCGTTTCACCAATTGCTTCAAAGTTTGTCACCCACAATTTGATTGAATTAACAGACGGCACTGGCTTATTTCGATTAATTTGAAAATTCTTCCGGAAACGACGCTGAGCGGCTGCATAACTACCACTTTGGTAAAACGCTTTCACAGCGAATGAACGTTGTTGTTTAGACCACTGCTCCATGACGACTGAAATGCTTAGTTGTGGGGGACACAATGGTAACCTTGCTAACTCGCTCCGCCCACTTTCACGGCTCTCCCGCCCTTTTCAAAAATGCAGGTTTGACTGACTCACCCTGTATATCACACACACACACACAATGTGGAAATGTGTTGTGTGTGTGTAATTGCCATACACAGGCATTCAATGTGGAAATATGTGTGTGTGTGTATATGTATATATGTATATGATGTGAAAATGTGAATGAGGTGTGTATATATGTATATATATATATATTGTAAAGCGCTGCGGAAACTGTTGGCGCTATATAAATGATAATAATAATAATCTAGTGCCTGTATATGATGTATATAAGATATGTATGTGTATACAGGTTGTGCCTACAATGGTACGTGTATATAACATATATAGAGATATAGAGATATATAGAGATATATAGAGATATAGTGTGTTATATTTTTTTTACAGTATGTGTATATATGATGTGTATGTGTATTAAAGATGTGTATATGATGTGTAATTGTAAAAAAATATAAAATAAATAAATTGATTTCGTTTTTTGAGACAAGCCTCAGTGCGGCTTTTATTTATTTATTTTTTAGGATGTTGTGGTGGAGAGCAAAATTGCATGGAGGGGCCCAAGAAAATGTTTGCCCAGGGCCCAGTCAATATTAAAGACGGCCCCGGGGACAGCAAAAAAAAGCAGAGACCCAGCAAGTAAAGGTATAGAGAGGAAGACGGCAAGATAAAGTAGAGAAAGCGCAAGAAAAGGTGCAGTGAAAGAGCGCTCACAAGAGACAGACAGCACAAGAAAGTGTGAGAGTGAGTGTGTGAGGCAGTTTAGGTGAGACAGTGAGTATGTAAACCATGAAAGAGCACAAGTAAGTGTGTCAGTGGGTGAAGGATTGTGTGTGTGAGCGAATCAGGTGGTCTGTGAACGAGCGTGAGTGAATCTTGCTTTCACAGTTGCAGAGATGCTAATATTCAGTTCCTTAGCTTCCCCGGTCTGAGGTGCACAATGTTTCCCCTGCATAGCTTGTGCTAGTTCATGTGAAGCTTTGATGGGTGGAGTTGTGGACAGGGAGGAGGTGGGGAATATACAGGAAGTGGGAAACACCCCTGGCCGAGGAGCATCAGAGAAGATGAAATGACAGAGTTTAAAGCAAGAAAATAAACCTTTTTTACACATTTTTAAACCTTTTTATTGGTTTATTCTAGTTTGTCTATAGGTATAAAAGTGTTTAAAATATTTCAATTGGGGGCGTGGCTTGGTGCCTGAAGAGAGCGGTCGCATGTCTGAGCAGCTGCTGCAGAATTACCCCGATTTTACATTTCTTTTCGCTGCATATCGAATATCCCTGCTTTATTTTCCTACAGAGCTGCCCCCAGGACAGGTTGTGCGTTTAAATTTTACCAACCGGACTTGCAATCATCCGCACTGTCTTCGGGCCTGGTGTGAAAAGGCACTGACCGCCATTTTCCTGCCTCGTGCTCTCTCTTTCTCCTTCATTCCTGCGTACCACCAGATAATGGGCAAACGGGATAAGAAGGTTGGAGCGGCGGAGGATTGCTCCCGTCTTCCTGACATTCGGGTCTCACTGGCGGGCCTAAGGGATGCAAACACACTTCCTCGCTCCCCAGCAATTGTGACACCTTGTGCTGTGGACCCTGCCGACACCCTGCGAGTCTCCCAACTTACCCCGCAGGACTCAGAGGACCTTCCGGCGACGAGGCGGGACATCCGAGCCCTCTTGGCAGACGCCCGCGCTTCCTGGGCCGGGGAGATTGAGGAGGTACGCTCCAACCTCTCCTCCCTCCGTGCGGAGGTGGTGGTGCTTGATACCAGGACCTGCTCTCTGGAGACATCACAAGCGGAGGCCTGCAACGGTGTTGCGGCTCTTCGTGTCCAGGTTGCTGGATTGCAGTCCGCCTTGCTGGCCATGGAGGCCCGACACAGACGGCGGAACCTGAGGTTGAGGGGGATACCGGACGCTCTGCCTGCCTCGGACCTCCACTTACTGGCCAACAGGATGGTAAGGGCCGTCATTTCTCTCCCCGAGGAAGCCCCAGATCCGGTGCTCTCTGCGCTTAGAGTCCGTACGGCGGCGGCGGCCCCTCAGAATGCCACAAGGGACGTCATTATAGTACTGGAAGATGTCCTTATCAGAGAACGCTTTCTGAGGGCGACGATCCGTGCTCCCCCTCTTGGATTTGAGGGACTGGATGTCACGGTCTACCGGGATATCCCGTTCCTAGCCCTAGCTGCCAGGCGACGATTTGGAACCGTTACGGCCATACTACGGGCTAGAGGGGTCCGCTACCGCTGGGGAGTATCGGGCTCCCTACTTATACATCTGGGATCTGACGTCCTGGTAGCCTCGACGCTGGAGGAGGCTCGGACCCACTTGTCGGCTTTGGGCCTGCAGCGCCACCTGAGTGGTGCTAACGGGGACCCACCGCTGTCTCCACCTGACGAGCTGCCTTCTGCACCGGACTAATCTCTGAAACTTGACTGTTCTCCATTTCCATCCAGCCTACATCGAAAGTTTTTACTCATTTTTACTAGGGCTGTGCAATTAATTGCAATCGCAATCGAATCGCGATTTCCGACCATGCAATTAATAAATCGCATAAGGCTGCAATTTTCGGCTCCCTGTTAACTTCCGGCGGCATGGTGCTTTGGGCGCTCGCAGGGGGAACCACGTGACGAGCCACGTTCTCGCGGCTCGTCACATGGTTCCCCCAGGCGAGCGCCCAAGCTCCATGCCGCCAGAAGTTAACAGGGAGCCGAACACGTGGCGCACAGAGGTGAGCTGGGGCAGTATATCCATGAGCTGGGGCAGTATATCCATGAGCTGGGGCAGTATATCCATGAGCTGGGGCAGTATATCCATGAGCTGGGGCAGTATATCCATGAGCTGGGGCAGTATATCCATGTGCTGGGGCAGTATATCCATGAGCTGGGGCAGAATATCCATGAGCTGGGGCAGAATATCCATGAGCTGGGGCAGAATATCCATGAACTGGGGCAGAATATCCATGAGCTGGGGCAGAATATCCATGAGCTGGGGCAGTATATCCATGAGCTGGGGCAGTATATCCATGAGCTGGGGCAGTATATCCATGAGCTGGGGCAGTATTTCCATGTGCTGGGGCAGTATATCCATGTGCTGGGGCAGTATATCCATGTGCTGGGGCAGTATATCCATGTGCTGGGGCAGCGTTTCCATGAGCTGGGGCAGTATATCCATGAGCTGGGGCAGTATATCCATGAGCTGGGGCAGTATATCCATGAGCTGGGGCAGTATCCATGTGCTGGGGCAGTATATCCATGTGCTGGGGCAATATATCCATGTGCTGGGGCAGTATATCCATGTGCTGGGGCAGTATATCCATGTGCTGGGGCAGTATATCCATGTGCTGGGGCAGTATTTCCATGTGCTGGGGCAGTATTTCCATGTGCTGGGGCAGTATCCATGTGCTGAATACTGAATACATTTAGAATGTATGTAGCATGTTTGAAAAAGCAAAAACAATTGGCTAAATCGCAAATAAAATCGCAATCGCAATATTCATTCAAGAAATCGCAATATGATTATTTTGTCAATATTGCACAGCCCTAATTTTTACCCTTGACTTCCTTGGATCGGCTGTATTGCGACCTCATGCCCCTCTCTCTCTCCCCCCATCTATTTTTTCTCTTTGCCCCGCTTTTCCCCTTCTTTATTCCCCTCCTCAAATTGTTTTTTTTTTTTTTTTTGGGGATTTTAGGTATGGTTTCGCTGAGGGTGAGCCGTGGGACAGTCACCTAGGCTCTCTCTGTCCCCTCGGCCCTTCGGTGACCTATGCCCTGTGGTTCCCTCGGTGGCCCTCTGTTACCCTGCGGGGTCTCAGGGCGTGCTGCTGATTACCACTTTATTTTGGGCTGCCTTTCCCGACCTCCCTGTCTAATCGGGGAATTTTATTAAGTCTTTTTTTTTTCTCTTCCCTTTCACCTCCCCTACCTGTCCTCTCTCCCTCTTTATAACACTTCTCTCTTCCTCCCACTACTGTCCCCCTCTTCTACCCTTCCCCTTTTAAGTCTTGCGATCATTTACGATTTTTGATGTTATGTGTCTTGTTCATATCGGATGCACTTGCTTATATCTTTTTATTGTGTTCTGTTGACCCTACTTGATGACTTAATTCCTTGCACAATTTTTTTCCTTGCCATGGCCCTGCGTCGCCTTTGTATCGTTGGCTTTATTATATGTTCTATGCTTTCTATGTCTATTATATTGATGACTTGTTGCAAAATAAAAAAAAAATTAAATACAAAAAAAAAAAAAAAAATTCAATTGAAAAGAAATTCTAGACATGCATATCCCTTTAAGAGAACGTAAACAGTTTTTACTTCCCTTAGCATTCAGGGTCATTCCCTCTACTGGTCTGAGCGACAAGACTGGCTTCCCACAGAAAACCACAGCAGCCTATAAAGGCTGGACAGTCCCAATCAGTCAGTAGGCAGCTGGGGATTAACCCTATATGGATGGCTTCTATCCACCTGCTGACAAATTGGTATATATCACCCTGACTATACCTGTCACTCTGACCAAACTCTAGAACTAAATTATAGAGAGTAAAGCAGCAGCACGTCTTCTCCAATCACCACCGAAGTAGCACCTGAGGTTATTAAAGCTCACCTCAGTCTGTATCTAAGCAGTGTGTGCTGGACACAGTCTGATTGATCGAACAACTAATTAATTGATAATGAGAATAGTTACCAACTATTTTCATTATCGATAAGTTGTCGATTAATGAATTAGTTGTTTCAGCCCCAATTTGTTGTCTTGTTTTGATTTATGATCTTGCCATTTTGTTATGACCTATAGTTGAATATGAATCCCATAAGAAATAAATGTGTTTTGCCTGCTCTCATGTTTTCTTTAAAAATTGTACATATATTACCAATTCTCCAAGGTGTGAAAACGTTTGAGCACAACTGTATATATTACACACACACAAACAGAAAGCATGGACTCCGCACTCAGGTAAACACAGCGTTTTGCTCCGGTGCTGCAAATAGCCTTGGATAGATGAACCAGATAAAGCACGCAACTTGAGAATTAGTAAACCAGAAAGCAAAGAAATTGAATGCAAGATCAGAGTTTCAGTCACAAAGGGACTTTTCCCAAGATAATTTGTGCCCTGAAACATCCAGCTTGCAATAAATTTGTTTGCTTTGTAGTTTACTTGGTCACTGCGTCTGTCTTATCTGTGGTGTGTTTTAAAGCAAAGTTTTGCTTTGTAGAAATCCTAAATGTATGTGTCTGTGAAAATGCAGAGCATGTGTGCTCTGCAAAGACTACTGGACTGGTTGCGGTGCTTGTGCATTGTGGTAATGGGTAAATAATATTGCATATGTTATACATCCTGTCTTATCTGCAGCTAGAAAATCTTGCCAATTATGTACAAGCACTGTAAAGCATTTAGTATCATTCCTACATCTTTCACATGTTTTTGTTTCCTTCCCTCTACATTCTTCTGTTTGCAGTAAACACGAGGAATTGGCTGCGTCTGAGTTGATAGTTGAGTTTCTCTGGCGGTTGATAATGCGTAGTTTATAATGCATTTATGATGCCTTTTTGCTTTGCTGGTGCAATCCCTTATTTATCTACCTGCTCTCGTCAATCCTATTTATTCAGCATTCTGCAAACTCCGCTTCTTGCCCTTATCTTCCTTATTCACAGTGGGGAGTGATTTTCCGCTGTTGGTTTCAGGAGAGCATTGATATTAAATTACAGAGTGATTAGACCAGGGGACTAAAAGCTCAGCTGTTGAACACAAAATATTAAAGGGACACTCTAGGCCAGGGATCTCAAACTCTGGCCCCCCATATGTTTGTGAACTACACCTCCCATTATTCTCTGGCCATTTATTGCATTCAAAGAATTCTTGGATTAGTAGGCCATATACATCTGTTGGGCCAAAGTTTGAGATCCCTGCTCTAGGCAACATGACCACCTAAGCTATTTTAGGTGGTCATGATGCCCGGAGTATCCTGCCCCCTGTCCCCCCTCCCTCCGCTCAGCGGTTCAGCTGAAAAAGCTGAAAACAGCTGAGAGAGGCGGAGGAGTTTACTCCGCCCTCCCAGCTGTCAGTCAGCAGAGCGGGAATCATATTTCCCGCTTCTGCCGACTTTTGCTGAGTAGGAGACGTCATCGCGCTTTCAGCGCGATGATGTCTCCTACTCACCGCAGAAGCTGGCGGCTCCCTCTGAGGGTTAGTGTTTTGCGCGCATCCTCTTGCGCGCAACACTAATCCTCAGAGGGAGCCGGGAGGAAGCCTGCCGATTGGCTGGCTTATGTGAGAGGCGCGCATGCGCGCTTCTCACGTAAACCAGAAGCCAAGATGCAGCAAGAAGGACGGGAGCGGAAGAGGAGGGAGGTGAGTATATAAAAAAAAAAAAAAAACGCCGCTGGAAACAAGAGGATTTTAGGGTAAGTATTACAATTACAAAAAAAAATAAAATCTAAAGATTTATTAAGGGAATAGGGATAGGTTAAGATAAAAAAACGGGGGGGGGGTGATTTTTTTGAGTAGAGTGTTCCTTTAACTACTCTACTATTTATTTATAAAGTATTTTACCAGGAAGGATACATTGAGATTTCTCTCGTTTTCAAGTATGTCCTGGTTTCAAGAATATTGAATTGTTACAGTCGTTACAGAAATACAAAGTAATAAATGTAAGATATTTAAAAAAAACACAAATATATAGATTAACAGAAAATAAATATGTAGGAAATATACAGGGTAATTCAAAGAGATCCGAATTGCTTGAGAAAGGTAACCGAATGTTTAATTCGGCAAGTTTATTCAGGAGAATCCCATAGGCTTCAATGTTAAAAATATTCCCGTTTTAATTAAATATCTAATAAACCAGTCATTATAAAATTCTGCAGTAAAGAGTCTTTTTATTTATAGATTTTTTAGGATATTTTAAGCATTTTTCTGGATTTTGTTTTTTAAGTTTACTTATTTTTTCTGTAACAGCCCTTTTTATTATCATTCCCTGGACCTCCTATGCAAATTTCAGACATTTTCGCTCAGTAGTTTCTTTGCAAACAGCGTTTCACTTTTCAAACATTCATGCAAACTGTTTTTGCTAAATTATTCACTGCTTCTTCTGCGGTGTTGGCTTTTTCTGGCGGCTGCGATCGGCTCCTGCTTGGGGTTTTCCATGGTTTTCGGTGGGTTAATCACATGTTTTTGCGGGTTTTCGGCTTGCATTCGCCGGGTTTTGCGGTTAGTTTTCGTCGGGTTTGCGGTAGCTTTTCCCTGCAATTCGGGGACCCTGTGGTGCTTGCTGAATACACTGCAGGGTCACCGAAATGGGATCTGCAAAACAAACCGAATTGAAGAGAACGAAACGTCACCGAACGTGCGGTGACTTTTTCGAATCTCTTTGAATTACCCTGATAGTCACTATGTTACATGTTTACAGGTGCATTCTGTACTCTCTACTAATAGAAAGTCACGTCATTATTGGGCAAGATGTTTAGCAAACTTAAAGAGAATCATGATGCAGATGGAAGTCCACAGAAATACAGGGTGTACATAAAGTCTCTTTACAATTTCAAAAATTTATTACAAAGGCAAATGAAAAGACAGATGAGTGAAAATTATTACAAAGTGAGACGTATATATTTAAGTTTATTTTGCCTCCTTTAATACACCTTTACATGGGCACCAATAGTTGCACGAAACACATCAAGACGGTACTCGATTTCTTGCCATATTCGCTGTAGCATACCCTCATCAATGGTGGCAATGGCATCAGTGATCCTCTGCTTTAGATGACTGTGTGGTGCGGTTTGGCAAGACATAATTTACTGCAAATGTTACCTTGACCTTTTGACTGAATATGTGGCACCACAACTACATGACCTTCAACCAACCATCATTTTCCAGCAAGATGGTGCACCACCACATTGGTGACTGAATGTTGGTTGGTTGGTTCCTAAATGAAACATTTGGAGACCGGTGGATTGGAAGGGATGGCCCAATTTTCTGGCTAACTCGTTTACCAGATATCACTCCCCTCGACTTCTTTCTATGGGGTTATGTTAACCTGCTTGACGGTTGTCCCAAGTGTGTCTCGCTGAAAGCGGTAACCCCGTGCCACACTCGGGCTGCATACATCACTTCTCCCTGCACTCCCTCGATGTCCCCCGCAGTCTCCTCTGGTGATCGCAGCATTTTGCTTCCTGGATTCCCTTCTCGCGAGGAGGAACCAGGAAGTATGAGGTCGCGATCGCCGGATGAGACTGCGGGGGACTTCCAGGGAACACAGGGAGAGGTGATGTATCCAGCGGCATCCCAAGTGTTGCTCGGGGTTACTGCTTCCAACATAGGAATTTAACCCCGAGCCACACTTGGAATACCGCTGGGGGGGGGGGGAACCCGGACCACTTTTAGACAAGAAATTCAGCAAAAATTAGACCGCCAGGGAGGTTAAAGATATAGTGTATCTGTGAGGGATCCCGGTGGGTAGTGAAAGGTAGGACCCAAGGAGTATTGCTGAGCGTACTAAGGGCACTGGTGTTAGCAGAAGGTCAGGAGGAAGCCAAGGTCGGGATAGGAGATAGGCATGTAGTAGAGGGTCACTGTCCAGGTCGGTACAAAGGTAATCGATATAAGTAATAGGCAGAGAGGAACAACTAAGGGAACTGCTCGCAATACCGGAGCGAGGAGCTACTGATCTGGCTGGCCTTTAAACAGTAAGCTCCTCCCAGCCAATAAGGGGGCCGCTGACCTCATTGACGTGCACCACAGGCTCGGCCGCCATATTGGAGGAGCCCAGTGTGCGCACGTCTTGTCTGCGGCCTAACAAGGCCCAGTATCCTGGCGCTCTGGCGGAGACCCACAGTCGCCGGCGGAAGGGCCGGCATCCGAACGCCACGGGGGTCAGGACCACACCGGGCAGGTAAGCCAGGCACCCCTCGCACTGGCGGGTCGAGCGGTGGTCGGACCAGCCGCGCCCTAGCGTCCTGCACAGTGGCGCTGGGGAGACAGGGTCGCGGCCGCATCCAGAGCTGACGGCCCAGCGGGCCTGACAGTATCGAACAAGGATATGGGACATCACTTATCTAAAGCAGAGGATCACTGATGCCATTGCCACCATTGATGAAGGTATGCTACAGCGAACATGGCAAGAAATCGAGTACCGTCTTGATGTGCTTCGTGCAACTAATGGAGCCCATATAGAGGTGTATTATTTTGAGTCCATGTGAAAATAACTAGAGCATTCTTTTATTGGAAAAGGCAGCCTGCAAGTCATCGAGTTTAAGAACACTTTGTTAGGAAGAGATTGTGAAACCTTCTTCTAAGGTTTTAGTGTGACACAATAAGTCAGGAGGAACAATATTGTGAAACATATGATTACTCTTTGTAATCACAGATGTATTGGTAATTCTCCCGTCCCTTTCCATGCAGTCTTCCTGTAAAGACCACAAATGCTGTGCTTGGTAATGATTTATTGTGCACATGAGAATAATCTGCCTAAACCAGCTTTATAACACAGACATGCACAGGCCATATTTTAGGGTGTGCACACACTACATTTATTACTTGCAACCTCTAAGTAAACAAAAACGATTAATTTTCATATTTTAAATAAGAAAAACCCAAAATGCGTAGACAGTGGTGTGGTGACCTAGACATGTTCGAAAGCAGGAGCAATTCCTCAGAACAGACACACCCTTCTATATTTTAATCAGAATGCTGTGTTTCCAAATTGGTCGTGACATTTTTACAGAATGAGTCACAAGACAAAATATTTTTAGTGTTGTGTGATTTCTCTTATATTTTTATTTATAATATCTGGTTTTCCACTCAGATGGGATCTTATCTGTTTATAAAATAGTGTCGTGTATGTATTGTAATCGATTCAAGACCATCTGTCCCAGGACTTTATTCATTCAGTGAATTCAGCCCCTGAATGTATTGGGCCTTTGTTACGGTAGTTAGGTGTTAAAGGAAAGAAAAATAAATCTGTTTTTGCTGCATATTGATTATTTTTCAGTGTAGTGTAGAGTTATTAGACCTCATATAGAACACGGGTATGCTGGTTCACCCACAGACAGGATTCTATGAATGGAATCCCATCTTTAACATTTGACAGCCTTTATGGCAACTATTTGAAGGAATGATTCAACATTGTCGTCCCCCCTCCCCATCTTGATGGAAACATTGAAACTGTACTAATCCAGGGCCTGAGGAATTTAGATCAAACTTAAGAGCCGAAAATTCAGAAAAAGATTAATGTAGTTATGTATTTGTATAATGTAGTCCTAGGGCCAGATCACAATTGGGATGCCAAGCACAGTGCTCGGTAACATAACGGCTCGAGTGCTGTGCTTACATTTATCTCGTCCTGTGTAGCACCGGCTTACTGTACATTAACACCTCCTATATTTTGTATGGCGTATGAGCAACAAGCTAATCCAACCAGCTCTTCTCCATCTCCCGAAGCCTTCATTCTGCAAAAGAATAACTTCTGTCATAGGCTGGTGTTAAATGATTGTGCTTCAGAACAATCACTTAAAGAAACACTACTGAAAAATAGAGTGTCCATTTTTCCCATTAAATATAGCCTCTGCCCAATTATTTTTTACTTCGTTTTTGTTGTATTGCCCACTTTTTGTCCCTTGACATGCACAGGTCCTCCTTTTCTGCAAAAACCCGGAGGTCCCTGAGTCTGTTCTTGCAAATTTGCACTCTGTAAAAGGACTTGCGAACCTTATGTACGCAAGTCCCGTAGTGCCTGCGCACAACGTTGGATCGTGGCTGCGTGCATATATGCAGATCCGATCCATCGGCTTTCTCCCTGACAACCACTGGCTTCGCTGGTGGTCTTAGGGAGGAGACATCAGCACACTTGAGCGTGTTGACATCTCGAGTGACTGAACTAGTAACCGACAGCCGGGAAGTTCAAATCTCCCGGCTGCCTGGTCCTGCGGGGGCTGCAGGAATCTCTCCACTTCACCCTGTATTTTTTTTTTGTAAATCTAATTTTATTATCAAGAAAAATATAGCGGTAACAGACAATAATAATACAATACACATTTGTAAATGTGAAGAGGGACAGGGGAAGGGGAGGAAAAGGGTCACCCAAACCCTGGAAAGAATGAAAAAGAACGAAAAGAAAAGAGAAAATACGGCGGCAGGAGCCCCAAATCAGGGCATTGTCATAACTACAAGGCAACAGCAAGCCCCCCTATGTGTGTAGAATATCCCTTTAACACATTAAGACTGGCAGCACACAAGCAGATTTTTAGCGTCCGTCTGTGCGTGCAATTTGCCGTCCGTGGTAGCTTTTTGCTGGAGTCAATGAAAACACTGTACGATGCACCTGACTTGTTCACGCACGGCCTTTGCATATTGCTATGGATGTAAAAATGGCATGGACAAGAAAAGCTAGGCGTCCCGCAGGAACTACGTGCTGCTTCCTGTGTGCGTGAATATTTGCACAAGAGCGAAGGCCGGTACACTGAAGCATCTGCCATCTTCTGATCCACGTTTATAAGTTCTGATCGTCTGTTGAACACAATATCTCCCGTCAAAATGTGCATCCATTACGGACGCACTTTCACGCAGTACACACAATATCTCCTTTCAAAAAGTGCGGGCGCACTGTATGCAGTACCTGTACGCTCGTGTGCCGCCAGCCTAAGCTAACCCCACCAAAAACTCCCATATTCAACTCAGATCCCTCGGTACAGAAAGCGGAGTGATCCAACGTTTCCTTGTTCCGCAGCTGTTTGAACACTGGAAACAAATAGTTTTCCTCCACGACACCTTCTGCCAACCCAACCGGACCTCACTCACACGCGTTTGCGTCTGTCTCCATGGGTCTTATGAACTCCTGAAGCTGATAACAGTTCTAAATGCCGCTGGTTTTATCATCAGCTCAAAAGTATTACCAAATGGAAAATGACTGACACACAAGTTTTCCATTTGAAACCTAGACTATGGCCTTTAGGAGCCCATGGCTACCTCCCCTAACTTTGTCAAGTCCTGTACTAATCATTTATAACATTTTAATTTAGGGTTAAAACGGGAGGAGGGGTAATGTAGGGGTTAAACATTAAACCATTCTGATCCTCTTCACACCTCTTTCCTGTTTTAACTCTTTAGTCTCTATAAAACTCCACTTTATTCCAGCATCAGACTGTCTTGAAGCTGGCCTGGGCATGACATGTTGTGGCTTTGGCTCAAGCTGCAGCTGTCACTTCACCAAAGGAAAGCTGGACATTTGACCGAGCCTCCAACCAATCCAAAGTCTCTTAATACGGTTGCATGGAGAACCATTGGTTAGAGACAAGAAAGAACTGATGCTCATTCCTGATAGTTTTACAGGAAGCCTGATTGTAAGCTTTCTGAGTGGACTAAGAGGGCTGAATCATCCCTCTGGGACCCTCTGCAGAGTTGTGGTGGGAGTCATTCAGGTCAATATGACCACTCAAATTACATTACTTGATCACAGTGTTTGTATTCATTGACTGGGTCAACAGTAGATGTTGTTTCACATGGTTTTACTGGACTTTGGAAGACCATGCCTTTTATTTTGATCCATACTGGCATTAACCATCATAATTTATGAGTAGAAAAGGTTAAGGGTCCTAGTGGTGCAGTGGGTGCTTCCAAATATGGAGCAATCTAGATGAGTATTTCTAAATGCTGATATTATGGCTCAACTCTATTTATCAGGTAGTGATAGATAAAAGTACTCAAGTGAGTCAATGTTACACTAGTATTGTGCAAATAGCAATTCTGTGCAAATGAACAATCTTGTGCAAAATAAGCAACAACAATGGTGATAAATCCTTAAATCATGCGTACAAATCTGCTCCTATAGCGTAAAGTGTATAATAATCCACATGTGCAAAATGCATATAAAGTGCATGTGCTCATATATCCTATTATGGGAGCGCTGTCTCTCTGTATGTGTTTTATTTGAGGATAACTGGAAGACCCAGGAAAAGGGGGAAAAGCACCCTGTATCTGACGTGAGGCATTCCAACCTAGAGCCAGGACTTATTAGGCTCTATAATTTGTGAGTGTTTTTCACATATATATATATTCACTTCACAAATTACTACAGTCTACACTATTGTCTCTCTCTTTTTGTCTTCCTCATATATGCTACGGAATCTACCAACTGAGGAGAGGAAGCATAACGTTGGAACATTTTGTCTGAAGTGTGACCTACATACTGTCCATGTGATGGACGAGTCGGTACCTAGACTGAGTACCTCAGTCAAAAGGGGGGTCTCCCGTTGCTGCTGTTCCCAAAGAAGATGTGATTAGCTGTTAGCGGCACATGGGACGCACTGTATCCCAGAAGATGGATACCTCTATTAGTCCACTCCTCGGCTGTACAGATCCGAAGAGGGTGATTATTACCTCTATTTCTCCCCAAGCATGGACCGCAGTCTGAAGAAGGAGGTTAAAACCAGATGTATCTTTATTTGGGATTTGGGTAGACAATATATAAACAGGTCAGGGGGACAGTCTAGGTTGTGAGACTTCGAAGAGCAGCCAATAGAAGGCATCATCATGGCACACCTCATTAACATATAACCCTTACTACATTGAACAATAAATGTGACTCCCACACTACAATCCCTGATCAGGATTTAAAAGTAAAGATTAAAAGGCACAGCCCGGGACAGTGAGGACAGGAGAACAATAGGTTACAGAGTGAGGCCATTCTCTATCAGATCAGATACCTCAGAATAAGGATGCACCAATACCATTTTTTTTAAGACCGAGTACAAGTACCTATACTTTTTAAAAGCACTTACCGATACCGAGTACCGATACTTTTATTTAGAGTCATATGATGCTTTCCAATAAATAATTTTGGATTTTGTTGAAAGCCTGTCTTGTTTTATGTTAAAATGAAAAGTATGGCCAGTACCGGCTGGGTGGAGTAGAGATAAAATCACTGGTCTGCGTGGAGAGAGCCTGTGGAGTCATGGGTTCGATCCTGACAAGCACCTCTCCAGTAAGTGTCCTTGGGCAAGACACCTAACCAGTGGCGTAGCGTGGGTTGTCAGCGCCCGGGACCAGCCAAGAATTGTGCGCCCCCCCCAACCTGTGGACACGTTATCGATATTGCCCCAGCTCTCACATGGATATTGCCCCAGCTCACACATAGATTTGCCCCAGGTCATGGATTTGCCCCAGCTCACACATGGATATCCCCAGCTCATGGATTTGCCCCAGCTCTCACATGGATTTGCCCCAGCTCACTCATGGATTTGCCCCAGCTCACTCATGGATTTGCCCCAGCTCACTCATGGATTTGCCCCAGCTCACTCATGGATTTGCCCCAGCTCACTCATGGATTTGCCCCAGCTCACTCATGATTTGCCCCAGCTCACTCATGGATTTGCCCCAGCTCAACATGGATTTGCCCCAGCTCACACATGGATTTGCCCCAGCTCACACATGGATTTGCCCCAGCTCACACATGGATTTGCCCCAGCTCACACATGGATATGCCCCAGCTCACACATGGATTTGCACCAGCCCAGCTCACACATGGATTTGCACCAGCCCAGCTCCGGATCCAGCAGGGGTTGAGGGGCCCAGATGCGGGCAGCGGGAGTGCCTGCCCGGTCCTGAACAGCGTGTGAGTCCGTCCGTGTTGAAGGGGAGGCGGCTGCGTGCGTGCGCAGGTCACGCGGTCCGGCTAGTCAGGTGGTACAGATACTCAGTACCACCTGATTAGCCAGACCACGTGACCTGCGCCTGCACGCAGCCGCCTCCCCTTCAACACGGACGGACTCACTGTTCAGGACCGGGCAGGCACTCCCGCTGCCCGGCATCTGGGTCCCCTCAACCCGCGGGCCCTTGGACGGCGCCCGAGGGCCCGGCGGGTCAGTCCGGGCGTCATGTTTTAGGGGCTCAAATTTCTTTTGAAATTATGCGCCCCTAAGAAAACTGCGCCCGGGGCCACGGCCCCCCCAGCCCCCCCCCCACGCTACGCCACTGCACCTAACGGTACATACTCGCCACCCAGGACATACTTGAAAATTAGACAAATCTCAATGTAGGGACCTGCGAAGCTTCGAAATTCGATTCGAATCGAATCGCTGGTCGAATTCGATTCGAATTCGAACTAGCAGCTCGATTCGAAAAAATTTCGAATTTGGAAGATCCCATCCAGCTCACCTGTCACCGCCGGGTTAGGCTCCCTCTGAGCGTGCGTCCGGCGGCAGGAAGCTTGGGCACTCGCCTGGGGGAGCCGCGTGACCGCGATCTCGCGAGATCGCGGTCACGTGGCTCCCAGGCGAGTGCCCAAGCTTCCTGCCGCCGGACGCACGCTCAGAGGGAGCCTAACGCGGCGGCGACAGGTGAGCTGAGGCACATCCATGAGCGAGCTGAGGCAAATCCATGAGCGAGCTGAGGCAAATCCATGAGCGAGCTGAGGGCAAATCCATGAGCGAGCTGAGGGCAAATCCATGAGCGAGCTGAGGGCAAATCCATGAGCGAGCTGAGGGCAAATCCATGTTGGGGGCAAATCCATGTTGGGGGCAAATCCATGAGCTGGGGGACAGTGTCCATGAGCTGGGGGACAGTGTCCATGAGCTGGGGGACAGTATCCATGAGCTGGGGGACAGTATCCATGAGCTGGGGGACAGTATCCATGAGCTGGGAGACAGTATCCATGAGCTGGGGGACAGTATCCATGAGCTGGGGGACAGTATCCATGAGCTGGGGACAGTATCCATGAGCTGGGGGCAGTATCCATTGAGCTGGGGGGCATATCCATGAGCGAGCTGAGGGCAAATCCATGAGCGAGCTGAGGGCAAATCCATGAGCTGGGGGACAGTGTCCATGAGCTGGGGGACAGTATCCATGAGCTGGGGGGCATATCCATGAGCGAGCTGAGGGCAAATCCATGAGCGAGCTGAGGGCAAATCCATGTTGGGGGCAAATCCATGAGCTGGGGACAGTATCCATGAGCTGGGGGCAGTATCCATGAGCTGGGGGGCATATCCATGAGCGAGCTGAGGGCAAATCCATGAGCGAGCTGAGGGCAAATCCATGTTGGGGGCAAATCCATGAGCTGGGGGCAGTATCCATGAGCTGGGGACAGTATCCAAGTATTCGATTCGATTCGAGTTCGAACCATTACAGCCGATTCGATTCGAGCGAAAATTTATGATTCACAGGGTCCTATCTCAATGTATCCTTTTCTGGTAAAATCCTTTCTCAAAAAAAACATCAAAAAAAACATTTACCCCACTGCACACACACACACTGGTGTCTGTTTGGTATACATTTATCTGATGCCTGTGGGGTACATTATTTATATATAATATACCCCACAGGCATCAGATACATATATACCCAACAGACACCAGACCACACCACTAGCAGACCCACCGCCGGTGCAGCGGGTGCAGGCGCACCGGGGCCTCAGCCTGGGGGGGCCCAGCACAGTCCCTGTCATAGATGGTGGGGCCGCCGGATACCGATCATCGATCCAATCAGGGCCGCCATCAAGGCATTACGGCCCATGATGCTGTAAGGGGCCTGGAGACTGGGGTGGGCCCGCCGTCGGCGGCAGCTATGTTAACTTTAGGTCGCAGGCCTCGGAGGAGGTACTGGAGCTTGGTCCCAAGTGTTAGGGGGTTAGAGGGTTAGGGGGTTAGGGTACCCTAACCCTCTAACCCTAACCCTCTGACCCTCTAACCCTAACCCCCTATCCCTAACTTTCTGGCCACCAGTATCTCAATTATAAGTCAAGTCATGTTGTCATATGTTACAGTTTATTAATTGTCACATGTTTGTCTTCCCGTTTATTCAGTTCATTATCTATGAAAATAAAACTATGACAATTTACTCAGTTTATTCTGTCTATGAAACTATAAAAATTGATGTGGTCCGGATAACAGGAAAGTACCATTTATAGTGGTAGACCCTTTGAGGATTAGGTGGAATCGCCGTCAGGTGAACCCTCTGTTGCGTCCACTTCTGCATGTAGTCGGACGTCAGCGACATCACCAGAGGGTTTGCAAGGCCAGGTTTTAGACGCATACGCGTTAGATCTGTATGTTGTAGGCCGATATTAAACACTACGCATGCGCACCGCACGAGCGTCTCACAGTGACTAAGATGCTGCAAGGTGCGGGGTACGGCACAACACATTTGGAATCACGTTAAAAAAGGGCTTCCATGGGCATCCGGCGCAATCTTACATGCATTGATCTAGTTCTTTAACATATATGATTCATAAAACGCACTTGTCCAGCACAAAATGATTAATATTAGGTGCAAAGGGCATGTCCACCCAGAAATCCAATAATGGTAGTAGTGAGATTCCGATAGGTATAATATAATAAGAGACATGTGAGAATCATATTAAGAATAACACACGAATAAGGACTCGAGACAATATTGCCACACATTAATATTGTTAACAGATTGATACAATGGTGGTGGAGTTCCACATAGATCAGTATATAAAAAGAATATATGGGCTTCAATTGATAGAGGGGGTATTGAAAAGGAGGAAGGGGGAGGGGAGTTTGGCTAGGTGTAATGGGTACGGTATCAAGACAAATGACTAAACAAAAAGGATTGTAGTGGAAAAGACGCTAGACTGCTAAAGGAGAATAGGTAGCGGGTCAAATGTATGAAATGAAGTTGAAGCCTTCATTAAGGCCATTGGGATAAAAAGTATTCAATTTATATATCCAGAATGCTTCACGTTGGTAGAGTATTTTTTCATCAAGGTTGCCTTTTCTTGGTCCCAATTTTATCTATTCAATGCCGATAAATTTGAGATTAGCATTGAGCCTCTGTGACATCATTTCAGATGTCTAGATGTAGGTGTGTCTGACATGTACTTGACGGAATGCATATGTTCAAGAATACATACTTTCAGAGGGCGGATGGTTTTGCCGACATATTTGAATCCGCATTCTCAAAATTGATATACAACTCACTGAGAATTACAGTTAAAAAATAGTCTCATAGGGATTTCTAAGGTATTGTTAACCCCATTCACTGTGGAAGATGTGTGATGAACATCATGGAAGTCTTCCGCTATATGCGGAGGATGTTCCCCATACGTTATCCGCTTAGCGGGGTATCACTTCCAAACTCACCTCTCTCTTCAGGGTCCCGAGGCGGTCTGCCTTCCTGGAAGTCAGACGCTGCTTTTAAACCCCCTCACGGTGTGATGACATCATTGCGGCGGAAGCGATGACAACATTTTCAGGCGGCCCCCTGGCAAAGCCGGAAGAGCGCCTGGAAGGAGGGGGTTCTTTGGACCCCTCTCCCGATCGGGAGGAGATTAAAGTCAAAGACAGGCACCGCTGGAAAGGTTTAGAGTCTGCCCTTTCAAGCGATGCCTGTCTTTTACCCCCTGAGGTGCCGGTCCGCGACCCAGCGCCATTCGGCACAGGATCATGGACCTCTCCCAGGGGTAGCTTCTCCCTGCCCACAGACATCATCGTGCATGGCGTGATGACGTCAGTGTTAGAATTAACCCCTAGCTGCCAAGAGGTTTCCCTATGGAAACCCTATGGTGGAGTTAGGTGGGTCATTTGGACTACCATATCTCCTGATTCGTGGCAGCTAGAATTTAATGTTCGCTGTATTGGAGAGGCCAGAGCACGGCCTTCCCAATGATAGCAAACATGACCATGTTAAATGTGAAAGATATATATATATATATTAAAAAAATATTTTTGTGTTTTTTATTAATGCAGCATTATTGTTCACATTTCAATTATAATGTGAACAATGATGCTGCACTAATGATTTTTTTGGGGGGTTAGCTAAAATCACGTAATTTCTCAGAAAAAAGTAACGGGTTCCCATTTCTAATTTTTTTAACAAGCATACCCCATAGAATATATAACCGCAAAGGCTCGGATGATAAAATGTGAAAAGATTATTATTTTACACGCTGTAGATCAGTGTTTCCCAAACCTGGACCCTCAGCCAGTCCAGATTTTGCAGATCACCTTGAGGAAATGCAGACTGAATCCTGCAATCACTGAGCAACAAATCATATCACCTGTGCTGTGCTTCAGCTATCTGGCAAACCTGGCCTGTCAGCGGGTCCTGAGGACAGGTTTGGGAAACACTGCACTAGATATTTGAAATTCAAGTTTTATTAATTCTTTTGTTATAGCATTCTGGCAGAGCATGATGTATACATATAATAATAATATATTATGAATCTGCCGAGTCTGCCATAAAAAAGGATATATAATTTGTCTGGGTCGTATAATAAAACGTGGCTTCAAATCGCGTTTAAACATAATGAGTAAAAATGGTAAAAATTAGATCAGCACACAGAGGTGAAATGGCTCAGCAGTGAAGGAGTTAAAGTTGTATACAGTTTTGGAGTTCCATAGGACATGTGAACAGGTCTTGCATTTACCACTACCCTCAGTGATACTCGCGGTAGCGCCTCTGCGCCACCGTCCGCATGTATTACCTCCTGGAGTCCTTAGGACTCCATGGAGGTTTGCTCTTCAGCGGAGGGAAACTGGGAACTATTCGTTCTCAGTTTCACTCTGCTCTTGGGGAGAAGAAGCGGCACATCGGGCCACCGTTTTCACCGTTGGATGAGTGGTGATATCTGATTTATAGGGGTGGGTTTTAGGTTAGCACCAGTGTAGCGCTCAGTCCCGGAGGAGCCGCTGAATTAACCTCGGGTTAGTCTCACCGCGCTAGGGAATAAATATACACCAGCACTGTTGTGGATTTTTATAGATTATATTGTTTACTGATCCCAATAAAGAAGCATATATAATGTAGACACGGTATTTGAAGGACAGGATTTCGTAATACGGGAAAAACACGCGGCGGCAAAAGAAAAGTTTAACCCCTTCAGTTCTGGAGTGTAAGTCCCGTGAATGTAATGTCTCAAAAAGGTGTATGTGTATGGTCTCGGGTACCTGGGTACTGTATTCAACTGGCCAGTGAATGAAACAAACAAATCTTCGACTAGTCAAGTTGGTCGTATACTTAACATTTTGAGCGCAAATGTGTTTGTATGCTGGTACGCGGATGGTATTACAATCTATGCGCAAATTTTAATGGACAAACTTTGCGCGCATAATTTTAATGTCTTTTAAAAGCTGGTGTTAATGGCAAATCTGAACGTCCTGGCCGAACCCAAATACAGCAGCCCAAAAAAATTTAAAATACAGCAACGTATAGTTACACATTCTACGCATACCCAAACCATAAAATTGGAGAAGTTGTGCGTGTTTTTTTTATTGCTGCAGCATATATACTCAGATTGATTTTGGCAGGCGCAAAAACTTAGGCTAGGGTCAGACGAACGCATTCTGTGCGGACTGTGCGTCCGGGCCCAACGGACGTACTTTCTGACTGACGAAAAGGTAGTGGCCAAACGGTCCGTTTTTGTGACTGACGTTTTTTTTGACTGATGTAGAAGGGAAAATAAATTAATATGAAAAAACATTTTGTCCGTCAAAATGCTGGACGTCAGAAGCTAGCACGATTACCGAGCGAAAAAGGATTTGTTACGGGTTTAGCGGCAGGAATGTAATATGGGGACAAGCGTATGAGGGACAGCGAATGGCTGACTACATTCCATCACTCACTATGAGGACGTTGCGGATGTGGGGCACTCCGCACGTCCATTCTAGAGGATTTACGTTCTTGCCTAACTTGCGTCCGTTTGCTGCGTCCGTTGTGTGTCTGCACTTCTGTGCGGGCGTTCTTCGTGTGTGTCTCTATTGATCATAATTGTATGCTACCACGGACGTTAAATAAAACATGCGGCAACACGGACGTTAACACTGCGCTCGTCTGACCCGAGCCTTAACGGGAGACAATTGTGGTTCTTAATTCTGATTGGCTGAATCGCATAAAAAAACAGTCTGCACACCTATTTCTGTGCGGAACTTTAATGCGCGCGTGTTTTTGTGCGTCTTTTTTACACACGTTATTTTTTGATGTATTAAAATATGTGCGTGGATTGTAATACCAGCGTTAATTTACGTGCGATAAGGTTTAACGCTTCGTGCGCAAATTAACGCGCTGCGTGAGCTTATTTGCGCAAGGAATGTAATAGTCCGTAGTGTTTACAACTTTTCATGCCAACAATATTTCTGAAAAAGATTCACAAATACACTACTAAAAAAATCTACAAGTGTATTTTATTAATAATTTCAGAATACTCAAAATGCAAGCTGCTATTTAATCTAGGTGTAACTGTTACTATACTTCCCATGTACATGATTTCCTTCTTTTTTTTTCTGTTTTTTTTTGTGTTCTAAAAATCCAAAAATGTAAAGTGTAAAATTGTAGTAGGATTTTTATTTTTTTTTCTTTACACCAAAATATTTTACCAGGAAGGATACATTGAGAATTCTCTCATTTTCAAGTATGTCCTGGGTAGGCAAGGCCTAGGATGGCACTTTCCAGGGGGTGGCAAAAAAAACACCACAAAGAGGATATTCAAAGAGCACCGAAATGACGCAGACATTTCAGTGTTCTGTTGTTCCCCACACTTTGGGGAATCAAATTTCCCCGGTGAATTCACCACAGGGTCCCTGAAGTGCAGGGAATCAGCCACCGAATTCTGCCGCAAACCCTTCGCCTGCTGTTTTAAAAAGAACTACTGAATGAAAATGTCTGGAATTAACATAGAAGATCATATGAATGATAATAAAAAGGTCTGTTACAGAAAAAAATGCCTAAAAGATACTAAAAAAATAAAATCAATAAATAAAGAGATTTTTTACTATGGATTAAAGGAATAAACGGTTTATTAGATATTAGATAAAAACAGGAATATTTTTAACATTGAAACCTATGGTGTTCGTTCGCCTTTGCTGTTCGGTGTCTCTGAACAGATTAACCATTACTTTCACTGCCTTTGAACAGGGACCGTACTTGCTGTCAGTTTGCCAAAATTTGTGTGTGAGCATATCACAGAGCTCCACAGCAATAAACCTCACAGTAATGTGCGCTGTGTATTATGAGCATTCAGTGTTATATGGGATTACTGATTTATGAGTAAAAGTAGTTAAAAAAAACCCCGTAAAGCTCGGGGGGGGGGACACCATAGGTTACCGCACCGGGTGACACCAACCCTAGTGACGCCACTGCCCTGGCTCCAGGGATTATCTAGTACATGATAAGTACACAATATGAAGTACACAATGCTATTCAGTTGCAATTCTGTAATGGAGAATGTGCATAGATGGAATTTATTACTTTTTTCTGAAATTCTTGTGTAGGTGAATTATATTTTTAGTATGCGCTCTGCTTTGTTACCCATATGGAAATGGTAAACTTTTTTCCCCAGTCTGTGTAGCTGTCACAAGAACGTCATCAAAACCACAAAGATTAACACGCTGACAGAACACAGCAGATTGTTCAGAAGAGCAATACCCGGGAGTATATGAGGGTGTATTACTGAATGTTGGTATGCCTCTTAATGTCTAAAGAAGTGACCTTTGCATCTAGGTTGCTTACAGTTTATTATCTTTTCACTAATCATTTCACTTAAGGGTGTACTCACTTTTATTGCTAGCGGTTTACACATTAATGTCTGTGTGTTGAGTTATTTTGAGGGGACAGCAAATTTACACTGTTATACTAGCTGTAACTCACTACTTTACATTGTAGCAAAGTGTAATTTCTTCAGTGTTGTCACATGAAAAGATTTAAGGGGTTATTCAGAGAGATCCGAAATGTCACCGAAATTTAACCGGACGCTGAAATTCAGCATTCGTTGACATTTCGAGGCCATTCGGCTATAAAGAGAGCAGGCAGTTCACCAAATGTTGGCGAATTGCCTGCACGTACGGTGCCTGTTTGTTGCCAGTTCGAGGGCATCCCCATAGAGAAGAAATGCTTTGTCTATTCAGAGAACACCGAACAGCAGTGAAAAGTTGCAAAAATGCCCTGCTGTTCAGTGGTTTCATTCGTCAGGTTTATTCAGGCGAATCCCATATGCTTCAATGTTAAAAAATATTCCCGTTTTAATTCAATATCTAATAAACCATTTATTCTTTTATTCTGCAGTAAAAAAGTCTCTATTTTTAGATTTTTTAGGATCTTGCATGCTGAATACACCGCAGGGTGGCGAACTGTCATCCCTCGAAGTGCAGGGAACGAGAGGGCACCGAAATGTCGGCGACATTTAGATTCTCTGAATAACCCTGATAATAAAATATTTACAAAAATGTGAGGGGTGTACTCACTTCTGTGAGGTACTGTCAGGTCTATTCAGAGAAAGGAGAAACTCAGGAGAATGACTGGAGAAGTGAAAATTCTAGGCCAAAATAGCCAAACCAGAAAAATTCTCCCATTTATCTCACTTTACAAATCGGCTATTTGGTCTAAATTGTTCTCTTCTACTGCCAATTCTCCTGGTTTTCACCGCTCTTTGAATAACCCTGTGTATGTACAGGTGAAACTCGAAAAATTTGAATATCGTGCAAAAGTTAATTTATTTCAGTAATGCAACTTAAAAGGTGAAACTAATATATGAGATAGTTCAAGCCGTGATTTGTCATAATTGTGATGATTATGGCTTACAGCTCATGAAAACCCCAAATCCACAATCTCAGAAATTTAGAATATTACATGCAATCAATAAAACAAGGATTGTACATAGAACAATATCGGACCTCTGAAAAGTATAAGCTGCATATGTACTCAGTACTTGGTTTTGGCCCCTTTTGCAGCAATTACTGCCTCAATGCAGCGTGGCATGGAAGCTATCAGCCTGTGGCACTGCTGAGGTGTTATGGAAGACCAGGATGCTTCAATAGCGGCCTTCAGCTCTTCTGCATTGTTCGGTCTCATGTCTCTCATCTTTCTCTTGACAATGCCCCATAGATTCTCTATGGGGTTCAGGTCAGGCGAGTTTGCTGGCCAATCAAGCAAAATAATTCCACGGTCATTGAACCAGGTTTTGGGGCTTTTGGCAGTGTGGGCAGGTGCCAAGTCCTGCTGGAAAATTAAGTAAGCATCCCCATAAAGCTGTTGTTCAGAAGCAGCTTGGCAAGAGGAATACAACATTTGAAGCCCATGTCCAGGATCCGTCTGTGTGTATGGTGGCTCTTGATGCACTGACTCCAGCCTCAGTCCACAACTTGTGAAAGTCCCCAACACTTTTGAATGGCCTTTTCCTGACAATCTTCTCCAGGCTGTGGTCATCCCTGCTGCTTGTGCACCTTTTTCTTCCACACTTTTCCCTTCCACATAACTTTCTATTAATGTGCTTTGATGCAGCACTTTGGGAACATCCAACTTCTTTTGCGATTACCTTTTGAGGCTTTCCCTCCTTATGGAGGGTGTCAATGATGGTTTTCTGCACAACTGTCAGGTCAGCAGTCTTTCCCATTATTGTGATTCCTACTGAACCAGACTGAGAGACCATTTAAAAGCTCAGGAACCCTTTGCAGGTGTTATGGCTGAATTAGCTGATTTGAGTGGGACACTTTAAACCTAGAATATTGCACCTTTTCACAATATTCAAATTTTCTGAGATTGTGGATTTGGGGTTTTCATGAGCTGTAAGCCATAATCATCACAATTAGTTCAAGCTGCGATTTGTCATATCTCATATATTAGTTTCACCTTTTAAGTTGCATTACTGAAATAAATGAACTTTTGCACAATATTCTAATTTTTCGAGTTTCACCTGTATATATCCTACTCGGATCCTCTTCTATAGCAACCATTCCATGGCTTTACTGTGAGTCTGTTATTAGCTAACTTTTACCATTTCATAAATTACGCATATATTAGACACACATAATACATTACACATATGCATCACACACACGTTACATACATATCCTCTATATCAGGCCTCAAAATTTCAAGTCCTGAGCTACTAGCCAGGCCTTAAGAGTTACTTGCCACTAGTTGCCCCACCTAACCCCTTTCCAGCATTGCCTCTGCATTCCCACTCGCCCTCATGTAATTTCCACTCGCCAAATGCGGGCCGGGTGTGTCGAAATTTTGAGGCCTGTTCTATATTACACATATACCATACATATATATACACAGGTCTGTTCACTAAAGCTGAAACTCAGGAGAATTGTCAGGGGAAGAGAACATTCTAGACCAAATAGCCGATTTGGAAAGTGAGATAAAAGGGAGCATTTTTCTGGTTCGGTTATTTTGTCCTAGAATTTTCACTTCTCCTGCCAAATTTTCCCGAGTTTCACCTTTAGTGAAAAGACCTGATTGTTTAATACAAAAGAACGGCCCTCCGGGGACTTTTTTCTCCAATTTATTTACATGTACTATGGTAAACGTTTCAGAAATTTTGCATTTCTTTCAGCAGGACATGGCTTTACAAACAATGACTGCTCATATATAAATAAATAAATCTTAATCTCACCCATCACCTTCACGTGTGTCAAATAGGGGAGCACTGGCAACGCCTCCTGCATGTGGCTGCTCAACCCAAGTGCCCGGCCCCAACCGAGGACGTCACCGGCCACACATTTTTTTTCATCCAAAGCTGTACAGCCCTTGTGTTACATTGTAACTGTCAAAAAACAATGTTTTACATTATATCCCAGACTATACATATGTCAACAAATCAAAAAAATAGGCTTCTCGCTACATTTATATAATCCAAAAGACCATGTCAATATATCCTTCCTGGTGAAATACTTTATAAATAAATAAATGCCAGTAGAGAGTACCGTAGAAACTCGTGTATACCGCGAGTTATTTGAGCAATAAATCAAGCTTAAAACTGTAGGGGTCGCGTTATACACGGGACAGCTGCGAGGGAGTGAAGATATGACTGCTTCAAGGAGCTGTCTGACACGTGCACGCTCTGGAATCCCAATTTAACCCTGCAGCCATGACTTTAACCATTAACCCTTAATGACTGCAGCCCTCAAGTACCTCTGTACAAAACATCTCCAATACTATTCAGCCCTCTATTAACCCTTCAATCCAAAAACCTACATTAACCTTTGCAATAAAAAAACAGTAACATTAATAAATAATTTCTGTATCTCACAATTTATCAAATTTATCATATACTAGGCTTCATATAAACAATATTAATTTTTCAAGGTAAAGCAAACTTTTATCAATTTCAAAATGTGTCTTTTTGTAGTGTATGAGTATATGCATAGGTTCCTAACATTATATATATATATATATATATAATCTTATTAAATGCAATTGCAATAATTAAATCTAAAGAATGTGCCCTTATGCCATACCTGCGCTTACAGATTTATTTAGTTTCATGTGCAGAACTTTATCATAAGAGAATTCTATTCCAAGCAATCAAAACGCTCAATTACATCTATCACCATTCTAAAATAGTCACGATAAAGCATTACCTTTCACTCTGCACCCCTGCTCTCTAACAACCATTGGAGGAACGAGGGTGAGAGGGGGGTGGAATGAACATGAAATGAAAACATGGAACAACAGTAACTTAACAGACTTTTGTCGTGTTTTGGAAAATTTATATTTTCATAATTTTACTCCTAGCGTTATATTTGAGTCTTGAGCAGGGGTCAAGTCCTGGGAAAAAAAGTGAGGGAACTCACCCACGAATTCCACAACCCCTATTACCTGAAGAAAAAATATATATATCACGAGTATAGCCGGACGAGCCGTGATACCATTTTTATTGGGTTAACTTTACATTTAAAAGACAAGCTTTCAGCAGCTCATGGATATGCCCGAGCAGCTCATGGATATGCCCCAGCTCACCTCTGCCGCGTGTTCGCTCCGAGTGTCCGGCGGCGTACAGCTTGGGTGCTCGCCTGGGGGAGCCACATGACCAGCCGCGATTGGCTGGTGACGTGTTTCCCCCAGGCGAGCGCCGAAGCTGCATGCTTCAGACGCTCGCAGGGAGCGAACACGCGGCGGAGGGTGAGACACCCGCCCTTAGGGTGACGGTGTCACCCTAAAGGCGGGTGTCACCTGGTGCGGGCTGCACCCCCCGCCCCCACGTAGCGACGCCCCTGAGTCTATACCCACATAAAATGGCTGTGCGGTACGGTAGTGTCACTTATCCGGTCGCCGGTGCCGCAGAATGAACAAACCCGGCGCTGGTTCATTCTTGACTCCCTGAATCAGCCCCTTCAGAACTTCAGTTTCGTCTCCAGCCTGCAAGAGGTGCAGGTGCTGCTAATCAAGAAGTCTGCACTTCCCTATAAAAAGGCAAAGCACTGTCGACCCTTGCTTTTGCATTGCTTATCAATCTGTCCCTAAAGCTGCAATAGCCTCCTCTGCTTTCCATTCTGTTCCTGAACCCCATGTTGATTATCTGTTGCCAAAACCCTGCTTTGTATTCTAGACTATTCTTTTGCTAACCCTATATATATATATTCTGAACAATCTGTTGCCGAACCCCCTGCTTGTATACTGGACTACGCCTTTGCCTGCTCCTTCTGATATCTTGCTGTGGAAACCCTGCTTCATTTATTTAAAAGACTTCTTTTTTCCTTTTTACTAGTGGTGCACCGAAATGGAAATTTACGTCCGAAACCGGAAATTCGGGATCGGTTCAGTCGAAAAACAAAAATCAGATATGAGAACCTAGGCCTGGAGGACGGGCTGAGCCGGGGACTCGCCTGATCCCGAAGGCCGCCCAAGCAAGCTGCCCGGCCGGCCTCCAGGCTCAGGAGAGCCACCGGCCCCCCGCTCGGCCGGCCTTCAGACCCAGGCGAGCCCCCTGCTCGGCTGGGCCTCCAGACCGAGCCGGGGACTCGCCTGAGCCTGGCCGAGCAGGGAACTAGGCCCAGGCCAAGCCGGGGGTTCGCCTGAGCTTGGAAGACTGCCGAGCAGGCAGCTCGGCCGACCTCCAGGCTCAGGTGAACCCCCGGCTTGGCTGGGCCTCTAGGCGCAGGCCAAGCCGGGGGCTTGCCTGAGCCTGGAGGCCGGCCAAGCAGGTAGCTCGGCCGGCCTCCAGGCTCAGGCGAGCCCCCAGCCTGGCCAGGCCTCCAGGCCCTATTTTGAAAGGGAAATTTTGGGCTGATTTTTTTTTTTTTTGGGCTGAATTTTCCATTTCGGCCGAAACCGAAAACACTATTTTTGGCCGATAACTTTCGGTGGCCGAAATTTCGGTGCATCCCTACTTTTTACCTCTGTTCATCTATGTCTAGTGTTTCTGTTTAATCTTATTCCTATATCTTGTGTTTTGTTGATTTCATCTAATCTGATTCCCTGGTCCTGTCTCCTTGTATATTTATTTCTTGTTTATTATTCAGCCTTGTTCCCTGGTTCTCTGTTCATTTGTGTATTCAGTACCTTATCAGTTAGCCTAGTTCCCTGCTCCTGTTTTTCTGTTATATTCAGTACCTGTTTAGTTTTCCATGTATTCTTCAGTCTCCTCAGTTATACCCTGTTTATTACTTATTTATTGTTCTCCTTGTTCTCCTGTTTTATTCAGCTTTTCTTTTATATTGCTTTATAGTTCCTTATACTTAAATAAATCTGTTTATTTTGCATATACTTACCTTGTGTTTCATCGCACATTGGGCTCGACCTGCAACCCTGCCATCTGTATTGTGACAGGTAGAGATCTTTTCAAATGAAGAAGATGAAAGCTCATGGCATCAGTGGTGTATTTAGGTTTTGTGCTGCCCTAGGCCTGACTAAACTCGTGCACCCCCTAATTTAAATTTGACGCACCCCTTCCTGTCAAGGGCACACCTCTTCCTGGTTAATCCCCACCCTTCCTCTTTAAGCTCCACCTTTTCCTCTTAGAGCTCTGCCTTTTCCTCTCTTTATATTAAAAGTGGATACCAAGTGCCTACTTGTATATTTTGTATACCATTTCAAATGTATCTATTGAGATAAAGAAAATTATGAAATGTTTAAATTCAAGCATTTTTACAAAGAACAGCCACGCATGTCAAGTAAACGGGATCACAGGCGCTCTAATTGGTTGAACAATAAAATCCACAGAAACGTGCACTGCATATGAGCGTATCACAGAGCTGCACAGCAATAAAACCCACAGAAATGTGCAGTGTGTATGAGCATATCACAGAACTGCACAGCAATAAAACTCACAGTAATGTGCAGTGTGTATGAGCGTATCCCAGAGCTCCAGGGCAATAAAACTCACAGTAATATGCAGTGTGTATCACAGAATCCACAGCAATAAAACTCCCAGCAATGCAATGTTTGGTGTTCTGTCAGCGTATCAGAATCCACAGCAATAAAACTCCCAGCAATGCAATGTGCGGTGTGTATGAGTGCATCAGAATTCGCAGCAATAAAACTCCCAGCAATGCAATGTGTGGTGTGTGTCAGCGTATCAGAAGAATCCACAGCAATAAAACTCCCAGCAATGCAATGTGCGGGGTGTATGAGTGCATCAGAATCCACTGCAGTAAAACTCCCAGCAAACCGGGTGTATATGAGCACACAGCAATTATGCTGTGGAGCCATCTTGTCAGCAGTGGGGTGCCACTACCAGAGGGTGCACTGTAGCTTTGATTCCCTTCCCGGTGGGTGTTCAGTCCAGAATAGAGTCTGTGTTAACGAAAGGGCGGGCAGCTGCGCGCGTGCGTGTCACGTGGTTCAGCCAGTCATGTGGTACTGAGACTCAGAGAAATGGCAGTGAAATGCCCTGATGTTCGGTGGTTTCAATCAGCAGGTTTATTCAGGCGAACCCCATAGGTTTCAATGTTAAAAATATTCCCGTTTTTATGCAATATCTAATAAATCATTTATTATTTTAATCTGCAGTAAAAAGTCTTTACTTATTGATTTTTTTTAGTACCTTTTAGTCATTTTTCAAATTTTTTTGGGCAAAATTCCCCCCCCCCTTTTTTTTAATAGCGGTTTTTCTTTTTTCTGTAACAGAACTATTTATTATCAATCATAGGATCTTATATGTAAATTCTAGACATTTTCGTTCCGTAGTTCTTTTGAAAACAGCAGGCCACGGGTTTGCGGTGGCAGCATTCAGCGACCGACTCCATGCACTTTGGGGACCCTGCCGTGAATGGTGAATTCACTGCAGGATGGGGAAATTTTATTCTCCTAAGTGCAGGGAACTACAGAACACCAAAAAGTTGGCGTCATTTCGGTGCTCTGTGAGTAACCCATTTAGTGGTGAGGTTTTTTGCTGCCCCCTGGAAAGGGAAATTGAAAGTGTAAATTAGTGAAATCTCAATGTATCCTTCCTGGTAAAATACTTTGCATTTTATTATGTTGTAAAGAGTCTCCTTATTTTTTAGATCTTTTAGGGATTTTTGGGGATTTTTTTGTTAACAATTTTTTTCTGTTTTTTTTTTTCTGTTTTTTTATATTTTTCTGTAACAAACCTTTTTATTATCATTCATTGAATCTTATGTGTAATTTCAGACATTTTCGTTCAGTAGTTTTTTTGCAAACAGCGTTTAAATTTTCAAACTTTCAAGCGTACTGTTTTGGTTTTTTTCACCTCATTCGTCTGCGTGTTGGGTTTTTCCAGCGGCTGTTCTGTGCTGTGATCTGCGGATAGTCAGGTTTCTCCGGCGTGTTCAGCTGGGTTAATCGAGCTGTTTTCTGCGGGTTTCAGTGAGTGCTCGGTTAGTGTTCGGCGGGTTTGCGGCAAGTGTTCTGCGGGTTTGTAGCGTGTTTTCCCTGCATTACGGGGACCCTGCGGTGCTTGCTGAATACACTGCTGGGTCGGCGAAATAGGATGGCCGAATCACCCCAAAGTGCAGGGAACGAAAAGTCACTGAACGTACAATGACTTTTCGATTTTCTTTGAATAACCCTGATATTTTTGAAGATGGCTTGCAGGATTTGGGGAAGCCTGCCGCCTATCCATCATTTTGTAGGCATTGCCTCATTTTGTATAGTGCACATCAAAGGGTTTTGCTTGATACGGACATAATTTACACCATTTTTTTCATCCTCGGTGAGTGAGAATGGATAAATGTTTAGTTTGACACAATGCTGTTTAAATCTGTTTTGTTATACCGTCTTTGATGTGTTTAATTTAAAAAAAAATAATTATTCTTCATGTTGTTTTTTTTCTCTTTTATAGGTAATGGAATAGACACTTATGAAAGGCAGTTCTCAGACCTTCAGCAAAGGTTGTTTCGTGCAGAGCAAGAAAACCGGAAGAGATCTCAAGACCTCAGCCATGTCCTTGATGAAATAAAGCTAGCGGTGGCAGAGAAAAGATATGCCTTTGAGAATCACACAGGTACAGGCCCTCTTTATTTTAGAAACATAGAAACATAGAAAATGTCAGCAGATAAGAACCTTTCGGCCCATCTAGTCTGCCCAATTACATGGATACTTTACCTGGATTTATCTTTTGTTTAGGATAGCCTTATGCCTATCCCATGCCTGCTTAAATTCAATTACTGTTTTGGCCTCTACCACTTCAACTTGAAGGCTGTTCCATGTATCCACCACCCTCTCAGTAAAATAATGCTTCCTGATGTTACTTTTAAATCTTTGCCCCTCTAATCTAAGACTATGTCCTCTTGTTTTGCTACTTTGCTTCCTTTTAAATATACTCCCTTCCTCTACCTTGTGGATTCCCTTTACGTATTTAAATGTTTCTATCATATCTCCTCTGTCTCGTCTTTTTTCCAAGCTGTACATGTTAAGATCATTAAGCCTTTCCTGGTAACTTTTCTCCTTCAAGCCGTACACCATTTTAGTAGCCCTTCTCTGAACTCTCTCTAAGGTGCCTATATCCTTCTGGAGATACGGTCTCCAGTACTGCACACAGTACTCCAAGTGAGGTCTCACCAGTGCTCTGTACAGTGGCATGAGCACTTCCCTTTTCCTACTGCTAATACCTCTCCCTACACAACCAAGCATTCTTCTAGCATTTCCTGCTGCTCTATTACATTGACTACTTACCCTTAGATCCTCTGCAATAATAACCCCTAAATCCCTTTCCTCAGATGTTGAGGTTAGGACTGTATCAAATATTCTATATTCAGCCCTTGGGTTTTTACGCCCCAGGTGCATTATCTTGCACTTATCCACATTAAAACTCAATTGGTCTAACATAGTTCCGCGATGACAAGTTTATGATCTCTGCACACTTTCTTGTACTTCTGAGACAATTTGATCTTAAATGTTACCTCATTAACTCCTCCACCCTTGTGATAGACTACTTTTGTGGTTTCATTGAGCTCATTGATCCACGATTTATTAACTTTGTTGCATCTTAGCTGTTACAGCACAGGCTATCTGGCTAAGCTCGGGGTCACACAACTTTTCAGTCAAGTAGGCCATTGATGGGTGAATGAAACTGCGCCATGATGACTTCGGGTTGTCATTTAGTGAACTTGTGCGTTTGCCACTTGTGTACTTTTAAAAATAGTACATTTCATCTGGCTACATTATAGGCTGAAAAGAAAACCAGGAATTATTTTGTTATTGTCTGGCAAACAAATTGTATTTCCTCATAAGGAAAGCTGCCCTTGCTTTAGATATTAATTTATTTTTTTAATATATTTTTTTATTTAAATGGCTTTACATAAAAAGAAGATATTCTTCCTTTTTAAAAATGTAAAAAACCCAGCTAAGAGCAGTGCTTGCTGGCGTTGATATCCTGGATCTTTTAGAGCTGCGTGTCCCACCATGCTTAGTTGAGTGGACCCTTGCAACACATAAGGGTCTATTCACACAGCACCGAAATTGCATGCAATTCCACTTTTTCAGCGACTCCCAATTTCACCGAAAATACAGTGAATTTACTAATTAGTGAATGTTCAACTTATTTTGACGAACAGTTATTGGGCGTCGGCAAAAAACACCAAATTGAGCCGATAACTGCCAAATTGAACCAATAACCCGCCGAATTGGCATTGGCAAATTCCAACGAACTGAGAAAAAAAAGGAAGTCTCCTATTCTCTTGGTAGCCTAATAGGAGCTTAAATCATTGAAAATGTAGTAAAAATGTGTCTAAATAATAATAAAAAATAAAAAGAATAAACAGTCTTAATTTTTTACATTGAATCCTATGGGATTCGCCTGTTTAAACCTGTTGAATTGAAATTTCGATGCAAGTTCAGTGCAATTCGGTGTTCTGTGAATAGAAGACACAGGGCCCTATTACATTCTCTGCGCAATTTTTTTTTTTTATTGTAATAAGTTTTTATTGTTTCAGAAAGTTTCACAGGGTACATATAATAATGCAAGAAAAGTTGCTTCAAAACAAGTAACTACAGTATATTTGCAGAGTTAAATTTGGGTGACAGGAAACAATTTCCGCAAAATGCGCGGAAGTGTGACTTTGAGTCCATTAGTGTGCAAACAAGTAATAGCATACAATACAGATAAGGTAACAAAAAATGTGGGGTATGTAAGTAGTAGACGTAATTTGGACGTGAGAAGGGTGGGGAAGGGTGTGGCATGGCGAGTTGATGAGCACATGATAGTCGGTGACAACTGTGTGAAGTGCGTCACTTACACACGAGGGCGGGCCTCTGACCAGTAAAACCAGCGGCGTAAGTGGGCTGCGCTCGTGCCTGAGGCACTATGTATTAGCTCCTCAATATCTTGGGTGTTATGTACTTCTTGAAGCCATTCATGTATAGTAGGAACATTAGGGGTCTTCCAATGACGGGGCAACACAGCCTTAGCCGCGTTTAGTAAACGTATTTCAAGCGTGCGTTTCTAGTCTGCGTGTTCCACAGGAGTGTGGAGCAGTAACCTAGCTGCCAGTGTAAAGTCTGGAGGAGATGCTGAGACTTTGCAGATGGTGCTATGGACAGCCTGCCAGTATGGCTGGAGCAAGGGGCAAGACCACCACATGTGGAGTAAGTCCGCTTGTGGCGTTTTGCATTTCCAACATGAGCCATTGTGTGTGGGGTCAAACACCGCCAACGTATTAGGTGGACAATACCACCTAGATAGGAGCTTGTAGGCCGTTTCTTGAGATTTGGTGGCAATAGAGCAGGACGTGATGAGGAGGGTGAGGTGGTCCCATTCCTCCTCCGTGAAGGACAGTTGGAGGTTATCCTCCCATTTGGCGCGGTAGGAGGGGATGGGGTTCGTGAGGGATTGTAACAGACCATACAAAACAGATATACCATGGGACGGAGGATGCGGTCTCTGGGTCAGGGTTTCAAATTGGGTGAGAGGGCGGGTGAATTGGGGCAGAGGGGCTATCGAGCGCATATTGGCCGCGAGTCTGTGGAAATGAAATTTGGTCAGGAAGGATTGTGGCCAGGGTAGTGGGATGTCTTCAGGGGACTTAAAGGCATTGCCGTCAATAAAGTTGGATGCCCGTATACAATGTGGTGCTTGCGTTTGTTCAGTTGTAATTAGTCTCTGGGAGAATGCAGGTAGGTAATATAACGGTAGGAGAGGTGACGGCCATGGGGCAATTTGGGTGGAGTTTTGTAGTGTCTTCCAGGTGCGGAGTGTAGCTGAGATAGTGGGATGGTGGGTGACGCGGTAGGGAGCGTTTGTGCCATTTAACCAGGGAAGAGAAGCCAGTGGGGCGTCTACCAGTGTACGTTCCAGGGGGATCCAAAGCTTATGGTCTGCGCCCGATGTCCACTCATGTATGCGCAAAAAGTGTACAGCTTGATAGTAGCGGCGGGCATGGGGTAGTGCCAGTCCACCTGCAGATTTGGATGCGGTCAACAACTCAAATCTGAGCCGTGGCCGGCGATTATTCCAGACAAAAGCGGTAAATTTAGTCTGCAGGGACCTGAAGAATAAGGTGGGTACGGCTATTGGTAGGGTCTGGAACAGGTACAGCAGGCGAGGGAGTATGTTCATTTTAAGGACGTTAATGCGCCCGAACCACGTTACATGGGGGAATGCCCACTTGGTGAGGTCTGCTGTGATGCTGTGCAGCAATGGGAGGTAATTTGCCAAATAAAGGTCGGACGTATCTGCAGTGAGGAAAATGCCTAAATACTTAAGTGAGGATTTGCACCATCGGAAGGGGAACGAGGTTTGTAGCTGAGCGCGCAAAGGAGGGGGGACAGTAAGTCCTAAGATTTCCGATTTATTCATGTTAATTTTGTAATTGCTCATAGTGCCAAATTCTCGTAGTAAGGAGGTGAGGGCGGGGAGGGAGATCAATGGTTGGCGGATAAAGAATAACAGATCATCGCCATACGCTGCCAATTTATGCCGGTGACCCGCCACCTCAATGCCATGAATCGAGGGGTCAGTACGGATTGCGTGCAGTAGGGGTTCAAGCGAAAGTGCAAAAAGTAGAGGTGAGAGGGGACATCCCTGTAAATTATTTTTTTGCGCGCATTGTCCAGCGTTATCGTGCGAAAATTAACGTGATATTTGGATCCGAACGCATTTTCTCATCCATCAAAAAATAACGTTAGTAAAAAAAACGCACAAAACGAAGTGTAATACGCGCGCAGTAACGTTGCGCATGTAAATCAGTGCGCGGACTGTTTTTTTCACGGGATTCAGCCAATCAGAATTAAGAACCTTAATTGACATCAATTCACCTTAATTGACTCACTAACGTTTTTGCGCCTGTCAAAATAAATCTGAGTATACATGCTGCAGCAATAAAAAAAAAATATGCACGAATTCACAATTTTTTGGTTTGGGTATGTGTAGAATGTGTAACTATACTGTGCAGTATTTTTTTTTTCGTGCCGGTGATTTTGTTTCGGCCAGAACGTTCAGCGCAAACGTCGTTCGTAGGAAGTTGCGCATCTATTGAAATACCATCCGCTTAACACATTTGCGCTCACAATGTTAAGTATAGGACGCGCACAGTTCATCACGCTCGCGCAAGTCCATCCGCATCAAACGATAACGCGCAACGTTTGCGCGAACGTTGAAATATGACGTTCTGCTCAAATGGTTTTGTCCTTGCGCAAATGCGCATTTGCGTGCGCGCAAAACCGATGCGCGAGGAATGTAATATGGCCCACAATCGTTTAATATGGGACATTTTCTGTGCCAGCTAATTGCACCATATTTCGCTGTCAGTTCGCCCATATTTGGTATAGTAACAATGTAGTGAATAGATGAATTGCTCTGAAATTGCACTGAACGGTGAAATACACTGTTCGGTACAGTTTGGGGCCAATTCGGAGGATAGTGAATAATCCCTACAGTCTTTGTATTTAGCAGAAAATGTAATGTAAATGTAGCGATCAGTCTGCATATGTCAGCTCTAGTTCCCTAATAATAAATGGAGATTTTTATTATTGTTGTGATAAGATTCTTGGTGTGGGTAGGCAGTCACTGATATGTGATCGACTATATAGCTGTTGAAAAGTATGCCCTTGTCCTTTGCTCCTAAGCCATGAACACATTTGGTTTATAGGCTGACACGAGTAATAAAAGTTATTCTATCAATAAATCTGGAGTCCTATACCTGTGATTGGGTAGGAGGTGTTCCTCACTGATAAGGTGACATCTTCTATGTGGATATTAATCCATATGACCATCAGTACACTACTCCTGCAGAGATTGTACCAGTCTGAGTGCCGGCTTGCTGGAGTCAGCAACCAGTAACCCAGCAGAGAAGGCATGTTAACATTATTACCGTCCTATGGCCAAGGTCCATAATCAAGTCACAGATTACAAATTGCGCACGCTACGAAATAGTGGACGCGCTGAAAGCCTCCCCGTCGAAACACTAGATGTGCATTGGATGGGGCTACAAAAGTGCTGAGCGCACTAACTGCGCTCAGCAAGGCGGCCAGTCGGGCGTCGAGTGGAAGCAACGTACACTCTCACGGATGTTCCTTTCACTCTGAAGTGCGCTCTTCTGACCCCGGCCTTAGAATGTGTGTGTTATTCATTTCCTGTACAGGGTTGTTCTTTTGTGTTTCAGTTTGTATTTTAAAATAACAAAAAGATAGGCAACTGGTCATGCCTAGCTCCTAACTGGTGAGGGTCCAATAAACCCGAAACAGCGCTGTCCTAGGAGTGGCTTTGACCAGTTGCATAAACCTGATCTCTGCTAAAAAAGCCATAGTATGGCATGGCATTGATTTAAGGGTTCTGTGTAAATACAGACACAGGGTACAATAAAAGTGAGACAGAGGTCATTTGCATATCCTACCCAGAGTTCCTTGCTGCTAATGGGGAATGCGGCACAGGGGCTCTGGGATGCAGTTCTTTGAATTGCTGTGATGTGCAAGTGGCTTCTGCAATAATAAACATAACCATTATAGTGTGGAGGCTTTTTATCTCACTTTTTTGTCCTACAACACAAACGTTGTAAGATATATATATATATGTTGTGACGGTGTGCAGGGGTTGGGTAACAGGATGTCTGGGAGAGTAATCGAGGGAAGGTATATAGGACCCAGAATCCTGCATGGTCCATGTGCTGGGGCATATCCATAAGCTGGGGGGCATATCCATGAGCTGGGGGACAGTATCCATGTGCTGGGGCATATCCATGTGCTGGGGCATATCCATAAGCTGGGGGGCATATCCATAAGCTGGGGGGCATATCCATGAGCTGGGGGACAGTATCCATGTGCTGGGGCATATCCATGAGCTGGGGGACAGTATCCATGTGCTGGGGCATATCCATGAGCTGGGGGACAGTATCCATGAGCTGGGGGCAGTATCCATGAGCTGGGGGCAGTATCCATGAGCTGGGGACAGTATCCATGAGCTGGAGGCAGTATCCATGAGCTGGGGGACAGTATCCATGAGCTGGGGGGCAGTATCCATGAGCTGGGGGCAGTATCCATGAGCTGGGGGGCAGTATCCATGAGCTGGAGGCAGTATCCATGAGCTGGGGGACAGTATCCATGAGCTGGGGGGCAGTATCCATGAGCTGGGGGCAGTATCCATGAGCTGGGGGCAGTATCCATGAGCTGGGGGCAGTATCCATGAGCTGGGGCAGTATATCCATGAGAGGAGCTGGGGCAGTATATCCATTATTACACTATTTGATTTCAGAATATTTATTTTCCTGTTTTCCTCCTCTAAAAACTAGGTGCGTCTTATGGAGCGAAAAATACGGTAATTCACACAGTACAGCGTTACCCAGTTACCCTAGACCTTAGAAACACCAGGATGCATAATTGTGTGTGTGCCTGAAAGGGATACACCACATATTTATTTTCGTCGCGGTTCGTCGGGGTGGTGCATTCCTGTATGTGGGGCTGTGTTGTACTGCACAGTACTTTGAGTGTCTGTGCTGCGAACACAGTATACGATAAGCCTGTGGTGCAATGCACAGAGAATACCATGTGTGCTGCGTCACAAACTGGGACTGTGTTCAATCACGGCTGCATTTTTGGACCCGTGACTAATGCATCTACATGGTTAAAAAAATTGGTTTTATTGCCAAAAATAGGACTAAGGTTACATTTAAAATACAAGCTTTCGAGAGTGTTCCGCTCTTCTTCAGGTCTGGAAGCTATACTAAGCAAAATAATAGAATGAAACATTAAGACATTAATCGGCACACGGGTGGGGGTGTTAGATGTTGTAAATCGCCAAATGACATGGTCAGAGTGGGGAAAGAAAAAAGGAGAATAAAAAAAGCCATTAAGGGATCTCAGGCCCATAAGATAACAGTGATAAGATCATGACCACTTCAAAGGGAAAGAAAAATAAATAAATAAAAAGTCAAAGGTATGGAAACTGAAATGGAATGCCTCTGCAAAAAGGAACAACAAAAGCTTATCAGCAAGAAAAAGAAGAAACTCCTAGAACTCCTAGCACATAGGGATGTCAATTTTATGCACAAAGACGTCCGGCACAAAAGCCCCACTGAGGACACCGACAATGACACTGATCGGATCGCCACCACTCATAACGCAATCTCTGGTAAGATTGACACTGCTAGCATCAGTGAACCCCCCACAGACTATTCTGAGGTTGCTAACCTCTCTGATCATGAACTGTCCATACCCGAGAAAGCAGTCCTCTCCAAAGGACTAACTTTTTGTCTGAGCACCAAACTGGACCACATCCAATTATACTCAGACTTGGAGGAGTTCTTTAGAAGACTGAGACTTAAGGAATTTTTCTTTGACAAAAATAGAAACATAGAAACATAGAAACATAGAAAAATGTCGGCAGATAAGAACCTTTCGGCCCATCTAGTCTGCCCAATTACATGGATACTTTACCTGGATTTATCTTTTGTTTAGGATAGCCTTATGCCTATCCCATGCTTGCTTAAATTCAATTACTGTTTTGGCCTCTACCACTTCTACTGGAAGACTGTTCCATGTATCCACCACCCGCTCAGTAAAATAATGCTTCCTGATGTTACTTTTAAACCTTTGCCCCTCTAATCTAAGACTATGTCCTCTTGTTTTGCTATTTTGTTTCCTTTTAAATATACTCCCTTCCTCTACCTTGTGGATTCCCTTTACGTATTTAAATGTTTCTATCATATCTCCTCTGTCTCGTCTTTTTTCCAAGCTGTACATGTTAAGATCATTAAGCCTTTCTTGGTAACTTTTCTCCTTCAAGCCGTACACCATTTTAGTAGCCCTTCTCTGAACTCTCTCCAAGATGTCTATATCCTTCTGGAGATACGGTCTCCAGTACTGCACACAGTACTCCAAGTGAGGTCTCACCAGTGCTCTGTACAGTGGCATGAGCACTTCCCTTTTCCTACTGCTAATACCTCTCCCTACACAACCAAGCATTCTGCTAGCATTTCCTGCTGCTCTATTACATTGACTACTTGCCCTTAGATCCTCTGAAATAATAACCCCTAAATCCCTTTCCTCAGATGTTGAGGTTAGGACTGTATCAAATATTCTATATTCAGCCCTTGGGTTTTTACGTCCCAGGTGCATTATCTTGCACTTATCCACATTAAAACTCAATTGCCACAACTCCGACCATTTTTTTAGCTTACCTAAATCATTTGTCATTTGGCTGATCCCTCCAGGAACGTCAACCCTGTTGCAAATCTTTGTGTCATCAGCAAAAAGACATACTTTTCCATTAATACCTTCTGCAATATCACTAATAAAAATATTAAAGAGAATGGGTCCAAGTACTGACCCTGAGGTACCCCACTGGTAACAAGACCTTGCGCCGAATAAACTCCATTTACCACAACCCTCTGTTGTCTGTCACTCAGCCACTGCCTAATCCATTCAACAATATTGGAATCCAAGCTCAAAGATTGCAATTTATTGATAAGCCTTCTATGCGGAACAGTATCAAAAGCCTTACTGAAATCTAAATAAGCAATGTCTACTGCACCACCTGTGTCTATTATTTTTGTTACCCAATCAAAAAAATCAATAAGATTAGTTTGGCATGATCTCCCTGAGGTAAACCCATGTTGTTTCTGATCCTGTAATCTATGTGTTTTTAGATGTTCAACAATCCTTTCCTTTAACATGGTTTCCATTAATTTCCCTACTACTGACGTAAGACTAACTGGCCTATAGTTCCCCGATTCCTCCCTACTACCCTTCTTGTAAATAGGCACAACATTTGCTAATTTCCAGTCTTCTGGGACGACTCCTGTTAACAAGGATTGGTTAAATAAATCTGTTAACGGTTTTGCTATTACATCACTGAGCTCTTTTAATAATTTAGGGTGGATCCCATCAGGCCCCATTGACTTATTTGTCTTTACTTTAGACAGCTGCTTTAGAACCTCCTCCTCTGTAAACTCATATGTAAATGTCTCTTTAGTGTTCTCTCCTAACTGAGGTCCCTTTCCTTCCTTTTCTTCTGCAAAGACTGAACAAAAATATTTATTGAGGCAGTCAGCGAGACTTTTATCCTCTTCTACATACCTTCCTTCCTTTGTTTTTAATCTAACTAATCCTTGTTTTACTTTTCTTTTCTCGTTTATGTATCTAAAAAATGTTTTGTCCCCTTTTTTACTGACTGAGCTATTTTCTCTTCTGCGTGTGCTTTGGAAGCTCTTATAAATTGCTTTGCTTCTTTCTGCCTAATCTTATAGGTTTGCCTATCTTCTTCACGCTGAGTTTTTTTATAATTATTGAATGCTATCTTCTTGTTCTTCACTATTTTGGCCACTTCTGCAGAGTACCACAGTGGTTTCTTCCCTTTTTTGTTTTTGCTAACAAGCCGAATGCAATTTCCTGTGGCCTTCAATAATGCTTCCTTTAAATAATCCCATTTCTCTTGGACTCCCTTTAAACTCCTCCAGTCTGATAATGACTCCTTCACACAAATATTTCTACCATGAACAACAAAGGGCAAGCTAGGAACCAAGATTTTACACCTGCAGCAGGACGCAATGACAAATTGGACAGCTATATTGAAAAATTCTGCATGAGAGTGACATCCCTGGTTATCACACAGCAGCAGAAAAAAATACCACCAAACCATTCACATGCAGAAAGAATGGCCCTAAACAATCTATCCAGCAACAACAACATCATCATCAAGCCAGCTGACACAAGGGGGATCAGTAGTGGTCAGGAACATCCAAGACTACATTGCAGAAGGTGACAGATAACTGTCCGATGAAAACTATTACCGGAAATTGACTCAAGACCAAACGAATGAATACAAAACCCAACTTGTCAGACTTATCAGGTCCTTCCCCAAACATCTACAGCAAGAATTTGAGAATTTGGTGTCTTCCCATCCTCGCACGGGCACTTTCTACATGCTGCCCAAAATCCACAAGCACAGGAACCCAGGACGACCCATTATCACAGGTATGGACACACTTACCGAACAAATTTCTGGCCTTATAGAGGGTATCCTGAAACCCTTAGTAACAACACTGCCAGCTATATACAGGACACCACAGACTTTCTCAACAAACTCAGAGATATCCAGACACTACCAGCTGACACTATATTAGTTACCATGGATGTAGAATCCCTATACAGTAACATCCCACATAAAGATGGAATCAATGCCTGTCTCAAATTTCTCTCCTCCCACAATACTCCGCATAAATATAGCGGTGAAATTATTACCAAGCTGATTGAATTTATTCTCACACACAACTACTTCATCTTCAACAATAACCGCTACCTACAAATGACTGGGACGTCTATGGGTAGTAAAATGTCGCCACAATATGCCAATCTTTTCATGGCAGATCTAGAACAGAGGTTCCTGAACATCCACCCTCACAAACCACACAAATATCTACGATACATTGATGACATTTTCATGATATGGACAGAAGGAGAGGAACACCTTCTGGACTTTCACAAGACAAAATCAAGATGGATTTTTCCAAGCACAGTGTGAGCTTCCTAGACTGTACCATATCAGCTGCCAATGGCAGGCTGCACTCATCTGTGTACAGAAAACCCACTGACAGGCCCAGCTACCTCCACAACGCCAGATTTCATCCCAACCACACCAAATGTTTAATTCTATTATTTTGCTCAGTATAGCTTCCTGGCCTGAAGAAGAGAGGAACACTCTCGAAAACTTGTATTTTAAATGTAACGTTAGTCCAAAAAAAGGTATCACTACAGACTGCTATACTCATGATTTTTATATATATTCAAGCATTTTAGTAGAGTCTGGATTAAGAAAGGGACGGATGTGTGCAATGTTTTTTAGGTGGAAGTAGCAAGACTTGGTTAGAGACTGAATGTGAGGAGTAAAGGATAGATTGGAGTCAAGAGGAACCCGAGGCAACGACCCTGAGAGGTAGACGTAATGGTGGCACCATTCACCTGAAGGGAAATGGGCACAGGAATCGAGGTCTTAGAGCAGAGGTGGGGAACCTTTTTTCTGCCAAGGGCCATTTGGAAATTTATAAGCTCATTCGAGGGCCATACAAAATTACCAACTTAAAATTTAGCCAGCTATATTTAGGAAGAAATTAATTAACTCACCCCTAATGTGATGGCTGGAACTGCTTCTCTTTGGTGAGGTGCGCAATGTTAACTGGTACAGATGATGTTGTTACTTGCAATTTTCCAGGTTTGTGCCCCATCCCATTTAATTAATTTCACCCCATCCCCATTTAATTAATTTCACCTCTCTCCCCATTCAATTCATTTCACCCCCTCATAAAAATTAATTTCACCCCCTCCCCATTTAATACATTTCACCCTCTCCCTTCCCCAATTTAATTCATTTCACCCCCTCCCCATTTAATTAATTTCACTCCTCCTCATATAAATTAATTTCACCTCTCTCCCCATTTAATTCATTTCACCCTCCCCTTCCCCATTTAATTAATTTCACCCCCTCATAAAACTTTATTTCACCTCTCCCCATTTAATTCATTTCACCCTCCCTGTCCTCATTTAATTCATTTCACCCTCCCCCTTTAATTAATTTCACTCTCCCCCTTTTATTTAATTTCAACCCCCATTTAATTTCACCCTCCCCTTTAATTTATTCACCCTTCCCATCTAATTAATTTCACCCCCATTTAATCTCACCCCCTCCCCATTTAATTAATCTCACTCTCCCCTCCAATACATTTCACCCTCCCCCTTTCCATATAATTAATCTCACCCACTCCCCATTTAATTAATGTCACTCTCCCCCTCTAATTTCATCCCGCTTTCCATCTAATTAATTTCACCCTCCCCCTTTAAAATTAATTCCAGCCCCCCCAACCACCCCGCGGCCCTTTTACCTCACTGCTGCGAGTAGCAGAATGAGGGGGCCCTCAGAGCGCCACAGCAAGGGGTTGCAAATTCCCTCTCCCGTGGCCCTTTTACCAGACCGCGGCGAGTAGCAGAATGAGGGAGAAAAAAAGAAAAGATAGGCAACACCGAATCTTCTTACTTGATCAGTTTTAATTCCAATCCATCGCAAGTAAAGGGAGTGATACAACGTTTCGGCTACAAAGCCTTAATCGTGTATGACATTCTTGTTTCCCACAGCACATTAAATACCTACAAACCAATTAAAATCCTAAAAAGGAGGCAGGGTTTATAATTGATCAGGGCAATTTAACCCTTTCAGTAACAGAAACACAACCATTTCCAATCCATCAATAACAAAAAGAAGAAAAGAAAGAAAAAAAGGAAAAAACAAACAAACAGCTGTATTAAATCAGAAAAATAAATCTAAATTGAATTCTTTATTCAGCCCCCGTGGCCAAAGAGTGTCTAGTTTAAAAATCCACATTTTTTCTCGCTTTTTTAATAGTAAAGCCCTGTGGGCCTTTGCAGTGGTGTAGCGTGGGGGGGGGCTGGGGGGGGGCCGTGGCCCCGGGCGCAGTTTTGTTAGGGGCGCATTTGCGCCCCTAAAACTGGCCCGCGGGTTGAGGGGACCCAGATGCCGGGCAGCGGGAGTGCCTGCCCGCCGCCCGGTCCTGAACAGTCCGTCCTGTTCTTGAAGGGGATGCGGCTGCGTGCAGGCGCAGCCGGTCACGTGGTCCGGCTAATCAGGTGGTACTGAGTCTCTGTACCACCTGACTGGCCGGACCGCGTGACCTGCGCACGCACGCAGCCGCCTCCACTTCAAGAACAGGACGGACTGTTCAGGACCGGGCGGCGGGCAGGCACTCCCGCTGCCCGGCATCTGGGTCCCCTCAACCCCTGCCGGAGCAATATCCAGGTGAGAGCTGGGGCAAATCCATGAGCTGGGGCAAATCCATGTGTAAGCTGGGGGGCAAATCCATGAGCTGGGGCAAATCCATGTGTAAGCTGGGGGCATATCCATGAGCTGGGGCAAATACATGTGAGAGCTGGGGCAAATCCATGAGCTGGGGGCAAATCCATGTGTAAACTGGGGGGCAAATCCATGAGCTGGGGCAAATCAATGTGTAAGCTGGGGGGCATATCCATGAGCTGGGGCAAATCCATGTGTGAGCTGGGGCAAATCCATGAGCTGGGGGCAAATCCATGAGAGAGCTGGGGCAAATCCATGAGCTGGGGGCAAATCCATGAGCTGGGGCAAATACATGTGTGAGCTGGGGCAAATCCATGAGCTGGGGCAAATCCATGAGCTGGGGCAAATCCATGTGTGAGCTGGGGCAAATCCATGTGAGAGCTGGGGCAAATCCATGTGAGAGCTGGGGCAAATCCATGTGAGAGCTGGGGCAAATCCATGTGAGAGCTGGGGCAATATCCATGTGTGAGCTGGGGCAAATCCATGTGTGAGCTGGGGCAAATCCATGTGAGAGCTGGGGCAAATCCATGTGAGAGCTGGGGCAAATCCATGTGAGAGCTGAGGCAATATCCATGTGTGAGCTGGGGCATATCCATGTGAGAGCTGGGGCATATCCATGTGAGAGCTGGGGCATATCCATGTGTGAGCTGGGGCAAATCCATGTGTGAGCTGGGGCATATCCATGAGCTGGGGCAAATCCATGTGTGAGCTGGGGCAAATCCATGACCTGGGGCAAATCCATGTGTGAGCTGGGGCAAATCCATGTGTGAGCTGGGGCAAATCCATGTGTGAGCTGGGGCAAATCCATGTGAGAGCTGGGGCAAATCCATGTGAGAGCTGGGGCAAATCCCATGAGCTGGGGAAAATCCCATGAGCTGGGGCAAATCCCATGAGCTGGGGCAATATCCATGTGAGAGCTGGGGCAATATCCATGTGAGAGCTGGGGCAGTATCCATGTGAGAGCTGGGGCAAATCCCATGAGCTGGGGCAATATCCATGTGTGAGCTGGGGCAATATCCATGTGAGAGCTGGGGCAATATCCATGTGAGAGCTGGGGCAATATCGATAACGTTTCCACAGGTTGGGGGGGCGCACAATTCTTGGCTGGCCCCGGGCGCTGACAACCCACGCTACGCCACTGGGCCTTTGTGAGGTGGAGCTTTAGGAAACGGGAAGTCACCCAGTCACAGAAAGCGGAGAGGCAGGCTGTAACATGGTCCAACACCGGAGGAGAGAGAACAGGAGAGGAAAGGTAGATTTGGGTGTCATCAGCATAGAGATGATAATTGAATCTATAAGAAGAGAGGAGGTTGCCCAGAGAGGCAGTATAGATTAAGAAGAGTAGGGGACCCAGAACAGAATCTTGAGGTACCCCAACTGAAAGAGGAACAGGTGGTGGAGAGGCGCCAGCAAAGGAGATAGATAGGAAGAGAACCAGGAGAGAGCGTGTCATGGAGCTGACGTGGCGCTCCATGCTTCAAACCCCGAGAGACTTTATGTTCATTTGTATCATGTGATTTTAAATATATTTTACATTGTTTGGTTCTAGTTTAAATTAGTTTAGTGTAAAATGACGTAGCTTTAGTTTTAAATATACTTATATCCCTGTAGGTAAATGTGTTTTTGTATAGCCAGTAAACAAGCTTTACTGCTGTGTAATTTATGCAACAGGGCTTTTTCCCTTATCTGGCTGCATGTTTGATTCACGAAGTCTGTGATAGTGTTTGTCTTTAATCTGATGTGTTAGAACAATAGATTATGTAAATGTTGTGTGAGTTTAAGGCTAAAGAATGTGTATTGTAAATATCTATCTGACATAATGTAATTAGCATTTTAGTAGGACGATGTGCGTCATTTATTCAAATTATGGCTGTTGGATTTCAGCATAAATTGTGGCGTTTTGTTCATTAAAAGCTCAGTCAGAGAATCCTGTGGGAACATACAGCTCGTCTGGTGTCTCATTCAGGGTACCCACTATCACCCTCAGAAGGCACAGAGCGGCCCTCTGGAAATTCCTATCGGCTCCAGGGCAGAGAACCAGAAGCAGGCGGGTCAAGCTGCTCGAGGCGCTGAGGACAGCGCTCCCAGTAGCCGGGCTGACCGCAACGAAGGAGTGTCTGGAGAGTCAGGACAGGCGGAAGAGAACGGTTCTGTCACATTGGTGGCAAGCGGTGTGGATAGAGGCTCTCCAACACTATGACACCCTGAGATGGCCAACTATACAGCCTGCAAGCAGGACACCCTGAAGGACCTGCTGGAGAGACATGGAACGAACGAATACTGAAGTAAGGGTCAAAGGCACAAGTGTGGTGCAACCCGGATGAGTGGAGATGTGTCCCCGCTGAGAGAGACCGCAGAGGTTTTTGCCTGCGGTGAAAGGAAACCGTCTACAGAGGACTATGGAGCAGGACAGCTCATTTATTCCTTATGAGCAGAGAATCACAGAGGACATTCAGCTGTGGAGACCCCAAGTGTTGGGGCCTCAGCCCACTGTGAGCCATGGAGACCAGTTGGTGCACTGGCTGCGTGCCGCACTTGATCTAGAGTGCAAATACGAGGACTTGCTGCAATGTGTGAGTGAGGAGGATTGGGAAACTGACGAGAAGCCTCCCCCAGGCTATGTGTTCCGCGGTCCTGGCCCAGCATGGATCTACTTTAAGGGGGGAGACAATTATGGCAGTCCACAGGCTGCCAGACATGCAGAATTGTGCAGCATCCAGGGGCGCTACCTGGACGTGTATGAGGACTCTGCCTTTTGGCCCGTGCTGAAGGGACACTCGAAATAGACTTAAAAAGGTTGCAAACTGCAGTCCAGCTACAAGTCGCTGAAGCCCCTGGAGGAAGCCTCCCCACACCAGCCAGCGGGAAGCGGAAGAAAAAGAGAGGTGGCCGAGCCAAAGCAGAACGCCGTCACAGCCCGGGGATTACAACAGTAAGCCATCTTCCAGCGGGCAGTATCAGGTCACCAGAGAGACTGACACCCAGGCTGTTCCCCTCATGAGAGATGGGGCCACACAGACCATGGACGATCTGGCCAGCTTGTTACAGGCTGAATTGCTTGCTGCTCGAGCACAGATAATGGCCCTGATAGAGACATTACAGAACCAGCAAAATGAGCTGCAAGATGGCCAGAGAGAGCTGGATGAGGTGAGACTATCCAGAGATGATGCAGAGGTGAATGTACAGCGCCTGGAGATGGAGACGACTGGCTTGTGGGATTTACTTACAGCTGCTGAGCGAGCCAAGGATAATGCTGCTCGAGAGTGAGAGGAGGCCATGGCCATTGGCGTTTTAAAAGTCCAGGCAGCCATGGGGGAAAAGTGTCTCCTGGAATCCCAGATTATGGAGTTGACGGAGAAGCTGAAAGACGAGCAAAGTAACGCTGAGCGAGTAGGCGAGAATCTTAAAAAGGCCAGACTGCTGATTGAGAAACTGAGAGCAGACTGAGAGGCAGAGCAAAGCAAGGCCCAGCTACTAGAGAAGTCATGTCAACAGCTGGAGGGTCAGTGCCGAGAACTAAAGGCTGAACTCCAGGCTTCTATCACTGCCTGGGAAGCAAGATGTCAAGAGCTTCAGGAGCAGTGTGATGCATAGACCGAGCAACGCCATGCTATAAGTGAGCAGTTGAGACACTCTGAAAGCAGGCTGTACACTGCACAGCAACAGCTGGAAAATGAGAGGTTCCAGACAGTACTACACCATCAGGTACAGGCCGAGCTGCAAGCTTCAGTTATTGAACTGAAAGCAAAGACTTTACAGCTAGAAGTACAGCTGAATGCCAAGATTAAAAAACAGCAGGCTGTCAGCGAAGAGGCTGCAGTCCTTCCCACTGCGCAAGGGAGATGTATTTCAGGTAGCCCGAATCGCTGACTTGAGGGGACAACGATTATGGAGCCTGTGGACCTATTTTTGTACGGTGAGGAACCTGCGGCGCTCCCAGTGGATTTGGGAGAAATTCTAAGGATAGATGCTGTGCTGGCATCAGAGTGTGCCTTGTCCCCAACAAAGATGGAGACCCCCCAGCACTCCACCCCTATGATCCAAGGTGCTACCAGAGAGGGAACCTCTTCTTACCTGCCTAGAAGACCAGCAGAATCGGTGAGTGACTACCCTGAGAGGCAATCAAGTTCCTGGCCCCAGGAAGATTTGCGCCCTTTTGGGATTGTGGGGATTGCCGTGGGCTGGGCGCTTTTTAAATGTTCAGGAGGGGGGCATCAGCAGAAGAGACTGGGGACTGTAAATGCTGACTGGGTTCTGGTTCTTTGGCTTCAGAAATATGCTGGAGAAAAGACATGTGGGGAGGAGGCCCAGTGTGCCCACTACCGAACAATTTTTCTCTATGGGACTGTGGTGGCCTGTTCCATGGCGCACTGGACAAGAGGGGTGTCTTGCCTCTTGCCCCGGGACTATGGACCCACAACCCTGCAGTGACCGTCAGACCCAACTGATGATGCTTGTGCGCCAGCACCCTGGAACTTTGAGGATGGCACAGAAAAGGGACAAAGTGAGAAGTCTCGTCAGTGGCAAGCGATCCGTTTGGGATATAAGCTTGCCCTGCCGTTCTGGAAGGGGGGACATATGCCATGGAGCTGACGTGGCGCTCCACGCTTCAAACCCCAAGATACTTTATGTTCATTTGTATCATGTGATTTTAAATATATTTTACATCGTTTGGTTTTAGTTTAAATTAGTTTAGTGTAAAATGGCGTAGCTTTAGTTTTAAATATACTTATATCCCTGTAGGTAAATGTGTTTTTGTATTGCCAGTAAACAAGCTTTACTGCTGTGTAATTTATGCAACAGGGCTTTTCCCCTTATCTGGCTGCATGTTTGATTCATGAAGTCTGTGATAGTGTTTGTCTTTGATCTGATGTGTTAGAACAATAGATTATGTAAATGTTGTGTGAGTTTAAGGCTAAAGAATGTTTATTGTAAATATCTGACATAATGTAATTAGCATTTTAGTAGGACGATGTGCGTCATTTATGCAAATTATGGATGTTGGGTTTCAGCATAAATTGTGGCGTTTTGTTCATTAAAAGCTCAGTCAGAGAATCCTGTGGGAATATACAGCTCGTCTGGTGTCTCATTCAGGGTACCCACTATCACCCTCAGAAGGCACAGAGCGGCCCTCTGGAAATTCCTATCGGCTCCAGGGCAGAGAACCAGAAGCAGGCGGGTCAAGCTGCTCGAGGCGCTGAGGACAGTGCTCCCAGTAGCCGGGCTGACCGCAACGAAGGGGTGTCTGGAGAGTCAGGACAGGCGGAAGAGAACGGTTCCATCACAGAGCGGTGTCACTGAGGCCAAGCTGACGCAGAGTGAGGAATAGAAGAGGGTGGTCAACAGTATCGAATGCAGCAGAAAGGTCAAGAAGAATAAGGAGGGAGAAGTGACCTTTGGTTTTAGCGGCAGCTAAATCATTAGTCACTTTGGTCAGAGCAGTCCCAGTAGAGTGCTGGGATCGAA